>JAPWDM010000011.1:14280986-15480986 GCA_035578155.1 Brachynemurus nebulosus | reverse complement strand
ATATGTACAATCAACTCCAGTGATTGTTGTGATGGAATCCCTATAACAAATAACCGTAGCAGCTTTAAAGCCGTAAAGTACACATTCCGTTAAATATTATTTCACAAATTATTACAGATACTGTTTATAATAAAGCATCAAACTCTGTACGTGTAGCTTTATACGTGCTTCATAAATTCTAGATCATTTTAAATTGTATTGCTGTAATGAGGTAACATGTGACCATGGTGTACTGAAAATCTAAATTAAGTTTTTCATTTGGTTAACAGTTGATGCTGAATATTGGATTCTTATACTTGAAATTTCATGACACCACAAAATTTTTTGATCAAAAACTCTCTAAATTATTATTATTAAAATATGTCATTTCAGTTTCTGAAATTTTTAAGTTGGTCTTGAAATTTTTAAATGATGAGCTAAATAGTTCCATATCTCCTGGATCATTTGTATGATATGTTTTCTAAAAACGTGTATAATGTGGCTTTTTACAAACGTTTTGCAAACGATTTTACCAAAGCTAGACATTTTTTCGCCACTTAATCGACTTTTTAACCTTAAAGAGGAACTTTTTAAAACTCTGCTTCCAATTATTGTAGCACCATCACTTACAGAGGTATGAAGAGTTATAGAGTACACTCTAAAAAACTGGGACACGTATTTCCTTCCAAAAACTCCGTGCACTACTTTAAATAAAGGCAAAAAATTTTTTGCAAACGTAAAATATTTTTTTGAATTCCAGCGTCAAAAAGTAGCCTTTTTCAAAATCATTGTCAAATTCTTCTTGACTGAAACGCAGCCTCTTGTACAACATTTTCAAAATTCTTAGTGTTCCTTTAAAATTTTTGATGAGTTTGTATTTATTCCTAATAAAATACCATCCTAGTATTTTACATTAGATTAATTTCTATTTTAATTTAAGACAAAAATTTTTATTTTTTCTAGTAATATGACATGTAGAGCAGGGGTGGCCAACCCAAATGATCCGCGGGCCGCATATAAACTGATGTGTGACCCTATTAGGTCTAGATCCACTATTTGTAATGTATTTTTTTTAATACATTGGGGTTTTCACTATCTTGGTCATTATAAAATAAATATATTTTATCTAAGTGTGATGAATCTTGCGGGTCAAAAAAAGTTCAAGACGGGCCCCGGGTTGGTCACCCCTGATGTAGAGGTTAAAGTATTTTAATCATGCTATTTCGTTATTTTTATTGCTTCAAAATTATTAAAAAAAAATCGTTAATGTTTTTTTGTTTTTTCTAATTTGCAAATAAGTACATATTGTTTAATTTAAAGTCTGGTAGTTTTTAATAGAAACTGTAGTGACCAAATTGTAACGCTCCTTCTCTTCTCGCTGAAAAGCACTCTATCAAAACTTTGATTCCATAATACCCAGTGCTCCCACCATCAATAATGAGGTATTTTACGATATATGACTTTTCTCAAAACACTGATGTTTTCGGCAGACTTGCTTGAATATCTAATTCTTAACCAACACGTTTTATTTTTTTTTCTAGGTAATAAATATTATGGAATATATTTTGAAGCGGACTAGATACATTTTATTCTTTATTCTTTTTTTTATAAAATGAATTGTTTGTACTTAAACATTCCCTTTTTGTCATATTCACAATAATATTATAATATTAAAGCTGTTGAACTTGGTGGTTGGATGGATGACTTGGTTCTCACTGACATGATGTGATGGAGATCAAGCAGCAATTTTTTTGCTATTGTGGGCTAAAAGTGGTATGTGTAATATTGCTTGTTCGTGAGTCAGTCAGTCATTCATTTATGAATAAAATGTTTAAAAATATCCTTTTGTATTAAAAAATAAAAATATAAAGGACTCGCCACTTTATTGTCACCTCTCTTTTATTTGTATTTTTTATTTTATTGCGACTATATATTGTGATGGGTAATGTATACAATGGTGTTACGAAAAATAAAGAAAAGACTCAGGGATATTAAAAGAAACAGCTTTAGCTTTTACCGATTAATAAAATTGTAATTTTTGTGTGATTTATATTGATTTTTCTACTTAACGTCGAATTTTTTTATTGTTAGTAAAAATTTAAGAACGTAACGAGTGATTTTTTTGCTATTATCTTTTTGGCAACACTAGTTTTGACAGCTCACGCACGTTTTGTATCTTGTGTCACTGTCAAACATCTTCAGTTTGGTCTATAATTTAATCATGAATCGTCTTACAAACGAACAACGCTTGCAAATTATTGAATTTTATTACCAAAATGCGTGCTCTGTTAAGAAAGTTCATCGCGCGCTTCTTCCATTTTATGGTCAGTTTAATCGACCTACTGAGGCTTCTATTCGGGCTATTGTAAAAAAATTTCGCACCAAATTTACATTGTTGGACATTAAACCACCAACACGTTTACGTAGAGTGCGAACTGAAGAAAATATCGCAGCCGTATCGGCCAGTGTTGGTGATGACCGTGAATTATCGATTCGGCGCCGTTCGCAGCAATTGGGCCTCTGTTACTCCACTACGTGGAAAATTTTGCGGAAGGATTTGGGTGTGAAGCCTTATAAGATACAGCTGGTGCAAGAATTGAAGCCAAACGACCTACAACAACGCCAAATTTTTGGTGAATGGGCTCTTGAAAAGTTAGATGAAGATCCACTTTTTTATCGAAGAATTGTGTTCAGCGACGAGGCTCATTTCTGGTTGAACGGATACGTGAACAAGCAAAACTGCCGTATTTGGAGTGAAGAGCAGCCAGAAGCATTGCAAGAGCTACCAATGCATCCACAAAAAACAACCGTTTGGTGCGGATTATGGGCTGGCGGCATCATTGGGCCGTATTTCTTCAAAGATGATGCGAATCACAACGTTACTGTGAATGGTGAGCGCTACCGTGCGATGATAACAAACTTTTTTCTGCCCAAAATGGAAGAGCTTGACTTGCATGACATGTGGTTTCAACAAGACGGTGCCACATGCCACACAGCACGCGAAACAATGGACCAATTGAGAGGCGAGTTCGGTGAACAGTTTATTTCACGCTTGGGACCAGTCAATTGGCCGCCCAGATCGTGCGATTTAACGCCTCTAGACTATTTTTTGTGGGGCTATGTTAAGGCTAATGTCTATAGCGACAAGCCCGCTTCGATTGACGCACTGGAAGCCAACATTGCCAACATTATTCGTGAGATACCGACCGAAATGTTGGAAAGAGTATGCCAAAATTGGACTAAGCGGATGGACCATTTGAGGCGCAGCCGCGGCCAACATTTGCATGAAATAATCTTCAAACATTAAATTATATCGACCCAACTATCGATCCAAATAAATATTTCATGCATTTTTCTGAATTTTATGTGTTTTTTTTTTTTTTACTTTCCGATAGTTCTTATAAAATCACCCATTATAATGTAAATGTAATTCAAGTTCTCCTACTAATCGATGCAATATTTTAAAAATTGTGTTTAAAATCTTCAGATGACCTAAATATAAAAAAATATATTTCTCTCATACCATACTTCCTCCATTATACTTTTTAAGTCACTTTTTCTTTGCTACTTGTTTATCATCATTACACTTGTAGATATGTAGATTTTTAAAACACTTGTTATTAAAGGTGTCGATTCTCCCAAAAAAAAGATTGATTTTTGGATCGATTTAAATCCTAATTAAAAAATTGATTAAAAAAATCGATTATGTAAGAACGATCTAAAAAATCGAAATTTTGAAAAGCTTAATAAAATTAACTGATAATTTTTGTTAAGGGACTTAATTGATAGTACGTGGGGAATATCGTGTAAGAATTGTAATTGTAAAGGCGATGAGTTAATTTTTCAATTATAATTATAGCAAATAACACAATTGAATATGTAGGACGAGTATCACGGAATGAACCAAGTTTATTCAAAAATTTCAAACAAACTGATAAAAAAATGTTTTCTAAATAAATCGCTTTTGTAGGAGAGGGATCGTTTGCCAGATAGGTGACCTTCCTTCCTTTTGTATTAATAGTCTTCATAGTAGTAGTACTTAATATGTACTTTTATATTATACTGTATACAATATACCTGCTGGCTGTTGGATACTATTGGGACTACTGGGCAAGATAGTGCGTATATAATATTATGTAGTTAATAGTTATATAGAGCCACATGGGGGGGGGGGCTCGTTGATTATACAGGAATCGTTTTACCCGTTGATAACAACGGGTAAAAAGTGGCAATTAACAATAACGTTTTTGGTGTTTCATTTTAACACATGTTTCTTTGTAGATTTAGGTACAATTAAAATTAAATTATTTTTGGAAAAAGTCGGTTATCGATCTCTTACTTTTAGTAATCGATTCATAAATCGATTCAAATGAAAAAAAATCGAAAAAAGACATCTACAATTATTCGAGATATCTTAATGTTCTATTGAGACTCAGTAGGTAGGTACTATGGAAGATATTTTAAACAGTGCTTGAAGCTTAGTTTTAAGTTTTGAGCATAACTATGAAGAGAAAGTGTGTCAATAGTAACAAAAAAATCTTGTTTCATAACTTGGTTTTCTAACATAACTAAGAATTTTAATTGTTACACTATTTGAAAAATTCGCAGTTATAATTAATCTTTGACTCCATATCTACTAATCCTATTAAAATCAAAGACCGCTCAGTTTTGGCCATCTTGGAGCCATAACAACCACTGAACCAAAATAAAAAATTTAGAATCCTTAAAGCACAGATGAGACAGATCAAGCCTACATACAAAAAAGTGTGATCCGAAAGTTGCAATAAGTAGAAATTTATACTGCTTACCTACCGATTAGTCAGCTATCAGAAATGAAGCTATCAGAAAACTGTTTGAACGGTTGTCGAAATATTTTTCTAGAGATTTTCATATACACGAAGAAAATTTTAATTATGCAAAAAATTTGGTCTTTAATCAAGAAGCTATAATTTGTTGTTTCCTGTTAACAACTTTCACACTTTTCCTCTAAAAAAACCACTAGAATCATACCGCTGGAACTCTTAAAATGCTTATTGTTCTCTACAATTATAGGTACCTAATCTTTACATCAGTACCTCAAATACTTACTCCGTAAAAATACATTTTTCGTTCGATTTCCTTCTTACAAGGTTACCTAATGCTGGCTGACTACCACAAACATCATTTGTTATTAAGTTTGTACCGTTAAGGATACATTTCCACTGCGCGCTGTGCGATGCGAAGCTTTACTATGCGATGCAGTGCTATGAAAACAAACATTCAAGAGTGTATTTGAATGTGTACATTGCGCGCTATGAACAGCGATGCGATGCTATGCTAGTAGCAGCTTTTATATGCAACAATTCAAGTATGTTTGATTTTATCGCCCGAACTCGCCAGTATTGTGCTATTAAGCCATCAGTGATGGGTGTGGAAAAACTCATTGAAGTCATTCGATCTCGTTCGTCATTATCGGATCAACGATCAAAACTATACAAAACAATAAAATAGAAAAGATGAAAAAATATATTTTTTTTTTAAAATACAACTTTTATTTTAGCTTCAGTTACCTTAATGTAACAGCAAGTCTCTCCTTTGCTGTTATTGGTTTCCTAAAGTTTGTTCTACTTTTTTCTACCAGTGGTGTTATGCCATAAAGTATATATTCAAATGTATTAGATGACATACGAAAATAGTCATGAAAATTCTGAGGAACTCTTCGAAGTTCTTGTGAAATTCTCCACATTTAGATCTGTCGTAGTTAACTTTGTTGACCCAAATTTTTCTTTTTGCTTTTTAAAAACACATCTTAACGCAAGGTTTTCCATAAAAACACACTTAACTTTGCAGTAGTTTGCATCAGGCCCGGACCTAAGGGGGGCAAACCGGGGCCCATGCCCCAGGCGTCAGTTTCAGGGGGCGCCAAAATCATACTAGGTCGGTCTATATCAAATTGTCTAAAAAAAAGTTGGTTGCTCGACCATTTTAGAAAAAATTAATATTTTTCCAGTTGTTTACATTATATTTGAAGTATTAAGAACAATTCTTAAAAAAAATTATCTTGAAGCGTTTAAGCGTGGTAGCCATTTTTGTTTTCTAATTTGGGCTGATTTTTGTGTTTGCAGCCATTTATGCCAATACACATATTTCATAAGCCGTTCATCCAAAAAGGTTGAACCCCTTCCATAAGAAAACTTTACCTAAAGTTGGATATCAAAATTTAGCAAAATTAACTTTTTGAACTTTTTTTTTTCTTATAGAAGGCATGTTTTAAACCCCGTTTAGTAGTTTTTATGAGAATAGCTGGGGTCTATACAGGTACAACTATTCATTATGAAAAAAATACACACTATTTCAACTGTGAAATTTGTATCCTTTAATTTTTACAAGCTTCCGAAAACTGACTTTTTTCCAAATTTTGGAATTTTGCGCCCCTGTATCTCTGGTGATAAAAATTTGAAATTTGCATTTGTAGTGCTTTCGGAGTAGATTTATTAAAATAAAAAATCAACTTGTACCTATATTGATCCTTTACAAAACCATCAATTTTTATCATTGCCGTAACGGGAAGAATTGGAGTTTTATAAAGGAGTTTTTTTTTACAATTTATGTCAAACATCGGAGAAGGGGGAGGTCATTCTCTAGTTTCTGTCCCGGTTCTAAAAAATCGTAAATCCGGAGCTGGTTCGCATTAGGGATGGGTGATATACATCAGTGTTTCGATTATCGTGTTTTTTTGAAGAAACATCGATGTTTTTGGTGGATTTTTTCTTAAAGTCGAAACATCGATGGTCAATGGGATTTACTAAACCATCGACGTCGTCCGAGCCCACAGTAAATTAAATTTTTGTATTAGCAACTCTTGGTAATTTATCTATAAATTATTTTTGCGTACCGTTATATTTAATCGACATTAAAAATTTAGATAGGGGAGGGGTGGGGCAAAATAGGGTACTTAAGAAACCGTTATGATTTTAAGGACTGAAATATGCTGAATCTTATTATTTTCAGTCGTAATTAAAGTAAAATAATCAAATTTCGAGCTGCCGTAAGAAAAATTTTTTTTTGCGGACAAAATGGAGTACCTACCCCTTAATAATGTAAAATTATAAATATATTCATAAGAAAACGAAGCTTCTAAATAATAATATTTTTTAGGAGTAATTTACGTGAAACCAATCACCATTTATATTAGTAGTGGATGCAGAGGCGAAAAATAATTATTTTTTTAATAATTCTTACTACCTACATAAAGTTATATTACCAATATTTTTTGTAAATATTGATATATTATATTTATAATATATTATAATATATTTATTTGGTTTTCAATATTATAAAATTTGAAAATATAAAAATTTTTACCAAATTTTTGGGCTACGCCATTTTGCCCCCCCCCTTCTCCGTTTTGCTTCCCCCCTCCCATACTAAATTAAATTTATTATTGATAATTGAAAATCGAAATTGAAAATTGTGAATTATTGCTATTGAACCTATATCTATTTTAAACAATCGTTGTCAACAATTGATGTCAACAATCGATGTTCCGGTATTTTTATGAGACCATCAATGGTTCGATGGCGCAAAATTTAAAGAATCGATAGTTCGATGTCGCTGTTTTTTACCGGCATCGCCCATCCTTAATTCTCATGATCACTTTTGTTATGAAATACAATGCTAGATTGAACAAGCAGTGTGAACACATCTTCAAACATAGCAAAAGTTAATAGCGTACCTTAGCATCGCACAGCAAAACTTTGCATCGCAGAACGCGCAGTGGAAATATACCCTAATACTTCGAAGCAAGTCTCAAATAAAGAATGATTTCTCTATCACTAATTTTTCATTAGTGGCTTTTGGTTGCCATCATATAGCTCAATTTAAATAGTTAATCGTTCAAACCTCAATCAAAACTAATTTACCTCAACATTGTTTCAAAATGTATGATAATATTAATGCAGTTATCATTCATAACAATTCTCAAAGTTCCAAATAATAGCATCGTTTATACACATCCGTAAATATCACAAGCCTGTGTACCTATACTTTTATTTCATAAAATAAAATTTGTTAAAACGAGACGCAATCAGTGCGCCCATATACGGTTATATTTACTCATTCACATATGTACATATTCGCTTATTCGCCCCTTGACTCGTCCAAAAGTCGTAAAATATTTACACATTAAAATGTAATTAGATTTTCGAATTTAATTTATTTTTTATACGGTCATGCCTATCATAAATAATATTATATATACCTTCTATAGGCCACACCATAAACTTAAAATTGCCATATATGTTATATATTGCATGTACACGAACGGACACAATTATTCGGCCACTAAAAAAAGGCTTTCTTCTTCATAAATTCTACCACTGACCTATGCTAAATGACACAAAATATTTCTTTAAGAACTAAAAAAAAAAAAAAAAAATTATGAAATATTTTTTTGTATCAAAAGAAATTTTCCTTGATTCAAAGCAATATTTTTTGATTTAAAGAAAAAAAATTTCAATGAAATTTTTAATCTTTAAACAAAGAAATCGTTTTGAGCGTGAAATTTTATAAATAGTAATATTAATTAGGTGTCACGATTTTTTCTCAGCGGTATCCCAGTCCAAAAACATATCCATATTAAAACGAGAAAACTAATAGTAACGTATGCGTAGTCTCAATTGCGGTAGATACTTTTTAGGTGCTAGTGTCTACATATTTGACCTCCAAATTATTTGCAAAGAATATGAATTAATTAGTTTCTTTTAGATAATTTATATTTTCTTTTTATTACTAATCCATCATAAAAAAAATACTAATAATTAACGTAATGGTGGAAACGCATAATTATGTTAAATAATTTTAGATCTTACTTACCGAAAATGTTTTTTTAATTCATTGGGTACGTGATTATATGAGGGGTGCCACACCATAACGTTGTAAGTGCCAAAAAAAAGAAGTTTTCAGTAGAGACAAAAAACCGTTTTAATTGAGAAATAACAAACAAATTAATGTATACAATATTTATTATTAAACTTTCATTTAATACACATAATTAACATACAAATTTGTAATATTCCGAAAAACAGAAATAATTTTAATATTAATTTAAAAAAATTGAAAAGGACAAAACGTTGTAAGTTCCATTATTTATGCAAGTCATAACGTTGTAAGTGTATCTTTAGTTGCACTTATCAAATTAAACGAAAACTTTTAAGATATCTGTTTTATGAAGCTTTCATAAAACAAATTATTTTCTCCTGATAAATACGGTAACATGGCATGAATGTCCTTCTTCTTCTCAGCAGCTAAAGGTATAGGTGCTCCCTTCATCTCAATTTCTAAGTCCTCAAAATTCGTCTTTGTGACTTAAGGTTTCAACAGTGAAATTGTTATCCATTGGGCAAAGTCCCCGTAACTTTTCTTTGTATAAACTACACCAAAATTTTCAGATGTTACACAAATCATAGTAGCCGAAGATATCTGTAGTTTTTTGGTGTTAATTATCGTTTTAGCCAGATTCATCCAATCAAAAAACGTTGTAGCCTCCACTATTGAGAATAATATTTCTTTACCAACATTCGCAACAAGCTTAATGAGGTCTCTTGCAATAAGTGGCTTTGCATACTTTTTTGTTTTCTTAATAATTGAAAAATCACGATAGCAGGCACATACAATGTTATGACTTACTTTTTAACAATATTGAGGATGGTGGCCGTCACAGAGTCTGGACGATCGAAATTTTAAGGGTGCAGGTAAACACCAGCATATACAACGCTTTATACTGCAAAAAAACGTATTCGAGTTCGTGTGGCACTTACAACGTTATGGTTTGGCACCCTTCATATGTAGAAATGGTGGAAACACTAAAGATCTAATAACAAAAAACTGACGAAAAATCGATTGATTGAGTACGTAATCATCTGTGGTGATATTATCTGATTTTTATTTTTCTTTTTGGTCCTACATAATTTTTTACATTTTTCTATTCAGTTACATAACAATATATATAACATTCAACAAACAATGGAAGCGCTGTGTATAAACATTATTCACAGCACTCCCATGGTTTAAAATATTTTGTATGGTTGTTCTTAAAATTTCCATTTTACAAAATTTTTGTCAGCACGGTCGAAAAATACCAAATTTACACCTAATTCTCCATACTTTAAATTACCCAAAATACTTTTTTTACCTAAGTTTATTTTTCATGTTTTCTCGAAAACGGTAAGAACACTTAATTTTTTATTAGCACATCTAATTTACACCTAAAATACACCTATTTTTCATCTACTAGTTTTTTGGGATTTTGCAAATTTTTTTCTTGGCACTGCTAGCTTTATGGAGAGGTTAAAAAAATTTTGAGGTAATTGATATTTATGTGTTCACTGCCACCTGCTAATTCGAAAGTAAGTGCCATAATGACAACACTGTGAGTGTCACCGCAAGTATCACAAGGCAACAAATGGAAATTATTTCAGAAACAAAAAAAATATTTCAAAACCCGAACTTGTCTGTATTTTTATTATTGTAATCAGTAATCTTGCAGAATCGACCTAGAAAATATTTAAATTTTATACTGTATTTGCAGTTGACAATTTGCTGTTTATAATAAATCACTATAACTTTGTCCAGTAGTGTAATATAATATTCTGTTCCTGTGTGTTTGCAAGTAATCTAAGTGAGAAAGAATAAACCAATGTATATATAACACACCTTTATACTGTTATCTTTGTCAATCAAAAACAATAAAAAGAATAAAACAAATATTAAAACATAAAAACATTGTTTAGTTTTTAATGCTTAATTTTAATATGCAATACTACCTATTACTAATAAAAGATAAAAAATACATTCCAAAAATGATTGTTATATCCCTCCCTTCTTTATACGTTATTTTCAAAATAAAAAAAAAAGTTTTAATGAAAGACAAAGATATCATACTTGTGGATAATTTTATAACTGCTGACTATAAAGTTATTTAACTCTTAAATCGATTCTAGCTTAATAAGATATCTGAGGAGTACTCGAACAGAAGGTAACATTTCCACTTTTTGGCTTTTTGCCGATATTATTAAAATTACTGTGATGGTAACTGTTGGAGATATAGGTAGCCAATTTTTTGTCATTATATTAGGTTGGCCAAAAAGTCTTTATCGAAAGCTTTCTTAAACTTTATAGAAAATTATAAAGGTTCCGAAGAATTTTACAAGCGCGGAATTCATTCCCTACCGGATCGTTGGCGACAAGTAATGGATAAAGCTGGTGCATATGTTACAGACTAACATAAAAGCCCCTATACCGGAACGCGATCATATGTCCGAACAGTTTTAGCATTTATATATTAATGAAGTTATTTCTGAAAGAGACCTTTGATAACAAAAATTATTATTAATAGAATGATTATTTTTCAATTTAAACTCACCTCGCATTTAATGTTTCCTTACTTAATTAACTAAATGTATATATATATATATATATATATATATATATATATATATATATATATATATATATATATTAAACAATTTTTGTTGAAAACAGTTTTTTTTGTTCTTTAGTTACGTCTGATACTTAAACCATTCTATGTTTCCTACTTTGACGTCTAGATGTCACTCTATGTGTCATATTACTCATATTACACGCCTGTTTGTATATCAGTTTCCAACTTTTAGTGTCATTAATATTTCTCTGTTTGGATATAGATGTCGAAATTTTGTAAAAGAAAAACACTAATAAATAAAAATTTTTGGATAGTATTTTTTTAAAAACATATTCATTGAATTCATGAAAAAAAAATGGGTGTTTAATTTATTTGTCAATTTTTATAAGCCAGTTTAATTACACACCTAAAAATAGTGTTCCGGTATAGGGGCTTTTATGTTAGTATCTAATTATCTTATTATAACTTCCTTTATTTCTGTTTTAAGATAAAGATTTTTTGGCCAACCTAATAGTAAAGAAAAACTTGCGAAAGCCGTGATGAACCACGGGGGTGGTTGAAAATTGGGGTACCTTATTCATTTCAAAAGAAATTATAAGAATGGTAAACCGTAATAAATATACTTTAATTTCCCATATATCTACAGAGATTTGTGAAAACTAGCTTTTAACTAGACGAAATCCTGACATAGTGTCTAACACGCACTTGATGAATTCTTTTAAATTTTTTTTTCTGGTAGAGAAAGTCTTTTTTGCTGATTACAAATTCTGTATGGTACAAACTAATACACGACTATAGAACACCAGAAGATTTTACATTTTTAACAACATATTTTTATGGCTACTAACTTCTTAAACATCTTTTAATATTAGCGTCGAAATAATAAGGAAAGAAATATCGAAATACGTACCTATATGAATAACACAGTCCACATAATAGTGTTATTCTTGTTTAACAACAAACCAAATAATTAAATAAAAAGAAAAAAAATATCCATATATGGATACTATAGGCAGTTTGATTATGGTCGTATTGTGCATATACATATACTGTTAAATAAATAAAAAATAATGAAAAAAAACATATAATAAAATTAGTTTCGTTCAGCTCTTGTAGTTATTGAAATAATTTTTCTTTAAATTAATTTTTGTTTATGATATTAACACGTGAACTGTTGACGGTGTACACCGCATGGACCTCACACACACTCGTTCAGCATCTACCATAGTATCATTTCAAATCTTGTTGTATCCATAATTCAGTTACCACTCTGATTGTGAAGGCGAAGAAATTGATCAGTGGTTTATATACAGTTCGATATGTACCTGTTATAGTTGACTTACAATATATAATTTGTCACCAAATATTATTTATTTTTTGTAATATTGTTATATTCGGATCAGAAACCTAATTGTAATTTTTCAATATTGAAAACTGTTATATGTATATTAACACGTAGACGGTCATGAGGAATTATGATGAAATGCCCAACTGATACACTGTTTTGATAACTAATGCACCAATACATAAACAGTTTTCCACCCGTGTCCTTATATATTTGTAAATCTAGCTGACCATATCTAATACATCTAAACACCAAAATAAAAATATTTTTATTATATTCCGTCGCCAATTAGACGTAAACGCAAATGTGTGCCCAAAGATAAATTCCGATTTCACCACCAAGAGCACCAATCCAGATGAATATCGGCATAGTTCCTTAAGGGGATGGTAACATATTAAAAAATTCTTTTCTCATTTTTTTATTGTTTCGTATGATTGTACAACATCTTAAGATTGTTGTGTCAAAATTTGAAACAAATCGGAGTAAAACTAACTAAGATATAAAACTTTGAGCGTTTGTTGCTCCGATACGTTTCTGTATCCCTGCCCAGCAGGTACGTGGCTTTATGCTCTCGGAATCCCTGAATTATTTTATTCATCGATGGGTCTTTGTAAGTATACTAATGTATACTATAACCAATGACGTGGGTATGAAAAAGTTTTTCATATTTTCTTTTTTTTTTTTATTAAAATATAGCGCGCAGCTACTATGGCTATATGCGCTAACATAGAGATGTAATACAATAATTTTTTCATATTTAATATTGCATTTTCAGGTATACAAAACTTTAAAGCTATTTTCTGACACTTGTCATTTTTGAAACCGGTGAACAGTTTAAATCAAAATCTACTCGACCGATTGTTTTGAAATTTTGTATACAGCTTCCTTACATAAATAGCCAGGTATCCCTGGGAGCTTTTTTTTATTTTTCATAATTATTAATTTTACAATAACAAATAGGTCCATTTTTTAGCCGAAAATCAGTGTTTTCACTTGTAAGTGTCATCAAAAATTAAAAAATCGAAAAAAAATTTCCTCCCAGGGATACCTTAGGAAAACGGTTATCTAATGATATCATACTTTTTTTTTCATCTCGGATGATCCACTCATGAGTTATATTGTTCACCGACAGACAACTTTTTTTCGAGGCGTTTTTATAACGTCTGAAAAAATTCTTAAAAATGGGCCTTTTTTATGCCGAATTAACCTCAACATCCCCTTAAGTAGACGGCTGCAGACACATATCTACCAAATACTAGCCTTCACACTACTTTCCTTGTCCTCCACCCACATCATAATGAATTGTAATATGTAATGAATAAATAAAGCTAGGAAAGTAATGATGTGGGTGGCGTCCGTTATAGACTGTTGTCTGAAAAACGGACGTTAAACTCCCTTATTTATTATTATATTATTACACAGCACTGCGATGGTTTCCCCCTTTAAGATTTGACAGCTGACTCTGATAGATTTTAGGGCGCTGATTACGAAAAAAATATTCAGAAAATTCCAGTACGTCAGAATTTTTAGATATTAGGTATTAAAATTTTTGACTAAAATTACCTAGGTCAACCAAGTCAAGATTAGATTACGCATTTTTATTTATTTCCAATCTAATAAAAAGTCATTAAATAGTTGAAATTGGCTTTTAGAAACACAATCTCATCAATGGTTTATTAAATGAAACCTAATTAACTAAGTGACATATCTTTACTTCAGGAAAAAAGGTGAATTTTAAGCTCATCCGCTAATGAGTTCATTATTGAGGGTAATTTATTTTTTTCTATTCATTTAAAGAGGTAGTGAGAAATTTTTTAGGAAACAAAAAAGCCCAGATTATAAAAATATAGCAAATAATATGTTCAGCAATTTCCATAAACTGGGTTGCAATATGAGTGTCAAGTTACATTTTCTGCAATCTCATATTGACTTCTTTCCTGAGAATTTTGGTGAAGAACAAGGTGAGCCAAGATATAAGGGTTATGGAGAGCAGATACCCAGGAAGGTGGAACGCAAACATGATGGTAGATTACCGTAGGATGTTGAAGAGAGATGAACCGGATAGAAAGCATAAGAGAAGAAGTTTGAACAGGAGTTTTGAACAAAGTAAAGAAAGATATTATAAGTCTTTTTTATTTAATTTACTTAGTTTCTTTAGCATTTTTTTCAACTAATACTGTTGGTTTTTTGAGTAAAAATTTAATTTTAAATTCATTAATTTTTATATTTTCATAATAATTGTTAAAAAATTTTAAAATATGCATGTCATCAATAAAAATAAATCTCGGTGTGCTAGAAAAAGAACAGAGCTGTATTTTAATTTAACATACCTAGATATTTAAAAAAAAAATATAATTATTGGAAGGGGGAAAAAAAGTCAAATTTCGCTGGCCTGTGTCATTATTACATTTTTTGAAAAATCAGAAAAATGTTCATCATAAGTTTTAAATTGATATGAAATAGTATTTTACAATATAAGTTCGGTAAGTAGCTTTTACTGATCGAGAAAATGTTGCGAAAACGAGACCCGCAGGGTCGAGTTTTTGCAATTTTCGAGATCAGTAAATGCACTTAACGCATCGTGTATTGTATAATATTTTTTGCACGATCGATTTAAAATAATTAAAGATTAAAAATGTGTTAAATAAAAAATAAAATTCAGATAATATACATGAAATTTATATTTCTATGTTCTGACATAGAATGCCATGAATAAATATTATAAATATTCATAACAACTAATATGAATCTTTGTAGTGACAATTGACAACTATATTTGTAAATAAAAAATTAAGTGTCAATATTTCACTGGCGTGAATATTTTTTTGAATTTTCTATTAAAAAAAATTGAGGAAAATAGTTTGTTAAACTATATTATTAGTGAGAATAATGAAATTGATGAAGCATTTTATTTTTGACTGCAAATTTATTCTCGTAAAATGAAAGGAAGATTATGAAAGCCACAGAAAATTTTAATGATTGAACGACCTTTTGAAATGTCAATAAAATAAGGAGACTGATGCCAACAATAATAATAATAATGTGCAAACTAGTGAAAATTTTCATATTAATCGATTTATTTTACTAATTGTTCAAATTGTACTTTTAATTTCAATATAAATAAATAATTACAATCATTTTTGAGCCAGTTTCACTTACCACACTCCTATTAACTTACCACGCATCTATTTCACTTACCGCACTGTTATTTTTTGGTTTCCATGGATATAAACAAACGTTCGGGAAATGTACCTTACCAGTATTGTCAACAGCCTCGGTAAATGCATGAAAATACACGATCGTGCAAAAACACTATTTTAGTTTATTGCATAAAGTTCATATGCTTTATGCAATTCAAAGTTCATATTCTTTAATCTTTCTAAAGTTAAATGAATTGAAGCCTCGATAGTGTGATACATAGTTGTGTACATTCACATTTAAAATAATTTAAACAAATCTCTTACGAAACTTAAATAATATACATGCTTTTTGCTTAACTTCATAGCGCTACGGTTCCATAAAGTCATTCTATTTCTATGAAAATTTACACAGAAGAAAAATAATCAAAATACAGAAATATATTATAATCATATTAAAAATAAGAACGTATACATATTTATGAAAATTTCCAAATGCTTAAACTGATATCTGTTGGGATAGGTTGGGGTACACACGAGTATGTATTTGATAAAATATTTGAGAATGGAAAACAATTCGTGCATAACAAGTTATTTTGTAGACATATCGGAGGGAAAATTACAGAAATGGAGATAAATATTATCTCTTCGTACACATACTATGATATGTACCAACCACCATATAATATGTACATGTTGGAATAGAGGAGCAGTAGAAGCAGGATCATAGCACACAGGAGGCGACTGAGCAGGAGCTCCATCCAGTAGTAGACAGACGTTTTATGAATCTCTTTTACACAATACAATAATACTTGCGTATGATCACTGTATAACCGCATAAATACGTACCCTCATATACACACACCACACACACACTTGGGTAAATACTGTTTGGTCCGAAAAACTGTTAATAAAATTTATTTCATATGTGAGCTACATCTGACAGAATTTTTTTCTTTCTTATAATATACAAGATGTTTACATAAATTTAATTAACGAATGTCTTTAGTAAGTTATTTTACAATGCACAAGTTAATAGAGGGCGGGCATTTGTTGGGGGTTACCTCACATCGATTTTAAAGAAAATTGAAAAATTTGTAATTTTTACCAAAGATAGGTAAGGTATATATGATTGAAAAATTAATTTTCAATAACTATGTGCTATTTGCGATTTTTAAGGTTAAAAAATGTAGGGTAGTGATTTTGTTTTTGACAATTAATGTAGTTTGTACTGAGAAAATATATTTACTACTCACCAGTATCAATCTTTCAATTTTAATCTTTGGTAAAACATTACGTATGGTTCAATTTTCTTTCAATTTTGGACACTTTTGGTGAAAGTAACATTAAGTTAATGGTGAGTTTAAGGGGGGAGTTCAAATAAAAAAGCAACTTTTTTATTTATGATTATTTATTTTGCTTGTTGAAATTTTTTTTTCAAATTAGGGAGGGTTTCAAATACAAAATATTGTTTTTGAAACATTCATTACTCTTCCCTGTAGCGGGAAGGGGGGCTTTTTCTCAAGTTTTTAAGCGTTTACAAGGAACGCTATATCTCAAAAAGTAATGAATATTTTTTAAATATTTTTTCATTATTTTATTCTTAAAGGACCTGTCTGTAAAGCTGAGTATGGGTTTCAGGTAATTTTAAAAATTAATTATAAAATTGTAATCCCAAACTTCTAAAAGTTACAAAATCCAATTTTTTATTTAAAAAAAAATGTTTAAAAATAGTTACAATTGTTCAAACGGAAAAAGCATACTCCACTTTATGCGCAGTATGTTTATGAACAAAATTTTAAAAAAAACTAAGTCTCTTGACTTAATACCAACTTGATACCAGCCTTTGTGTCATGAATGTACAAAGTGTGGTCCTGATGAAAGGGTGAAAATTAGAACACAGGTATCTATAAACACCTGGCCGATTTACTTTTATTGTATTTTATGGTTTGAATTGCTCTCTGTAACAGCACGTTTTTTGCGTTCGCTGAAACAGTACGCGCTGTATAAGTACGCAATCTGTAAAATAAATCATTAAAGTCTCATTTTGATTGCTTTTCTGGTTTTCGCAAAAAAGTCTAATTTTTTGGTAAGTCAGCTAAATGTAACGCCTTAATAAAGACTAGTAACGATTACCTTCACCCGAACTCTTTACCCATCAAATTAGAAACCCTAAATATATCCAGTGTAAATGTGTACTTATTTTTATTGCACTAATTTATCTGAACACTTTTGTGATCGTCCTCGCACACCTCGATTCTAGTTAGTTGGTTAGGTTACGTAGGCGTAGGTGGTGTAAATAATATATACGAAAGGGTAAGTATAGTGTGTGTGTGTGTGTGTGTGTAGGACGTTCAGATGGGACGGGAAGGTGCAACGAAATGGGGCTCATGTAGCACAGGGGTGTATTATAAATGGTGGTCAGTTCTAGTGAAGCAAGCTCACACACTACAGTAGAATGAGAAACGTTATCTGCATCTATTCTGTTGTCTATATATTGGCCGTCGAGGCACATAGGTACTGTGTGCGCACACTTGTGTAGTATCGAGGAGTTTTCATTATTCCTGTTCTCATTAATCAAACAGCGGGCTGGCAGGCAATACAGGTCGCACCCTTTCCGATTTACCACCATCACCATCTACGTATTTTTTAGTAGTTACCTACCGCAACACTTTCCCATATTTCTAGAAATAAACCAATATTTTTTTCTAGCGTATGTATACAAGTGGCGCGGGTGGAGGTGGGGGGGGGGGGCAGTGTATAATAATCTAATACAATTTACGTCTCTTACTCATTCACTGTTCTAATCAGCGTGACAATAGGGACGGACGTTTGGAAAAAAAATTTTCATTTGCATTGTGCGATATAAATTTTTATTTTATATGTCTCTCTATATTTAAATGCATTTTTTAATACAATTAATATTTTCAAATGGATTTGACTGAATTTATTTTTTAAACAATGCTGTCAAGTGCAAATTGTACTTGCGCAAAGAAGGTTCCATATAATCAGTTATTTTTAGAAACTTGATGTAATTCATACTCCTGAAATGGATCATAATTTTATGTGTCAACGCGCGCCACCTGTTTTTTTTCAATTAGCGGCACTATATTTATTATAAAACATGCTAAGGCAGAGAAACTAGACAAAAAAATTTCAAAAGTTTCAAGCTGGGTTTTAGTTTAAAGTTTGATATTGTTGCTCTAAATGAAATGTCAAAATTCCCCATCGGTCCAAGTGCCTTTGAAAATTTTGCGCAGAATCAAATATCAGCAAAAATAGTTTACCGCAAAGTGTCCACGTTATGAGACACTTTTATAAAAGAAATATTTGATGACCCTCGTTTTATGCTAATGCAAACTTTAATTCAAAATGTTAAAAAATATATTAACTTTAATATCAGTTAATCAACTTTCAATTGCATAAGTCTCAAGATTAAAAAAATTCCATCTAATTTTATAGTTTTAAAAAAAAAATAATAACTTTGTTTGCAAAACACAAAAAAGCGAAAAAAGAAATATTATTAAAAAATACAAAATATAGCAGAGTGTAATATGTACAATTTTCATTTTTACTGTGGTTTTTCATTTTGTCTCTTCGCAGTCAGTAATTGAATTATAAAAGAAACACAAAAAAATAAAAAATAAAATAAATAATGAAACAAAGCGAAATAAAATTACGCGATCATAAAAAGGATTCTGTGTAAAAATGTATTCATTTTAAAATTAAGTATAGATATGGCGTGGTAGACAATTTCTCCTTTTTTTATTATAAACATATTTTTCGAAAAAAAACAACATAAATGGCACAAGTAATCAAATGTGTGTTTATTTAATCTTTATATATCTATTTTTTTTAATATTCAAATTTTTTGCCATTTTAATCAACGAAAGTTAAAAGTGTTGTAAACATAAATTTTAATTTGGTAAAAAAAAAATATATAAATAAAACAACAGGAATGAACCCCGGCCGAGACTAACTTTTAGAGATGTTGTCACATCAAATGTAGGGATATTTTTTTTTGTTGGTGGTACTGTTGTATATAGTTTTTATGTCACTAATGGTATTCTTCGTCATATTTTCAGTTAAAAGTTTTAGCAATCGAATAGATTCTGAATTAGATGGTACAAATAATAATTAATATATTGTACACACTCGTTTTCATTTCATACAGTGCATTCTTTTCAAGATTATACAGTGGATAATATAATGTAGTACAGCATATCCTTTTTTATACGGTGAACAGAGACCGGATAAAAAAATCGCACGGAAAAAATATTCAAAAAAACTTCATGAATAGTTATAAAAAGTATAGTTTACTCCAAATTGTAAAAAATACTTTCATAGAAAATACTCAACTCAGAACGCCCAAAATCTCACAATTTCCATAGAAGTTGCTCTTCTAAACAAGAGAAAGCATTAATTTACACATAAGACCATCTTATCCCATTTTTATAATATTATAAAAATAATATTAAATACTTATGTAAAGAAACTTAGTGACGCAATAATAACTCACATTTCTTACTTTAAATTTCTTACCTTTTTTTACTATTCGCCTAATAAATTTTTAAGCTAGTTGTGGACTAGTTGAAGACATTTCACTGATGTATATACCAGCACATTAAGAGTACTTCTTAAGGACAAAGAATTTTAATCTGTCCAACGGTTCCACTAAACATAATGACTTTTATCATCAAGAAAATTTTATATCATGAAGTGATTATTTAAATTTGCTTATAACGTAAAAGCCCCCATTATGGAACGGTATCTAATACTGGAACAGCTTTGACATTTACATACTTATTTCTTTAATTAAGTAAGGAAACATTAAATGCGAGGTGAATTTAAATTGAAAAACAATCATTCTACTAATAATAATTTTTGTTATCAGACGTTTCTTTCAGAAATAACTTCATTAATATGTAAATGTCAAAACTGTTCCAGTATTAGAATGAGGGCTTTTACGTTAATTAATTTTTGTACACTGAAAATATTTGATTTATATTTACACTTTCAACGCAGCAAAGACGAAAGCCTCTACTCGAAACGAGTTGGAAATAGTTATTCTCGATACGTATACGTAAAGAGAGATATTCTAGTAGGCTTAAACTGGGGAACGAGTCTACGGGACTGACGCATACACAACGAGATCGAGTGTGCCGTATACTCCCACTCGCCTGACGGCGCGTGGGGGTAAGCGCACGAGGTCCCTGTTGTGTATGTCTCAGTCCCTTTAGCGAGTGCCCCAATTTCAGCCTACTGGATACCTCACTTTACGCATACGTATCGAACATAATTTTTTATAACGACGGCTTGTAAGGTTTAATAGAGAGAAAAAAATTAATTATTTTTAAGCAGTTTTAGAAAATAGTAAATTTTATTTTATAATAAGGTTATATGGAAAAAATTTTTTTTTATTAATTTGCACATTGTTTTTATTTTTTTTATCAATTTGTTGATCGATTCCATCTTTAATTTGAATAATTATGATTATCATTGACAAATGAATAGCAGTTAGCTACTTTCACGCACGGTACTGTACTTTTGCGCACAGTTACTATCGTTTGTTTTACAATGACGTGAATACTGCTCTTTACGCCCACTACACAACGCTCGAATATTGAATGTTAGAAGCGGATGTTATAAAAAATTAATTCAATATATAGTATTTCCTTAAAAATGTTATTGAAAACCTATTTACAAAATATTGTATTAAAATCCAACATATGTTCCGTAACAATAAATCATATCTATGATGTCCTAGTAAGTGAATATTATTAAGACTATAAATTATATAACAGCACACTATATTTAATACAGTGTAAAATATGTCTGTATGTAAAATATTTTTCTCGAAATAAGTGTGGAGGCCGGAGATGCAACCATCGGTAAAACTGACTACATACGTATCTACATACGATGGTTGCAAATTTTCATTTTTTTACAAAAATAAAAAATCAAAATTGCTGTTGTTTTTCGTTATTTTGTGTTGTTGTTACTTATAGTCGCTTGGCTTGTATTATTGTTAAAACATTGTATGTTATATAACAAGAAATACATTTATAAATACGTGTACGTACATGTGGGGAAGGATATAGATGAAATCGGCGGGAATGATATACATATTGCACGTGTAAAGATATACACAGGTTTCGAAAAGGGGCAGTAGTAATGTGGAGAAGGACGTATGTAGGTATATGTATCTAAAAAATTAAATATATTGCCTATTTGAATTCAGTATACGCACAAGTGTGGAAAAAGTTTAATTCCCAGAGGATTCTAGAAATTATTTTCTTACCTAAGTTCTTTATTTCAAATACAAATATTATCGAGTGCTTGTGAAACATTACTACGTATGACGAACTTTTGTTCGCATTTAAACATACGCAGTATTCATATGTCTACTTATCGTTCAGCTAAACTGAAACTTTTAGTACTCGATTTCTTTGGTTAGTATGACCAAAATCCAAATGTAAATTAAAAATCACAAAGTGATTGAAAAAATTATCAAATTGGAGTGCCTGTGACATATGTGGCCCGCGGACCGCGTGTTTGACATGCCTGGTCTAGATTTTTGGCAATGGGACTTAGATTCCTTTTTCAGGTCTAACTCAATTTTTTTTGGCACTTAGCCTGTACAAGCGAATATTAGGTCATATGCACCGTTGTCAGGGCCAGCTTAGCCAATGGGCCACCCTAGGCCATGGCCATAGGCCATAGGTGCGGGCGATTTTTAGGGGCGGTAAATTTTTAAAATAGGGCGGAAAAATGAGTAATTAAGGTTTTTTTTTTTGCTCGTCACTTATTTTTTTTAAGAGAAAGTTTGTAAAAAAGGTCGGAATAGAGGCGGCAAATTTTTAAAACATGGTGGAAAAATTTGTGATTGACTTTTTTTTCCTTTTTTTCAAACAAAAGGTAGGGGCGGCATTTTTCAAGGTGCCTAGGGGCGGACTCAGGGTTAATTCGGCCCTGACCGTTGTAGTGTAGGTACTATTGATTTTGATATAGGTATAAATTATTAATAGATAATGAGGTATGGTAATGTAGATGACGTATCTCCCCCGGTCGGTTTCGAACTCATGATCTACCAGACAAGAAGCGGATCTGCTAACCACTAGACCAACACGGGGTCTTCTTGGGAATTAAAGGATGTTTCCAGTGGTGGTGAAACTGTAGTATATCGAAAAGGTTTCTCGTAACATTTGTTTTCTTAGTTATCGCGTTATAGAACTTAACTGTTCTTATCTTTTACATACATATACGTATAAACTTCTCAGATTCATATTATACATATACAAAATTATTATAGCGCTAAACAATTATTATAAATTAAATACCATGTGTTTAAAAAACAGTTCAATTTTACTCTTAAACTTAACAATCCGAAACTATTTGTCGATTATATTACTGTAAATAAAAATAATATCTGTTTTTGGAAACTTCACTGGATTACAGATTTTATTAAAACTAATTTTCCTTCAGTTTTGCTTAATATTTTGAAATATGCAGTAAGTGAATACAATAGACAATTCACATATATTATTTGTAAATAGATCTTTAGGAACTATATCTTCGATTTCCAACATTTCTTTATTTATCATCTTCTTAAAAAAGTTATTCGATGTCCCCTTTTAAAAAAGAAAATTTCTTCAATTCCCGTTCTTGAACTCAATAATATAACCAAATTTTTTCCAACTTTTTTAAATCATGATTCATTTTTCCAGACAATGATTCGATATCATGGCTATATACATGAAAAAAGGTTTTAACAAAAGATGTTACAAAATTGTGTTTTGTTCAGTATTTGTTCAACAAATATATATTATTAAAAAAAATAATATTATTACTAAGAGGATTGAGCTTTGTATAATAATACTAATTTTTCGATGCTTGGAGCAATTGGAGCGATATTTGTCATCGGCAATCTTAAATCGTTGCGTTTTCTGCGAGTACCTACTGATGTTCAACAGATGTTTGATCCTTGTAGTTGAATGCTTTAGACTAAATAACCTTCCTTTTCATTGTCCATTGAGAGGTGATACCTACTCCGTTGGGATCCCCTTAATATAAAGGATTTTTTGATGAATTGGAACACTTTTGTATTCAACTGAAAGAGTTATTTTCAGTCACTTGAATCGAAAGTTATCCTTTACGTAGGCGATAAATTGACGCGTATGCAGCATTCTGGTTTTTGCTTACTGTAATTACAAAATCAAAGAAATCATCGTCATAATTACTTACTGTCCGTAGATGTTTAAGAATCGACTCAGCTTCGGATAGTGACATTGCATCCCAGGCCATAAATTTACGGGTCTCATTGTCAGTAAGTAATCTACTATTACATTACACCATTTTTTTTCTGTTTTCTTACTGGGATCACCGAATTTAACAGTCAAAGAGAATCGATAGAAGTATTATCAACTAAATCTTTTACTTTCGTACGATGCAAAAAAAAAAAAACTAAAAATCCAACTTGTGAGTTTTGTTACCATTAATCTACAAATGACAAGGCCTCTTATCATTGTTTTTGCAGATTAATATGTAGTTTTTTCGTAACTTAGTACGCTTGAATATAAGTTTTAGTTATTTCAACTACACTTATCGTTTTTTTTAACCACCCGGTATATTTTATATATAAAATAATAAAAAAAAAATCAGCGCGGATAAATAAAATAAAAAAAAAATTATACACATACATATATACAGAGAGCATTAAGTATAGTTGTAGACGTATTTCAATTTATTCTAATTCGTTGTAAATGAAGAAAAAGTATTTACGCGATATTATATTCAGAAATGTGAAATCATACTAACCACCCATTTGTACCCACCCACCCACATATCAGTAACCGCCAACAGTTGGTGTTCGGGCCCGATTCAACTCCAACCATATTCATAACCATCATCTGTATGTGTGTACTCACTTCTTTGTACATATATATTTATTGGTGTAACGGAGTGAGATAAACATATTCGAACTTAAGCGTAACAAAAATATAATGGTAGATTTATTTTTTAAGAAAATGCATTATTATTTTATACAACAAATCATTTCTATAGGTGGTGGTGTTAGGAAATATGAGGAAACGGTATGGGTAGCAAAAATGTGTTATGCAAAAAAATTAATAAATTTTTTAAAATTGTTTTTCCAGTGTTAATTGATTGAATTTTTAAATGAAAATTTATTACAATATGGTGGAAAGTTTTTTCGTAAATCCATAGTAATTAAAATGTTTGTTATCATATTTAAGCTACGGTTCAAGAACCGACTAATCAGGTAACAAACTAATAATATAAAAGTTTTGACAGTACAGTATTTCACCTTTATCGAAAATAAGAAAAATTTCTTTAACAAGGAGAGGGCACGACATGGGAAATTCAGTTGGGGATGGGACTTCGTACAATTGTAGTACTCCATAAGGGTATTCAACCCTTAAAACATTAGCGCCGAATGGCCAGCCATTTTAGAGAAAAAAGTCTCTAAAAATTCAATCTCAGCTTATATATTAGAAAGGTTTTTTCGCCGCCAGTGGTGAAATAGCTTAGGAGGCATCATTTTAATTTAATAAAAAAGAAACGATATTTTCTAAAAATATAAAAATATTGGAAAAAAAAATTAAACACATATAGTACTGAAAACCAAAAATTATTCATGTATATATGTGTTTTAAATATCTAATTATTTTTATTTTTTGAAAATATAAAATAACGAGATAATTTATTTCTTATTAATTTTCATATAAATATTAAATAATTGCCACCTTAGAGTAGGTGAGATTACCCGCTGAATTTAAGCATATTATTAAGCGGAGGAAAAGAAACTAACTAGGATTCCCTTAGTAGCGGCGAACGAACAAGGAAAAGCCCATCACTGAACCCCATGGCTAAATAAAAATGGTCATTTAGAGACTTTTTTCTCTAAAATGGCTGGCCATTCGGCGCTAATGTTTTAAGGGTTGAATACCCTTATGGAGTACTACAAGTGTACGAAGTCCCATCCCTAACTGAATTTCCCATATCGTGCCCTCCCCTTGTAAGACAAATTACATCTTATTGTCAGTTTACTACAGAAGACTATTGGATCTCATCATAAACACACTTCCAGGGTCGGCGAGAAATTAACGGGCCTCGGGGACAAAAAAAATTTTCAAAAACTTTTCTGTATAAATACAGTAGATGAGCAAAGGAACACTGCAGTTTTATCCGAGACCCTTACCGCTGACTCCAGGCCCCCTTCTTGGAGCCCCGGGCTACAAACCCCTGACACCACCTCTCGTCGGCTTGGCTCAGACCCACTACTCATCTTTCACGAAAAGTATGTAGGTACTAGATCAAATTATTAATATGTAGACAGTCCAAAACTGTCCAAAATTATTTGAAATCGTAAGCAATTCTAATTCGTGAATATTCTTTTTTTTTCTTATCAGTTAATGTTAAAAACTATGATAATTGAGCCTCAGACCCCAATATAAAGTCCTAGCTATACCAGTATATTACTCTGAAACTAATTATTAAAATAGTTAATAAATATAATAAAATAATGTTTAGATTTAAATAAACAAATTAAAATGAGGTGAAAAAGTTGCAGTAAATTATATTATATAATTACAAGAATTAATTGCTCGTAACATATTATGCAATAGTTGATAGTTATGCATAGTAAAATATATATTAATATGTAAATCAAAGATCTTGTAATAATACGTACATGATACAAGTAGTGTATAGGTATGTATTGATGCTACACGAAACAACAAATAATTATTTTGACAATTTAACGCATGTGTATCAAGTCGCATAAGAATATTGTAGTTTTTTCACTTTTACCATGGAAAAAAATATTTTTAGGATAGATTTTTACAGCGAGAAAAATGGTATAAAACATGTCAGTGGTCATTTCGTTGTAGGTAAACACGATAAAAACGAAACAAAAATTCTTATTGGTAAATTTAACTTATTTCAGGACCATAGTAACAATGTATTAAATAATAATGCGAATTATACTAACTTACTTTATTCGTTACATTGTCTTATCGTATTAAACTTGAGCTTTTATATTTTTTTCTGAATAAATTTCTGTTTTTTACAACTCAAATTTGTTACCTAAAAGCAATTTAACTCGAAGAACTGTTAACCCAAAAGCGTTGCGTTTTTGTTAATTGATATTTCTTCTCGTTAAATTGCCAGGCAATAAATTTTCGTTAGACAAACCCAAATTTATTCGAAAAAAATACAAACCTCTCGTGTAATAATAAGTGAAATATTAATAACTCAAACTGATTTAAACAATACATATATGTATAAACTATAGTCTATAATTTTTAAACTTTTTAACTACGATCGAAACTGAAAACAATAATACCTTAGCCTTTTTGGATACACTTGTCATAAAGAAAGATAGCGTACTCACCACCATGTGGTATAGGAAATCTTATGCGTCTACCAGAACACTCAACTTCCATTCCAGGCACCCCTTTAGCATAAAGAAAAATGTTGCAACGAACCTCATCCGTAGGTCCCTTAAATTGTCACATCCTACACATCGACCACTGGCTCTAAAAAATGCAAAAAAAATCCTTCTTTACAATAATTATCCACTGTCTCTCATTAACCAAATTATCAAAAACCTTACCCACAAACTATACAATTCTCAACCTTCCATAGCTCCGAATGTCTCCGACCCCCCGCCTTCTTATTTCTCTATTCCGTATCTGGGCACCTCCTTCACATCCATCTCAAAGTCCCTTCAAAAATACAAATTGAATCCTGTTTACAGTTACCCTCACGCACTTAGTAAGCTTTATACCAATATGAAACCACAGATTCCCACCTCCAACCAGCAGAATGTGGTATACATGATTTCGTGCACCGGGTGTGACAATGTTTACATTGGTAACACGAAACAATATCTTAGTGAGCGGATGAAGCAACACAAGAACAACGTTAGACAAGCCAACATGGTGTCAGGACTGGTACGGCATTCTTGGGAAAATGGGCACAACTTCAACTTCGACACCCCCATGGTGCTCCAACGTGAATCCAACTATAAGAAGAGATTCTTCATCGAAAGCTGCTGGATTAATACCGTACAGCCAAATTGCAACCTCTACCACGATGCCATCTGCGTAGACAATACATATACCCGTAACTTTGACAAGATTATGCCTACCGCTGTCAAAACAACCAAAGTTGCGCACACTCACTAAAAAAAATTTTTTCTTTATAAGTTAAATAATTTTACTAGAAGGCACTTTGTTTTCGGAATTCATCGTAGTAATACTTACTTTTAATTTTAAAATATTTGAACATTAATTCACAAATGCATTCACATTATCCTAATTTGTTTTTTCGTAACGCACAGTTTTTTCGTGATGCACAGATTAATTATACGTTTCTTCAAACTATCTAAATCTTTAAATAATTTTCTTCGTAATTTTAACCATTTTAAACTTTAAATGTTACTTTTAACTGTTTTTAACTTTTTTAATCAGTGTTATTATTTTTATTCTCAAATGTCAGTCTGACACAAAAATACAATATTATGTAAGTACCTAATGTAATATTTTATATTTTATATTTTATCTATGTACATTTATATTAATAAATTTTCCCCAGAGGCCAGAAGAAGACAATAAAAGTCGAAACCGGTAGCCTTTAAAAGGGGAAAAAAATCACACTTCTGTTTTCCTTGATGACCATCACTCCAAAATATCCTTAAAAATATACTTTCAGTGTCATCAAACCCCAATTTAAAATATAGTCTATAATATTCGACATTATCAGAATTTTCGCAATATTTTTGAACTTATACGAATTATTTTAGTTACAAATATCTTTTCACTCTCATTTTAATGCTAAAAGTTCGTTACTGAGATGGAGTAAAATATTGACTATGTAGAAACATGTATTAAACATGTCCAAATTTTTCGCTTTAACTGTAATTTCTAGGAAAGTTTTAAAAGTTTATGAAAGTTTGTGTAAAATTTTCACAACAAAATTACGGGGTTTTTGTGTTTCATTATATGAATGTTTTCTTATAACCTTTCCAAATTTACTTTATGTACAAAATCTAACACAAATTTAAAAAATTAAATACTTCTAGAATTTACGTGCAAATCAATATTACGTTAGCGTCATAAAAATGGTTCTTAAATATTCAAATTGAGTAATAATATTAATTTTACCTTGAATTTTTTTTTTTAGTGGAAAGTGACATCAATTAATCGCAATAATACCGTGATTATAATCGTTATTCATATAATTATTTTCAATTAATTTGAACTAATTTAAATACAATACCATATTAGCGTATTTAGTATGATGGTATATGTTATTCTATTTATAAGAAAACAGTTTATAATTTAAGAATAGAATATGATAAGCATATAATATTTTTAGAAATTACAACGCCGTATCGGTAGATTGGTGTTGTTAACAGGTGAATTAATATTTCTATGATTACAACCACCGAACAAATAGAACGAATATAACTATCTCTTTTCTGCAATCACTTATGTGCTTTTATGTACATCTTAGGCTGCTTAGTGTCATTTGCTCAGTACCCGTCGCTGAGTGTAAGTCAGTCAAACAACAATGCATTTGATTGTTGTTAGCATTGTAGAACCCGCACAAATATCACACATACATATGTATGCGAACGAGGGTCACGTGCACCACCGATCACTCACACTAACAGAGTTTACCGCACAAATACAAAGTAAACACCGTGCACGTATACAACATATTTTCTATCTCAAGTGGTTACACTGGTTCCAGTAGTATAGAGATAGATATTTTTTCTCTAGTGCTCTATGATTACAACAGATTACAATACATATGTACGTAATGTATCAAGTATGGACGGAATTCAAATTTATTTAAATGGAATCGCAAGTAAAGCACGAAATGAATTAATATAAAAATGTAATAAATAATCATAATAAAATACTAATAAAAAACCAACTTAAATGCAAATAATTAAAATATTTTTTATTCACTTAAGTAATTTCTTTTCTATTAAGTAAATATAATTAGATAATATTTAATAAATAAGTTCATGAATAATTGTAATTAGACGTTTGAAAAGAGAACCGATCAACGCGTAAGTTTAATAAAACCAAGTAAGGTACTGCCATTTTTGAACTCCTTATGTAATAATTCATCGTTTATGTTAGTGATAAAAACCAAGCTTTATGCAACCAGTCAAGAAAGTCAATCTTAAATAAATCTTTAATGATACAGAGTAGTAAATAATTTTTTTTTTTTGATACTTACTTAGTATCAATGTTGCTAAGAATTTATAAAATTTTCGACTTTTTACACGTAAGTCGTCTAAATCTTGGAGTATTACTATCTACTCAGAGATTGATTCAGCTGGGAAATTAGGAGATCACATTTTTTTTAGAAAATGTAACTGGCCACCCCTCTGTATTCGCGTCTGGTCCTACATGTTTCATTTTGGCAAAAAATGGAACATGTACGACACAATTCACCCCAATTCGCTCCAACTTTCATCGTTTTTAAGGCACTGAATTGCTTTAGTAAACTTGATGACGTCAACACATAACCGTAATTTTTTCTTTTCTCAAATCAAGCTGTATGGAAGTGATTTGAATCAGAATCTATGCAACGATCTTTTTCCCATACTATACAAATGACAGCCAGCACGAAGTGATGTAAATCCAAAATTATGCAAATATAAATTTCAATCCAAGCTTTTTTATAAATTTTTTAAAAATTAATACTTTTTTATTTACAGTCTGTCACACAAGAGCGTTGCGTCGTCTCCATATTTAAAAGAGAAATTATTATTTCTCAGAAATGAATAAATCGATTTAAAGTATACTAAAAGCACTATTACGCATTTACTTAGTAAGTTGTCCAAGCTTCATTATGGTCCAGAATTCGTGGGCACCGTTTTGGTATACTTTTTATAAGACTTTTCGCATTTGTTGCGGTAACGACCGCCAGAGAGCTTGGATATGGCGGCACACCTGTTTTAATAAAAGACCAAGTATATTTGACAGAAATCTATGTGTAAAAACACGCTTCGTCAGTAAAAATTACATTACTCCAATCACGATTCAAATTTTGTATAGCCCACAAACCAAGTACTATATCAAGAAACATTTGCTTCGTTTAGTCGCCTATTCAGAGTCATTATGCTAATATTAACTTCCTTTTTAGCCAATAACTTCTGTTCTTGTCGCAGTGTTAAAAAAGGCTTTCGTTGAAATAACTTGAAAATGGTTTTATCTTCTTTGTCAGAAGACCCTTGCGTTTTTTCTTTCTCGGAAAAATTGTTGACACTTTTCTGACCATTGTATTGCAACACCTAGTTCCATAGAAAGTCTTCTGACTTGTGTATATATTTAGCAGCACCTTTATAAGTCATTTTAAGTTCTTTACTGTGAATAAACAAGAACATTGCCTCAAAACATTTTGCATATGATGCACTCATTTTGGAAATGTTGTGTTCTTATCGCAATACAAAGTAATACTGGCGTCTCAAGCACAAAGCGTAGTAGTCCATCCTACCCTTCAACGACTGGCACGGTAGTGGAACTTCCTAATAGTTTTCTTTTGAATTAGTCCAGCGGACGCTCTTGTGTGACAGACTGTAAATTAATATTTTGGTTACTTTAAATCTAAATTTAGAAAAATGTATATAGGTACTTCAGTACTTTCAATAGTAGTATTACATAATAGTCGATATATATATGAAAATAAATGCTCTGAAAAGTTTTTTAAAGTTTCACGTTGTGTCTGATTTGTTAGTCCAGCACAATATTGTTGCATTAACCATACGAACTATATATTTGTGTAGTAACTTGTGCGCTCTCTAAAATATTTATTGTTGTAACTCTCTATGTAAAGGTCATTATAGATACTTATCTATTTATATTGTTATTTATTACCTGTACTTACATATATTGAAGCTTTTGACTATGACTTTTCAAGTTACCTTTTTCTTAACACTACCATTTTCGGTCAGTATCACTACAAGTATAAATTTTGTCTCAAACAAAGAGATTAAATAAATCCATTGGAATAAGTAAAGATTCCTCATTAGAAGTAAACAATATTGTTCTTTTATTCATTGGCCAAAAAATTTATTAGTGTCTAAAAATTGAAATATATTGTATTTAAAAATGCCGTTTCTTTCGTTCATAACTTTTTTGTCATTCGGGTTACCAATTTATATCTTGTATATTTGAGTAAACTATTGTAACTTAATTAACCTTATGAATTTTGGATTTTAATGACAATAAAATGTGACAACTGGATAAATAAGAAAACTCGAGAGTGATAAGTAGGAGGGCTAGGCCTGTACGGGGTCACACTACGTCGTCAATGGTATGGGGACATCCCGATCCAGGTGGTGCTCACACTATTGATACGGTAGTGTACATAGAACACTGGAAGGAATACAACTATCTCTTTTCTGCAATCACTTATGGGCATTTATGTGCATTTTGCAGAACTATGTTGTCATTCACTTTGTGGCTACCAATAGGTGTGTTTCAATTGTTGTCATATTGTTGCCGTTGTGTTAACACGGTATACGTAGTATACGTACATCACGTACATGATGCGTACCACATGCATGTTATGTATATGCGTTTGCAAGACACCCATACACACAACCGTCTATCGCACTAACACACACAACTCCGCGTGCACATATATAACGAATTGGTGGGATATTTTTTATCCTTTTTCGTTACACTGGTTTCAGTAGTATAGAGATACTACCGTTCATTCTGTAATATTCTGTGGTAGTGTACTACAGCATTAAGTACAGTACCGTGTCAAAAGTGCGGGTACACCTTGGGTCAGAGTGTCTCCGTACTTTTGACGACGTAGTATGGCCCTCTATACAAGCCAGGCCCTTCTACTGTGATGATAGTGCGTAGTTATCCGTTCCCGTGATTTTTGCTTGTCTAGACAATTATAACTGACAAGGAAATGAATCCAGAGTGAAATTCTCAATTGTTACTACCATTTTCACTTCTCTGCCCCCCCCCCTTATCAATCCGACAATGGCTTGAAATATACATTATCTTCCTTAGGTTAGCATTTGATCAATTTACAGTTCTCTGAATAGCTCTGAAAAGAAGAGAAGTGATAAATGGCCCATAAAAAAATACACACCTACAAAATTTCATCTAATTTGAGAACTTCACTCCGAGTTCATCTCTTCATAAGACTATCTCATGTTCTGCAAGTCTATAAACAAAAGCTCTTATCAGCAAGAACGGAATAGAATCGAGCCTCTGAACTTGTAACATGAGTAAATCTAATAGCGTTGATTTCGGGTTCCTTTTACCTGGATACGATTTCTTCTTCTTTATAACTTTGTAAATAAGATAATTCATTCCCCAATTTTTATAAATGAGGAAGCTACGCTCCAATCAGTTATTGTCTTTATCTAACTTTTTAACATTATTGCATTTGTACACTTATTGCACTAAAAGTTGCTAGAGAAATTTAAGTTGCATTATATCGTTATGCAGTCTCTACAGTTGCAATGTACCTAATGTTACGAATGAGATATTCTTGTTAAAGTTATTGAACTTGATTATTTTCTTCTGTGGAAAATATTATTGTACATTTTCATTCAACTTTAAAATATTAAATTAAATCTTGTGTTGATTTTGTCGTATTTTATAATAAAAATTGATAATGCACTGGAAAATTTCTAAATGATTACTACTGTGAATCTTCCATTTTGATTTCCGCCAAAGCTAAAATCGCTGAAAAAATTCAAATTAAAATAATTTAAGACATCTGAACGTACATTTCTAACTTTAGATGTTAAAACACCAAATAAATCCTTGAGAAATAAAAAAGAAAAATGGGTGTATTATAAAAATTAATTGCCTTTATTTTTTATCAAGATAATTAGTTCTACTCCCAGTATTTTTTTTTTTTTTTTTTTGTAAAAATAAAATTAATTTTATAAATATTTATATACGGAGAATACGTATTTTCAGACGAAAATGTTGGGTTATATATTATATAATGTTAATGTAATAAATTTTTACCGATATTATTTTATTCTAGAAAAGTTGAGTGAACTAATACATAGATATATACATATATAGAGAAGTATGAAGAACTTACTAGGAGTAGGCTATTTGTATTTTCCAGGACCGTAGTACGCGATTGTTATGAAACAAATTAAAATATATACTCTTGAAGACGATGGTGCAGATAGACCTCGCTTACGGGCATACACGATACGGTCAAATTAGATCCGATATATTGTTCAACTTTTGGTTTAGATTCAAATACTATCCAGAATTTTGTACAAAAGGGCAATGTATGTACATCAAAATTGGAGTCTGAATACTATTCAGACTACTAAAAAGTCAACATTTAATTTGACCATTTAACGAACTTACAATTAGTGAAAGTTCAGTAGAATTATTTGATCTAAAAAAAAATTTTACAACTTTTGATTCTATTTATTCCAGTTGCTACAGTTTACACTCATACTTGTTAATACAGTCCGTTTTTAGAAAATTTATGAAATTTCTTGAAACAAAGGTCAGATACTTTCTCAGATATCGTTTTATTTTTTTTTTTTTATCCAGGTGCAAATGTGTTAATCACAGTAGACTAATAGAAATGTAAACTTTCAATGAAATTATATTGTCTTTCTGTGTCTGAAATAATTCGAGTTATCAAGCAAAAATATAAACGATGATTTTACGCAGAAAGCGTAAAGTTTCTGAAGCATAAACGTGTTTTCCTGCTACAGATCCACTAATTACGGCACTGAACCGATCCTGGCGGTTGATGTAATTGTATTTGTGTATGTGTATGTGTACGTGTCTAATAAATAGCGCGAGTAAAATAAAATAAAAAAAAAGTATTATATATTATTATATATAAAAAAGATAAAAAATAAAAGAAACAAAATTGTTATATATAGAAAATTCTGTGACCATAATTCTTAGAATGAATAATATTATATTAAAACTTTCTGTTATAATAAAAATAATAAAAATATTTCTCTCTCTGTCCCACACCTCATACATTATCAAACCAGTCTGGTCTGGTGGAATTGTTGGGTACGTTTGATTCACAGTAGCAACGGTGGGTGAGATACGGTTTTCTGCGTCATGGCATCGATTTTTCATTTCTTTTAAAACATTATATATATATATATATATATATATATATATATATATATATATATATATATATATATATATATATATATATATTTCATAGTCTTATCAATGTATATAGAAACCCGAAATTTAATTATTATAAAATATTAAATCAGTAGTGATTCAACACTGCTGGTGTAAAACCCCAGATTTGGTTCAAGGTCTGATGACAAAGTTTCTGTCCTACACATTTATGAAGAATGATCGAAATTGGAAATTTATGTCTTGAAACATTTCCGTCTAAGCCACAATTTCTCAATTTTGACATAACATAAACCTCCTGTTGGAGTGACGTGGTGAAAAGGTTATAGGTGTATGTTATTTTAAATATATTTCAGTAAGATCACCTAACATAATGTTTTTTTAGAAACATATATTTACGTTTTAATTTAAATGTAAGGTTTGGAGTATCTGTCGAGACTTGTTCAGTCTCCAGTATAAAAATACCGAATAATCGAAAATTTTCAGCAAAAATCGTAATTTTTTCCTGTAATATTGGCTATACTTCACTTGAATAACGTTTTTAATAAAATACAAATTGTATCGAATCTATCATTGTATTATAGATACAATGATAGATTCGATAAAAATGGAAGATTTGCATATTTAGGAATTTTGAACGTATGAACGTAATGAACAAGGTTGCCAAGAATGTTGGATCAACTTGTTGTGAACAAATAAACTCAAGTAAACGAATAGGTTCAGCTAGTCATATTTCCAAAACAAAAACTGTGCTCAACTTGAAATATTGCCTACATTAAACTGTAAACCTTTAAAAATTATTTAACAAAATTTCAACACACACACACACACACACACATATATATATATATATATATATATATATATATATATATATATATATATATATATATATATGTATGTGTGTGTATGTGTGTGTGTATGTGTGTGTGTGTGTGTGTGTGTGTGTGTGTGTGTGTGTGTGTGTTGAAATTTTGTTAAATATAATTGGAAAAGATTTACAGTTTAATGTAGACAATATTTCAAGTTGAGCACAGTTTATATATATATATATATATATATATATATATATATATATATATATATATATATATATATATATATATATATGTCAAAAAAATCCAAAACAAAATAAATAAACTGTTGGAATATTCGTACAACAATTGATCATATAACAATAATAGATAGGTAATGAAGGTTAACAGGCTAGATTTGTTGCGGTAAATATTTCGGTTGATGTTAAGCTAGTTGCGTTATTTACTGATAACATTTATTTAAAACAAGCTTCTCGTTCGTTCGACCCTTTTTCAGTGTCCTATAGACTTTTCCCAGACATACGAATTGCTTTATAGTCACAAATGTGTTCTATTTTATGTGGTTAAAATTTAATTAAAATTTTAAGGCCGTTTTTCTGAAAATGGCCGATCTGCCCATTTTGGGGGCATTTTTAAAATTTAATAGCGGCTAGGCCCCACCCACATAACTTTTGGATGTATTGACCTCACAAAGTTGTGTACTTTGGTGAACTTCATCCGTATACCAAATTTAATCGAAATTCCTTAAGTTGTTTGATAGTTAGAAATCAAAATAGCTCTCCTAACAGACAGACAGATAGACATTTTCTGTAAATGACTTATTTGGTCTCAGGGGACCCTATTTTCACCACAAACCCGACATCGAATTTTTTCCGATCTATAGACATGAATTGTATAGGACCTGATCAAACTCTTTTTCGACACCCTATATCTCAGCTTTCAGATTTTTTCCGGACAAACGGATTGTTTTGTTAGGTCACAAATGTGTTCTATTTTGTGCGGTTAAAATTTAATCAAAATCGTTAGAGCCGTTTTCCTGCAAATGGCCGATTTGTCCATTTTCGGGGCATTTTCAAAATTCAAGCACGGGTACGCCCCGCCCGCAGCAACTTTTGGATCTGTTGACCTCACCAGTTTGTGTATGCCCGTAAACTTCAACCCGATACCAAATTTCATCAAAATCACGTAAGTGATATCATAATTAGAGATCAAAACAACTTTCCTAACTGACAGACCGACAGACAGACAGACATTTTTTATCAATGACTAATTTGGACTCAGGGGATCTCAAAACATGTATTTCCGCTAAAAAGCCGACATCGGATTTTTTCACGATCATATAACTTGGTCTATTATAGACTTATAATGTATAGGACCAAGCAAAAATTAGTATACCATCAGTTGGGGCAAATCCGGAGAGTAGAGGCGAATCTAGACAGAGCTGCCTCTCGATATTTCTTCGTCAGTGTTATGACCGTACAAATTTTTAATGGTTTACTAATATCTTTTATTTGAAAATCAAATTTTCAGAGACGACATTTTATTACATGTTTTTCCATTCTTATCGGAGAACTGCGTTATCAAAAAATCTGATAATTTAAATTTTTGTTGGACCCCCTGTAGATATGTAGTTGTTGTGGCCCTGCTTTCCAATATTAAAAATAAAAGGAAGTCGCTCAGACAAGCTGCTGAATATTTCCATGTTCCCAAATCGACCTTGCATGATAGACTCAAAGTCAAATCGAAATAAAATTCATTTAAATCCAAAATGTTTTATTCCACCAATCAAAAGTCATTCACTGATGCAGTTTTTTATCTTAGCGAATTTCCAGATTGGAAATTCAACAATTTTTATCTTTTTATGTCAGATTTTACCCATATACATGACTAAATGTGATTTATTTTGCAAATAAAGCACTGTCCAAATTCGCCCCACACATAGGGGCGCATCTAGACACTATATAACCAAAAAAAAAAAAAAATGTTGCAGTACAAATTTTGATATTTTTATTACTGCCCTATATGCTCGTGATATTAAAGCATTTAAATTATTTTTTTAGAATTTTTTAGATACACTCTAAACAATTTATTGCCAAAAAACTGAAAAAATCGTCCAGATTCGTCCCAACTGACGGTACTTATAGAAAAATTATTATTTAAAAATAGTATATCTACACCTATTCGGGTTTCTACATAACTTTTGCACATATAATATGTTTGAATTTTTTTTTTAAGTAGAATGAGAACATTATGTTACTCTCTAAAGCACAAGTATATGGGAGCAGTTGAGTTCATGGGAAGCTTGGGAGCGAGCGAACAAAGACGGTAGCGGGTGAGCGTGCGATAGGGGCACACTACTGTATAGGGAATAGGAAATGCAAGCAAATAGGAGATAGGGTGAAGGGTGCACTGCCACCCACCAACTGTACTACTACAGTCATATATATACTTATATAATATTATATTATTATATACTTTTACTTCGTACAGAAAAATTTTCAATATGTTATATTATTATTGTTCCTTCGTAGTCCGTTTATAGTCTGTTCGTCCGTTCGTACCCACATTCGTTAGAACAAATAAATAAATACAATTTTCTTGATTAATGTAATATATATAATACATTTTCTATATTATATATATTATTTTAATATATTAAATTTAATTTTCTGTCTGTGTTTTAAAAAATTAATTATTTATTAAATTAAATAGTTTCTAATAAAGGAAATATTAGTTTGTAACTAATCTCAGTGATTTTTATGAACGTCATTAAACTTACTCATTACGTAATGAGGAGTATTAATTGGTGAGTGACGTACCCCTCCCTAAAAAGCGCTGATGTTTAGAAATTTAAAAAGTGATCACTCTGACCACAATTTTCATAAATTATTTTAAAAAAATAGTTATTTTGTAAAATTTTAGCTTACAATTAGACAGGCCTAGTTAACGTCACAATAATGCGAATTGAATTTTGTCTATGGAACTTCTATATGAAGTGTTGACTGTAAGTTGCTTAGACTGTGACCTGGCGGGTTTTTACTCCTTTACTTCATAGACTATCCCCGTACAAATTTTCAACCTTTATAAAACTCTTTGATGTTACCAACTTTCATTGTAACTTTGAGGGCCCACCGATGTTAGGTGTCTCCGAACTAAAGGTACTGACCATATTATAGAGTTATGTATTGACGAGAAACAAATATGTGGATTTTAACTTTTATAAAACTATTTGTCTCCAAGTGTTGACTCTACTAATACATTCAAGAATTGTAGTAGGAATGGTACTTATCGTACTTATAAAGGGTGGTCCAGAATTACGTATCGCAATTACTGGAGCTAATAGTACGTTCAAAAATAATGGTACCTTTTCATCTACACTTTTTTCCAAAACTCAATAATCAGTGAGATAAAGTAGACGGATAAAATGTAGAGGGATGGAACGAAAATGACTTCTTTTTTTTTAAGTATTTTAGGTGCTTTTGAATAATGGATTCATATTTTAGGGATGCATATAAACATCAGGATATTTAAATTTATGGTAGCAATTGTTCCATTACTTATGGTTAGGGGATAATTTGGAAATAGATGCTTCTGCTTTAAATTACTCGAAAACGGTTTATCGAAATGTAACAAGTATACATTTTTTGCGTGAAATTGTCTGAGGAATCATATTGTCAAGAATTTTGTTTAAATAACTGCAAATTTAGAAAGAAAAGACGTAATAACTCAAACCTGCTACTCAGAACCACCGCTTGATCATAAGTGGTGAAATAAGCGTTAACATAAAAATCTTCCTAACGCAAAATACGTTTCCCTAAAATATTAATATACTATTCAAAAGTATTTGGAAAATATTTAGGAAAAAATTGTTTTTACTACACCCCTTTACAGGGTTGTATCTCCCTTATCATTGAGACTTGGAAAAAAGCGTACATGAAAAGGTACCATTATTTTTGAACGTAATATCAGCTCTAGCAATTACGGTACATAATTTTGGACCATCGTGTATTAAAAATTGGTGTTTGTCAATACTATGTGTAGATATCCTTAATATAAGCTTTCAGTAGAAAAATATGAATATCACTTACTTCATTCATTTATTATGAGAGATTGTATTTTTAACGCACATTCATTCAAAGGTTATTGATATTCAAATATTTTTGTGCGTGAATACATCTGTCAGATAATTTTTTCCTTCGCCAGTGCTCGAACCATAATATTTGTCATTTATTATAGTGTTGAATTGTACAGTTCACAGCCCAATCTAGTTGTTGAAACAACTTTGTTCTTTTTCCAAGTACCTCGAAGGAAAATGGTGAACTAAATAGGAAAAATTTTGTAAAATGCGATGTGCTATGGTTAAAAGTTTTATACAAAAATTGTAGAACTATTCAATACTGATAGAATGAGACATTTTAGTTCACATTTTTCCGAAAAAACGCTAATAATTATAACTCTTGTAATTAGCCAGATTTTAAAGAAAAGAAATTTTTGAAGTAAAAACAAAGTGGAATAGAAACGTTTTCGAAAATCTGTAAAATAATTGATTAGTTTTTTCATTTTCGACGTTTTTATAAAATTCCATTTGGGTACCTAGGTTCTGGAGTATCTATATACTACACGTTTATGGACTTAAAATTTTCCTAAAGAATTGTATTAACGTGTGCGAGCAAAATATGCTCGCATTAAGCTTTGATTATGTTTTATAATTTGAAATTTTAGCTTTTCGATGATGTCTCCACGAAACATTAGGTTAGAGCTATAAATAAGTTGAGAAGTATTTTTAACAACTGTCCAATTCCATTTTTCGGGATAAATTATAAAACCTCATAAATCGATTTTTTGCTAACACAAATTTTCGCTAATAATAGTTCTGTTGTATATAACTAGCTTCTGTATGAGATTTTAATTGTACGAGACCTAATTTTTTTTAAAAATCGCAAAAATCTGTTCTTGGGCTATTTTGACCGTTATTTTGAGGAACTTCTGTACTAATTTAACTGTTTAAAAATAATTCACCAAATTCTACGGAATTTTTTCTATTTTTTCCATATTTTACCTTCCAGACACTGTTTCTAGCACGTAAAAATCGCACGTAAAAATGTTTAACAGTTGAGGTTGAGGAGCTAAGCCGACGTCATAAATCTCCGGCTAATACTTATATAAAGTATATATTTCGTTACTATGGACTCTATGCGAGATTAGTTTAAATTTCTTATTTGTGTAATTTTTCGATAGAAATCAATCAATATTCATATACATACAACCGTCTAATTTCATCAAGAAAAATTAGAATACATACCAGCGCCGGCTCTAGCATTTACGCCGCCCCGGACAAAAGGGAGTAATTCCGCCCCTGCACAAAATGCGTGATTTCTGTTTTTTCTTTTTAGTTGCTTGGTGTGAAAATTGCCTTTATTTTATACCAGCGACCTTTTTTTTTTTGCTCGCCAGCTGTAAAATGCCGCCCTTTTTTTACAAGATTACCGCCTTTTTTATTTCCCGCCCCGGGCAAATCTCTTTTTTTTACACGTCACTTGTAAACTTGACACCCTTTTTTACAAGGATTTAGAAAATTACCGCCCTTAAAATTTGCCCCCCCCCGGAGCAAATGTCCGGTTTGCCGCCCCCTGGAGCGGGCCCTGTACATACCTACTGTAGACTTATTTATAAATAAAACTTATGCCCAAGAAGTTATTTCATAAATGGGTTATAAACATTTTTATGTTTTCGTAGTTATACATAATTCTTTTTATAAAAGAAAAAAGACCACCAAACAGACAAACAACCAAACATAACAATAACATGAACTAAACAAAAACAAAAAATTTAATAAATAAATAAATAAATAATAATACAAAAAATGTATATGTCGCTGCCTGATTGTAGAATCAGCCAGATTACCCAACACCTAATCTTTTTACAAAACGTCACGGTTTTCTTAACGTCGTAAACGTCTTTCGTTTTGTAAACACATCGTATTTCGCCGCATTGCAAAATTGTACTAGACTGGAAGTAATAGTTATAGGTATTATAGTGATGAATATTTTAAACATATTGTTATAATTTTAAACTCATTTTCGAGTAAAGAGTAACTTAATAACAAACTCCAATTATAAATAATTACTCTTCGTCCGAAAATGAGATTTCCATGCCGTTTCCTTGTCTATTTACTTCTACCAGTATATGGATTTTTTCAGATTTAACAAAAGTTTTCCAGCTTTTCCTCTATTGGTGCCGAATTCTAGTATTTTCATAGCTAATTCCCCGTAATGCCAAGCATTTACAAAAAGATAAATATTAAATTTTCTTTAAAATCACGGCTTTCATTAATATTTTGCATATTTATGTATATTTGTGTTATAATTATTAATAGTGATATAGAATATTTGATATTTTATAAATAATAAAACAAGTATAATATAAACTAGACATGTATTGTTTTCTTTGGATGTTTCGTGTAATTGTAGCGCTACAAGTGATAAAATTGAGACATTAACCCTACAATCATACGTTGGCCTACCAGAAACGTTAATCATACATCGGCGTCATTTTGACGAATGGACTTTTTATCGAGAGTTTTAGAGTTTATTTGCAAAAAACATTTTTTTTTACATAACAATACTACAAAAGCGATCAAAATATTTACAAAAATTGCATTTGGAAAAATTTTTTTATATCAATATTTATTAATTTTTTTAGTTTTTTTTTTTATCAAAGCATATTTTCATTATGCAATAAAAATTAAAAAATCGGTAAATACATCAATTGTATCATAAGACATGTCTTTCAAATAATTAATTTATGAACTATTATGAGTCGGTGGACAAGTGTGACGTTACAAATATTCCCGTAGATATGTAGTTATTTCCTGATTAGGCACATTTGTAAATTTTCTAAAATTTGGTAGTAATTTTTCGAATAAGATCTCAAAAAATAATAAAATTAAAATCTTTTCCACAAAATAAATTGTTAATCTTTTGTTGAGTCATTCGAAACGCATTCTTTAATTTTCGATTCAATATATTAAATCTTTAGTATTATGTCGTCTCTATAAGTCAAACAGTTGTAATCATCGTTCACATTATCATAATCATTGAGTAAATTAATTATAACATTCATATCGTTAATAGATTTTAGGAAAATTAGGAAAACTTTTATATGTGGAGTACAAAATCTTTAAAAAAAAACATCGGTTAATTATACATCGTCGTTCTTTTCACGCACACTATTTTAGTATAAAAAAAAAACGACAATAGCTATAAACAGAATTTAGACGTCCTATATGTTATAATAACAAATAAATTAGATAACAGAAGTTTCACAGCAAGCAGGCAACGACAAGTTGTAGTATTGGAGCAGGTAGAGAAGTTCGTTCGTCATTTTGACGAGTACCTATGATTCTAGGGTTAAATCCAGTCATTAGCGGATATTAGTTCAGCTGTTTTGTAAGACTGTTGATAGTTTTTAGCCTTTTTACAAAACAGTGACATAAAACGGCTAGACATTTTCTAGTTTGACTGATTTTACAAGCTGGCGGCGACCAATACACATCTATAATAATATGTACAATAAGTATAGAATGAATGGAACATTTCGTCGAAACAAACAAAATAATATTGAAACATATAAGAAATGGGAATATGCTCTAACTGATGCCTGCTCTAACTACCGACCGAGCCACTGAAATTTACATATTTAGAATATGGAAATTATGACAAAAATATATTTATTTATTTATTTATTACTTTTTATTTATTTTATATTCATTTTTGTATTACCGATGTTAATTTTACATATTTATAATACAATGAATATTATACAGGTTGATTAGAAAATTGATATAGTATTTAGGTAGTGGAACAAGTCATAATATAAAGAACAAATTTTTTTTAAACTTTATCATTTAAATATCAAATGAACGCTAAGGACTAATACAAAGTGTACTGTGTTTAAGTACTTACTGACTACATAGGTAAATTAACCAGCACTCCCACCCACAGCATATATATCTTTAAATTACTCTAATTGGTCCGAAAATCAGAATCAAAATTTTTAATATTTTTATATATATCGAGGAAACTACCGTGTGTTTCACTATTTTTAATTAATATAAAAGTTTAATTACATAGTATGTTTTTACACTCGTACGTAAGTCGATTTGCGTCTTCAGAACAAATATAATTAATTTCTTTATTTTTGGGTGACTATAGTGTAAAAATGAAACTGGTTCACAAGATGGTTAAGGAGGACCACTAGTGTGACCGCCTGAAAAAAGGTGACTTTTGGTAATTTTTTTAAAGAAAACTACTGGCTGGAATGTTTTAATATTTTAAGGATATATTCGTTGATATATAATAAATTCATAATAAAATTTTTGAGCCAAAAAATTGAAAATTCAGTGAGTTATTCACGATCTCCCAAGGCTCCAAAAAAAAGGTTCCCCCACTGCTACAGTGATAGCGACCTTCACAGTGCCTGAAATCAAAAAAACCAAAAAGCCTGTTAAACTAGAAGGTATTGCCCGTGCCATGAACCTCAATAGAAAAAAAAGTTGAAATTTAACAAAATGGCGGATTTTTTCAAAAAAAGTTTCAAATTTTGTACGAAAATTTGATGATTTTTGGCCTGCAAAAATTACAAACTGGAGGTCCATGGCACGAAGAAACATATATAAAAGAGGCTGCAATAAGAATCAAATCGGTCGGATGATTTGTCTTCGAGTTATATAACTGCATCAAATTTCAAAAATGTAGTTTTTCTTTATCTTACCTTTTAATTTTAATCACTGAGAATTTTTACTAAAATTATTTACGATGTACTCACTATAACGGTCATAGTAAAACTAGATGATTCATTTAAATGTGCCAGGGTCTAGCTGCTCCACAACATGTGACTGGCAGCCACGTCCAAAAACTCCCGAACTATTAACTTTCATACATTTCTCAATACCTCAAAGCTAACAATGAAAATCAGATGCTCTTCAGATGGCTATAACTCAAAAACTATTTGAGATACGCACTTGAAATTGTAGTATGTTGTTTTTAAAGGTATAGACTATCAAAACATGCAAAAAAATTTTTCCAATTTTTTCAAAATGTTACACTAGTGGTCCCCCTTAACCTTTGTTGAAAATAACAGATAACAGTTGGAAAACCTAATTTTATCGTTCTGAAAGTGTAGGTATATTTTATAATCAGCCTGACAACATTTCATTATATTAAAATATATTCATGAATTAGTAAGCATTTCTATGCCAACTGAAGTAATATATTGGAAAAATAATATAATTTTAAATAAGTTTCGCTCAGATAGCTAGAGCTAGGCTGTGTGTATATTACATATAATTTACTTTATATGTACATAATATGTATACAGGGAGATATATCTATCTATATAGTTGCATTCAAAACTTCAATATTTATTATTTATATCAGAAGTACGACATATTTCGCTGACATTAATTTTTATGTATTAAGTCAATTCGATTACTACAATACATAATATATATTTTTTTGTTTGTGTAATATTATTAATATATTTATATACGTATTTATTTATGAGCAACAAAAATAATATATTTTTATGAAACTATCTTATTTTTTGTTTTTCTTTTCTATATTTTTATTATTTATTTTTTTTCTCTCTCTCAACGTTCAAATTCAATTATTTAAAAGAAAAAAAAATTATATCGAATATTTGTATAGACAGACGAAACTGAAAGGGGAATATTGAGGGCTTTGTCTTCAGAAAAAATTCCAATGATTGTGTAGTGAAAATTTTTAATGATTTTTATTTTAATTTGTTATATGTCTAAATGTTATGATCCTGAGTTATTCGAACCTGGAAGAAAATTTCGAACCTGGAAAAGCAAGAAAAATTTCTTGCCGATTCAGTTACTACCTAGAGCAAACAATTATTATGTCATTACTTATTGTCGTTGTTAGAATTTTTGTTATTACGTAGTGTATTAAATTCAGTCCAAGAACTATAGTTATTGTTCTAACATCACAATTTCCCGCTAAAGACGATGTGTAGGAAAAATCTATTTATTATATTCAGATATTTCGCCGGCATGCCGACACCTTTCCACGTTCCTATTAAGATTTACTTTATTTTAATCTGCATTCCGTTGGTTTTCCTTACAGTTTTTACATGTACATTTTCAAATTAACCGCTTCACTATTTTTCTACTAATCCACAATACTCAAATATTCACGAACTGATTTAAATTTATATCCAATTTTACCAGAACTAAATGGCATACACAGCAGTCGATCATTAAATCGATACTAACAATAAAGTAGAAGATAACTATCTTCAGGTCTATTTTTTTTAAATTTTCGTAGGTATTGTTTTCAGTTAGGTACTGTCTCCCAGACTACTTTTTTTGGATTTTAGATAATATCATACTTATAGTTATACTAAAAAATAGTTTAATGCTTAAAAACCATAAAGCCTATTCTGGTTTTGACTTTTTTTTGCATTTACGGTCATAGCCTATAACTAAAAAAATATTCTTTGATCACACTGTAGTAAAAAAATAAATTTTTGTTTATGTTCAATTTAATATTAGATTGGAAAAATTGTAGTAATTTCCAACGGAAAGTGAAAATTAAAAAATAAAAATAAAAATACATATCTTATACATACGGGTGGATAAGCACCAGGGTTTTAATATTTTATTAGCAAGTTAATATAATATTATATAGAGTTATGGTTTGAATAAATGTTTAATTCGTACAAATATTAAATATTTTAGTCCCATTTCCCCTATGTTTCTGTACGTACGTATCTATCGAATAAAAGAAAAAAAGCAAGAGAGAAAATTAGAAAAATAAATTATTGAGAGATATTTATTTATTTATAAGGAAATATATTTGTAGTGCGGGTGATTCGAAAGTCTATGAGTATATTACAAAGATTTTTTATTTTTATTATTTACATTTAAATGAAGCTCGTAAAGCTTCGTGTACTTTAAGGAAAAGTTCTGATTTCGACCAAAAAAAAATTTCTTACATTTTTTTTTTTTTTTTTTTGAAAGATAAATTGAAATTGCCACGCAATTGCAACTGATACATCAATTAAAGTACACCACGTGGTATAAATACAAGATTATTATGTGACTTATATACATATAAAGAATATGTGCCAAAAATCACGAGCACTCTTCCAAGCCGCCCCCTTCTTTAAATGAGATACTTTGTCTTTAGAATAATTGGTGAAGAAAAATTTCATGATAAAACAATTTTAAAATTGACTCAGTTTGAAATTCTAATAAAACTAAATAGATCAATTTGATTGTAACCAGCGCTTCCACTATTGAATTGGAAATTATGCGACCATGGATATTTAATCAAAACATATCGAAGTTACTTAAAGCCACACTTAACTTGTATTAACTGTTATATTATAGGAACATTAAACATGCACTTATTATGCACCAGCATCTCTAAAACTTTTTAGAAGGCTTTTTTTATAAAACATCTAACGCTTCTTAAATAGATTCAAAGAAAAAATGTATTAATTGAAACTGAAATAAACAAATAAATAAACGCTCAAATCTATTAATATGAAACTGAAATCTTAATTTCAGATGAACTATTATTAAATAAAACATTTTACTTGGCAAAAAATACCACTTTCATTTTATAAATTTTATGACATTTTTCACTCCATATGATATTATCAGACAGGTGAAAATTATACTTATTTTATACACAAAATAAAAGTGATATTTTTAGCAAAGAAAAATGTTTTTTTTTATTAGTTTAGTACGTTGATGCACAAAAAATTTAACATATTAACTCCAAAAATAAAAAAATGTTAAAAAAAATGTTGAGTAAAAGAAAAAAATATATTTTGTTATTTTTGCAAAATATTTACATTATATAAATATTTAAAAATAACGAAAAACCCTAAAATTTTTTCAAGAACCACACATTGCATACACATATTTGGAGGCTACATATATCTCTCTATATGTAAATATTATATATATGGTACGACCCAGCATACATATTTAAAGAGCAAGATACGTATTAAAAACTTTAAAATTACATGTAATCATAATATATATATATATATATATATATATATATATATATATATATATATATATATATATATATATATATATATATATATATATATATAAATTATTTATATTAATAACCGAATATTTACATGATGTTGTTTTTTTCTTTTTTACTTATTTATTCCATAAATTATTCAGTTTTTTCTATTTTTCTGTTATTTATATTATGCATATACGTATATAATATTCATATATGTATGTTTACGTTCGTGTAATATACCTTCATATGGTACCGGATGACGCGAAACTACCCAGAATTGTAATGTAATTGTACAACTCCATAGAGATTGTCGTAAAATTTCTAACCATTTTGTGGATAACTTCTGTAGACTACTCTTATAAAATAAAATCCTCTAAAATTATCAAATCCTCTGCTATCTCAAAACTATTGTAATCATTATCCTTCTAGTGTTCTTAAATGTAACTCTATTTTATACCTTTAATGTATGTCTTGAAAAAAAGCAGATACTAGAATAAATTCATATTTAAAAATGTTTAGTAAGGATTTATCATGTATTTGGTTCTTCCAAATATCTTCATCGTTAGTTTTAAAAATTTTTCTTTTGTAAATGCTAATATTATAATTGTAAAAGTGAGCTTGTTTGTTTACTTTTTTATTTGTCTCTCTTTCACAACTCAACAGCTCAACTAATCGACTCAAACGGACCCCGCACAAAACCCATGGAAAATGGTTTTCGATTAAATTGGCTGAAATTTCACTATTTTATAGTTTTCGCCATACTTACTGATGAAAAGTTACCATTGCATTAAGTCCTAAAAGTCAATATTTCCAAAGATATAAAGGGTCCAAATACTGAGATATGGTCACCCGCAGTAGTAAGGTGTTGCTTATAAATAAGATATTGAACAATAAAAATAGTTATACATAAAAATCAACATTATCATTTATTTCGTAAATAAGTATGTAAGTATCAGTTATAACATACATATTACTACTGCGAATGGTCATATTATTACTTTGGCCCTTCATATCCTGGGAAATATTGACTTTTGGGACTTGGGACAATGATAACTTTTCGTCACTATGGTAAAAACTATAACATAGTGAAATTTCAGCCAATTTGACCAAAAATCAGTTTCCATAGGTTTTGTGCGGGGTCCTTCTTCATTGTCTTCTGGAGATTTTTTTATGTATCTTTTAACGATACTTTTGTTTTCTAATAACTGTATTTTGACGTAAGAACGATGGAGCAATGATTCAAAGCTTAAGAACATTCAGAAAGTGGAGCCAAATCGAGCCAAATACTACCCACTTCTACGGAGAGTTAAAGCCTTGACATAACTGAAATTGCAGTACCTGTTTGCAACACAGTTACTTAACATGTTTTACATGAGTTGAGTAACCCATACGTGTAAGGGCTCATTCGGCTTGGCTCCACTGCCACAGTGTTATGCTAGCTCTAAGTCATTACTCTCGTACTTCCATTATATCGTTATAATAATACGATTATAATAAGATCACTATAATGTAATGAAATTCAAAAAATTATTACACTGGTAATTAAATTAGTCATAATTGAAACTTCTCATTATGGGGGTTAGATATAAGGAGAACAATCTCTGTATCAAAATGTGTCCGTTGAAAGGCGTAAATAATGGCGGCGCTAGTGTAGCTAGAGGGTAAATTTTAAAGATTTTTTATAGGTTATATTTACTAAATTATTTTGGACAACGTAAGTAGTTGAGGTTTTAAATACTGCAGTTTTATCAACTACTCTAGTCATCACAACCATTAAACAGTACACTTCACTCCGTCGACAACTGCAAAGTTCATTTCATACTCGGGGCTTACAACGGGACACTTTTTGAAATATTTTTCCATTGTTTTCCATACGAAATTGTCCGCCTTATATCTACCCTCCATACTTCTGATGTTGCGAAAAAACATGGTTTTTTTCAGTAGGTCAATTAAAAAATTCTCGACTTTTTAATCTAAATTAGTTATTTAAATATTCTGTCGTTTGTCGAATATATATTCTCTAATCTTTTTTATTTCATTGTTATTATAAATTTGCATTTTTATCGATATATTTCATGTAAAAGTTTGATTTGACATAAATACTTATTTTTATTTTTCTTATTTTATAATTTTTATTATGAATAATTTAAATTTTGTAGGTAAATAATAAATATATTTGTTTGGTAACTTTTATTATGCATAAAAAAAAGAAAACTTGCCATAAAAAATGTCTGTGTTTGCTTTGTGAAAGATAAATTATAATTGATGTGGCGAATTTGATGATCACGAACACAGACTTTTCTTTAATATTTTAGAATGACATATGTCTTTTTATATGTATAAACCAGCTTATAAAAAATTTACAATATGAATTTATTAGATAATTCATAATAAAAAGAAAAAAACAAGTAAACAAATATTTTATGAAACTAAATGAATTTACTTAATTTTATTCATAGAGGAAAACTTTTAATTTCTAAGTTTGAGAATCTTGACCCTCACGGAATTCAAGAATTCAGCGAGGTTTGTTGTTTTTGTATCTGTATTGGTCAAAAGCCAATATTTTTCTTCTTCTGTCTTGAACTTGTTCTCTGATTGGAGAATTTAAATGTAAATAACTTTGAAAGACAGAAGTGAGTTATTTTCTTTAGATGTGTAGGTAATCACTAATCAGTTTCCATAGTTATAATATAGTCAATAATTGAAACAAACCGTAACATTATAAACTTATAAATTCAATAGTTCATGTTATAGATAAAAATTTATATTAATAATAAATAACCTAATTAACGTATTAAACGTGTCGTTAACGTATTTAATTATGGAACTGTTACTCGATTGTACAAACCACAAATATTGTCGTGATAACGAAATATGTTATTAAAATACAGTCGTCGAGTCGCGTTATGAGTCTATTGACTTCACAGAATAATCAGAAGCCAAGTTGCTATCTCTGCACTAGTGATACCAGTGTAGACAAAAAATCCCCTCCAGTTCCTACCACTATGTTGTGTAGGTATACACTGTTTATAGTGGTGTTGGTTTGATATTTGCAACTGTGTCAGTTGTCACACACACAATTACAAAACACGTATTGTCGGACAGAGCAAGGTGGGGTCCAAGCTAACAATGGTCTAACAATATATTCCAATGCGTTGTGTATTCGGTGACGGACATCGACTAACTAAATGCCTTAACCGGTATCAAGCATACTCAGGTACACTGCTATCCACAATTTTTTACACATACGCTTGGGGCTTGGTTGACTTATTTTTTCAATGAAGACCACCCTCCCCCTTCATAGCAAGAAAAAAAATGATTTCTGTCTTTCGATATGAGACCGTACTATGGGTGAAACGAATTGCATATTAAAATAAGCAAGCGAACTCATAACGCAATTTGAAATACCCCTGTCGCCCCATGTATGCCTAACGGGCTGTAAAAAAAATCAAGAAAATTTTTTAATTCTAGCCAAATTTTGCAAAAAATCACTAAAAGTGGCGAAAATTGGCAAAAATTTTGGCTTCCAAAAATCGGATGTGTATGGCTGACGAACTTATCCAAGCGATTGGGACTTTTGACCTCCAGACCAAATTTCGTAACAGTTAGAGGCTTCCTTCGAGACTTATTGCTCAGACACATATATGCATATATATATATATATATATATATATATATATATATATATATATATATATATATATATATATATATATATATATATATATATATCAAATTTTAGTGAACCTCATTTTCGGCTTTTCGCTTCATGATCTTTTAAGTTTAAACCTTGTAAATAAATTCTTATAAATTACCAAATTTTGATTTTTTTTTTCAAATAAATTCGGATCAAACAACAAATTGTTAAAACCGAAAATAAATCCTCACAGTTGAATATTATTTTCCCCATTTTCTGTTATAACGAAAAAAAATATAGTGAAGAAAACGGACTACATGCGTTTTGTGGCTTGTTTGCGATGGTACAGACGATGGCCTATAGGTGGATACATGTAGATATCTAGTAGAACAGTCAGTCAGTCATCACATCCTATACATATGTACAAGTATAAAGTCATATAGACACTCTCTATCACTAGATCATTTTCCATTGAGCCTTCAGCCGAGTGTGTCGTCACACACACACACACACATAAATACCTTTACACGTATACGCACACGCAACGTTTGTAGTTGTGTTTGTGCTAGCTAGTGCTCTCGCTGTGACAGTTGTCACATAATGTTTTGAAGTACAAGTAAGCTAGTAATGTCGCACCAATTGTTAATAGTGAGCTTTAACAAAAAAGTTTTTATAAATAGTCAAAAAGACTTTAACTTTCCCTAAATCTGTAATAGCCTAGTTAAGCTAAGCAGTTTGTTAAAATTGTCATTGTGTAGATAAAACTAGGTAGAACAGAGGAAAGTTGAAAATCTAGGAAAAATGCTTTCTGTTTATATCTACAGAAAATTTTCTATAAACTTTGGTCATCACTAAATTTTTATGAATCTTACTGTTATTGGCATCTTAAACTTTGGAGTTTTTGTAAGGAGCACCGAATTTCGGCAAATGAGGTGCCTATCAATAGAGGATAACCTAAGAGGTGGCTTAACTGTACCTAAATTTTAAAATTTGGTTTCGTTCCTGAATTATGGGTTTTCAATGTTTAAATTTTTTTAGATAAATTAAAGGTAAAATAATAGTTATTTGTTTATTAAGAGCGCAAAATGGTACATTGTCGCTCGATTGAGAATGTTGACGCGCGACGCCGGAGCGCGTTATTCTTATGAGAGCGGCAATGTCATTTTGTACTCGAATTACACACAAAATTTTTTCTACAGTCTTATAAAATGTATTTTTTATTTAAAAGATACTTAAAAACAATAATAATGGACGTTAATATTTACTTTAATGTTATAATTTTTCAGCTTCAGAAATATCTGGAAGTATACTTGAGAAATCACTGTCGCTATTGTATATTTCTATCATATATGTATAATTTTTTTAAAATTTTTTATTCTTATTATTTATTAATTATAGTTATTTATTATCTGTAATTAATATTTTGTAGTTATTTTGAAATTTAATAAAATTAATACTTCAGTTGATCACGATAAAAATAATAATAAATTTAGAATCTGTTATTTGTTGCCATAGAAAATATAAACAGCGCCTACACGATTTGTAATTAAATATACGTTGAGCGAGCGACAAAGTATTACTTTTCGCTTTAAAGCGAAAAGTAATACTTTATCGCTCGACAACTAAAGTCCTCGGCAACTAGACATTTTACACTTTCTTCACAGAGCGCAAAAGCCTACTTTCCACTATGATTGTGGAAAATAGTATATTATTCAACGAGCTAGTAATAATAGCTATTACTCACGAAGATGAAATTGCGACAGGAGCCTAGCTTGCGAGGTGAGTGTCGTAATGCATCTGATTGAGTAATAGTCATTGAAAGCAAGTAGAATACGATATGTTTTCAACGACTTTTTTCCTTTTTGATATAAATAAAATTGAATATAAATTTTAAATCAAATTTTTAATCTATTTCTAATTTCATTAAATGTTTGTATAATATGTATAAAACGATCAAAACAAAATCTATACTACTTTGTTTACTTGGACGTTACTACGCAACATTTATATGAAATTAAAAATTGGTACATACATTAGTCACAAAACAAATGCCGGCCCATTGAATAATGGTTAATACGGTTAATACTGTGATTTCATTGGTCAAAAAGGTATTGAGTAATGACCATTCCTCCATACCTTAGAATAATGCCTAACTTTCTCAACAATTAACAGATATATAATAAGTGTGTTCTTCAGCAGGAGTCGAAAAAAATTTTTATTCAGATACTGTAGTAACAAATAAACAGTTAATATCTGATAACTGTACTCTTATTTATTATTCAAATGATTAGTTAGCAGTGACTTTTAAATACATTTTCCTCCGTGTCCCCCCGAAAAGATTGTCAAAATTTTGTGTTCTGCAACTTCAAAAAGTTTGAGAGCCACTGACATCAGTCGGTGACTGTTTATATTTCATTAATGTGATGAAACTTTTCTTCAAAGTGACTTATTTTCTATTTTGCTACAACTCTTTCTTGGGTACCTATTGCCTTGAATTTCTTTTCGAAAAACTATATTAAACATTTAGTTACATCAAAAAATTAAAACTATACTTTCATAAAAGGGTTCTAAATGTCTTCTATTTTTATTTAACTAACATTAAAGCAACAAACTTTTGAAAAACATTTGTCATAATGAGAAAATAAAAATTATGAATTATATTAACGTTGTTGTTTGAGAAAATTTAAACTAATTTGACAAACTTTTGAAAAATTGTTTATTTTTTAAAACAGTGCAAAATCAGAATAGAAGCTACTTTTAAAAGAATATGTCAGTAAATTTCTTGAATTTACAGTTCCTTACACCGGAGCTATAAACTGTAAATACAATATGCATTGGTAGAACAAAAAAAATACAATGTGCATTGTAGGTTCATAAATTAAACTCTTTACCTGTTCTAGGCACTACGTACTACAGTTACTGCTTCGATGCGAACGCACTATAAAACTGATACGCTATTAAGTATTAAAGTACAGTCCATTCGAAATTAAAATACAGTTTCAATGGATTAACAGGATTGGACTGGTACTTAAACAAGTAATTTCAACTCGGAATAGTTTCATTACAAAACAAAATTTTTTTAACGTGAAACGCAAGATTTTTTACACCATAAATAAAGAAGAAATAAGTGAAATGCTAAGTTGTGTCTGAGTGGTGGCATCTGAGTGTATGTATGCATGTATGTACGTATGTGTGTGTGTGTACCTACTAAACTAGCGGAGATGCGGAGAACGAGAGACGCCGTCGTCTGGCATCACGCGTGAACATGTCAAGGGTAACGTCAGCGTGTATGGTAGCACATGCATACAAACATCACACACCATCAAACATGTCGTGGTAGACGTGTTCGACGTACATAGGTACCTATCTCCGCTATAGGTATACCTACCTACATGCGAGAGCTTTGCTTGGTTTGACTTGCTAGGTAAAGCTATTTACAACTCGTGTGTCGTAAACGAAACACAAAAACGAAAAAAAAACACTATCACACTCGTTTATTCGAAAAGCTACGTAATTCTGATGTATTTACCAGTTTAGTACAGAGAAAAAAGGCGGGAGAATCGTCACATTGGTAGAAAGAAAAAAAAACGTATAACATTTTAAATAGTAATATGATCTAATTTTTTTTTTATTTAAAAAAAAAATATCGTGTTATTTATTATTATGATTATTATTACATTTTATAATTTGTAGTTAGAGCTGGCATTGTTTAGCTGGATTAATATTGTAATTTGAAGCTTGTAATAAATTTCTTTCCCGTGACAAATTTTTTCGACTCATTAATTTCGATTTTTTCTCCATTCAAAAACTCGCGGTACAATCACATCCAGCAAAACTATCTGTGATTTCAAACTCACTACTTACTAAAATGGCACAGTTAATCATTAAAAAATGACTTCGAATAAATTATAATAAAAAATGGTATATATTTATGAAGAAAGTTGTAGGTAAAAAAAATTGCTGGAAATTAAACAGAAGATCGAAAATTAATTGCTGAATTTCTTAAATTTTTTCATTGAAATATTGGAGATTTGTTTACAAATTATAAGTAGTGAATTCATATTGTTTTAGTTTTTAGTTTCTACATATAAAATTACAATTATGTACTGTAATAACCCTATTGTTGTTTTGAGTTTATGCCGTAATTAAATATCTTGAAGTAATAAAACTGTACTATATTCTATATATTTAAATACCAGTTTTATCTAAAACGATTAATATAATAAATAGTATCTGTTTTTGTAGTTTTAAATAAATTTCCCCAGTCTTCTAATTCATGTCTGTACACACTTAAATTTTTTTTGATGTGTACACTATAATTTGGACTTGCCCAGAAAATTCTGCCAGAATTTAGCTTAAGCTTCAAGTTCGTGACATAGTTATTAAAAGTATCTACCTCTCGAAATAATTTCTTCGACCGTTTTAATACAATAATAAATCGAAATTTTTGATCCGTTAACCCAAATAGGATATCGTATCTTGTTGATATTAATAACTGTTCAATTACTAATTTCTCCTAAAAATGTTCTTATTGATTTAATGATGCAAAATATAAAATTTACATTTACAACTAGACAATCAAAATAATAAACTACATACTACTTTGTGAAGAAAAACAAAATAGTAATAGAGAAAGATATACATACTTAAATACATACATGTACACATATATAAAACAATATGTGACTGATGAGACGCATAATACAAAGCATTCGGGGCATAGTGGAGGGGGGGGGGGGCTGAAGTGGAATGCAGTGAGTGACAAGCGGAGCTTATTTCTCACTTACTCATCCAACTTCAGCCTACTTTATACTTACTACACATATGAACGACACTCTTGTCGTCTTTACTTATCGTGTGTGACAATAGCTTGTAAAGCGATACCTAGGTACCACCGATGCGATGCTTACCGTGCTCGTATGTAACAACAAGTCATATTCACCCCCCTCCCTTCACCCAGTCAATCGACCGCCACTGTATGTAGACGTAAGTGGATTTCAAGTTACAGCTCCTACCTGTACGTCTGCCGTATGTGGTGTCCTTGACTGTGGAGATGGAAGTATTTTTGTGATCCTTTTTCCCTACGTGTATGTGTATATATCTATTATTTGCTTCATTGACAATTTGTAATTCATCTGAAATTTTGTTGTATCTGTTTCTTTTGCCCTCGAGAAAAAAAGAAAATACGTAATCTGTCCTAATCGTCTTTTTATTTTGCCTTTAAATTTTATATTGATGTGGGATCTTCTAATAGAAGAGATATACATATGTTATCTTTTCATTTTTCTCACGTTCAATTATTATCTTGTTTCATACTAGTATTAAGCAGGCCTGTATTAGAACGAAACTTTCGAATTTGGATGGTGAAAAAATTAAACTTCAGCCAGCAAGTTTTTCAGTTGATTTAAAGACTCTCAAATTCTAATAGAGTATAGAAGTTATCAAATAGTTTTTCAAATATATTACACTTTCTATTTTTCACACTTTACCAGAAGCTCCCTCAGCTGCCTTGGTATTACTTAAGTGGACCCAGAAGCGAGCAAATGTGAAATTTAATTAATCGGAATCAAATATCCAAAGCCAAAATATTACTCATTATACTATTCGCTATCTTATCAAATCTCTCTTAAGCTTGGTGGAAGCAAGAAAATATTATAAACGATAGTTTATCATTTTCAAATTATATATTGAAACTCACGAATTAAATGGTTAGGAACATTAAAAATAACTAGTGGGGACAATATCTCCGACGCTAGTCCCGCTATTTATGCATTAGAACACCCTGTCATAGGTATTTTATATTTGTGCTTCGTATATAAAAACTGTCTAGTGTAGTATATATTTATTTATTATAAGTCTGTCATTAAAAACTTATTTTCTTTCTATTTTTACGATTCTTGAACGGAATTTTCTAATATATACCTTAATATTATTTTATTTTTATCTGTATAACAAAAACAGGACCGATTATATTCAATATCTATTTCTTTTACTTTTTTTCTTTTAACAAAAGTTGACAGAACTTTTATTTTCAAAAATAATATTCTACTCTATGACTTTATATTGTATTTGTTTTTTATTTGTATTGAATACATATATGTTTAAATTGTATAACAGTTAAAAACTCTTTAATACAAACATTTAAATATTATTATTAACAAAATAAATTGACAAGTTGTAACTAAAAAATTTTAACTTTTTGCACTTGCAAAAAGAAAACTTGTAGCCTTGTTTCTCAACACTTAAATTAAATGTCTTGAATATATATTTGAATACTTTGTTTTTAAAAGATGGTTCAATGTGATATACTGTATATAGACCCAGATTTTAACGTTTATATGTAAAATATAGTTGAGTGCAAACGTTTAATATTGCTAATGAATATTAAAATGGTTTTTCAGTTACGATCGCAATACATTAGTTCGAATCTATTTTTAGTAGATTTTCGTGTTTTAAGGTCAGGAACGATTCCCGTCACTTACAGTGGTCTAAGTAAAGGAAAAAGTAAAATTCAGGTTAGATATTTGACGGAATTTGATAATTCTCCGCATTCATAGAATTTTCTTCTACATACAGTTTTCGATTAACAATATTCGATTGTACTGTGAACTTTAATATAGTTTGTAGAATAAGAATGGGAGCGCCGTGACCTCTAAGAAATACTTTGATTTGTAAGTAAAAGAAAGGTTTAGAACTATAATAATTTTCGTCATTTGTGAATTTTTCTTTAAGAGAATTATGTATGTATTTCTGAATACGTACATGAAGCTTAGATATTTGACTAGATTCGAAAAAGATTGCAAAGTTACCTACAGTTTAACTGGAAAAGATTATAATACATAGTAAAGTGCTTCTATTCTTCCATAGTAATATACTTGCATAAATCTGTAATATGTCCTCAGCTACCTTTTATCGGACGAATAGTCAGACGAATTGTTAGGTGAAGTTTCACGGACATAGAGAGGGGCAGATTAACCCGGAATTTAACTTGTTGAGTAACTTGTACGAAATTGTGATTTTAGTAGAAAAAATCGTTCACCTCACAAAGTTAATCAAGTGCTTTTGACTGCCCTTGTAGGCTTGAAAACAAAACATGGAATACTACTTTTTTTCCTTAAATAATTATTAAAACCATATAAGAACCATCCTACATATCCGTTCAAATTTAATACAACTTACAAACGAATCGTTCAGATATCAAAGAGTTTAAAAATTTAAGTTAGATTACCTCAACTGAATATTCATTCGCTCATGTACATACTTTAACAATTACCTATTAATTTACATATAACTTAAAAGTAGTAAAATTTCAATGGCCAATATAAAGTACACAATGCCATATTTGAAATGTGCTGTGTATTTGTTTCAATGCCTATCCACAAGATAAAAACTTCGTATTTGTATTATAAGATATAAGAAAATTATTTACACAAAAACATAGCTATTGTCCCCTACGATAATAATATCGGGGAAAAGGGACAAATAAATAAGTATAGATATACATATACACCCAAATATATATATATGATATTTTTATTGCTTACAATTTTATATTTTATTTTTCCTATAGAAGAAAATAAATTTCTTTTTTGGTGATACATTAGAAAAATAATATCCACGTAAAAAAATTTATTTATATTTTTACAATTTCCTTTTGTTTTCTTCGCTATCTTCGACCCCAGCGAAACGGGTGAAACGATATGGATTTCAAAACGGGAAAAAAATATAACTATAAAAAAAAGTAACAAAAGCCATAAAAGGAACTAATAATATATAAAAAAATATATATAATATTATACACATATATGTATATCTGTATATGTAGAGTTAGGTAATATCTTATTTTTTTAAAGCTATTTTTCAAAATGGTGCCTATTTATATATAGGGAAAAATATATAATAATTTATTGAGAGTTCTATTTCATATTTTATTTGGTTGTAAATAAAAACGACTGCCCATTTTCTATTGTGTTTTGATGTGCCAATAATAAGTAGCTTATGGAAAAATAGTGAAGAATGTTTTTGTTTTTACTATTTTTTTTTTTTTTTTTTTTTTTTTTTGTGAGGGTAGCAAAAGTTATTTAGATAGTAAAATAATGCAAAAGTAAGTAGATAGGTACTATAAACAAGAGGTTGTTTAAATAATATTTGAAAACAAAGAACATTCCTGCTTTATTTTAAAGATTATTGTTTAATTGTGTCAATATGTGGATATAAAATCTATTGGTGAAAGCGCCGGGAAATATCTTTGGGGCAACATTTAAATTCTTTTTAAAGAAAAATTTGCACCAAAAACGAAACATTTAAACATTTATTAATTTTTTTTTGTAAAATTCTTTAGCGTTTTCCAGCATTAACAGCTAAAAACTAAACATATTTTTAGTAATTTTTACACATATCCAATAATAATTTACACATTATTATCTGGTATCATTCCAAATATAGAAAAAATTTTTCTTTTTATTCGACAATAATGCAAGTCGATACTTTAAGTCTTTTTCGCGGCACCGCACAGAGCTTCAGCGGGTAACTTGACATCAAAAAATCGAACGGCGTTTTGACAGAAACTATTTTTTTGGATCACTAATCCTAAAATTGCGTCAATATAACAAAAAAAAATTTCAAGCTTTCGAAAAGAAAATTCAAAAACTCGACTTTTTTCGCTTTCTTTCTCTAAAGAATTTAAAATTGAAAGGACGAAGAAATTTTATATTTAGAAACGAATTTTCGAACGGGAATTAACAAAATCAGGTCATAAACCGCACTGTGATTCTCGAAGGAAATATATCTTATCAACTTCACGAAATTTGGCGAAAACGTTGAAAGTTGCAAACCGTTTCATAGATTTCACAAGTCCACTGTAAGCCAGGATTTAGTAACAACGGGAAAATAAATTCTCATACGTTTATTTATTGATTTCGTGTAGTAAGAACGTAAAAGTCAATATCAATTTTGTTCATATTATTTTTGAGCGATTTCACTCTCACTCTAAAGTCAATAAATTTAAATTTATATCATATGTATATTTTATTCCCTATATTTGTATCAACCATTTGTTTCGCTTTTACTCTTCTGGATAATAATATTTTGGACGTAATTTTTTTCTCATATATTTAAAATTTTATAATAGTTTGAAATATGGGTATATTAGTTTTTACCTTATATAAGATAGTTCTAGAAGTTTCTACTCGAATCTAAACTTTCGAAATTTGAAAATCAATATTTCTAAACAATTGTTACTGTAACGTAAATTGTGTTTTGAAAATTTTACGCCATAAGTCAAATCCATTTGAGAATTTAAAAAATTTATTTAAACAAACATTTACCTACATACATTCACGTTTTAAACATTTTCTCGCCCTTTCTTCGTATACATTATTTTTTTTTGCGTTCGTTCCTCACATTCACCCCTCGTGTGTACTCGGGCGCCTATAAAAAAATAACTTTACCTTCATAATTTTGCTTGATTGAAATTTATTTCAAAGTTTTTTTTCCTAACCAAACCCACCGAGTAAGCCACATTAGAATGTTTATTTTTATTTACGTTTTTATATATGAAAATACAATGCCGATTAAAAGTGCAGCACAACAGCACCTAATAAATATTAATAAGCAGTTTTATTTTATTATTCTTCAAAAACTTAGGTGGTTGAAATTTTTCAAATGTATCTCTTGTTAACCCGCGTTAATGTTTACTATAGGCATTATAATGAAAGACCCAACTGATATATCAATACATAAACAACCGTAGCACACTCTCTGTTTAGGCACGGCAAGTACGATAGATCCGATAGTTACCACAAGTCTGCAGTATAATACGTTATACAGTAGACTCTTGTTAATTCAAACCTGCGATAATTCGAAACTCTCTATAATTCAAAGGTATCACGAGTTCCCTACAAATCTCTTTATATTTCGAACTAAAACAATATATTTTTATACACTTGGTAATTCGAACGGAAAAATCATTTCTATGTAACAAAACGACGCGTTAATTCGAACTCATCGGCGTCAAACACTCGACAATTCAAAGTTGCAGAGAGAAACAGACAGAAAGATTGTAAGTATATTTTGAGACAAGTTCAAGTTCATTCATCGCAAATGCTTAAAATATTAAAATTGTTACCTGTGATAATTCGAACCTCTCTATAATTCTTAATATATGTTAAGAGTCCCTCGAGTTTCGAATTAACGAGAGTCGACTGTATATTATTGAGAACACTGCACTACCCTAGTACTTACGGTGCTTGTATATAGAGACGAATATCTATGTTTGGGTACTTTATAGGTGTACGGTAAATGAATTGATGACTTACTAAAATCATTTTTATTTAAATCTTCCATTTAAGCCATTTCAAATAATTTACTGATAGATATTATGTATAGCTGCCTTATTGGAGTTTGTAAGAATTAACTGATAAAATGTATTTATTTCTACAGCTATTATTGTTAAAGTGAGAATTACGGTTTATTGTACTTACAATGAAATAAAATAAGCAACTTAAGGCACTGTTTAAAAACAGGACAAATGCAACTTAAGGTAAAGTTTACAAACTTCAGTGATGTAAACTGTATGTGTATGTGACTCTTATAAGATTTTTACAACTGTAGGAATGCTGGTAAATATTATCAAATGCCATAATCAAAAATGATCTAAAAAAGTAAAAACAAGTTGTCACAGACTCTTTATCGCAACCAGAGGAGAGTTTTGTTTAGGGAACATGTTTTTGTAAGTAGCCGAACTACGATAAAAAATTAGTAATAAATTATTTTGCCTTTTTAGTTCAATTTTTATCACCTTATTTTTTTTTTTTAAATTTTTAAATTATTTAATTTTTATTTCACATTTATTTGAAGATGTCGAGCCACTACTGCCATTTTAGCGAAACCGACAAATATCAAATTTTACAGGAGAAGGATTTTTTAAATATTTATATGGCGCTTGTGATATTTCTGCTGTCTTAATAAATCGGCGATAATGACTCGATGTGTTTGTCATACGTTCATTTATTATATTACGTCAAAATATCCTCTTGGTACTCCAGTAGAACAAATTTTTATAGTAATTATATTCTTTTTACGATTCATTTGTAAGTATCATTATTTTTTAAACGGGAGTGTACTTTATAGGTACCCACCAGTTTTTTTTCCAGTAGATACGTTTATCGCTGATGAGGAAAAGTTCAACACAACATAATTTTCGTTTAAATATTTAATTTATTATTTACATTTCATGCTCATTTGATTATTTATAAAAAAAGAAATAAGTCGAAATATTATTTTTTATATTTTTTCATAAAAAAAAAACTTTTATATATTTTTTTTATTTATTTTTTTTAAATTTGTTTTTAATAACACCACTTTAAAAATTCATAATTCATTTAAATTATATGTTTCCTACGTTATTATTATTATTAATCAAATTAACGAGTAAAATTTAAATATTTTTTTCCGATGGAAAAATATAAAAAAAATACTTGAATAATTTTTATTCAAGAAGGTTATTTATTTTTGTTTAATTTTTCTAGAGAAAAATTTTTGAGTGTTGTGGTATTTTAAAATTTAATCGATCTTAATTTTCACAAATTTTAGTTCGTAGAAAAATTAACCGTTTGCATTCTGGAGTCAGCTATAATTGACTTTGAGTGTAGTTAGTTTTGACAATATATTTCGCCTTTGATAAAAACTAGGTGGTGAGGTTAGAATGGGGTATTTGGCAATTTTTAAAAAAACATCTTAGTGTGTTAATAAAACACCCATAAAATTTTAGTTTTTAAAAAGACCGCCAAAACGATGCTTTCTGTCTCTTTCAAATCGTATGACGTCACTGGCTGTAAAACATTGAATCGGTAATGGTTTCACTTGTGACATTTGTGTTATTTTTAGAATTTAATTTTTTATCCAACTACGTCGTCTCCGTAAGATTCTCTAAAGGCACTGCCACAATGAAAGAAACACATGTATAGTAGGTTTGTCATGCATACTTTCAAAGTTTTATAAAGATTGTATATCTCACAATGTAGTTTTTACATTTTTTATTTTGATTGATTAAAAATCAGGATTATTTTTAAAAAATAAGCCTATCATTAATGCGTCTGTTTGTAAATAATAAACAAACATTTTACTTTGCTAAATACCACTTTTATTTTTGAAACTGTGACAGTATTGTTTCGAACCGTTAGTTCATTTTCAAACAGAATCAAAAATAGTCACAAGTCACAGTTTCAAAAATAAAAGTGGTATTTTGCAAAGTAAAATATTTGTTTATTATTTACAAATATGGAATACCATAAAGTAATGCTCAAATCTATTAATATTAACCCGTCTATTCTTGGGAAATTGTTACTTATCAGCTTTAATAAAAATTTTTTCCATTTTATAACTGTTAAACAAGGTTGAATGTAAACGGTTAAACACGTTTGAAATTGTCAAATAATTTAATAAAAAATTGTTACAAAAAAATTTAATAGTTATAAAAAAATAAACCGTTTTTCTTCCTAACTACAAAATAATACAGCGAGCTGTGACGTAAGCTGCTTTTGCTTGATGTTTTTAAATACGTCATTTTTAATGTAAATTTTGTAATTTCATTTAATTAAAATTTTTATAATTTTTGAATGAAATAACTTGTAAAAAAGTTATATTCAGTATCATTATGACTCGAGTAATTATTTAAAAATCAAAATAGATATTTTTTCTACTACTGTCAAATACCCCATTATATATACCTATTACAATGTTTATGTACAAATATGTAATTACTTTGAACTACCAAAGTTCAAATTCAAATTTTTTAGTATTCTCTTAGGAGCAAATTAACTTTATCAATTAAACTATTTCCATTGTATTGTATACTGAAGGATCTTTTTTAAGACTGAAGATAATAAAAATTTCATTAGGATCGATCGTTAGTCAAGATTAGTTTCCCTCTTCATTAACTTTATCCATCAAATTTCTATACCAGATGTAGTAAGGTTACAGCAGTTCTGTATCAATAGTAGTAAGGATACAACGGTTCTAAACCAAAAGTATAGTAAGGTTATAGTGATTCTATACTAAAAGTAGTTGGCAATAAAATTGGCAGTGGTTCAGTAAAAAGTTCATGTACAGCATTCGAAGGACCAAAGAAATTATTATAAATAAAAGAAAACACTGATTAATTGTTTAAAATTATTTTAATGTAGAAAATGTTTCACACTTATTTTAATTATTAAATGTTTGTATTTTTGATTCACTATTATTTATTTTATGATTTGTGGTTTACATTCAGATGGGTGGTTTATTCAGAACTATATTTTTTTGTGTGTCGTGTGCATCGCTTAAAATGTAAGCACACAACCAAAGTCAGTCGGGTCGGTTTGGTACCACAAGCAGTTATCAGTCAGTTATAGTACATGAGTTACACATTAACAAAATTGCATACAGATGTGCCGTGACTATTTGGACCCGATTTCGTCGGGTGAGTGACGAAAGGGAGGAGGTAAAGCAACCATACATAACATAGAAAGTAATGTCTTACAGAATTGCTTGTACACTTGCACATAAAGTTAATGTATTTTCCAATTACATTTATAAATATAACTTTAATTACAAAAGCAAAAGCCTAAAAAAATTTTTATCTAACTGATGGTTTTAGTATTTCTTGCAAAAAGTATTTTTTAACCGAAATTAAGCCTTTTTAATTAATTTTTTTTGTAATCTTATAATACTATACAGAGCGTGTATGGTTGTTACTATAGGTATAAAATTATGAACAGTTTGAATAGTGAAGACAAGTATGAATAACCCCCAACAACATACACCGAACATTGTATCTGTGATTACCAATCGGTGGTCCAGCTGTATACATATTATCAATAACGTATTATGTATTATCAATGACAAGCTGAAATTCTGATTTTGAAGTTAAATCAAATTCTTATTTACTAATTTATTATCAAATAATATTATTTTTATGAAATGTTCTCATCTTTCTCATTTTCATTTTTAGAATATTTGAACAAAGATTATATTTAACATGTTTATCATAAGTTTTTTCAACTTTTGTTAAATTTCTTCAAAAACAGGATAATAAATTGTTTTATTACTCAACCACTTTCCACAATTTATTTCTGGGCTCAAGTCGCGTCATGACAGTGGCTGTAATAGCTGAATTCCATTCTGGAAATTCGCTAATATTTTACTTTACTGTGTTTTATTAAAGTAAGAATATAGGAAATAGTAAATAGTAAATAGGAAATAGTAAATCAACAAATAAGTAATCTATTTTTTTCGTTTTTTTTTTCGTACTTTATTCACAATTGTTTGGTGGTCACTGGAATCTAACTGTGGCAACTATATAAATATAAAGAAAGACAAACTGAAAAAAAGCCGAGATCAAAGTATAGAGGTAAGATATCGGGTTCTTTTTGTCACGGCAGATCTGTACATATACAGATAACTCTTTTTAGATAAAATATGAACATTTTTGGTAAGAATTTACCAAGTAGTAAAGTTACAGCAGCTTATACTAAAAGTAGTAAAGTTACAGCGGTTCTTCTAAAAGTACTAAGATGACAGCAATTCTATATTAAAAGCTTATGCACTAAAAGTAGTAAGGTTGAAACGGTTTATACCAAAATTATTAAGATTACAGGAGTTTTATACCAAAAGTAGTAAGGTTACGGCAATTCTGTACCAAAAGATACCTAAAGTAGTAAAATTATAGCCGTTCAATAGCAAATGTAGTAATATTACAGTGGTTTTGTACCAAAAGTAGTAAGGTCTGTTGTTTTCCAAAAGTAGCTGTTGTTTTCCAAAAGTATAGTAAGATCACAATAGTTCTGTACCAAAGGTAGTAAAGTCACAGTGGTTCTAGGGCGACGAAAAACGAAATTAAAATCTCATATTATGAATAGTTCATATGATTAAAATTCAATTAAACTATCTAAATTAATTAAGTACACTAGCAATTAGTTTTATTCATCAAATTAAAGTTGTTCAAAAACCTTTCATACAAGGATGTTATAAGGATTTTATTAGAATAAGTACAACAGTTTTCTTATCAAATTTGTCGCTGAGTAGAAAATGCTCAGATTCAAATATCATAAGTCTTTTCACGCCTGAAGGAAAAAATAATTAGACATGAACGAAATCGTCCTCATCCCAACAAATATATATACGTACACACATGATTATATAGTAGTTGAGATAAATAGATAATCGTCTGTATGATTAGATATGGACAGGTGAAACGAATGAGCCAAGCAAATAGACCTCCCGAACCTCCCAAAGCAGTCGAACAGACAAAGTGGACAGTCCAGCGGCAGCAGCAGTCCGTCGTTCCATAACATAGACAGTTGTTGTTACATTGAGTTGTTTGTTTGGTGGCAATCGCACACGACGAGCAATCATGCTTTCATTTCCGACTGATTTGATGTTTTTGCACACGCGGCCAGTGCTTGTGCCGGACGTTTGTGCCCTTTACAATTCTCTTTTTTCCAATCTATATATTATCAATCTGTCTCTACACATATTACACGACGTCTCGTACCCCCCTCCATTACACTTAACACTAACTAACAACATCTACACATCGTAGCTGGCGTTGTTGTGTTGATGCTCGTGATGGCTCTTGTACCGCTAACTAACTGCCTCTGTACCGACTGTACCGCGATCATGTAGGTACCTCCCTTCAGTTTTTACCTCCGTTCATGCATATATGTAGGTATCGATTAGGAGCGATCGACTCTTATGTATATATGTCGATTTGAGCACAACATCGAGCTTTCATAATTCACAAAACACACGTTTTAGAGTTGATTGGTTACAATTTTGTTAAAAATTAAAATCTTTCAATTATGTTTATATAACGGATATTGCAAAATGAAGATTTTTTTTATTTTGATTATTATTTACATTGTATAGGTTGATTTAAAAGTTTGATTGACTGATTGAATAATATTCTAAACCTGAAGCAAATCAACGATTTCACATGGAATGTACCTACTATCTGCAACTTTGGTGGTAGTTGTTCAGTTTCTCACAGTTATTGTCTTATTAACACTTTCATGGTTGATCACATAACATGTTGCTCAAAGTTACAACTGTGAAATTACTGACCATTGCATAACATATGTGTGATGTGTGATGCTATCGCGGACGGGTAACACACACTTTGTGTGACGATTTCTCTAAACGCTATAGACAGATGACATAATACATATAATATAATTTTAAGCCATAAATTTATTCTTCCTCTTCTTTCTCTCTTGCAAAAATTGTTGATAATTTATTCTTTAACGGGGACCACTAGTGTGACCGCCTGAAAAAAGGTGATTTTTGGGAATTTTTTTTAAAGAAAACTACTGTGTATAATGTTTTAATATTTTAAGGATATATTCGTTGATATACCTATAATAAATAAAACATAATACCAAAAAGTACCAAAATTTCGCTGTATTTTATTTCAATATATATGTATTGAAAGGTTTGTTATGGTGCTCACAACAAAAGAATTATGTCTTCAAGGTAAAATTTTTGGACAAAAAAATTGAAAATTCAATGAGTTATTCGCGATCTCCCAAAGCTCCAAAAAAAAAAAAGTTTTTAAAAAGAAGTTTCAAATTTTTCTCGAAAGATGATTTTTGGCCTGCGAAAATTCCATTTTTTATTCGATCGGAAAACTGGAGGTTCATGGCACGAAGAAACATATATAAAAGAAGCTGCAATAAGAATCAAATCGATCAGATAATTTATCTTCGAGTTATAGCTGCAGCAAATTTGAAAAATGTAGTTTTTCTTTACCTTACCTTTTAGTTTTAATCACTGAGAATTTTTACTAAAATGATTTATGATGTACTCACTATAATGGTTATAGTAAAACTAGATGAGTCGTTTAAATGTGCCAGAATCTGGGTACTCCACAACATGTGACTGGCACCCACGTCCAAAAACTCCCGAACTATTAACCTTCATACATTTCTCAATACCTTAAAGTTAACAATGAGAATCAGAATTTGCTCTTCAGATGGCTGTAACTCAAAAACTATTTGAGATACGCACTTGTATTTTAGTATATTATTTTTAAGGTATAGGCTATCAAAACATGCAAAAGAAAAATTTCCAATTTTTTCAAAATGTCACACTAGTGGTCCCCCTTAAAAAAATTACCAAAGTGTTAACCGAAATTTGATAAGACAGTAACATTTTTAATCCCAAATGCTATCGAGCGCCTGAGAGACATTAATGTATGACGAAATTTGTTCGTATTTACACATATATCAATATTCATATTTTCACTTAATGTCCAGCTTAGCTGATACTTGAACACTCGATTTACTTCGGCATGTATGGCCAAATCATTATGTTAATTCAAATTCACATAGTGTTTTAAAAATTATCAAACTGGATCGACTGGGACTCGAACTCGAATCTCTTGGTTTCTAGCCAAGCGCCTTACCAATTAGGCCACCGAATCGCTTGTTCGAGTGCCACTCCAATCTGATAATTAAAAGGATGTGTTTGATTAATTACCAGATTGGAGTGGCCTAATTGGTAAGGCGTTTGGCTGGCAACCAAGAGGTCCGGGTTCGATTCCCAGTCGATCCAGTTTGATATTTTTTCAAACACTGTGTGAATTTTAATTAAGACAGTAACAGTTTTTTGAAAATGTTGAAGACCCATTGAATCTTTACTTTTGAAATTCACTAAATTTCGAACCAAAAAGTACCAAAATTTCGCGGTATTTTATTTCAATATATATATATATATATATATATATATATATATATATATATATATATATATATATATATATATATATATATATATATATATGTATTGAAAGGCTTGTTGTGGTGCTTACAACAAAAAAATTATGTTTTCTAGCAACAATTTTCCAGATTAATTGTAGTCCTATCAGACCTCCCATCTAGTAATCTTCTTTTTATTTATATTATTAGGTTTTCATTTTACATTAATGTTTAAATTTAAATAGCATTATTTCAAATAAAATTTTTGTCATCTTTCAGTACTTAGGATACTTCAGTATTTTTTCTGACTGTATTTTCAGTTTTTACCAACTTTTATCAAGACTAGAATTTTCTAGGATAAGTTTTATATAAAAGAATTTGTTATATATTTTAAATTTTCTCGCGGCTACTGTATTGATTCTGATATATTCGACGTTAGCTAATGGTAAATAATAACATTTTTTCAGAAAAAATCATTACGTACTTACTTAAATTTCGGAATTTCTAAGAGCTAGTAACTTATATGATTACGGGTGTCAGATAAAAAAATATTTCAATTTATTTTCAAGCACTTTTGAGTGTTGTGATTATTTTTTAGCCATTTTAAACAAAATATTTACCAATTCATGTGACATAACGTGTTTTTAATAATAGCATTTTGGAAAATAAAATATTTTATTGCTTTACCATTTTCACAGTTAGGATAAAATTACACATCTGATAGCAGCAGTGATCGGGAGTACAACACTGGTATGTACAATCCCTACATATAGACATGACACATCGTAAATCAGTGTTAGCGTTTTTAAATGTGCTTGTGTATATATACTGTAAGCTCAAATAACAATAGTTGTGTTGCGGCTGACCACTTGACTATCGTACAGTATGGTATAATAATTATGTCTTTTCTCAAACAGAGATTTTGTTCCCTTAATTTCTACTTGATGCAACACACTTAAGTGTATCATTTCCATTCTAGTATTCAAACTAATTTTATTTATTAGAAGAAAAATTTCTTTCTAAAACATTACACATGTTCTGAGAATAGAATACCTAAAAAATGTAAAAGATTTTGTAAAATGTTAGTATTAATTTTTAAGCATTATCCTAACCTTATTATTCAGTTAATAAACATTAGGGATGTTATGGATATAAAATTTCGGATACGGATGCGGATACGGATGCGGATACGGATATTTAAAAATATTTTTTTCCGATTTCGGTTTCGGTTACGGATATGTAAAAATATCGAATAATGTTTCGGATACGGTTACGGTTACGGATAATTGCTTTCAGTGAACATATCTTTTAGAAAAAAAAGGGGAAAGTTTTAACTCAAAAAGTGAACGTCAAAAACGAATCAACGGAAATCTATGAAGAGAAACATATGCAGCAAAAGCTTGCTTCGATTTAAACTCAGTTTTCCAACGGCAGTTGTCTGTTATAAATCCGAAACTTTTATTTTCGGATACTGTTTCGATTTCGGACATATAATTATTCCGGATATCCGGTAGTTTCGGTCCTGATATCCATAACATCTCTAATAAAAATATAATTTTACACATTTGTATCAAAAATACACGGATCTATACCGTAAAAAAACAAAAACACTGCAAAGTGAAAACAACTGTAAATATTGAAACTTGAATATTTTTCATTCAATTGTGACAAAATTACACCTCTATTAACGCAAAATTTATTACACGTAAGTAATTTTACACGTTTTTCTGTAACTTATATTTTGTAGTGCAGCGAATAGCGTCACGGATTTTCAGGACCGTAGAGAGAAATGATGGTCCGTGCGGGGACCAAAAAAAATTTTTCTCCACAGCTATACGGGCCATGTAATTCAGAAAAATTTTACCACTTTCTTAAGTATTAGAGAAATGTTTAGAGACATTTTAAACACAATTCTTATTGCCTGAAATCATTTAGGTCATTAATTGTAATAAATTAATAATTCGTGTAATATAAAATGTCGTTTTCCGACCACTATCTATCCATGTTGTAATTCAGATAAATATCGACACTTTTTTAGCACTAGAGAAATTTTCAAAAACAATTCTTATATTTTAAATGGAATTCTTGTAGCCTAGAACCATTTCGAACGCTAGTTGGAATAATATTTTCAGTCGCGTAATATGAAATGTCATTTTCCAGCCACGTAGTAGAGTATGTAATTGAGATAAATATTGACACTTTTGTAAACATTGAGGTAGTAGTCTGGTAACTCACTCTGTTTTTCATACCTATTTTTAGGGGCATTTTTTTTTTTTTTTTGAGAAAGAGCAAATAAAAAGTTTTGAATTTTTAATGTTTTTATTTACATCTTACCAAAGGTACAAGGTACTAAAAAAAATTTTTTTTAATAAATTAAATTTTATTTTATTATTATTATTATCACTAAAAACTGGCCCCTCAAAAAAAGCACCTGGATGGCCCGCGTGATTTTGACTCTTGGGGACATCTGAAGTCAAAAATTCTTAATTAGTCTTAATCTATAGATATGTCATTCTGATCGGAACTAGAATTATGAAATTTTATCGAAAATTAACAAAATGGCGGACTTGGAAAAAAATTTCAATTTCAATTTTTTTTAGGCCCCTAAAAATAGGTGTGAAAAACAGAGCGAGTTACCAGACTACTACCTTAAAGTAATTTATCAAAGCACTTCCTGCGTTTTAAATGGAATTCTTGTAGCTTGCAGTCATTTCCCCCATTAGTCAGAATGATATTAATTCGTGTAATATGAAATGTGGTTTTGGACCACCTGGTTGACCATGTAATTCTTGTAAAAATAATCAAAATTTTTGTAGCTTGGAACTATTTCTACCATTAGTTGGAATGACGTTGGGTCGTGTTATAATGAAAAGCCCGATCATTTGGTCGACAATAAATATGCCCCCACCAAGTTAACCCCATCATTTTCTTTTTGCAAGCAAACTGGTTGTGCCATATGGTGCTAGTCGTATACAATCATGTACCGTAAATAATAGAAGCTAAATTCCAAAAAAAAAAAATTTTGCAGCCAAAACTATTATTGGGCCTAAAGTTACTCCCACCGTTTTCCTCTTTTAAAACAAAAAATGTTGTTGTCTGTACCAAAAGTGTCTTGTAATGAGCCGTAAATACAAAGAAAAAAACTAAATTCCAAAATACAGCTGAACTCTTTTTTATGCGGTCCTTTTTTGTGAGATTTTTTTTTGCGGTCCTTTTTTGTGCGATTTTTTTATGCGGTCCTTTTTTGTGCGATTTTTTTATGCGGTTTGCAAAAATGGCCATTAAAATGCATAATGTGAATCAAAATCACGAGACAGTAAGAAACTATAATAACTATAAATATAATAGGTATTACTATAATAGCTTTCTTTGATAAAAATTCTTTTTAACGGTTTAAGCATTTCATCGATACATTGCATAAAAACATAAGTTATTGCATCATTTAATTTTTTTACAGATGTATTTTTCAAAATTTTCATAATATGATAAAAGTGAAATAAAATATTCCTACGTGTAAATTAATGCTTTATCTTGTTTATAGAAGCAACTTCTAAGGAAATTTGTAAGTTTTGAGCGTTTTAGGTGATGTTTTTTCGATGAAACTTTTTATGCGGCCCCGACCAACCGCACAAAAAAAGTTTTTTGTACAATCTGGATCGAACTATACTTTTTATAGCTATTTACGGTATTTTTGAATATATTTTTTTTGTACGATTTTTTTGATGCGGTCTCTATCCACCGCAAAAATGAGTTCAGCTGTATGCGATTTTTGTCGCCAAAAATCTTTTTCTTAATATGTTTGTAAATTATTGTATAATTTACATTTCTTAAAATCGGATGTATCGAATAAGTTTTTCCTCCATCTCTTCTGTTATCAATACTAGTTCCATCATCTATTCACACTGATGATAAATTAGAGAATTGATACAAGAAACCAATAAATAGCTAGTTAAAAGAAGACCTTAAAGAACGTAAAAATCACTGGAATAGATTACTATAACAAATTTTAATTTTATCAAAGTACACTTATACAACCAAAATTGTAGATAGGTATTAGTATATTATTCAACAAGCTGGTAATGATAGCTATTACTCACGAAGATGAAATTCCGACACGATGGGCGAGTGTCGTAATGCATCTGAGTGAGTAACAGCCATTGCAAGAAAGCAGAATACGATATTTTTTCTACGACTTTTTTTTTGATTTAAAGAAAATTGAATATTTTTAAATCAAAAGAATACAATTTTTAATCTATCTCTAATTTCATTAAATGTTTATATATGTACAAACGATGAAAACAAAATACAAACTACTTTGCTTACATTGACGTTACTACGCAACATATTTAAAATTAAAAATTGATACCTATATTATACACAAAACAAAAGCCAGCCCATTGAATAATGGTTAATACGGTGATTTCATTGGGCAAAAAGGTATTGAGTAATGAAAATTCCTCCATACCTTTGAATAATGCCTAACTTTCTCAACAATTAACGGATATTATGTAATGAGTGTGTTCTTCAACAGGAGTAGAAAAACATTAATATTAATAACCGATAATTGAAATGTTCATGATTATACTCAAGCCGGTCGGGATCAGGACACAAATACAACAAAAATACGTTTAACACAAAACGCGGCGTATTATTATTCGGTAAATATGTAATATTTTTCGATCCTCTTAAAACTATTGTATGTTTGAGTGTATATTTACACTATTCAACACCAACCGCACCTCTGCTACTCACTATTATTGTGGGTACGATTTGCTTTACAACCACTACCCTTGCTTGGTAGCTAGCTGGCAGCGACCCCCCACCCCTTCTACCCACCTCCTGATTCGCTTCATTCTAATACCACACTGTGTAAAATTGGCATTTTTAATTAAAATATTTTATTTCTCTTTTTCATGTACTTTTTATTTTTTTTTTTTCGTTTCATCGATGCTCCGGCTGCGGGCAGGGGCAGGGGCGGGGGCGGGTGACGCGAGGCGACGGCAAGCGACGGTTTGGAGGCGCCGCGCTAGTGTTGTTGCTGTTGTTGCAACAGCACAGTTTCTCCAATTGGTATATTTTATTTTTTAAATTTTAATTACTATTTTTTGTTTATTCATCAATATATTTTAGTTTTATGCATATAGAATATGTACCTACGTAGCGTAATATGTACGTATGTATATTATAGGTACGGAATATATATTGGTGTGGATATTGCTTTGCTTTTGTATATGTGTGTATTATAACTGCCAAATAGTGTCTATATACTATCCGCGCGCGATTCCCTATACTTTAACTCACATACTATTTATCGAAAATCGGTTGTCGCCTACGCCAAAAACAAAAACTGTTGCTGCTGACAAAAAATTCTAATTTTTTACAACTTTATATCTCACAAAAACTCCCTCACCTATTTATAGTAAATTCTCTTTAACATTAAAATTAACAACTTTGACATTAAAATTTAAGAAAATAGAAAAGCTTTTGGAATTTAACAATTACCTTGCATAGACAAAAAGCATAAAGAAAGAAAATTCTGAACAAGTTTATTGTTTTTAAATATTTTAACTTTAATTTGGTTTCCAAAAATAGCTACTAAGAGCAGACAGCGATGCCTCACATACCTCGGATGTTATATTTTAAAAAGAGTTTACGCTTTGGTGCTATCTGCGAGAGATTTGAATTTTTTCGAATAAATTTGGGTTTGTCTAACGAAAATTGCTTTTAGGCAAAAAATTTGAGTTGTAGAAAACAGAAATTTATTCAGAAAAAATATAAAACTCAAGTGTAATACGGTAAGACAATTTAACGAATAAAATAAATTAGTATAAATCATATTATTAGGTATTTAATACATTGTTACTATGGTTTTGAAATCAATTAAATTTGCCAATACGAATTTTTGTTTGATTTTTATCATATTTACCTACAATGAAATGATCAATGAAATTTGTTGTACCATTTTTTCGCTGTAAAAATCTGTCCTAACTTTTTTTTCTATGGTAAAAGTAAAAAAACTACAATATTCTTGTGGGACTTGATACACATGAGTTAAATTGTGGATATAAAACAACAATTATTTAGTTGTAATGATAGATATTTAGGTAGTTTTTTTATAAGCCACCACTAACTACAAGTAACTCAAATTTGGTAAATAAGGGAGAGATGTGTCAGTAGTAACAGTGGGTCAGTTGTAACTTTGAACTTTGTGAGACATCTATCAATCCTGTTGAGAAGTGTTACGTATCATAAGGTGTCTCCTAAAGTTCTGCTCTACTGACAAAACTTTCAGTTAATATCATTTGACGGTTTTCTCTCAGCAATGCCAAATGTGTTTATATAAGCTAACCGTAAATTTTGAGTTTGTTGACAATTTTTTGATTTTTGCAGTAATAATAGCCCATCAATTTGAAGTAAAGTGTTGGAAACACAAGCAATGAAATCATATTATCAGATATGTAGTATCGCTTCCTTAATCATAGTTAATATTTTACAAATTTTTTTATAAAATTATACAGAACTGCAACAATTGTAACAAATTCAATACTGCCAATTGTAACATGTTATAATTGACACACTCCCAGTAGATTTATATATCCACAATTTTTCTTTTAGTATTTTAAATTTAAGGAACTGAGCACATAGAATCGAAAGTCAGTATAGGGTTTTAAATAAAGTTTAAAAACTCTTACAGTTTTTCAGATAGAAATAAAATAAAATCTTTTTTAGTTTATATTATTAATTTTCTAAATATTGCTTTGTATAGTTTTAAAAATTTTAGTTGAATAAAATTTAACTTTATATTTCTGGTATGAATCGAATGATAAAGGTAACGGTTTCGATTAATAATTAGAAAAAAAATGACAAGATACCTTCCATTAATAGTTACACTTTGGCAAAATTTGCTGGTTTTATATATAGATTTTCGGTTACGGTAGTCATTCGATTCAATGCTACTACGATTAACTTTGCCTGTTGGATCAGTCCCTAATCTAATTCACTTTGTTTTCAGAATAAAAAATGCTATATAAAACAAAACGAAAAACTAGGATAAGAACTGTATTCGATAATGTATACTTGAATACTATTAGAAGAGTAATAGAAGGAGAAAAAATCAGACTTGTTGCCAGAGACTATGGTATTTGTCACCTTGAGGAAGAATTTTGAAAACTAAATTAATTATAGTAACTAACATGTAAATTCAACTAAATAATGAGTGTTACAATTGAATCTAATCCTTGTAACAATTGATCCTCTGGTCCATAAAAATGCAGTTATTTTAATTATGGGCCAACATAGAATATTTTTGTGTAGCTCATTCAAAACCTAAAAGATGTCCATATCAAAAATTTAATTCTCTATGACTAATAGATACAAAGTTACTAGCCTGTATATTTTTCTTGTTACTACTGACACACAGGTATTAAGTTAGTATATCATGAAGAATATAACAAAATTAATTATTATTGAATATGTAGCCCAAAAACGAATGTTGTAAACACCATTTTAACAAATATAAATATTATAATATTTTTCATATACGAAATTTCATTGCATATTATGTCTATAAAATTACAAATTGAATTTTTTCTCTATATTTATATCTATCAGTTGGGACAAACATTTAAATATTCTGAAGCCATGTACAAAATGCACATGCATATGCACCATACATACAGTGTGTCCGTTATGCCATCCTGTGGTACTTCCACCACAATACTACATGTACATTCACGCTACTTGTTTTTATTCGTACACACCATATATATTTATATAAAAAATTTTCTTTTTTTCGGTATAATTTTTTTAACTGTATATTTTTTAATATTTTTTTTCGTGCAATTGTTAGTAGATATTAGGTTTGGTTGGGTTTGTGTAGTGTACGCTAGCTAGCGCTTTTGGTTTCTGTGTGTGTGTGTGTGTTTGTTGTTGTTATGTTGTTCAATTGTATTCGATATTTTGAATAGTTTCGGTTTTGCATTTCATCATATACTGATTATTATTTATTTCAAATTGATGAGGCAACTTTTTTTGCGCAAAAGTTGATTGATACACGCATTCAATGACATCGAGCACAAATATATCTATACGTATTTAGTTGTGCTCTTGTAATATTTATAGAAATATTTGTTGGTATAGAGTATGTCCCTGAACTGAAAGAACTATAAAGAATTCAGTTCGTGTATAAGTTACCTACTATTTATCAGGTCAGTCCATACGTTCGTGCGTATTTTTTTGGTAAATTTTTAAATAATATAAAAAACGCAATTACAGGCAATTCATCCTTTCTGAGATCTGGTCCACTGTTAATTGTGGACGGACTCCACACGATTTCGAAGAATGTCGTCATCAAAATTAACAGGACGTCCTGAACAGGGTTCATCACAAATGCTGCTTTCTCCAACTTTAAATTTTTTAGACCATTTCTGGGCAGTCCTTACACTAATAGTGTGTTCACCATTTATACATTATTAATTTTTATCGCTGCAGACCTGGCAGATTCACCACACGAAAAAAAAATGTTAAAAAATTGTTATATTCATCTTCTATGGGTACTAAAATGCGTTCGATATTTACGAAAGTTGATGATGAACTGAATAATATGTTAGTCAAACGATGACAAGTTTCGACAAGTTCAAAATTGTATTGTTTTAGTAAATGAGTTATAGTGAATTCCATGCATGCTATTAATCCGCACGAGCTTATGGACTGACCTGATATTTTTAAAAAATGAAAATTAAAAATTACTCAGTTTTCTAAACTACACTGTAAACTTTTCTAGCCGAAATTAAATCATTTACTACTGTTCTTCCCTTAGAATTTTTTTAATAAAGATAAAAATTAGATGAAAAGAAAATTAAATTTGACCACCATAAGTTACACTCTGTTGTTTGATTATCTATGTTGTTTGATATTATCTGTTCTTTCATGGTGGGCACAAAAAACTCTTGTAGCCGTTTAATTTTTGTATTACTTATTTAAATTTTGATTTAAAGACAGTTTTTATCTTCGTTAAATCCAAAGTATAACAACTCTCTTTAGTTGAAGTAATCTTAACACATCTATTTTAAAGATCTTTACCTCGTTAATGTTTGCCTTTGTACATAAACATATAGGTAAGGTCATAGTCTTTTTCGTAGAATTATTTGAGACAAATAGTCTTACCATTCGTGGTTGTCACATCAGTATTTTGCAATGTACGACCTTTTTCTTGAATTATTCGTAACAAGATTAATACCGTAGGTACTGAGAGAATTACGTATAGACAAGCTTACTCCATATTTAGGTTTCGAGAAAGCAAAAAAATATATAAACCGCATATTTTCTTAAGAGAAAATCCAAGAAAATACATTATGAAGTTGTCACTATAAGCTGCCTTAGAATATTTCATTCTTTCCGAGTAGTATACATGCTTCTGAAAAATTCAAAAATAATTAAATTTTTTCTTTGTCTAGATAAGCAGGGCCCGCTCCAAGGGCGGGCAACCCCGGCATTTGCTCGGGGCGGTAATTTTGTAAATTTTTGTAAAAAAGGATGGCAGTTTTACAAGTGACGAGTAAAACAAAAGAGATTTGCCCGGGGCGGAAAACTTAAAGGGCGGTAATTTTGTAAAAAAGGGGCGGCATTTTACAGCTGACGAGCAAAAAAAAAAAAAGAGGGCGTAACTTTTTCACACTCAGCGACCAAAAAAAAGGTCATTCATTTTGTACAGGGGCGGAATTATTGCCTTTTGCCCGGGGCGGCGTAAACGATAGAGCGGGCACTGAGATAAGGCTACTAACATTTTTAAAGCTATTGCTAAAAGTATGGTTTTAAGGAACCTAGTCATGTATTTAAGGGTTTTTTAAAAAATTGATCAGTGTTATTAGGGATCACTTTTATTTTATTGAACAGGAATACCTAAAATAATGATACGAAGACGTAAATAAAAACTTCTAAGCTAAGTGTAATATAACACAGTATTATATATTTGAGTAAAATATACATTCACTGAAATTAAAGAAATTTTTAAAATATTTTTTTATAATCATTCTGTATAGCATCTAAAACATTTAATGTTTAACGACCTATTAATATTTCGATCTGTAACTATATACAAAGATGTACAGATTACACAAGTGATTCCAAAATATTATTCTTTGTCAATTTTAAATCAGACAGACAAATCAAAAATTAATATCTTAAGTGTCTATGCATTATGCATGCATTAATGTTTTTGTGCAATTTGCTAGTATAACAGTAAATTGTTTCTAGGAATCTTCTAACGCTTTAATACAAGCAAATGTCGTAAGAACTTGTACTATATTATAGTTTGTCATTAGAACTTATAGGTACTTATTAGTTTGCTGTTAAAAAAATTCATTTAGTTTTATAATATAAAAAGTTTCCAACAATTTAAAACACTTTATAAAATAGACTTTGATACAAAAAAAAATTTATAATATTTTTATCTACACGGATGAATACGTTTAATAAATTTCTAAAACCGAAAAATTCGACTATTATAATTCAAAAAAAGAGACACAAATACATTCAGTATAGCAGAACTATATCTACCGATACCAATAGAACTATACAAAATATTTCATCAAATATCTATTATTTGACTTTCAGCGTTCAATATCAGTTATTATGAATCACTTTTGTATTATCAGTAATTTTTTTTTTTTTTCACAAAATCTACTAATATTTTTTCAATATAAATAATAATAAAATTGCAGTTCGATATTTATTTTCGTATTTGAAAAAATAATTACTTGGATTGAAAAATACTACATACTCACATATACATTCACACACGTATACTGGGTGTTTTTGGCTACTAAAGATACTCAAAAGTGATTAAATTAAGATAAAAGTTTTTTGTTTATTAATACAGAAAACGCGGTATGAATCTGCAAAAAAGCAATAATTTCTTGTAATTATTGCGGTTAAAATAGTTTAGAGTAGTGTTTTTCAACCTTTTTCATGACGCGACTCTCTTAAATAAAAAGGCTTCGCAACCCCCTGGGGGTCGCGACCCACCGGTTGAAAAATACTGGTTTAGAGTTTAAAGACGGTTGTGTTTGAATTTGATTGTGTTCATTTTAAACTGCTTTTAATAAATAAATTATGCAATGTAAATTAACTTTAAAAAGCTGATTAGATTACAAAAATAAATTTACGTTTGGAAAGTTAGTAATTAAACAGTATAATAATTAGGTTATAAAATTTATTTCGTAGCTTAGTAATACTATTTAATAAACAAACTTTGTAACCTTGTGTGTGTTTTTTTTCTATTAATTCCGCATTTACTGTGAATAAAAATTTTAGGATTTTAGGATTTTCTGACTGAACGAATAAGCAATATAGATTATCACAACCAAAAGTAGTCTGTTAAATAAAAGTATATGGTATGTATAGTATAAGAAGTAATAGTCAAACAAAGCAAACTTGATTTTATAATTATATTCTATAAAAAATACATATCCCAAGTTGCCTGAAACACATTGTGTGTAGGAGAAACAAATACAGATAAAACATTGCGATATCAGAAATATATTTATATAGGTATATTTTTTTTTTATATGCAATAAATTTATTACGATTTTTTTCATTATGGAAAAAAATTAAAAAATATAGCGCATTTTTCAAAAAAAAAAAGTAAAAAGTAAAAAAATTATCTGCTGTACCTATTTTAAAATCAATGAGTTTGTAAATATTATAGAAAAAAAATCATGACTTTTTATGGTAGAAATTAACAAAAAAAAAATTATTGGCAATTCAGAATTATTTTAGTGAATTTATTGAAAAAATTTTTGAATAGCTATCCATCTATCACTTAAATCTATCAAAATAAAAAAATTCAACGGCGTAAAAAGCGAACTGAAAAGATAAAAAAAGAAACAGAAACAGAAAAATGGATAAAAAGTAAAGCAGTCAAAGGCATTAAATATTTTTCTTAAACTTATTACAACATTGTATGCCTTTATTACAACATGTAATTAAATAAATTATAGCTAAAAGTAAACTGCACAATTTCATTTAAAAAAGTTTTCTACACTTTGTGCACAACTCTAAAGGCGAAGAAAAGTTTTCAATTTTTTTTTGTCGGTGATTGTTTTGATTTCAACCTTAAAATGTGGGGAGTTTAGCTTTAAAATACACAAATTATTGTCAGATCATTATTACTCAAAAAGGCGACCTGGAAAAAGGGAAAGATTTTTAAAATTTTGGCGTTCCCCTAATTTTGTTTTTATTAGTATATTGTGTGAAGAATAAATTAATCGATGTTACAGAGTAAATTCGTATACACTCGTGTAGATTTTTTTTAATTTAACATATTTTTTTGCGTGAGTTACATGCTAAATTCTCTCAGGGTAACAAATATGTAATTAAACATCAAAAATCGTAACAGGTAATTTTGTATTTTAATTACATAAAATTATTCACTGTATTCAACACTCGTCGTGATCGTAGCACAGCTAATAGTAATAATAGTAATAGAAGGAAAAATTGAAAAATCATATCACTATAATATACGGGAATGTTTTAACCATTTGCACACCAACATTCCCATTTTCCGAACAATAAATCTCTTTCCGACGTATTTAATATTCCTACGTACATAATTCTTGAAATATTTTTGCATGATATCGTTTACAAAATAATTATCGTTTTATAACAATTTGTAGTCATTACTGCGCACAGAAATTTTTAAGTAGTTTATATAAATGCACAAGCATGCCACAAAGACCATATTTTCACAATTATTTTACATACTAAAGTAAAGAGCTTAGCTTTATCTTTGTGATTAGTATGACGTAAGATATATTTCGAAGTGTTACAACCGCTAGAAACTACTCTTTATTATTTTATATTTTAATAAAAATGGATCCAGAATATTCTAGTAGTGAATAGTGAGTAATCCTTACTAATATTATAAATGCGAAAGTGAGTTTGTTTGTTTGTTTGACTGGCTTTCACGCCTCAACAGCTTAACCAATCCACTTGAAACTGTGCACAGACGTTGCTTGCGGGCCAGAGACGGTTATAGGCTACTTTTTATTTCGGGAAAATATTTCATTCTCGAGGGAAAATGCATTAAATTACAACAGCTGACTATTAAAAAACGGATAAATGATTTCAAACTTTGTATATTGCTAACAGAAGGGATAAGAAAGGACACAAACTACTTTATACCCCGGGAAATTTCCCCTGGGAAATTTCATTCCTGTGAAAAAAAAATATTTTAAATGAAACAAAAAACGATGATAGAAAAATATGACGATATACAGCGATAAACATAGGTTATTTTTTATCCCGATAAAATATCTCATTCCCGTGGGAAAATGTATTTAAAACGAAACAATGAAATAACAACTGACTATTAAAAAAAAGCTTGATTGATTTCAAACTTTACATATTGTTTAAATAGAGACGATGAGAAAGGACACAGACTACTTTCTATCCCGGGAAAATATCTAACTCCCGTGGAAAGTCTTATTCCCGTGCGAAAATATATATTTAAAACAGTATAAAAAAGAATCATTGATTGCATTTGAACTTGGCATATTGTTAAAGGAATGTTATAGTCTATTTTTTGCCCGGGGAAAATATTGTATTTCTGTGTGAAAATTTCAAAGAAAAAAGTAATAATACCTACTCGACGCGTAATAGCGATGTGATGAAAGTTCACTTTATATGTTTTAATTAGATTCCATAATTTCAAATTCCACGCGGGCGAAGCCGCGGGTGAATGCTAGTTGTTAATATATTTTCTTGTACAATTTGTTACCCATATTTTTTTTTAAATTAATACAAATTTTTAAAGATTTTATGAATACCTATTGTCAGATAATAGAAAAAATAGAGTTCCAATGAACTGTTTTGTATGGTATTCCGAAGAAAGTAAATTTAGTCGAAAAGTTAAGATTAGTAGGTCCAGTTGAACCAGCGGACGTTCTAATTAGAATTTTAACAGTTTCACCATACCAACGTTCCTATATAATAAGAATATAGTTTTACCGGAAAGCCCAAAATATTTTTATTTATAGTTTTATTATCGTTTCAGTATTATGTAGTTATGTGATGAAGTAAACCAAAACAATGCAAAAATTGCTTTATCTTTTTCACTTTTTTTTGTATGGTCGGCCAGTAAATGGTTAATTAAAAATAATTATAATTGTAATATAATTTTGTACTTAGAGTAGATTCACACCGTACACACGCTGTGTAAAAAGATAATAATGAAAAAAGCAAATAATTTAGAATTTGATGTTAAATTTCAACTTGATTATTAGATATACCTAGTCATAGGTACCTACATACTACACATGTGCATGTATGAGAACAACATATCCCTAACAGTTATGGGCACATTGATAAATAAGTGCAATAGGCATGTAAGTACAGTTTAGTTTAAATTCAAAAACTACAGACAACAGAGAAATTTAATTTATTAATTAGCTATTTTGACTGAACTTTAAGACTTCAAAGTCTGTGGAGTTGCCAAAACATGATGATTACAAATAGTTTCGTTCAAGTATTGGGTATCTGGTAAATATTAAGTAATAACGAAGATCATTTATTATCGATATCTTTCTAAAACATATCTTTTTTTCTTTCCCTGTTACAAGAATATATGCTAACTAGCCGTATACCCACCCGATGGGATTTACCACCGACAGCATCTCAGGAAGCCGTTAAAAATTTATTAAAATAAGATGTTATTTATTTTAATAGCCATAGTAACATATTTTTATATATATCGCTAACTTCAAAAATGACGAATTTTCATACAAATTTTCATCCCGTATCTAACCCACTTAGGGGATGAATTTTGAAAAATCCTTTCTTAGTGCTCACCTACATTATATAAAGAACTCCTGTGCAAAATTTCATCCTTCTAAATCCAATGGTTTGGGCTGTGGGTTGTCTGTCAGTCAGTCAGTGTTAGAGATTTATTAAGTAGATTTTTAATCTGAAGTTTTTCAAAAACTAAATACTTTAATTGCTAAATTTTTGAACACAGATTCCAAATATTAATTCACTAAGTAATTTTCCTCAAATCGCATAACATTTTTCGTTTATTTTTAATTTTAATTCTAATATCGGTGATATACATGTAATAGACAATTGTATATCAACGTTTGCATTATAATAATTAATAAAAGTGTAGTAGGCTGTTGTATTTTACGCATACATGCGTGTAAGAAAGCATTTTTTGTACAGCTGTATATATGGCTGTATGTAAAACACAGCTTACCTAGATAGTATTTTGTTCAATAAATACCGTAAAACTGTCTAGACCTGGACAAGAGGTCTAGACCCGGACACTTTACACCAATCTTCAAAGTAAATAATTTCTACATTAACCTGCAACAAAAAACATTTGTTCTTGACGTCATTAGAGAGAGAAAAACATCCTCTAAACAGCTGTACCAATAAAAACTACGGATTTCAACATTTACTGTCTCATTTTACAGGATTACTATCCTACAGTTTTACAAAGAAATAAAATGTGTGTCTAACTTAGACATGTAATTTTTGTCATAATTGTCATATTGTTTTAGTTTTGATATGTATAGAATTTTATCGCGCATCATTTAATAATGTTTGAAGTTATATTCGATGTATATATAAAAAAAAATACATGCTATATATGTATATCCGTTTAGACCCGGACACATCAGTTTATTACACTATGGCCGCGATTCGCACCAGTTGTAACTCCCACTGTCCATACGTTAATATTCCCCCCAGAATTACGCGGTTATGCCTCCTTATAGTGTCATATCGCATGTTTACTTCATAGAGAGGCATACTATGCATTGCCCCCTCTCCCTTCCCACAAAATATTTTGAAGTCTTTGACAGGTTCAAAGACATCAGACCATATAAAACACTGTCCTAAACCCGACGGCAGAGGTTAATTTGCATGTTATTACATTATTTAAGTAAGTGTCCGGGTCAAGACCGATTTAGGGTGTAGACCCGGACACTTACTAATTATTTTTTTTTTTTTTTATTTTTACTTATAATGAAACAAGTGAGTCAGGGATATAACAAATAATATACATTCTTTCTAATGGTAATACTTTTATTGGTGATATTTATGAAGTAAACATGTATAAATATTAAATTAACCAGAAAATGTAAAAAAGTGTCCCGGTCTAGACGGTTTTACGGTAAGCAGTTTCATGGTAGTCGTAGGTAAAATTATTAATATTTTTGATATTAATATTGTAGATATAATTATTACCACAGCAATCTATTTATTTAATGCAAAATGTCAAAATTTTAAAATTAATTTGAATAACACGAAAAATAGCAGTTTTACTATCTTGACTAGTTTTATTCTACCAATGGTGAGATTTTAATTTAATTGATCTAATACGATCAGTTAATTAATTGATATTCACTGATGATGGTAGTAAGATTCGAACTTGCAACCTTTTTCTCTGCAACTTACTCGCTTTATTTTTTCGTTTTTTATAAGACAAATTTTAAAACAATAACATTTTACAAACAATAGGAAAAATTAACGTTTTTAACTCTAAATTTTAACTGTTCGTTACACCTAATTTACACGAGCTTAATACATACTAATCATTAATAAGTGCTACAAATACGCATAAAATTACTTTTCAGTACTGTTGTTTCGATGTTTTTAGATATACTATGGATATTTGTAGCACCTACTAATGATCAGAACTAAGCCCATGTAAACAAAACTTAACGAATAGTTTAATAATTAGTAAATTCGCTTTTGACCTAAAATTTCTGGGTTCCAATATAAATTGATTCATTCTGACTGAAGATGGTTGGAATATTGGACAATGTTATAAAAAATGGGTGGCCACTAGGAGACACTAGACTAAATCCTTTGAACCACTCGCTCCATCCAAAAGGATACTTTACAAGAATAAAACAGAATGCGCTTGTTTAGTTATTGAACTTACTGACGAAATAATATTTGGAACATGTAAATACAATATTTTGATAGATAAAATGGCAGGAGGCAAGACGCATACAGTTACATACATGTAATGTGTTTGTATGTGTGTATAGGTGTATGTTTGGTGCGCGTAATGTATGGAGGTAAATTAAAAACTAATTATAGAAACGTACCAAAGAGATATGTGTGTATACTCGATAGTTGTACGAGGCTGTGCACGGTACAATTCATAATAAACACCACCACCACCACCACCACCCGGGAGCCTCCCCCCTCCGCTGCACAATCATTTCGCACCCGATTTCAAAAACTCAATCATTTACACAGTTGTAAATTGCCAATCAATGTAGGTATTTTACATACTTCTCACTATATTCACTACTTCGTAGATAGAGAGAGGTCTCTACTATTTATTTGTTAGTGTATGTGTTAAATATAATATTAAAATCGTATGTAAAACCTCTAACACCGCTCTTGTCGCTCCGTGCCGCGCCGTTTCACCCCACCCTGTCTAATCAAGTGTTTTAAAGTTTGTCTAAATGGTTGACGTGAAAATTTTATTTTATACATAATATTGTGTTGCATGATTCACCTGAACAACTAAAATAATATTTTTAGCGAGAAAATGTTTTATTTTATTTTTATCATTATTAATTTTTTTTAATAAAAAGTAATGGTAAACAAATAATTGCTAAGTGACTTTTTAATAAGCATTTTTAGTAAACGGATTCGTCAAGGTCACTGCACCAAGAAGTATTTTGTTATTCAGATCGTAGATGCTACTTTGAATTTGAGTTTTTGAAAGAACCTCTCAAATTATTTAATTAAAATTTTGAAGGAAACATGTCTTTCTTGAATAAAAATAAGTTTTCACTACTTTAATTAACAGTAAAGCTTCAGTCCCATCAGAAGTGGTTCCCAAATCACTGGGTGCAGTGATTATAATAGTATAATCATAGTATAAAACTTTTAAACGTATAATATACACAAAATTACCGATAATATTGCCGAGTAAATAATTTACCACAAATTTAATGTAAAAATACAAATTTCGGATAAAATTACATGCATTATATTTTGTATACCCAGGGACGGCGAGAGAGTGGCAACCGGAACGTAGCCCGGAGGCCCGGGTCCGAAAAGGGGAATCGGAGTATTGGCAAAAACATACACTGAGAAAAAAATACGGTAATTTTTACTAAAATTTCTAGTAAAAAATTACGGAGGTCTCTGGTAATGCGGGCATAAGTGACAGGCAAAGGAGAAATTACGATGAGTATAGTAAAAATTACTCTATGGTTCTGTAAAATTTGACTGCACAGTAAAAATTACACTGTGACTCCGTAAAAATTTCGGCGCTCTACAGGAAAAATTCTACTCTCTTACCGTATTATTTATAAGGTTTTTTTTTTATTTATTAATAAATATAATTGAATTAAAATAGTTTAAAACGATATTGATAGAAGGGTAAGGATTAAAATCAAATTATTAATATTGAAAAAATGTTCTGCGGCTTTTTATTATTTGTGGAAAAACATGTTTCAATAAACATCAATACATATAAAAATCTTAATTGTTATATCTTAATTATTAGTTCTTTATTAATAATAAAATAATGCGACATTTTTTTTTTTTTTTAAATAAATTTATTTTCAGGTACCTCGATTACCAGGATCATTGGCACCCGTGTAAATATTGTTACAATAAAATACATAATAATATGACTGTGTACAATAATAATTTTATCTTACAGATTAATACATGTTTCGATATTAGTAATAAACAACATTACATTAATATATTATATAGTAAAATCTCTTTAAATTTTTTTGTATAAATTTGTTAGTTTTAAAAATTTTATTGTATTACTGGTTTTATGTAGGTCTGGGTTTAGTATTTCTTGTAATGTCCTAGGTATATTTGAGAGCTGCCGTTGTTGCAGATACTGCGGACATTCGATCAGTATGTGTTTCACTGTTAATTGTTCATTGCAGGTTGGACATCGAGTTGGTTGCTCTTTGTTAAAGATATATTGGTGCGTAATCCGAGTATGCCCTAACCGTAATCGTGCGAGTACTATTTGATCTTTTCTATTTGGTATTTTGGTTTTCCAGGGTGTAGTTTTCGGTTTAATAGCACGTAGTTTTTGATTGGTTATGTCCCATAATTCTTGCCATTTAGCTAATAACATTTGTCGTGCTAAATTTAGATGATCTTTTAAATCTATTTTTTTAATTTTAATTCCTACTCTGTTGTTCGCAGCTATTTTTGCATTATGGTCAGCTTCTTCATTTCCTCGTATACCTACGTGTGAGGGAACAAATACAAATTGAACATTTTTACTTGCAGTTTTTATTTGATGTAATGTTACTCTAATTCTTTGAACAATGGCATTTTTGGGGTAAAGATGAGTTATGGCCTGCAATGAGCTTAGTGAATCTGTACAGATTAAGTGATTTTTATCAGTGGTAGTTTGAATAATTCTAAGAGCTTCAAGTATACTTCTCAGTTCTCCTGTGTATGTACTAGTACCCTTATCGAACTGCATCAACTGGACATTTTGACCATGTATAACTGCTGCTCCAGTATATCCTAAGTCATTTTTAGATGCGTCTGTGTAATACTGACAATAGTCATGATACTCCGATAGAATTTGATTAAATTCATTTTGTATCAGCATATGATTAGTATTCTTCTTTGGATAGTTTGTTAGTTGTAAATTTATCGTAGGATTTGGTATTAGCCACGGTGGAGTGTCAGAATGCTCATATTTAAGGACTTTTGGAAATGGTAGAGTAAGTTTATTAAGTAAATTTTTGTAGCGTATATGAATTGGCTGGGAAATGTTTACGTTTTGTTGGTAGATGGAGCTATTTTTGGTGGATTTTATGTTTAAAATTGTGGGATTATTTTTATCTGTTAATATTTTTGAGCAGTATCGGATAGTAAGCAGGTCTCTTCGATATCTTAGAGGTAATTCTCCTGCCTCTACTAATAAGCTTTCCACTGGCGTTGTTCTTAGGGCACCTATACTAATTCTAATAGCCATATTTTGTAAAGTGTCAAGTTGTTTGATTATGCTTTTTTTAGCTGTAGAATAAATAATGCTGCCATAATCAAGTTGGGATCGTATTAGGGACCTGTAGATTTTTAGTATTGTGTCAGTGTCTGCTCCCCAATTGTGGTTTGATATAGTTCTTAAAATGTTAATACGTTTGTGAATTTTAACTTTTAACTCCTCAATATGTTTTTTCCATGTAAGTTTATCATCAATATTTAGTCCTAGAAATGTTGTATTTTTAACGAAATTAATGTTTGTATCTAGTATCTTTAGCTGAGGTGGTATGTAACTTTTAAGTTGAGTGAAATGCATCGCATGTGTTTTCTCTGGTGAAAATTTAAATCCAGTTGTCTGGCTAAAAGTTTCTAGTTTAATTATTGTTTCTTGTAGGAGTTTTTGAATTGCATTTAGATCTTTGGATTTAGCGTATATAACAATATCATCTGCATATAGTAACGTTTTGACTGGATATGTTATACTGGACGTTATTTGATTAATTGCTATAGTGAACAGTGTAACACTAATTGGGGAGCCCTGGGGTATACCATTTTCTAAAGTTCTTTTACTAGATAGCACATTATTAACACCTACTTGAAATGTTCTGTTCTGTAGAAAGTTGTGTAAGTAATTTAAAATATTACCTTGGATATTCCATGTTTTTAGCTGTTGTAACGGCAGTTTTCTCCAAGTTAGATCAAAGGCTTTCTCTATATCCAAAAAAACAGCTATTAAGTGCTCTTTATTTGCAAATGCGTCCCGTATGTCAGATTCAATATTGATTATTTGATCTATAGTAGAACGATTTCGACGAAATCCTGCTTGTTCTGCGGCAAGAAGATTTTTTGATTCTAGATACCACATTAACCGGTTATTTACAATTTTTTCAAGTATTTTACACATTGTGCAAGATAACGATATTGGCCTATAGCTTTTTGAGTCGGTGGATATTTTATTCGGCTTTAGTATAGGTATAGTGATTGTATTTCTCCAAGTTGTTGGAAAACAGTTATTAAGCCATATACAGTTATATATTTCTAGTAGGTGTATTTTAGCTGATCTGTGCAGATTCTTCAAGAACTGATATGGAATTTGATCTGGACCTGGAGTTGTGTTTTTTGACGTCGAGAGCGCATGATCGTATTCTGGTTCTGTGATGGCATTATTTAATGGGTTATTATCCACAACTTCTGTATGTTCATACGGGTTGTCACTTTTAAAATTTAAAAATGTAGGATCTAATTTACTATTTGAAGAATTTTGTTCGAAGTTATCTGCCAAGTATTCGGCAATCTGTTTTGGCTCCGTTGTTATTTCGCTACTATTTTTTATAGCACATATTTTGTTAGTTTTTCTGATGCCTTTTATTGCTTTAATTTTGTTCCACATTTCAGTATTAGATGTTGATGAATTAATTGTAGAGACAAATGTTTCCCACGATTGTTTTTTACTTTCTTTTATTTTTAACCTTGATATGGCGCGTAGTTTTTTAAAGTTAATAAAATTTTCTTGTGTTCTGTGTCTACGGTAAACATTTAAGGCGTGTTTAGTTTCTTTTAAGGCTTCCTTAATTTCTTGATTGAACCAAGGAACTACTCGTTTTGTGTTGGTTCGTGTACGATTTATGGTTACATTTGCTGCTTTATTAAGATGCTGAACAAAATTTTCGATTACTAAGTTTATGTTGTCTGCAGTAGTGGAAGGTTTATTGGTCATTTTTGTAAATTGTTGGAAAAGTTCCCAATTTGCTGTTTTTAGGTTCCATTTAGCGTGTGGTTGATATGACGGAGTATTTGTGTTGAACGTAATTTTTATAGGAAAGTGGTCACTGTCATACAAATTGGGTAGTACGTCCCAGTTAATTAATGATTGCAGTTGTGGTGATCCAATAGATAAGTCTATATTTGTTAGCGCTCCAGTTGAAAAGTTTAGATGAGTAGGCATACTATTGTTAAAGATGTTTATATTATTGTTGTTAATGAAATTTTCGATAATTTTTCCTCGTGTGTCTGTGGATTTTGACCCCCATATAATGTTGTGGCTATTAAAATCACCAATTATTAGAAAAGGCGAGTGTAGCTGTGCTATTAAATTTTGTAATTCCATTGGGTCTATTGGAACTGATGGTGGTAAATATAGGTTGCATACTGTTATTTTATTTGGTATGTATACTTGCATAACTATGGCTTCCAGATTTGTAGTAACATTTTGTTCTTCTGCATGGTATCGATTATTAATGAGGGTTGCCACTCCACCACTAGCAATGTTTTGGTGGGGTCTGTTTTTTTGATGCATTTGATATTGATTTACAGTAGGTTTGTGATGGTCCTGAAGGTGAGTCTCCTGTAGACAAATAACAGCCGGTAGGTGTTCTGATATAAGAATTTGTAATTGATTTTTTCTATGATGAAATCCGTTAACATTCCATTGTATTAACGTCGCCATTTTTAGTAAGTAAAATTAAGGGTTTTGTTGTAAGTTTAGGACTGGGAGATAGGAGGAAGAATTTGATAATATTCGTGTGGTGAATCAGACTCAGTAGAGGTTGTAGAGTCTAAGGCTACATTTTCAGTTAGGAGCTGTTTTTTTAGTTTTATTATTTTTTTGGTTATGGTAGCTTTTAAATATTGATTTTTAAGTTGCGGTTTTAATGTTTCAATCATATCAATGAGCTTAATGATATCTTTTGTATAAGTGCGGGATATATTTAGAGGATCTTGTGAATTAATGAGATTTTTTATGTAGTCACTAAATTCAACGTACTTTAGCGGATAGTCATGCGCTTCGATAGTAGTACTTAGATGTTTTAATTCCTCGTCCACATTATAAGTTGATTTTTCTTTTGTTTTAATTTTCTTTGCTTTTGTTTTGCGTTGCACTTTTGCTATTGGTATGGGCTGTTCTACAATTATTCTTTCTTCAGCTGGTTTGTCTGTTTCAGAAGATATTACTGATGGTTCAGACAGCGTTCGTTTCTGCCCCAAACAATTTTTATTTCCTTGTTCTTCTGTTTCTGTTTGTAGTTCTTCTGTTGTATTTTCCATTTGCTGTTTTTGTGTTGAAGTTTCAGTTTGTTTATTTGTATTATTAACTACACTTGTAATTATTTCTGGTTCTGGATTGTGGGTTGTTATTGTGGTATTTGCACATAGTAAAGAAGAATGTCCGGGCTTATTACATGTGAGACATAATGTATCTTCAAGATTGAAAAATATCCGGTAATTGTCACCATTATGATTAACTAGCGCAGTTTCCGGAATGTTTATAGTGTCTGTCTGAGATATGTATATCTGTCGCCTTGAACTACAGATATGTTGGTAGTCAGGGTCATCTGTATTGATATGTAAGTATATCATGTTTGAAACTGTTTTATTTCCTAGGGCATTTATAACGTTAATAATACTTTCATGCGGGATTATTGGGCAGGCTCTATAAATTATTAATTTTTTTGCCCGATTTATGTATCGACGTGCTTTTAGTGTTCGGCCGTTTATTATTATTTCATTGTGTTTCGCTAAGAATTCATTGACAATTTGTTCACTTGATAGGAATATGCAAAGCCTGTTATTTGATATGGGATTTACAAATATTATATTTTTTGGTCCTATTTTGCTTCCTACTTCTTTTGCATAATTTATGTACGGAGTATCTTCAGTAATGTCAAAGACTATGGCTTGTTCCGGTTTGGGTGTTGGTGGTTGGATTATTCGTTGTTTATTTGATTTCAGCACGTTAGAGAATGTCTGAGTATTTGTTTGAGATTGTAAGTGATTAATTATATTTGAGTTTGAAGTCATGTTGGTTTGTAGAGGTTTTACTGTAGTTTGATGGGTTGAGTTGCTCGACATGATTAGTGATTAATATATTCGCACAGTGAAAATTAACACAAACACTTTTAATTAGTATTATTTAATTCTTGTATAATATTCATTTTATACAAAATACTTTTTTATGTATATTTTTTTTTAAGCACTTAACTTAATTATTTATTTGGTTTATTATTGACACTGTTAAACAACAATAAGAATACGTCCACTCGAGTCAATATTCAAATAAATACTATAATGCGACATTCATGAAATACAAATAACAATTCGTTGTTTTAAATGTAAAGTCCATTAAATACCTAGTTTATTATAAATAAAATAACACATAACAGTACAAGGCACACACAACAATAAGTGGTCTGTTTTCAGTAGAAGCTGTATCCCAAACGACCTTGGTTTGGTGCGGACTGCGGACCTCGGTTTACGCGTGCCAGAGCAGTTAGAAGCAGACAAGCGCATAGTCTTCTAGCGTTACGTTGGTACGATGCCTGTGTGAGAGAGATACCGAAAGACAGGTTTCAAGTAGAAAATAGAGATAACAAATAGCGTCTACCCTCTACTTTTCCTATCAGCTTAGTAAAAATTACACTTTGCCTCCGTAAAAATTCTTCTATCTCTAGTATAATTTAACAAAAATTAAGTAAATTTTCCTGGTATCCACTTGAAATTTTACTAGCCCATCGAATTTTACGGAGCAGTATAGGAAAAATTCTTAAGCTGTACAGGAAAAATTTTCAAATGAATCATAAAAAATAATGTTTGAAAGGCATTTTTAATATTGTTGCTTGATAATTTCCTACCGACTGGTCACTTGAGCCTGGTTTACCGTATTTTTACTGTAATTTTTTCTCAGTGTAAGTGTTTTTTTATGTATTGATTGCTTTTTTGAAAAATTTTTGAAAAAATTTATTTATTTCCGGGATTTGTCAGTTCTTTCAATTTTTTCTAAAACACCGTTTAACGTAAATAATAATAAGAGATGGAAATATTTATTTTTTCTATTTTTCAAAAACAGTGTCTTAATATTAGACACCTAGAATTTATTTATATTTCTTTTTGCGCATACAGGTCGGTGTAATGTATAGGCACATTACAGTTCCCCACCACTGAATTAGAATCACTACATTTTTTAACAAATTTCCGAATTGGAAATTCAGCTACTTTTATTTTCCATTCAAACTACCTCAAAATAACACTCCAAAATGTACAAACACCTATATCTATGAAAGCGCGTTTAATTTAGCGACCGTAACTGTGCCTGTACGTATTTAAATATTCAGTATTATAATATACACATGTAAGTATGAAACCAATTGTACATACAACAAAATGAATTAATAATATTTAAGTGTAGATGTACATATATTATATTGTGTAGTATAGTGTAGTATACTTCTACAATAAAATTAGCATGTTTAAGTAAGTTGAGCCGTGTAGTTTGATCGAAACATGCGAACTTATAATTAATGTATAGTACCTAATATAGTAAATATACAATATATAATATGTACATATATATAATATACAGTGACGTCTCGTCCTGTGGGTCCTCCGACCCTTAATCCCGAAAAAAAAGTGAAAGGACCTAAGCCCACAGCATAAATATCATAAAGTTTCAAATTGTTGTTATTTCTAGGAATAGTATAACAGCCAATTGAAATATCTCCCTCGAGCTGAGCACCTTGACAGGCATGTTCAAAAAGTATGGAATCGAGAGTAGCTCTGGCTTCTGCTAAAAAACGTTTTGAAGTTGTTAATGCCTATGAAAATTTATTATCGTCTAAAGACTCTCAAAAAATAGAGATTTCAATGTAGTAATCCCTTCTACCATCATTTAGTAACAGCTAGCAACATACTAACCAGCTTAAATATGCCACTTCGAATACTCAAAGTTTGTCATGAGCTAAGAATATCGAATAATCGATGCATTGTGTTTTGCGATCGAAATTTTACAATCGAATTGATCCATCCATGCAATGTACTATTTGTAATTTATACGAGAATGAAACTTTATTCCATTTTATGATCGAATGCTTTATATGTAATGTGATTCGAGCTAAATTTCTCTGGAAATATATTTTCTGTGATATTTCTGAAGAAAATTTCTTTGTAATATTTTGTAATTTCAGAAATAGTCAGCAAGTATTTGATAATAGTAATTACATTTTACAAGCGTTAAGAACGCGTGAATTTATTTTAAATGTCTAGATTTGTCCAAAATACACTGTATGCAAATTATATGTTTTAAGATTATCAAATCGATTTATCTATTTAATTTGTATTCTCTCTGCACATAATATATAATTAATTATATGATAGAAACGATAGAAACCATAGATACTACCTTTATGCAGTTTTGTAAATTTAATAGTAAATTAACTTAATATAGTAAAGTTTTTATCTAAAAGAAATCGTATACAATGTGCAAAATATGTTAGCCCCGGTCAAATTTCAGATCACGAGACGCCACTGATAATATATAATATATGTAAGCCAGCCATAAGCTTTAGCTTTTAAATTTAGCTATGTATTTGATGTTACACTGGGTACAAATGAACAAGTGTGTACATACCACTCATTGCTAACGGGGTAAAATAAGGTCTTAAATGAATTTGTCGATGCCGACCAGAATAAGTTTACACCTAATTTATTTATTTATTTCATGCAGTTAGGGGAAGGTAACTCAAAGCGGGTAGCCACTTGTGTACCAGTGTATCAAACATTAAGTGAATGTGTGTCGAAAGTAACCGAATACCCACTATTTTCAATAATTTCCACTTGAGCGCTAAAGTCGTTTGATGTTTCACTTAAGGTCAATCAAAGATTTTTATTGATTTTGATAAAAATTTTGGCAATAAGTATTTTTGGAGAATTTTTATTGTAGTAATCTTTTTGATTTTACTATATTATTTTACCGTCACTTCACTTTAAAACTAGAAAAGAACCGTCGTGTGTGTTGACCAAAAGGTGTTCTTGGGCAAAGTGAATACAGATAATTACTTTGTATTCAAATTTACATTTAATTCTAGTAAATTAATACAATAACAATAAAGGTATAATAAAGTAGAAAAGGTGTTCTGTTTAAACCTTTATGAATCGAATTTGAATCGAAATGTATCTTACTACAATATCCGGTGGTTAACAAAAATTTAAAAAAGAATTAAAGAAAGAAATTTTCACAGTTGATCAATATTTCTGGAATTTAATATTGACTTAATCCTCGGGGCTGTCGAGAGAAATGACGGGCCCCTGGAATAAAACGCATGTTAGTCTTAACGCCCCATCCACTTTATGTCAGTACGACTAGTCTATTTTCATTAATATTTCCGTGAAAATTTAAAGCTATAATCAGTAAAACAACTCAAAAGATATGTCGCCCTATTTCCCGAGGCAGAATTATTCTTATCAGCATTTAGTTACGTATGTATATCCCTTTTTACATACGTGAAAACAATTGCATTTTTTATATATCAGAAATTTTTAATTAATTGTAAAATAATTTCTTTTTTTTTTAATTGTACTTACTTCAAGTTAATGACATGTAATTTCGAATTTTTTTATTTATACTATAGAAAATTTTAAATCATTAATTCTACAGAAAATATATTTACACATTTGTTTAAAATATTTCAGTATCCATTTATTTTTGTATACGGTTGAAAAATTTTAATCCCGATTCTGTACTCCTCGGCCATAAGATTCGTACAGCTGTTTAATAATTACTTTCCTGTAAATGATAGGTTTCATCATTCTATTCGAATATTTCTAATAATGCGTGAAACTTGATATTAAACTTATATTTGTCAGTTCTAACTTTCAAAATTAAAATTCTAAATTATAATATTTCCAATTATTTACTATACACCTGTACTCTTCACCGTTTTAAGAATGACGATGGACGCGCTGGAACAGACTGAAATTCTGACAAATATAAACATGTAAAAGCTAGTTTTTGCCAAGTGGTTCTTGTACTCGTAACAAGTTTCGACTTTTCGATTCTAACTAATCAACTGATTCACTTAAAATTTTGCTCAAAGGTAGTATGGGGAACAGAGATGGTTCTAAGCTACTTTGTACACCCGGAAAACATTCTATATCGATAGGAAAATTCCCAAGATAAAAATAACATTTCTCAGTGATGACGCGGTATAGGTAGAAGTACGTATTAACACAATTTCAAAAGGACGCGTGTGACATCGCAGTTGAATGTCTATAATATATAATTTATAGCCTATATGTTACGAGAATCGTATAAAATTTCTACTATTTAGGGTAAAAGCCCCCTTTGTGGAACGGTATCTAATACTGGAACAGTTTTGACATTTACATATTTATTTCTTTAATTAAGTAAGGAAACTTTAAATGCGAGGTGAATTTAAATTGAAAAACAATCATTCTATTAATAATAATTTTTGTTATCAGACGTTTCTTTCAGAAATAACTTCATTAATATGTAAATGTTCATAATTAGATACCGTTTCACAAAGGGGGCTTTTACCCTACTCTAAAATATTTTTGTTTTTAATAGTTTTGAGTATTGTAGCAATGTAGCGTAAACACCATATCAAATTTTTAATTTTAACTGAGCGATAAATCTAATATCGAATGTTAACAATTTTAATAAGGTTTACTTACTTTTACGATATGCTATTTTGAAATGGTTTTTACAGTAAATTAGAAATATGAGACACGATCAAGTCATATATAGAAATATTACAGACCCGACGCCAAATATTTTTTAAACTGAAGAAATTCCCACTAAAGTTTTTTCCCCATGTGGTAATTAGTTGAGACGGTAATTAGAACGTGCGTAACATGTCCTACCGTGTATTTGGTAGTGTAATATCATACAAAACGAATGAAAATTAGCTTGTTGTAAGTTATAATGAATTTTAGAGTATGGAATTCCAGAAATTTTTATTTGAAACTTTTTTTTGAAAGCTTTTCATCGTGGGTATTTTTAAAATTTTTAATTTTAGTTTTATCCTAAAAACAACTGGGTACATTTTTATCATATCTATGATTAAAAACTATCTATCTCACAGTTACCAGCTTACCAACTTTCAAAATAAATTTTTAAGATTTTTAACCCTAGAATCATACGTACACGTCAAAACGACGAACGAACTTCTCTACCTGCTCCAATACTACAACTTGTCGGTACCCGCTTGTTGTGAGATTTCTGTTAGCTAATTTATTTGCTGTTATAACACATAAGACGTATTTATTTTGTTTATAATCATTGTCGTTTTGTTTGTATTGAAATAGTGTCCGTCAAAAGGACGTCGATGTATGATTACGCGATGTTTTTTTTTAAAGATTTTGTACTTCACATATAAAAGTTTTCCTAATTTTTCTAAAATTTATTAACGATATGCATGTTATAATTAATTTATTCAATGATTATGATAATGTAAAAGATAATTACAGCTGTTTGACTTATAAAAACGACATAATACTGAAGTTTTAATATATTGAATCGAAAACTAAAGAATGCGTTTCAAGTGACTTAATAAAAGATTAACAATTTATTTTGTGGAAAATATTTTAATTTTTATTGTTTTTTGAGATCTTATTCGAAAAATTACTAACAAATTGTGGAAAATTTACAAATGTGCCTAATGGGGAAATAACTACATATCTATAGGAATATTTATGACTGAGAAATTTCACATTCTGTAAAGTCACACATGTCCACTGACTCTTAATAGTTCATAAATTAATTATTTGAAACACATGTTTTATGATACAATTGATGTATTTATCTATTTTTTAATTTTTATAATGAAAATATGCTTTGCTAAAAAGATTAAAAATTTTAATAAATATTTACATTAAGAAATTTTTCCAAGTCCAATTTTTTTAAATATTTTGTTCGCTTTTGTAGTATTGTTATCTAAAAAAAATGTTTTTTGCAAATAAACTCTAAAACTCTCCGTAAAAAGTCCATCCGTCAAAACGGCGTCGATGTATGATTAACGTTTCTCGTAGACCAACGTATGATTCTAGGGTTAGTTGTATCTTTATTCTAGTAATCCTGGAATATACTAAGAAATGATTGCACCAGTGTCCATTCGTTTAATTGAAATTTTTTAGAGCTTTTTCGTCGTAGATTTTTAAAACATTTCTATATCAAAAAAATAATTTTAACCAAAACTAACTCGCAATCAATGTACGGATATGTGTAATTTCATTAGCTACATGAATAATATTTAGTTTAGATTTAGTTCGGATGGTACAAGGGTACAATAATTATTATCTAATTATTAATATTACTGTTATTATTAGCATTTATAAACATATATATCTGTACTGTCTACCAAATACACATATACATTTAATGCAATATGATTTTAATATTTGTAAAATAACGTTTCTAAATTAATATTGATATGTTATTGAAGCATTGTTTAATGTTATCTATCTAATAACAGACACATTCTACTGCCTCCCCGCTAACCGGACCTAGCCATCCAGGCCACCTAGCCGAACGTAGTCCATCCATAGCCTAGCTAGATAGATATAATAATTGATTATTGTAAATTATAAAATATTATTGAACAATAGATTTCTAAGTTGATAGCGATGAGTCAAAATACGGAAGGTAACTAACTACAAATACAGATATCGATGGATTTACATAAATTTACAATTTTACTGTTTACAATCGTCCTAATCCGGTAAAATAGTCTTGTCGTTCAGATTATTCAGTAAAACGATATTGTTTTTTAGTTCATTAATATATAATGAACAATTTTAAAGTAAATTTTACAATTACTCGTAGTTCTTTAAGTTTGACAAAATATTGATGTATTCATGAAGAATAATGTACTTCATGAAGAATAATAATTTTTGAATTTTGATTACCGAATAAATTCAGCAATTAAATTCTAGTAAAAATTTAAAAATGAAAAGCTATTCTCGATGAACCGAAAGTATTTACAGAAACAAAAATAGGAAATTAATAATTTTGTTTCAAATATTGTTAAGTTTTCACATCAAAAACAATTTTAATAAAAAAAGTCACTTATTTTAATACTCTTTTAAATTCTTTTGTCCATACAGAACTTATTCGGAAATGAATTGTTTCTCTAATCTACTAAATGTTTTCTCAAAGTGACCTATAAGATTTGTATCTTTATTTACCTCAAAAATATTTTCGAAATGTATTTTTGTAAAAAAAGTATCCCAGCATGGTGATGGTGCAAAGTAGATATTATTTTGTGATCTACTTTTAAAATCTATTTCCAAATATTTCCATTGCTGAGTAGTTTACATTTCTATTTATTTATTTATTTTTTATTTTCTAATTTTAGGTTAACGTTAAATCATTAAAGAGTTTGTATGGTTCATTTCAGTTAAATTTAACCATGCTTCGTCACTTTAAATTTAAATAATTTCCGTTTTCTTGGCTTTATCTCTTTTATTATTGCATTTATGTAAATTTTAAATTTGCAGTTTATTTTTAGAAAAGAATAGAAGATTGATTTGTTTCGAATATAAGAATTATTTAATTTTTTAACGAAAACTCATGATCAATTGTATCTGAAAAGAGGTATAGTTGTTTTCGTATTTGGGAAAAATATGTAATCTTTAGTAATTTCTTTGAATTTTCTGCAATACTTCATTTAGTGTGACGTTGCTAGATATTGGCAGATTTCAAGTTAACAATTAACTCTATAGAAAACAACTCTTCTCCTAATCATTTTGAAATATCGTATACGTATTTAAACAGACTTACCTATTTACTCTGCAAACATTTTTCAGATTTTTAGCATCACTTTTCATTGGAATATAACAAAAGTTTCCTATTTCTATAATAATACATGCTTTTTGCCAAATAACATGATACATTTTTCTCAATGCTTCCTGAGGATGAAGTTTTAAACAAATTTTTATTATTCTAAAATCTGTCAAATTCTATTAATTTCAACTAGTTTTCATCCTGGGACCCGGCGTAGGGCTGCATCTATATAGAAATATAAAATATTCATTTGGAAGTTGCAATATATTTCACAACGTGTTCCAAATGTCCTTATTATCATCCTACCCATCTTCCCAGTATCAACAACATTGGACTTATGAACGTTCTCTTACATTTTTATCAACTGATCTGACGGGAATCAATTTACTACAAGATATACTTCCTCATCACTTGGAATAATAATTTCAACTCGACAATCCCTGTTCCACAAATAATAGCGAGACATGTATTTGCAGGAAGGTTTCAAATATACTCCACACATCCACATTGACCATACCACTCATATATACATTACAATTATTAACTATAATTGCCTCGTGCCACTATATCTAAATAACTGACTCCGGTATCATTTGGTTCATTTATTTAAATTTAATAGAATTAATTAATAAATATAATTTTGTATCACATCACCCATAATCATTTTATATATCAAATAGCATAACACTACATTAATATATGCTGGACACTATATTTTGCCACTGTTACTAGCCTATTGGTTATTTGATTATAATTATATTCAATTTTATTGATTTTAATAATTATTAGTTGGTTTATTGTACGAGAAGTGTACTGTAAAAATTTTAATAAATTCTAAAAATTATTGAAATTTAATCAAAATTATTTATTAAAGTTAACGAATTAAATTCAACAAAAAATTATTAGCCATAAAATAAAATTGTATACTTTCAGTTCCTCAATCCCACACTGAGAGACTGAAAGTATGATTTTTGAACCCAAATGTAAATTCTGTTGTCTGATGGGCTATATAAGCGTGAGGGTAGTAAATTACATGACGAATCGAAAAAAGAAAAATACTTTAATATCATGGTATATTTTCCAATAACGTAAAAAATTAGAAGCAATTAGAAGATTATTTGACTTATTGGACTTTAACTATACTTGTCATTTTTGAAGTTTTGGTAATAGATTTTAGAAAATCGATTCTCATTCTTAATTTTTAATTTATCCAAAATTCATAATAGGTTAATATGGGAAATACCATTCAAGATTTCAAAGGTTTACCTTGGAAAAATTCATATTTAAAAAAAATATCAGAATTTTTGTTTGTTCCAGTAAATAATTTATAAGTTTAGAAGTCGACTTACGACTATCACCTTGTCGTTAGGATGAATGAAGGTTTAGTTGGAGGTTTTACCTTGAGTGACAATTACGCAAATAGTGTTTACTGAAAATTATTTTTATATAAGATTATTAATATCTTTTAATCAACGAGGCATCTCGTATCTATTGATAGTCTAATAGCACTAAAGGTTATCTATACATTAATTTTAGAATAGACATAAAAATTTTTTAAAGAGAGATTCTTGTAGGGTTTGCCTAGGAGAACATTTGTGCAAAATGTTAACTCCCGGAACTGTTTTTTTTATATCATGAATAGCGTTTTTATACCTTTCACCGCTTACGTAGCGAAAACGGTGATAGATACATTAAAAAGTGTTAAGACCTTTCTTGTAGAGATGCGAATTCTCTACAAAAAAAGTCCGCGAAAGCACCTGTCTATCTTATACAGGTAATAAGATACAGCGCTCCAAACGCGCACTCATAAATTCATTTTTTCTAGCGTTCCGGTAAGGTTCCGGACGGCACACCCTGCCAGAACGCTAGAAAAAGTGGATTTTTGAGTGCCCGTTTGGAGCGCTGTATCTTTTCAAGATAGACAAGATAGTACAAGACAGACAGGTGCTCTTGCGGACTTTTTTGAAGAGAATTCGATTCTCTACAAAAAAGGGCTTAACACTTTTTAATGTATCTATCACCGTTTTTGCTACGTAAGCAGTGAAAGGTCAAAAACGCTATTTATTAATTTTCAATATTGTTTAAACAATATAAAAAAACATTTCCGGGAGTTCACATTTTGCACAAATGTTCTCTTCGGTAATCCCTACAAGAATCTCTTTTTAAAAATTTTTTATATCTATTCTAAAATTAATGTTAGTGAGATAGGGCTTAAAATTAGTGCTATTGGACTATGAAACAAATAGATAACTACATATATTGATGAAAAGAACCAAGATTATTATAAAAATTATAGCTGATGATGTTTTGTATAAGATGAACAGTATAGCTCAGCTGGGTATATGTATAAAAGAAATTTTCATGTGTTAGTAATATTTCGGTAAAGATAAATTTTTAAAGATGATATACAATAGCCACCTAAAAATAAAGAGAAATATTTTGTTAATAAAATGAAATATTGTTGCGTTATGCATTTGAGTCCTTGTACAGCGTATAATTTCCAGAGCTTCCCATACGTTAAGTTTTGGTCTTGTGAACAAATCTACAATATTTTTGATTTTCGATCTGTTTTGACTGAATGTTTCTAATAAATGTAGAAGTAATTTTTACCTCAAATAAAATCTTCAATTGCATTCTTCCTGATGATAAAGTGGAACTTGAAAGTCGATGCGTTTTCACATTTTCTAGATTCAGTAGTATTTTTCCTCTGTTATGCATGTAATATTGTGAAAAGATTTATAAATAAGTTCCTGAAAATAATTTTTAATTTGACGTTCATATGATGTGAACCCATATGTCAGTATCTCGTATCTTCTATCTAACGTAAATGCACATACATATTCGAATATATTTTCTCGAAGAAAGTGATAAATATATTAGTATGCTGTGTACATAATATGTAAATAAATGTTGAGAATTAATAAGCCAACACAACTTGTCTCGTCTGACGAATGTTTACACACGTCATGAATGGTCACTGATAACAAAAGCGCACATAGGCCCACACACACACGTTCTGTATGGGCAGTAGAAAGAAAAGTCACCATAATTTTCCTACAGGATGGCACATAGCAAACGGTACGGCGTAAATTAACAAAGAGTGCTGGTGCTGTTAAAGTTTAACTGTTAAACATTTCCGTTTAAAAAAATTAGTTTTTCTTGGGAATCAGTTTACATAGAATAATGGTTCAGTCATTCAGAAAAACACTAGTTCCTATTTGACGGACGACTTTTCTTCTAGTTTTAACGCTTAACAGTGATATTTAATTTGATTTAATTAAGCAATGGTTTTACCTGCTACCAGGATTGCCACCTTTGACAAAATAAAATCGAGGCGAGAGTAATACAAGTCGAATCCATAATACTCAAAATTCAACTACTTAAAAGTAAAGGTCCCGAGGCCGGACCTGTCGATTTTGATGAAACTTAAATATGTTGTAGAGCACTAAAAACTAATTGACACGTATTTTTTTTATCTGCGGAAAAACAGTTTGAAATCGCCCTTCAAAAGTTGGGGTAAAAATTTAATTTTTCAAATATCTCGAAAACAGTAAGAGATAGAGCAAAAGTTTAAATTGCCGATATTGCTCTTTTTTAAGGAGCTATCTGTTGATATGCAATTTGTTCAAATTACATCAACAGGGACAGTTGGGGGTTAAAATTTGGGGGTTAATTTTGTAAAAAGGGGGTAAAAAATGAACAATATAAAAAGTTTCTTTAGAGATTTGAAATCTACGTCAGGAAATCTAATTGACCTGTTTTTGCTCAATGTCCTAATATTAAGTGTAGGGGTAGTTAACTAGGGGGTGACTATGTCGAATAGTCGTACTATTTGGGTTGTTCAAGAAGTTCTTCTTCATGGAAAATAGTTTAAGACAATTAGAATTACGTACAAATGAAATTCTCGTATTCAAAATTCAGTTTGAGCAACATTTGAGAGGCGGTGAGTCACCCTCTTAAATTTCATACTGATTTACATACACTCATTTTTACTATTAACACACTAACAGTGGATAATAATGTCACAATAAATGGTTCTGAAGTTGGACTATCGTATGTAAGATTTTTATTTTATTTAGGAAGCAGGTCAATAATAAAACAGACAAATGAGAATAGTTCAGATAAATCACTATACTAGAAGCTAATTACGACATTAGCAGAACGTGTAATTAGTATAGAATCTGTAACACTCTGTAATAGTCAGTAGCAAATGAGTTCTTGTATACATATTGTATATATTATACATAAGTCTATATCTGCGTATTAATACAACATGAATGTATTCTAAAACCGAATTCATATATTATTTAATGCTCAAGCATCATATATGACGATGTGTCTGCCATCTGTCTTATTTGTTTACGTACTATTAAATGTCGATGTTACGAATACTACGGTATGAATAGTGTCGCGTATTCACTCATTCATATTATAAATATTATATTATTATCTTTCTTGTCTGTAATAACCTATAGAATGTTTTCTATATTAGCTATATTACAATTCATACATAGAGATTTATGTTGAATAATTTTAAAGTTAACTGTCTGAACTAATACTTTTTCATATATTGTCAGTTTACTAAAAAAAAAATAATTCTCTTTGTTAAAACAAGGATTTAAATTTATGTCTTACCAACACTCCCACCATTATTATAGAATATAGATATTTACAAATTGAAATATGTATTAGCATGCCGTGGGTATAAGTCCAGTTCATTTCTACTGGTTCCTGCACAAGTTGACGAACTGTGTGTTTAAAAGTTTGAACAGAATATCTTAACACGTATTAAAATACTTGAGTATTGTTGTATTTTTTCTGAATATTTTCTAAGAACTTAAAACATTTTTATGCTCGACGCTCCATATAGTATGTTAAAACATTAGATAACAAAATGTAAATGTAAAATCTTATACAAAGCTTTTTGGGATATTTTACTGTAAAACTATCGTGAACTACTGTGAAAAAATCTTTCTCGTTTCTTGCTGATTAAATTATTACACTTTCAATTCTAATTTGTACACAGTTTAAGTATATACTTATTTTTAGTACTTTTTCGAACTACAAATTCCATTGGTATATATGAAGTGTTCCCCAACCTTACGTCGAAAATATTTGGCAAACCAAGAAACCGTAGAACAGATGATTAAAAAAGCAAAAATGAAAGCAGGGAAAAATTTATAATAATTATAAGATATCTCGCAAACTAGACAGGTGCAAATATTAAATATAACATATATACATATAAGCCCATTAAATAATTTTATTCAAAATCCTGAATGGATGGCTAAACTTTTTCACTTTATTATATCTCGCTCGATCATACCTTTCTCGGGGAAGGTACATAAATTTGAACGATTTCCATCAGAGTCTTGGCCTTTCTTATTCTTTTTAGTAACTTTTCCCTTTCTTATTCTTTTTAGTAACTTTTCTTACTTCATTTTTTGGGATCGCTTAATTGACGAAACTACGTTTGCTCTATCGATAAATCATAATAATTGCAATATGATTTTAACATTTTGTTGTTCATTCATTAAACACCTATCAATATTAATAAATTATTTTTTGAATATAAATTATATTATGAAAATTTAAATATATGGACGTTTAATGTTGAAAAATTTAATTAACAATTTTCTAATGAAAAATTTCAATATTATGGACAGTTTCCTTGAATAATAAATAAAATGACATTATAATTATAAGTTATTAATTATAAAATAATAAAATTTTGTATTAAAAGGGAAATAACACTATTTAATAATGATAATAATATTGTTAAATAGTGAAATGATGAAATAAATGAATGATGAGAATGACAATTTGTGAAACAAATTTAAACAAATACTACATAGGTACAACTACATGGGCCGCTGTACGAATGCATTACAACCAATAGAGGAAAATTGGGTTATATTTATATAGCCCAGAGATTTTCACTGTTTTCGTGATTTTCTATAATTGAACATACTTGATAAATAAAAGTTATCGTTGTAATAGTAAGATTTAACTATGGATTCTTACAAGTGAATTAGATGGCAAACAGTTAATATTTGTATTTCAAAATACTTTGGAGTTATATGTTTCTAAAAACATTTGAAAATGGAAAAGTTTAAACTTGCCGAAATTGCTTAAGTTCTTTTATTTTCTATTCATTCACATTTTTCAATTTATTTTAAGTTATTTGCTGAAAATTTTTGAACTAATAACACTACGCAAGTATCACTGGCCGATCTTCTTGAAGACTGCCTATCCATGACAATATTATATCAAAAAATATTAGCCACGCATTTTTTTATTTTTACTAATAAGGCATTCGAATGGTAGGAATCACCTTTCAAAATTAGGGTAAAATTTCGTTTCTGCTTGATTAAGATATTTTCAAAAAACTATAACAATGAAAAGCAGTAAATTATCGCAGTAGTTTAATTTTAGAAAGCTTTCCATTGATAGGTACATATAAATCCAGTGCTAGACTTCCTCGAGAGGCTACTCACATAAAGTTTGTTGTAAAATTTGATACAGAACAAATGTATTTTGGTATTTTATTTGACTGGCGTGTATGAAAGCTGAATATAAAAATATAATACTAGCTTACTTACCTTTGCGCAAACTTGCAGGTAAACAGATAATTTAGGATGATAATCGTAAAATTTAGTGTTGCTGATGTTTCTGCTTGAAATTTTTAAAATTGACGTTAATATTCTGAAACATTAAATCACTCAAAAACATTAATAAATTCAACTAAGAATGGACAAACATTACTTAACAATAAAAGTATAGTAAAAATGTATTCATATTTCCTAAAATATTAAGCTTTACCCAACTTTCACCTATTATTTTGAGATATATGTATATGTTTAGTGTTAATTTTATAGCGTCAGTGTTAGTGTGTACATTTTGTTTTGATGCTGTAATTGATTGCGGTTTTTGATGTGTGTATGTGTATGTGTGTGTGTATGTATATTTGTGAAAATCTGTTTTTCAAATGTTTTCGGGGATTTGTAATTAAACACTTTTTAAAATAATTCGAGGAATTTATAAAACAATATAATATAAAATTATTTCACAAATTATAAAGTACATTGTACATTAAACTGTTTATAATAATACCTATTTTATTGTTGCTGTTTTTGTTGTGAATGATATTCATATAGTTATTTGGTTTAAAATTGCGGCCACGTGGAATTCTACGATACTTTAAGAGCAATACATTGTTTTAAACGTTAAATACTTTGACACTCATTTCACATTACATTCACATTAAATTAGTTTTAGGTAAAAACTCTTCGCTCGCAAAGCATACTCTTATAAATACAAAAAGTATTTTCGATATCTTTTGACTTCGATTGATTTATTATGGTCACCGCCTTCTTCACAACTTAGAAAAATATATTTTATTAAGCAGAAACTGTTGTCTCCTCGTTTTCAATTTATTAACTTTTAACTAAAATTTTTATTGCTTTTTACAAATTATGGTATAAATAATTTGTATAAGTAACAAGCTGCTCAAAAATTTTAAACGAAAATTTAGACAATATTGGCTGATTTACGAAACCAAAAATAGAAGAGGAAATTAGATAGTATTCCAAAAAGAAAATTACATAAAAAAAAGAAAAGCAAATTATGTTCCTAGTTCCTACGCTCTCAAAGCTATTTTTTTGTTCAAAGATTACAAATTCCATTGAATTTTTTTTCTTTAAATCAAAAGAATAATTTTTTTGGTCTAGAGAAATATTCCTTTGATTACGCAAAAAAAAAATTAGGAAATATTCTTTTATATCAAAAAATATTTCCTTTGATTCAAAGAAACTTTTAGTCTTTAAACAAAGAATTCTTTAAAGGAACTATGTCAATATTCATCTGGAATTGTGAAGGGAAACTGCAGGAAATTTTCACGAGCATAGCCGATCACAGGATTCGAACCCTCGACGTGTCTTAAGTGCCAGTGCCTAAGCACGCTTCGTCACTCCGTTGGTAAAATTGATTATATACCCAACAGAAATAGAAAATTTGAACCCTGGCTATTTTCATATTTTATTATATTATTATATTATATAATAAATAAAACTTCTTTCTATTACGTAACATCTCCCTGTTTCAATATGAACATTAATAATTACAATAGATGTTTACACATCGTATAATGTAACACAATCTTTAGCCCGTTCAGTTCAGTTCAGTTGACTGACTGACTGGCTGACTGACTGACTGACAGAGTGACTGTTGATGATACTGATGATGATGATGATGATGATGATAATCTGATGCCGCCGTTAGTGTGGAGGTTTGTTACATTAATTGTTGTTAATTAGATATATTCTGTGAATAATGAATGTTCATGTCATTTAATATATTATATTGTATCCAACCCCATACAAACAAACACATGTATGTTGTATGTACACGAGTAGTCCGTACATATAACATGCCTATACACAAAAGAGATCTCGTAGTGAATATAAATATAAATAATATGTAGATTAATAATAATGTGGTATTATTCAAGTGGAATATGATTTTCAAAACAAGTTTAAAATATTACGTAGTGATGACACTAAAAAAATAAGTATTCTGCTAGTCAGTTTTTTTTTTAAAAAAGTACCGAAACCTGAGAAGTGATACTCGGCCTCGACGAGAGAGTTGGGGTAAGTGGAATTGTAGCCCCGGAGCATGGGCTGGAAGAGGGGACTCGTAGCAGTCGGTTAAGGCCTAGAAAAAGTAAAAGCTTTTTCTTATTTTTTCGGAACGAATCTTTTAAGAAGGAAATGTCCTTTATCCCCGGGGCCGTCCATTTCTCTCCACGGCGCTGGTGTTATTGCTAGATAACGCAAACTTTATGACCAAAGATTTTGGATAAATACTTCACACCTTATAAAGAATCCGGATTTAAAAAAATATTCCATGTAGAAAACCTAGAAATCAGCCAATGACATTTGAATGGTACAAACAGTATGTTAGAAGATCTTAATTGATTTGAGTAAACCTAAATTTGTACAAAAATTATGTATTTTTTACTTAATCTTTTCCTAAAAAAAAAAAAAAATATCAAGTTTTGTCATTCCGAATATCTAACAAACTAACATTTGAAGTGGAAAGTGGATGAAGGTGTTATATATGACATTTTTCATAACTTGACAGTAGTTGGGAACTTTTTGCTTACATATACCTCCTATATGCATCTTAAATCCCCAGTAGAAGGTTATTATAATGAGCCCAATTTTCGAAATTTCCAATTTATTTTTTGTAAAAACGGAAAATGCGATTTATTTTACATATATTCGGGTATGCAATATTTTTTTTTTTTGAGTGAAAAAAAAAAAGAAATTGAATAATGAAAAGAAGGAGAAAATTTTTTTCGGTATTTGTGTTCGATTTGAAAGCAAAGTGCACAAGATTGTTAAAAAATAATTTTTTTTTTAAATTTTGGAGCAGCATTTTGAAAAAGAACTTTAGCAGAAAAAGTTTAATCGTTAAAAAATTATGGATTTGGTTTTTTTATATTCTAATTTTCAACGTACCTACTTCCCTAGATTATATTTCTAAAAATCTCATTGTACTTGTTTTCTTCTTTTCCACAAAAAAATCTGATTTTTTGGTATGTCAGCTAAATGTAACGTTTTAATAACTTTAATATCGATGACTGAAATACTGAAAATCACAACAAGCCACAAACGTAACACTAGATTTGATTGGATCCAGATCGACCACTTGGTGTAAGAATTTTATTAGTTTCCTTTCTTAGTAAAGAATGAGTTTAGCCTCCTCAAAAATTATTTCTCATGCCGCCACTGAGTGCCACTATACCTTTTATTAATACATCTCATACATATTATATCTGTACATATACTATACATACTCAATTATATTCATATCTTCCCGTTTCATCCAGAAATAAGAGATTCATATATAATTAACCATATTCATATAGTATTGAGCCACTGTTGCGGATGTCAAACAAGCATGACTGACTATGGTCTAGCTCAACTTTCGCTCATTTTCCCTTCCTTATTTACAGTGCACTACGTGCTATCTTCATCTTAGCCACTTGCACAGACATATATATATATATATATATATATATATATATATATATATATATATATATATATATATATATATATATATATATATATACTGTTTAATAGTAGTGCTTTTAAATAAAAGCACCACTATTATTTTGTGTTCTCCCTCGTACCAACTACTGTCGATCACTTCTTCTCGGCTATGCCCACGCATCATTTACAACACAGTACCAACCATCTATGTACCATCAGTTGGGACGAATCTAGACAGAGCTGCTTCTCGATATTTCTTCGGCAGTGTTATGACCGTACAAGGTCATAGATCAATTTATGCTACTGAATTTTGTCAATTCTGAGTTAGTCTTCAAAGAAAAGCGATACATCCTTGTATTTTGTTATTTTACAGGCGCATTGTTTATAATTTTCAAAAATAACGCGCGTTTTGAAATATTATAAAGAAACTACTGTAGAAAAAAAAACAGTTATATATATAAAGTAGGGACTGGCAACAAAATGTTTGACGTTTTTTTGACAATATGTGTACCAAAAATGAAAACTGTATTGTGCTTAATTTTTTTTTTATAAATTGATTAACAAAAAATTGTTTATAGGTGAGGCGAATTCATACACCATGGTGCGTCAATATAAAAAGAAAGTGGGTATAAGCTACATAAACTGTAGTCTAGTTAATATAAAATGGGCTCTTTTCGACAGAGGCGCAACAACCGGGGAGGTCCAAGCGGTCTGAATCCCCTAAAATTACCTGGAAATTTTTCTTCAATTTATTTTATTTATATTAAAAAGTAAAATTTTTAGTAATTAATATTTTTTATTTAAAAATCAAATTTTCGGAGACGACATTTTATTACAACATTTTCCATTGTTATCGGAGAACTGCATTATCAAAAAATTTGATAATTTAAATTTTTGTTGGGCCCCCTGTAGATATGTAGTTGTTGCGTCCCTGCTTTCCGATATTAAAAATAAAAGAGAATCGCTTAGACAAGCTGCTGAATATTTCCATGTTCCTAAATCAACCTTGCATGATAGACTCAAAGGAAAATCGAAATAAAATTCATTTAAATCCAAAATGTTTTATTTCACCCATCAAAAGTCATTCGCTGATGCAGTTATTTATCTTAGCGAATTTCCAGATTGGAAATTCAGCTATTTTTATCGTTTTATGTCCGATTTTACTCATATGCATGACTGAATGTGATTTATATTGCAAATAAAGCATTGTGTACATTCGCCCCACACATAGGGGCGAATCTAGACACTATATAACCAAAAAAAAAAAAAATGTTGCAGTACCAATTTTGATATTTTTATTACTGCCCTATATGCTCGTGATATTAAAGCATTTAAATTATTTTTTTAGAATTTTTTAGATGAACAAACAATTTATTGCCAAAAAACTGAAAATATCGTCCAGATTCGTCCCAACTGACGGTACTACGCTAATCACTTACTACACTGTATTTATCAGAATGAAAGACGTCAAGTGTCTTTACTGCTTTAGTGCAAGTTCATATTATGTTATATAGTAGTTACGTATACAGAGTGTTTCAAGCAAGTAGGAAACATAGAAAATTTGTTAAAACTGAAAATATCGTCCAGATTCGTCCCAACTGACAGTACTGCGCTAATCACTTACTACGCTGAATTTATCAGAATGAAAGACGTCAAGTGTCTTTACGGCTTTAGTTCAAGTCCATATTATGTTATATAGCAATTACGCATACAGGGTGTTTCAAGCAAGTAGGAAACATGGAAAATTTGTTATGAGCAGCGAGTGCTTTACTTTATTATTATTAGATATTTAGCAAAAGATTAAATGATACTGCGTCAAGATAACGTTTAAAAGTGAGAGCCAATCACAGTAAATTTATTGAAATAATTATGAATAAATCTTAACCTAATACTGAATTATTTATTAATAGATAATACCACTTAGAGTTGGTAAAAAATTGAGCATTTATAATAAGACTAGCGTCATACCCACCCGATACGATTTACCATCGGCAACATCTTACGATGTCATTCAGTGTCAAAGATTTGTTAAATAAGACTGTACTATTTAATAGCCGTAGTAACATATTTTTATATATCTTTAACTTCGAAAATGACGAATTTCCATATAAATTTTCATCCCATATTTAACTCATTTATTGTTAGTATAAATATTTATTAACTATATTATTATTATTTAGGGGAAGGTATCCCAAAGCGAGTAAACTGAGATCAAATGCCCAGAAAAGTGGCTTTTGACCTCGATAAGCAGATCTTTTTTATATTATCAGATAGATTAGTTATCGAACTTTAAAATGAAACTTCGCCTAAGAAATTTTTATACGATATTTATTTTTAATCAAGAAAATACAAAACCGCTACAAAAACTCGCTTTGCCCGTATAGGTATCCTAAAACGGGTAATTCTCTTTGGACAAAGCGGATAAGTAGGTACGTTATGTATTTAAATACTGTTATTTTTTAATATAAATTTTCTTAATCATATAGAACTTAACAATAATAATAATTCAGTAAAAAAAATTTCACAAAAAGACAAAAATAACCAATTTTTAACAATTAACTGTAACTTTCTTTGCAACTTCCACATTGAAGTATATTACTTCAGGTGGTTCCACATCAAAATCACCACAAGCAAGGCAGAAATATTTTTTTTAACCTTTTTCCCTCATTTCGTTATAAAAAGAAGATTTTTTTCCCTTCCAACAGTTTTTTCCATTAAGATGCTTCTATTTTGTCTACCCGCTTTGCCCCTACTCGCTTTGCCCAAGAAGACTTAATTTTGTTAACTTAGAATAATTTCAAAATGAAAGTCGATACATATCTATCTTTTTCTACATTAAAAGTCAAATGACACAAGTAATACGGTAATACGGTAAAAACATAATACGGTAATACCAAAAAGGTTACAAATAAAAAGGTTTGTGACTAGTCACAGAATATTTGTCGTCAAAATTTTTAACAAAACCAACAAAAAAATTTGATGTCGCTTAACTAGGACATTAAACGACACAAGCGTTTAAGTACAACTGATTGATATTCAGTTAATCTCTGTATACACACGACCTGACAAAAACATTCGATACAACGATATACAAACGCTTACCCGCCTTAAGAGGAATACTCGCTTTGGGCGACCTTCCCCTATTACGTATAAATTTTGCTTGTGAAAGGGCCGATACTCTCTGAGTGTTTTTTACGGCTATCATTATTATTATTTAACATCTATTTTGCTTTATAAAATTATGATGGTGTTGGTGCTGGAAAAACAAGTAGTCAGTAGCTCAGCGAATTATATTTCGGTTTACCAAAATATTGACAACCTGTAATGAAGAGATTTAAACTGCATATTATTTTGCCAATAAAATTGAGAGTCCTAGACTTATTGAAAATTTTTTTATATACATATATTTTTTATTTACACGTCAAAACATTATAGGGCCAAGTGGACTAAATAGGAAATATACATATGCACTCATGTAATGTGCACAATAATCTGTAGATAGTTAGAAATTTCTAGATAGTCTTTCACATATTATATATACTTACAGTGAATGAACAAGCTATGAAACTAATCATTACCACTTGCCTCATTCACCAGTATTCATACCCGGAATGTATGTATTGTTTTGTCTTTTTCCATCTTTCTATTTTTTTTTTGTCTTTCTTTATCTCGTCGATAAATTTTCAAGTATAAAGACAAACATAATTTTATTTTGAACGATCCATAAAAGGCGCTATTTTATTGCTAATAGTTGTAATATAATAAGCGCACTTTCTAATAAAATATTTAATTAGACGAATTAGACCTACCGCTGTTTATGTTTGTTAAAGATATTGATTGTTTATAACTTTATTTCATTATTTTTCTCTCTTAAATGGGCTAAATTATAAATATTGAATCCCTCGCAAAGTTCATGTTGATATTTGAGAAAATTTCAGCCTGCTAATTCTTGGTCAGTATCTTTATTTGGTCATTGTCAGTGGGGGAGGGTCTGTCAGGGCTTTATTCATTTTTCATCGTGAAATAATTAGCTACAAAATTAACGAACTACTTACGCGCAGTTCGTCCTATTAAAGTATCTTCTTCCTAAACAATATATATCTTATTTGTTGCTTCGAAAGTATCGATTGTCTAATATTAATAACAGTTGTGGGTCAGGATTCGACGTCCCGTTATACGTAGGCCACCGAACGAATCCATTGTACCCCACGTGATCTAAGAGGGACTAGCTTATATCCCAGTCCCTTGTAGAATGTCAAGAGTGCTCTGAAATATTCTCCTCTGATTTCTTCGGAACTCACCGGAGGAGATCCCAGGCACTTATGTCTCAGGAAGGACAATGCCTCACACGAAAATAAAACATGCGGCGAGGAATCGTCCTCCAACCCGCAACTGCGGCACTTTGCTTTCTTCCATTTTCTTGATCTAAAACAATTTTTTTTTCTAAAGATGCGTTGAAACGTCACTTCTAACAAAACGTACACAAATCATATATTTTCAATAACTTTGACATATTTGTACACTTTTTTTGTAACTGAAGCAAAAATCAGTATTTTAAAATATTTTAAAAATCTATTACGTATCAACAAAACTTCGAGATTCTTTGACTATTTAAAAAGATCATTCATGTACAAAAAATTAAAACAAACACAAATTTGTAAACATTTATTAAATATGATAAAAACCGTGTAATTCAATTCACCAATTAAATAAAATTAACCTAAAAATAAATGATTTAATATATACTTATATAACAAAACCATAAACCCCAAAAAAGGTTAAGATTTTATTGCGTAAAGAAAATAAATAAATTGATTGCAATTAAATGAAACCACACAAGGATAATCCCAAATAATCTACAACAGTAATAAACACACAGAATTATATACCTACATCTACCTCCATAATAATATAACAATAGTAATAATAACAAAGTATACCTACGCTGTGTGTTGTGATGATTTGAACTTCGTCCTTTTCAGACCTATTCCGACTGCTACATACCCCCCCCTCCCCCTCCACCAGCCCTATCATGTTTGTATATGCTGACATATACACAAACCCATTGAAATTCTCTTCGAATAATATAATCCAATATTGAACTTCCTTTAACGAACTGTGCTGTACGATGATGTTACGACATAACTAACACGGCACTCTCTGAACTGAACGTGTATGTATACGTGGAGATGCCTGCCTATACCCGTATTAAGCTTTTCGTTCCAAATAATATGTAAATAGAGACACAGTGCAAGTGTAGAGAACCAACGACATCAGCCAACACACAACGTTTCTCAAAGTGCGTTACATTCGTGTGTGTGTGTGTGTGTGACGTCACTTGACCTATCCCAAGGCGCTCTGTCGTGAGAGTGCGAGCGTCGTCTCGGCGACGATACGAACACGACGTTGCTTGCCCTCAACGACTGGTGATGGTGTGCGTTCAGTTCAGACATTACAATGTGCTTCTCCGGCTTTTGCTTTGCTTTACTTTTCGTCGTATACCACCTAATGACGACGGTCGTAGTCTCATGTGTCGTAGATTTCTGCATACTTTTAACCGTTTATCATATGATGTAGGTACGTGTTTACAGGTCTAAATGGGTATTATTGATATGCGTGTTACTTTGTCATCACACAGTGTTGCTTGTTATAGAAGTTAGAGACGTTTTAAATGAATAATGTTTTTTTGAACACGATGAATGTATAGTTAGTTAGTTAATCAATTTAACAGCTTATTGGAATTGCCCTTTTTGATTTATTATGTATGTTCCCAATAGTGAAAAGGCTCTGTTAAATTTAAATTTATAACATAGAGAAACAAATATGAGCGATCTTATTTATTTTGTTGATTCTATAAACATGCGTGTCTAGAATTTAAGAATTTTGTAAAATTTTTGTTGGAAAGAGCAATATCATAAAACTTTTAAACTCCAAAATACTTATGTACATGCATTATGGATTGTATGTATATACTTACTTACAAATAAGTAAAAATAAATAAAAAATTTTGATTGTTTATATATGTGGAGTTTATTTTCAAAAAGCAATTTCTAAGATAAAACTGATTTCGAGATTAATATACAATTTTAAACTTTATTTAGAAAGCCATTATTCTAAACGGAAATTCTTTTCCAAAACTAGTTACACAGTACCTAAAAAGGATATCAAATTTTAACTTTATTTTCAAAAAGAAATATCTGAATAAAAATTTGTTTTCAAAACGCAATTACTAAAAATTTATTTTCAAATTGAAATATCTTTAATTCTTTGAATTAATAATGATCGTTATTTTGAAATTTTAATGTGTATAATCATAGGCGGGATTTCAAGAAAAATATTGGGGGGGGGGCAAGGAATATATTTAATATAAAAACCACCTTGGGAGATTCGTAGAATAGCAAACCAGTTCAGATCAACAAATGCTTGACTTAATTCCTGCCTTCTCACACCTTTCCTTCTGCCACATCATTTTAATAAATCTTGTTTCAGTTATTAATTTTTTATTCGCACGAATAGTGGAGGGCAGTTGCCCCTCTTGCCTCCCTAAATCCCGCCTATGTGCATACTCATAAATGTACTTTAGCAAAGCCAAAATACAACTGGAACTGAAAACGCTTTATATGATAAACGCTTTAAACCTTTTAACGTATTTTTTATTGCACGATGACAATAGCATCATAGATAATATGAGTAGCGTGTTACAACTAATAGTGTCTGAAAAAAATACCGGAAGCAAAAAGGAAAATGTGCTACAAGCCGAAGGAAAAAAGAAAAACAGATAAGTGATAAAAAAATCACGTTTACTTTTTAATTGTGACAATTGTTTCAAGCTTAAGCCTTAAACTATCAAACCTTTTTTTCTTACAAAATATAATAATAATTTATTTGGCCAATTATTTATGGCCAAAAGAATCATAATAATAATATGGTCGACCAAGGTCAAAAGCTGATTTTACGTCATTAAATATACCTTTCGCTACCACTGAGATGCACCGCAAGGCTGTTTAGGGCAACTTTTGTCCCATTGGTACTAAATATTTTCTGTGGGACGCATTATCCCGTTGGTAGTCAAAGGGTTAAAAGCTCATTTTCAAACTAAGTAAGATAAATTTATTTGTATGATGAAGGCTGAAAAAATTTTTAAAATTTGGTTTTTACAAATAACTTTTAAAAATCCATAACAAAAAAAAAGAAATTAAAAAAAAAGTCAAGTCCAAGATGAAAAAAAGTGACAGAATTTGATTGCATTGAAGAAGACTGCGAGGTTAAAATTTAACGTAATACTAATTACGTGGGAAAAAATTGGATATTATTCATTTTTATTTTTATTTTTTAATTTATTATTTTTTTGTAATTTTGTTTTCAAAATGAAATATCATAAAGTTTTATTTTCAAAATGAATTTTCTTTTTCTTGAGGACACGTTTTTAAGGGGATTAACTAGAATTAGATTTTTATACTGACTGGGGTTCTTCTCTATAGCATCCCAACTTTGTTATTCACTGGCAAAAAATCTGTAAAAATTTTGCTGGTGTTAGATATAGAAAATCTCATTTTACTCGAAAATTACATTTTGTTACTAATTGCTTTTTGAAAATAAGCTCCACATATGTATTATTGATTAATAATATTTATTGAAAATACTAAGATAATACTTCGTTATTCCATAATTCAAAGTTTATAAACGTTAATCAATTAATATCGAAATGGACAGCCATTTTACATACTTTATTTTTGGAAAATATCCTCTTATCTTGCATATATTTGATGCAAGCATAAATACCGAAACGATAAATGTTTATGAAATTTGAATTCCTTCCATTTTGTCAAGTTCTAAATAAATGTATTGGCTCTTCTTTTTAATAAAAATACCCATTTAAAAATTTATTCATCTGTATGAAAACTTTTTTTTTTATTTTAATATTTACTTATAGACGCTCGATTACAAGATCATTTGCGTCTAGATATAAAATATATAGGTACATGAAAGCTTTAAGTTGAGAAAAACTGAAAAAAGCTACTCAGGGGTCAGGATAAAATCTAATGTACGATCAAAAAGGGTTCCAAAAGAAAAACACTATCAAATATAAAATAATTTTTGTGTGAAATTGTTATCAGTAAAAGCTAATGGTGTCAATAGGTAATATAAATACTAACATTTTTTATCAAAATTTTAAGTATAAAATAACACATTAAACTTTACCATCACAGTTTAGTTACCGTGTCACAGTAACGCCAAGCGCAGGCGGGTGACTTTTGTCACCATGACACTTTTATTGCTCCAACCTAATCTGTGTGTTAGGGAGACAATTACAGTAGCCACTATGAAACTGTGCACTACCAAAGTGTTACAACCAATATTACTTTCATTCACCAGTCTGGTGTGGCAAACACAATCAAACGCTGCATGTAAGTAAGTAAGTTCGTTTATTTTTCGTCATTACCGAGGAACGTAATCTTCAAAACGATGTCTCAATCATTAATTTTCATGGAGTACTAAGGGAGATATGGCGTACCGATAAAAGACCCCTTTGAAAAATTACATAATATATGATATTATTAAGTATTCCCATGTATATCATTTTAATTGTTGATCCAGCTAAGTAAACTCTAATCGACAGAAAAAACTAAATCGAATATTATAAAAAATGTTATGGTATTGATTATGTTCATTAATGTCGGAAATTTACAAGATATGATACGAATGATATTATCATTTATTTGATTTTTTTATTTAATTTAATTTTTAGTAATTTTTTAATAAAAATCAATAACGATACCTTATTCTTTTGTAAAAATAAAACTTTGAACAAGGGAAGCTCTCTGCGCGCCTTTTGGTGTTTCTCCTTCAATAATTGCCTTCTTTATTTCAAAAAAATATCACCACCACTTTTTTAAAGCTCAATTCTAGGTCTACTGAAACTAAACCCTTTTGAATACTTAAAAATAGAGTTAATCGCACGTCCGTGTCTTTTCTATCAAATTAGTTTGACGGTAAAAACTACTATCAAATAACATTTTAGAATCGAATGAAAAGCTTCAACAAAAACAGGAACATTAGTTATTAGCATCTTATTATACAATCCTAAAATGATTTTTAAAAAAATACTTATTGAAAGCATTTTCTCTAGTAGGTAGACTGTTTATTGATTATATCTAAATTTTTATTTTTGAAATTACTGGAGTTTTTTTTACGCAAACTAGGTGTAATTTTTTACTACAATTATGACTAAAAATATTTCAATTAGAATATTAAAAAACAACCGTTTCAAACACACCTCTTTTTAACCGACTTCAAAAACGAGGATGTTCTCAATTCAACCCGTATGTTTTTTTTTTTCTTTTTGTTTTTTTTTTTATGTATGTACACCGATTTCTCCCATATTTCTGGAGCAATTTACGCCATTCTTTTTTTATTCAGTAGATAAAATTCTCCAGGTGGTCCCATAAAAATTTTGTTGACATTGGTTGAGTAATTTTTTAACCATCTTTAATAATATGAACAATATGAATAATTATGGCAAATTTAAAATTTGTATATGCAAAATTATTTACTTTAATATCTATAGTAAACACATTTTTTTAATTTATGTTGATCCAATTATCCTAAAAATAATTTTCTGTCACTACCTAGTTTAAAAAATTCTTTGATAACTTGAAGAATTGGTGGATTTTTACTGATTTCTTATTTTCTTAGTAGGTAATTATTACTTTAAACATTATCAATCTTCCAAATTTCAAAGCAAAGTCAGTGAGTGCCCAAAATTATGATTTTTGGACATTGGTATTTTGGAAGCTATTCTACGTAAAAGTATGAAATTTGGAATTTAATAAAAAAAAAATTTTAAAAACCAATTAAAAAATTGTAATGGGGTGGACTTATAAGTATTGTCACTAAAAGGTATGAAATAAAAGTCCTTTTAAAAAAGCGACTTCAAAAAGTAAATAATAATTAATAGCACGAATTTTGAAGTCAGGCGGGGAGTAGTATAAAAAATGTAGATCTTGAACAGACTGACTTCAAAATTTGTGCTATTAATTTTTTTTTCCTTTTTAAGTCGGTTTCTTAAAAAACTATTATATTAAGTATATACGTGTGTGTAAGCATATAAGTTTGACTTAGGCCGTCAGATGAAATCAACAAGAACTGGTGAAGACATTCACTAAATAGAATTAAGTTTATACATTTCTATGCTCTATAACTTTACATTTACGGTGTAGTAGTGTAGGACGAATAGCTATAGTATTATGTACGTCGGAACGGTATTACGTTATGTTAGTACGTTACGGCGTCTCTTAACGTTTTAATGTGATCAAACTACAATCTACTTTAGTATCTATGGTTTGATGTAAAGATATATTTATTTATATTTCTTAAAATGTTGTAATATATCATGATTTTTATTAAGGTATATTTAATTGACATTTAATTGTGAAAGAAAAGTTTTTAAACATAATCTTTAAACGTTGAATATAAAAAAAGAAAAATTTGTATAGGTACCTACCTGTCGATACGACATTATAAGTGCCATTTGTCACGTTATCTTCGTTTCAGTCTACGGTTACATTACAAGCGATGCCAATAGCGACTTTTTTAGATGCCAAGAAACTTACTTTATGTAGGATAATTTTCGCCCAAAACTACTAGCATTTAAATTGTGAATTTTATTCTAAGACTGCTAATGTTTATAGCGCCACATGGTGCATTTGAAACACACTATAAACCAGCATTATGGGAGTTATAGTATTGAAATTAAAGTATGTAACTAGTATCCTCTAAAATTATTTTGATGTAAGCAAAAAATTTTGTAATAAAACATTAATCCTTATGAACATATAGGAATAAATATCTAACTGTTTAAAATCGTAGTATTACAGTGGAACCTCTATTAATCGGATAGCATTTTCACGTGAAAATTGCCATTTAAATATGAAAATGGATAATTTTGAGTCGTTTAGCAAACAAAACACTATAAATAACTAACTCTCTGTAGAATTTCCGAATATTTGATTTAAAAGAAATTTTCACTAGATTCTTAAAAATCTTACTTGCTTTGTGAATTTCTTTCTTCCAAGCATTTAAACACGTATTATTATTTATCAAGTTTAATGGTCGCAGATAGATTTATATAGGTACAGTTAAATAGTATTTGACTCTCAAAATTTTTAAACTTGCACCCTTTACTTTCTCTGTTGTGGAATTTAAAGTTTGATCAAGAATAATAGTGACAACTGTATTTAATAGTACTTCATCTAACAATTTATGGAAAAAGTACAAGTATTCAGTGCTTTATAAAGACAGATCGTTTAAATTTTCCACATTTATGAATACAATTTCCTTGCATTTATACCTAGACAATTCACCTACTGTTTTTTTTTCTTTTTTTAAATAAAGTATACTTTTTTCAGTCTATTTTAAATTCATATATACGATAATTATGAAATATGAATCGCCCTTATATTATAATATTATATAATAATATTATAATATAAACTGGTAAGGAAAGTTTCCATTGGGAATCCTGAGCTGGTGCTCGCAGATGGCAAATTTAATATATAATTTAATTTATATATTACATATATTAAATATTCCATGTATTATATAATCAAGCAACGAAGTTTCCTCCGAGAAATTAATTTCTGAATTTAATCCAAGAGTGTACCAAGTGCTCACCGCCTCCACACCCCTCATACCCGAAATCCTTCCTATATAACCGTATAGCCAGCCGTATAGTACGTATGTATAACATCTTCGGACCGTTCCACTTCGACTGCATTGCTATGTAAGTAGTAAGTAAGTGATTGTGGTGGTATAGGTACCTATTTCCATCCTCCTCTTTTTCTTATTATTCTATTTCTTCTTCATTACCATCAACAAACTCTCCTTGTCTTACTTAAATTAATAAATATTATATGAATGCAATGGATAAATTATTATATTGAGTGGTACTGTAAATAAGATTTTCTCCGAATTTTTTTTTCGCTTTTTTCCATTTTGCTTTTTTCTTCTTCTCTACTAAATTCGTTTACACACATACAAACATATAAAATAAATTAAACTTGGAGAGTATTCTAGAAAACCCAGGGGTAAACAATTTTTCGTGGATATACCCCATTTATAGGTTGAAACAGAATCACGTAGAATATAAACTTGCAATACGTTACAAATTTTTCTAGACGAATTTCAAACTGAAAACTTTATATGATTTTAAACTATTCAAGTTAAATTCTTAAAGATTTTCACTACCCACATTTTGTTGATATATTTTTAAAAAATTTCTATCGAAATAAAGCATATGAACTTCACTACATTTGTGGACACAAGAAGTCGATAACGATTCTAGCTACAAGAATTTACACTGATAATGAAATAAAGTTTTTTGGCTGAAAGAAATTGCTTCTTTCAATAATGTTAAAACATATTTTTTTTTTACTTGGCAAAGAATTTTATAAAGAAGTCAAAAAACCAAAAGTTCATAAAGACACTTTCTGGATTCTCAAGAAAGTTTGAAAATGCAAAATTGAATGGATGTTCAACAAAATTTTAATTAACACGTTAAAAACCTAATACTGACTTTTCGTTTTGCAGTGATTGCGTCTAACGCTTACATAATGATTAAAGTGAATTCTAACACACTAGAATAAAATAGACTTTAAGCCTAAAATGTTTCATAAATTTTCGTTTTCAAACCCCAACAGAAGCTCTTGTTTACAAAATTCGAATCGATTGAAAAATTGCTACTCAATAATACACAAGTTATAATAAAAAAATGCTAATGTAGCCACAATCACGCATTAAATTAAATGTGTTAAGCTTGTTTAATAGGTCGAAAAAAACCGCCACCCAAGCTATCGTCTAACGCGTAGTGACTTTAAAAAATTATTTAATGTTAAATCAAACTTTAAGAATTACACTAAACATCACGTTAAACGCAGATCGAGCAGAAGCAATCGAAAAGAGTTATTTTTTGTAACTTCAGCTGTTGATACAATCGGGGCCCGTAATGGTGGTGGTGCTAGTAAGATTTCTTGGCTCTTTTCAGTTCTTTCAAATTTTATTTGATAGCTGTTCAGCTTCGTTTGTTTCGAAAAGTTTCGAAGCGTGACTTTTACTATAATAACAGAAAATGTTTATATGACATGTAACCATATTCCCACCCTATATAATTACTTTATATTATAACATGTTATAATATATTATATAGAATATTTAATTAATATAAATTCGCAATTGTATATTCTAAATACATTGTGTCTCTAAACTTGCTTGGTATATTGCACTATTTAAGTTATTAATTTATACTGGGTAATGCTTATTGCTGCCTGCTTGTTCTTGCCTCGCTCGCCTTGCCTAGCGCCTAGCCTTGCGTCATCTATTCCATGCCACTATAACAACATCGTCTGTTCTGTCGTCTGATGCCCGGCTTGCTACCACCTACCACCCCGTCAAATAAGACTAAAAGACCAAAACCATATTGAGAAGTGTATGTAAAGTAACAGTAAATATATATATACAGAAATTAACTCACTTATATTCGTGTGTAGTAAGTTAGATGATTCTCCCTGCCTGCTTACTTGCCATGCCACCTCGTTCTTTTCCCCGTTGGGACACGGCGAGGTTCTTTGACCGTTAATTGGATCGGTATTAAAACAGTATCGGTACGTCATTATTTATTTAAAATAATAAATTATTAATAAATTTTGAAACTATATACAGCGTACGGCGCGGTGAACAGTAGCGAACACACTCACTCGCCTTGCCATTAAATTTACAAAAAGTTTTTATATATTCAAGTTTATTTATTATTTATTTTAATATATAACATCTGCATATTTAAATAACATTGCACGTAGACCGTACATATTACACACACACTTTTTAAGTGTTTAAGAAATATTTTATGAAAAAAATATTGTTGTTGGTGGATACATAGGTACATAAATAACTGAGATTAAAAATAAACAAAAAAAATTACTTTCTCGTTTTTGTAACAAACAATTTTAACTTTAAGTATAAATATAGTAGATACAGTATTAACAAACTATGTAACTATCTAACCCCTTGGATAACGTACACACTGAAAAAATTTATGTTAAAATTAACACACATTTCACATATTCAGAACGGTCCACTCAATTTTTTGTGTTATTTTAACACAAAGCATATGTGTCAAATCTTTACACAATATTTGTGTCAATGATTTAACCCACAAAAAGACATACCTTTTGTGTTAATTTTACACAATTACTTAGTTATAATTTTACAATGATGTGTAAAATTTACTGATTTAGAATGTAGAAGTTTACTCAGTAAATGTGTTGGTATATTTTGATACTTTTTTTAAGTTAGATTTTTTTTATTTATTTATTATATAAATGAAAGGAAATAGTAAAAAATAATTTGTCAGTACTTAAACTTTTTTATTTAATATTTCTACAAAGTTGTGCTCTGATGAAGATAATTTTGAAGCAATACCCAAAAATTGTGAAGATCGTTGTCAAGCTGAACGTGGAAGGCAAAATGGAACGACTACTCTTCCTTCTTTACCTGATCTTCTTTGCCCTTTGAATGTATTCTGGAACGCCGAATATTCGATATTTTTTTTAATTAATTGAAGTAAATTCTGCAAACAAAGAAAAAAATTCAATCTATAATATTTCTAATTAACTTCCCAATATTTAATATCTAAATGATTAAAACCAATTTAACCTTAGGAATACGCTTTTAATTTTGAAATATTCGGTCTGCTTCTATACATAGATATGTTTCTGTTGAACGCACGTCGCACAATGTCCAATACTCCAATGATTCTCAATGATGCTACTGATGGTATCAGTTACCACTACTAAAGCAATAGATGCGCGCGAAACCAGTTTTTTGGTGTTGGAAATACACAAATAAGTGCATTTATGACATTTTCGCATTTTACACAAAAGATTGTGTTATTTGTGTGTTGTTCAAAACAGATTAACATTTTAATTCTGTTAAATCAAAATTTTCATTTGACACAAACACTAAATGTTACATTAACACAGGGTTGGGTTACTTATTGAACACAAAAATTTTAGCCACTAGTTTTTTTTTACGCAGAACACAAATTTTTTCAGTGTATACGTGGAAATTTTTTTCACAATTTTCGTGCTAAATTACGATACATTTAATCTATGGTTAAAAACTAGTAGAGATAGATTTTCACTAATAATCTTTAATACTATTAGCAACACATATAGCTTGCCATGCCAAAAACGCTATAAATGAAATCTACCGTATAAACGAGTAAACTCGTCTTAATCATTAAAATAATTTGAACTTAATTTCGTAATACAACAACAAAACCCTTACAAATGTCATGTTGTTATCGCACTAGTTGATCTACCGGCACTTGACTATCTGTAAATAATAAGTGTCGGACCTTAAGGACCTTATGGACCTTATTTACCATATTTGTTTAGAAAAAATAGTATTAGTAACTCTCGCTTCATCCTTGAATAGCTTCAATATTATATACTCACCAACTCAAATACCTATGTCAATACCTATGTCCAAACTATTTTAGTAGTCCGTGGTATTAAATAAAATATTTTTGTTTCCTTTATGATAGCGTTTCCCTTTGCCTGAAATTAAACATTAAAAAATATCTGGAAAATATTCAACATTTCATTATTTAAACATGTTTTTTTTTTTTTTTTTAAATTTCCGAATAGGAATAGGATATTTTTTTTTCTATCAATTTATACCTTAGAATTAGCTAAATTAATTTAGTTTCCCTGAAAAGATTTCCCTACCACTGGCTAATCAGTCAAATCTTTAAACGATAGAAATTGAATAATCTGGTTGACACCTATATAAATTTCATGAAAATGCTCCATTTCATGATTTGACTAGAGGCACATCAGTATCTGTCGATTTATACGATTGGCCACCGACAGATGTATATACACAAAGTAATAAAAAGTCCAGTTAAAAAATAAAAATTAATTATTTACCCTAAATTTTCCGGCATTAAAATATTTTTTTCAATTATTTAAAAAATATTTTATTATTGTTTGAGTTCAGTATAACTTCATATGCAATTATATTTCTTAAAAAGAAAATTACAAATAAAATAAGTTGCACCCATAAGCTGCGAAAAAAAATTACTGTTTGAACAAAAACATTATTGCAACCTTATTATTACACGTAGAGCGATAACTCAAATTTTACTAAATTTCATTAGTGCCTAATCGAACCAAAACTTTTGTGTGATTATAATTCAGTCTACTTGTATAGGTAACTCAAATCGCAGCTAAAACTTTTGAGGTAAAACAATTCTAAAAGAATAACCCTTAGTAATTTTGCAATTATACTTTTATTGCATTAAATAATAAAATACAAAAAAGTCATAACATTATATTTTATTTTACAATGTGTTTCGAAAAAAACTAACACTTTTTTACGATTTAATTAATCACATAATACAAAATCATATTCTTCACTAATAACATAAAATTTATACAACGCAGAAAAAACTGCTTGCAATTTTATTAAAATATTATTTTCGTAAATTTTTTTTTGTTTTAATTGTTGATATATTACGTTAATATGACATTCAACATAGATATCCATATGATATTGCGTTTATAAATGCACTCTTGTGAACAATGCATTTTATACTACAGGGTACACAATAAATTGAAATATATTTGAGTGGAATAAGAGAACGGAAAACAAAGCAAGATAGATCTATCTGATTGCACGTGTGTATAAATGCGAGAATAGATACGTACAAAATTCACAATATATTATTAATACAGAATAAAATATGAATCAAAGCTTGTGTTCTATTACGCTACCCTAGCTAGCTGGATATAAGTTACCTACTACAAACGGTTCTATTTTAAGCTGAAGCTCTTTCCTGTTCTCTACACTCTGGTCTCTATTGTGCTTTGCTCACATTTTTGACAATATACGTACGTACATATGTATGTATGTGTGTATGGATGTTATGTACAACTGAAATTACAAAATATGAATAGTTATAAAATACAGGAATAAGGTGTCTGGCCCATATGTGTCTGCAGACAAAACACGGAATTATGAAAATAACGATTACATTTTTATGGTCAAGTGTAATAAATAATTGTTATATGGATGAAGGGAAGTATTTGAAAAAGTGTCAGTATTTGAATTTGTTAACATCTTGCTTTATATATTTCATAAAAATGTTAAACCTTTGTTGTTTTTTTTTTTTTTTTTGGGGGGGGGGTTATTTGGGAGACTGATTATCAGAGATAGAAATAATTTAAAAAAGTCTTAAAAACTCCGAGTTTTATTCATCAAAGCTTAACATTACCCCGTCTAATATTATTATTAAAGAATGATTTGAATAATTATATCAGTGATATTTTTTGTATGAATTTCACATAGAATTTTTTGAGAGCAGGAACTAAGTACTTATTATATGAGTAGGGCTTTTTAAAAACAAATACATCTACAAAATTACAGAAACTAAAAAAAAAAATGAAAAAAAAATTAAGTACCGTAAAACCGTCTAGACCCGGACACTTTTTTACATTTTTTGGTATAATTTTATGTTTATACATGTTTCCTTCATAGATATCACCAATAAAAGTATTACTATTAGAAAGAGCGTATATTATTTGTTATATCCCTGACCCATTTGTTTCATTATAAGTAAAATTAAAAAAAAATAAAAAATAATTAGTAAGTGTCTGGGACTACACCCCAAATCCATCTTGACCCGGACACTTACTTAAATAATGTAATAACATGCAAACTAACCTCTCCCGTCGGGGTTAGGACAGAGTTTTATATCGTCTGATGTCTTTGAACCTGTCAAAGGCTTCAAAATATTTTGTGGGAAGGGAGAGGGGTCAATACATAGTATGCCTCTCTATGAAGTAAACATGCGATATGACACCAGAAGGAGGCATAAATCGCGTAATTCTGGGGGGAATATTAACGTATGGACAGTGGGAGTTATAACTGGTGCGAATCGCGGCCATAATGTAATAAACTGATGTGTCCGGGTCTAAACGGATATACATATATAGCATGTATTTTTTTATATATACATCGAATATAACTGCAAACATCATTAAATGATACGCAATAAAATTCTGAACACATTATCAAAATTAAAACAATATGACAATTATGACGAAAATTACATGCCTAAGTTAGACACACATTTTATTTCTTTGAAAAACTGTAGGATAGTAATCCTGTAAAATGAGATAGTAAATGTTGAAATCCGTAGTTTTTATTGGTACAGCTGTTTAGAGGATGTTTTTCTCTCTCTAATAACGTCAAGAACAAATGTTTATTGTAGCAGGTTAATGTAGAAATTACTTATTTTGAAGATTGGTGCAAAGCGTCCGGGTCTAGACCGCCTGTCCGGGTCTAGACGGTCTTACGGTACCTTAAAAAAAGCTCCGATTTCGATATTTACCTGAAATTTTAAGGGAGTGCTGCAAATAACACTCACAAGTATAACTGGCCGTGGAGATTGTATTCCAACTTGCTAATACAATTGTAAGTGATTTAGTAACTGGCGGAGTAACCGAGTTTGCTTAAAAATATTGGCACTTCTAGATTGAGAGTTCGAATTTTCTACATTCCAGATAAACATCGGCATAGCTTCTTAAGGAGATGGTTATAGACGCACTTACTAAACCCTCAGCCCTCACACCACTTGCTTTATCCCCATCCACATCATAATGGAATAAAAATTGTAATGTGGTATTGAATACATTAAGTTAGAGCAATAATCATGTGGTTAGTGTCTGTTGTAGAATGTTCTCTACAAACGGATGTCGAACCTCGTTATTATTATTAGTGACTTAGCACGTTCAGCCACTTAGTTGCTGTCAATTCGTTATCCAAAATCACCTTTTTTCTTCAGACTGATACAACCTTAAACAATATTTTAAATACAAAGGCAAAGCTGTAGCTTAAGTATTAGAACACTACTTAATTGTAACCAATGAGAATTGCCCGAATTAGATACTTTACGTATACATTACGTGGAACATTAGCTACAAATGGTTAATATTGTCGCTACCTACAAAGTATGGCTAAATTATAACTTGTAACAAATAACAGCAGCAACCAACGACAAGCTAAGTAAGATGTTTAATAAATTTCCGGCGGCCTATTCTCTGTATATTCATGGAGGTACTACCTATATGCCAACAGTGGATATGGATAGACATGGCAATTTACCGTGTATAGAATTTAATACATATTATATTAATTCTATTATTTCGTGATAACATATGTAATGTAGGCTTATATTATACGAGCAACGAGCATAGTAGCATGTTGGTATATACTAACATAACTAACTATTGCGATGATGACTTCTGGTTCTAGTAGGCATGTACGGAGAAATAGTACAATAGACAAACAGCCAAATAAATGGCAACAGAGCAGATTTTATACGGGGTGGTAAGTACTCAGGATGGTATATTATTCTCCTGATTCATAATCATTGCCATAACCCTGCCGAAGTACAGTGAGAATCATTGCCACGGGTAACAATACAATATTTATACTGGGATTGTAAGAATTTAGAGGTTTATATAATTTTTTGTAAAGTACTTACAGTGATGCAGAATTCGTAGGATTAGACTCAGTTACTGCTAAACTTCCTAGTAAATTTGATCTAAGTATATTCTTAACATAAGTCTTGCTTTTTAATTTCATCAGTAACTAAGGCTGGCGAAAATCTAAGTTTTTCAAATTTTGAGCATCCGTTCCTTTCGAAACCGATGTTTGTCAATTTCATTGCCGTTAAAACTACTTTCCACAAAACTGTTTAAAGCCAATATAAGTTACAAAAGCGGTTACAATAGCGGATTAAAATTAAGCTGGTTTAAACCAGGTTCGTTTTACATTTCATTTTTTGTAAGCATATCTAAGATCATGTGCACATAAAGCGTATTGCCATAGATGCGTACTTGATTTGCCTTGCAGTAAAATCTGTACACAGGCATGTATGCTTCTTGCGTATTATATCCAAAATAGCGATGACAGGCAAGAGAACCTATTTTTGTTCTAATACTAAACACTACAAAAACAAAAAATAGTCAGAGGGCAAATTTTTGGATACATTTTTATCCAAAAACTCGTACTGCGGCTGTAAATCCAAATATTCAAAAACAAAATACTAACAAGGAAATGCACCCAGAGTGAAATTCGGGATTTTGATGATACTTCGCTGATGTGTAGAATAGGCAAAAATATGGAACCCGTATTTTTTTTTATCAGCCATCTTCCACGTTTAGGGGGTGAAACCAGCCCCTAAAATTGGGGGTTCAAATCGTATTTCTTAAAATATCTCGAAAACTATAAGAGATAGAGGAAAACTTTAAATTGACAAAATGTTACCTTTTGAAGGATCTATTCATCTGTATAGGTTAAATCAGGGCCGTGTTGATAAGAGGGGCTGGAGGGATGAAAATGTGGGTAAATTTTCTTGTACAGCCTGAATGGTTCAATGTATCAAATTTTTGGTGTCATAAATAGAAAGAGCACCAAAAATTGAAGGATACGTGTTTTTGCGTTTTTTCGAAATATGTGTGGTATCCAAGCCATCTAAGGGAGAAAAAAATAGGGTAGATTATATTGTATTATTATTTATTCCAAATACGTTTTATATTTTTTAATGCACTTAGCACACTTAGCACACTTTGCAGCTTCCGTGATTTGACAAATGCACGTAGTTGCCTTCAGGTGCAGTTTTCACTGAGGACCCATTGTTGGACTACATTGTTTGGGTGACGAATCTAATATGTGTCTATGACGATACGCTTCGTGTGTAGACGGTCTAAAAAAAGCAACCAAAAGCACTTGTTATCAATTTTATTTTTCTTTATTGTTAGTAAACTAACAGAAATTTTTTAAATATATATTATCAGGGCTGTTGAGAGAAATAGTGAACCCGGGGGAAAAAACACATTTAAAAAAATTTTCTTCCCCCAATAGGTGGCGAGCAAAAAAAAAGCTCTTTTTACTTTTTCTCGAGCTCCCTATTGATAGCTGCAACCCCGACCACCCCATCCTCTCGTCGGGCGTGTACCTATATTATATTAACCTACTTCTAGAAATTTAAATTTGCATTGAAACCATTGTGACGTCGATATGTCATACACTTAATTAGTGATGAGCAAAATTAGTCTTGGTCTTGCAGTCTTGTCTTGGTCTTGCATTTTTTGCAACACCAAGACCAAGACTATAAGTATGGCTGCAAGACCAATACCAAGACTCAAGTGAGCAAGACCAAGACAATAGCAAGAAAAAAGCAAGACTCTTGCTAAATTATTTAAATAGTTTAAAAGTATAATTAATACCGTAAAGAGAGAAAATTCTGATTTTAGAAGGAAAAATTCGCTAATAAAAAATGCAAGAAGGTGCAAGATTCTTTAGCAATACCAAGACCAAGACCAGTACCAAGACTGAATTTTGCAAGACCAAGACCAAGACCAAGACTCAAACTGCTCTAGCAAGACCAAGACCAAGATTCTTAATGCAAGAACAAGACCAAGACCAAGACCAAGACTGCCAAGTCTTGGTCTTGGTCTTGCATTTGCTCATCACTACACTTAATGGAATACTGATCTTATTCGAAAATTAAAACATGTGTATGTGAAACATGTGGAAGAGTTTTATCCTAGATGTTCGGATGACACATAACGACCTCTGTAAATACTGGCAGTGAATCTTGGTGAGTGGGCTTGAGTGAATAATATATTATTTGAAAATTAGAATATTCTACTAACATTCGATTTCTACTTAAATTCTAATATTCATTGCAAAATTTTCTTATACTATATTATGTTAAGAAATTATAATACAAATATTATTATTTTATACATGTAAATAATTCCCGTTCTCAATTCAACATAAATAATACCTTCAACGGTGACAAGATGTCACTTGACGTGTTGTTATATAATAAAATTATTTTTTGATGACATTGTATAGAATACACACAGCCATATTATATCCTACAAGCGTATAGCACAGTGTCTGGAGCTGTAAACTGAATAGAAACCAACCAGCCCCCATTTTAGTTAGCATGCTAGCGTAGATTTGATACATTGCTTATAAAATATAGATGAAATATCTTATTAATAATAATTATTACAACGTATATAGTATACATATAATATAGAATATGCCTCACAAGTCCCATTCCCGTGTCCCGGATTCCCGTCACTCTGTACCTATTCTTCGTCACTGTGTCTGTTTTATATAAATAATGTTATTAAATAATATATAACACACTGGCATTCAATATCATCACAGAATTATTACCAACATACCAGCCAGCCAGCCAAAACCCCAACAGTCGTCGAACGTAACGTCACTGTACCTACTCACTAGCTTGTGAGTGAGCAATGACTGACTCACTCACTGCTCATAACAGTAAGACCATCCACCATCCATCCATTGAGTGAGTCTGTGAGTCTGTTTGTCTGTTGGGCCGTTCTGTCCGTTATTAGTTACCTTATTATAACATCAACTCATTAGTTATTTGATATATTATCTATAACCTATGCTATTATAATATGTAGCTACCATAAATGTAGATACATGTATTATGTATGTAATATTGTACCTAGACTATTTTTTTTATTTATTAAAAAATTGAATTATTATTTTATAAAATATGGTAATTAGAATTTTCGGTAATTAACTGGATTTTTTTTTTTATTTTGATTTTCATTATTTTACAATAGAAGTTCTTAATAAAGTAACGGTTTCGTTCCAAGATCCCTAAACCATAGACAAATATAAACAATTCTCCAAACTAAATTTTGAATTGCTCCATCTGAAAAGACCATTCTCAATAATGTCATTCCCAAACAATAAACGTTCAACACTTTTGTGTTTCTTTTTTTTTTTTGTATGGAAACGAAAACTAAAATTCGGAATGAACAGTTTTACGGTAGCTCAAATCGACTAAAAATGGTGTGACAGTACCAACAAATGAAACAAAATTAGACGCACAACTTAAGTTATTATACAAGTTGTCTATGAGACGATGATCTCTGACGCCGTCGTTGCCTTCATTGTGATCTGTCTCTTTTTAGCATAATATGTATTCCGTCGATCTCTTTTTAGCATAACAGTTCGTGTCAATTCTCCTCTTCCCTTCGTCCTGCTATTAGAGATCGTTGTCTCATAGACAAGTAGTAGTTACTGTAATTTTCTGCGTTTGTTGCATTTGTTTGATGACTTCAGACCATTTTTAGTTGATATTATATATTTTATATCTGAACAGTTGTACGTTTTCCCTATTTTTTTTCTTTTTTATTAATAAATAATAATTTGTTTTATTAATTTTATATATTTTTTTATAAATAATAAGGTAATATGTAATAAAGTATGTTTTTAATATTGTCCGTATTAAACGAACATCTTTTTTATACATAATTATATATTATAAGCAAATTAATTATTAATTTCTAGCATATTATCTTATTAAAAATATTTTTATAAATTACCTGTGCTAATATTATTTGTATTTTTTTATTATTGACATAATTTATTTCATTATTGACATTTTTATTTGATCACGCATCACGTAAAAACTGCTAAATTAATTCAAATTGAATTTTCAGAAAATGCATAAGACTACTTGAAATAAGATTTAGTTTCAGTCGATTGAGTCCACTATCCCAGTCAACTCAAAAATTTTTTTATAAAAATTTCTCTTTAGAAAAGGAAGTAATAAAATCTGATTATACTAAAATAATAAATATGGTTTTAAAAATATCTTCTTTCTTCTGCAGTTTCCAAAGGATTCAAAATTGAATTAAACTATTAGATAATATGGATATCTACGGGAAAGTCTCAGGGCATGGAAATTAGATATATTAGTAACGCTACTTTAGAAAATTTAGAGTCATGGGCTAGCGAAGTAAAGCACTAGAAAGAATTGATTTTGCATGAATGTCAGAATATCTCATTGCAAAGTAATTCTATTCACAATTAAAATATAATTCTAGGCGAGCAGGGCCAGGTAGAATCTCAAAATATTTTATTTTAAATCATAGAACACTAGAAGCCAACTAACATAAAAAAAGTGAAATTCGCTTGGAGTCATTTGTTAGTCAGTCACAGCTTAAGGCATTAGTCCGTCAGTAGTCGTCGTCGAGTCAACACACCATTATATTAACAATAAACCCATTGTTAGTTGAGCACGTTGAACAGCTCTCTCTGGTAATACGTGTGATGTGATTGTATGTGTGTATACACATACTACTACAAAAAACCAAACTAATACACTGCAAACAGTGTGTATGTACACAAACAGACTACGTCACAAACTCATTACAAGTGGAACAGAGGCAAAGCCAATCTAGTTTGTCCCCTTGTTTTAAATAGACATTTATAATTAAATATAATATTCTTTTTTTACAATTTATATTTCTATTATTTCATTTATGTAGTCAGACGTTTTTATTATCAAAATATTGATTTATAATTTATTAAATTAAACACCTTACATTTTCATGTTACATCTAAATTATTATTCTACGCGTCAATGTACGCTAGATATGAATGGTTTAGGAACAGTGTTTGTGTCAAATGCAATATTTCAGAACGATTGATTAATTACTACCTGTGTTTTGAAAATTAAAACAGCATGTTGTATTTAAAAATATAAATAAATCGAACGGAAAGTTATAAATAAAAAAAAGAATTTTTTATTTTTCGTATGTGTATACGGGCCCAATGCTTCAATACTTCAGTATACAGTAACGTACAAATATGAGACATCCCACTAAATAATACATCGGTGGTTCTACTTTTTAGGTCTCAACGATAAAAAAAATAGAGAAAGCCATTTAGTAGATTTCATGTGACTAGAATGTAGGAAAATTATCATAGATTCGGTATTTGCGGACCAGCAGCGCGCTTTCATATTAAAACCAATATTTTTTTGCGGATTACTGAATCCAGACAGAAAAAAATGTTTAAGTTAAATTTAAATAATAAAATTAAAATTATTATTTAAATAATATTTATATTATGTTCTCCTAATATCAGTTAAAAAAAATTATAAAAAAAGTTGGTTTTTTTTGTCTGATTTGCCGTTTTTATGATATAAATTGGTTAGGAAAGTTGACCAGATTAATCAACTTAGTTAATAAAAAATTTAGTTGATATACAAACAAGCACTGATATAATAAATATATACTTATTTTATTATCGTATCCTTCGCCACTTTCATGTCTCTCATCGTCAGATTCTACCGTGACGAAGGATACACGCACGTGTGACGAAGGATACACGCACGTGTGACGAAGGATACACGCACGTGTGACGAAGGATACAATTTTCCAATAAAATCGTTATTAATCGTGAACAGCGATCATTTAGATCGAAAACTTGAGTTTATCGTAAAACTTACATTATTACAAATAATATTTACGTAAAAACGACTTGAAATTCGTCAAATACATACCAGAAAAAGCCGTGACGAAGGATACACTCAATAAACACACGCAGCCGGTTTTCTTGCTTGTTGTCAAGAAAATGACAAGCTTTCTATGTCAATCACTTGATTTGACTTTCACTTTATGTTCTATGACATTTGGCGTTTCATTTCACCAAAAAACATGACCCTTTCACCTATTTTTTTTTAAACTTATAGCAATATTTGGCAGTCGTGACGAAGGATACTCAAATTTTCGCGACAATTTTTCGTCTCGCCAAAAAAAAATAATTCTGCAGATAAATAAAATTTAACTTTCTAATTACCATGCGTAACAATTTAACTCTCTTTTTTATTTATAAAATTGTGTGGTTTCAGTAAACTTATTTTTAAAAAACGTTATAGTTCCAAGCAATACGTAATAGGGACATGCGTTTTAGAAATGCAATAAAAGTTTGACACAATTTTTATAAAAAAAAAAATTAATCAAAAATTGAAGTAAATGTAGGTAGGTCATCTAAATAGGAGTTATGAACTTTATTGAAATAAAATAAATGACAGTATCTTCATTCTGTATATAGTTTTAACCTTCCTTATTGTGGAGACAACTTTAATTTTTTGAAGGACCTAAAAAGTAGAATCACCCACATACATAAATTATTATTAACGGAAGAAACATTCAAACAAAATTCAAAGACTGGAAGATACTCGATTCGAATTTCAACAGTTAGACAAAAGATTTAAAAAGTTAAAAGAGAATTTCTCAAAATTTTTCCTCTGCACACTCGTATTTAATCCTAAAGCGAAAATTATAACCAAAATACACTGTGTATAGAATACTAAAAACATTTTTTAAATAAACATTTTAAAAAAATTGTTCCTAGGAATAAGCAGCATTTTTTTAAAATTTCCTCCCAAAAAAAGTGGTGAGCAAAAAAACTTTTTTCTCAGATGCTCTATCGACAGCTACGGGCCCTCTCCTCAAACCCGGACGCCGGTGCTGCAACCCCGACTACCCCATCCTCTCGTCAGACCTGTCTACGTCATGTTTTTATCTGAAAAGTTTGTAGGTAATCAGAAACAACAGTTTTTTATTAGCTACTTTGAGAAACCCTCAATTAGAATAACTACTAGCTCTCGACAGTGGCAACTGTCTTTAGGTCGAACATTTTCTAAATGTTTGTTAAAACCTTTTCTTTTATCTTTTATAAGGTTCACAGAAATAAAATCACTCAGTCTACAAATAGCAACCAAATATTATTAAGATTTAGATTAATAAAAATCAGTTTACCTTTAGTCTTTTAGCGAATTTCCAGAATGGAATTCAGCTATTACAGCCACTGTCATGACGCGACAATGGCAGAAATTTGTTTTGAGGTCCCTAGAAACCGAAAATAATATTCACTAAAATTTATATATATATATATATATATATATATATATATATATATATATATATATATATATATATATATGTGTGTGTGTGTGTGTGTGTGTGTGTGTCCGCGCGATAACTCTCGAACGAAGTATCCAATTTTTACGAAACTTGGTGAGAACATTTTTTTGTTCTACCTTGTACAGTTCAATGGATTCAAACATTTCCCTGCTACTGTATAACTACCTACATATAAGTATACCGAATAACACACTCTCGAAAACGGCGACGGTTGTATGTTCAATTATTCCAGACACATTTCTATACGACGAATGTGAAATTGAGTGAAAATGAAATCTCCCGTTCACGGACATCAATTTTCCGGGCTATATAATTTGTTGTCCTCTTTCGTCGTTCGCAGTACACACAGAATGTTCCATCATCAACTGTACTGTAGTATCGCTCGTACTATATTCTTCGTACCCGTGCATTAGTTACGTATACATAGGGTCATCCCGTCACCATCACCTCTGTACGTATATAGTATGAACGGATGGCCATCTATAACTGACGAATTCATCTTCTCCATGACCTGTGTTCTCATTCATATAGTTGAGCATTTATAAGTTTTTTTTTAGAGCGTCGAAATATATTTATTTGTGACACTGTTTTATCCTTTTTTAATTTTTTTTTAATATAAAAACGTCTGTAAATTTTGTTTGGCAGCCACTCCAGAATTTTCGATACAACGATTTTGCGTAAAATTTCATAACACGGTACCGTAGTCACTAATGGTCTGATTGGATGAAACCAGTTAAATCCGGATTTTACGCTGATGTTATATATGGACGTGGGGCGCAAGCGTGTGAGAAACGATCTTTGAAGGATGTCTTTACTTTAGAATCTGTATACCTTAAAATTGCGAGACACGTGATCAACGTTGAAAGCTTTTAAGAGATACCAACGATTTTAAAAGAATGTTGGAATACTGTCACAAGAAATTGGGGATTCGGTTGAACCCAAAACATGACCACCAAAATCCGTAGCACCGAGCGATCAAGAGAGTTACGAACATGGTAAAGGACCCCCTTGGTGGGGAGTCAAATTGAACTGGCGTTATACACAGCAAGCCTTACGCGCTCTCTCCACAACTTCGATTATGTACGGATGTGGAAATGACTAACAAGAAGATAAAGTAAAGAAATTAAAGATCGTAACGTTTTCGCGTAAACCTCTACTTTTTAAAGTGGTTTAATGGTAACTCTCTTGTAGAGCTGGTAGGAAAAATTAGTCGAATTTTTTTTATTTTCTTTAATCTGAAGTTTGGATTTATCTATTGAATATAACCAAATAAATTATTTAATTGATTTCAAACTGATAACTATTCTTTATGGCACTAGTGCTTTTTTACTTTTCATTATGCAACTAGTGAAATAAAATACTACTTTCCATAGTTCTAAACAGTGTAATAAAGTAGACTCCTACAATTCAGTCACACACAAAAGGTGTTTTTTCTCACAAGAATATATATGGAAAAACATTAGAAATTATTAAAACTCGAACGTCTTTTCAACACCTTATAAGCGAAAATTGTTTTCACACTTTTTTAAATATCATTAACACATCCCATTTGTAAGTATAAATTTTATTATATAAAATGTATAGAATAAAAACCATTTATAACTCAAGTTAGAAAACAGTATATGTATAAAATATCTATCTATTTATATCTACATATATAGTTATCTGGTATACTGTCTACCACGGTACATGAGTTTAAAATTCTTCACTGTGCGAGATTATAAGTTAAAAGTTCACGCGAAACACTTTGGACTTTGACCGCTTCAGTTTAATTCTGTGCACACTTCACTCATCTGTATGTATTGTGTGGTATACCTACTATCCGCCGTAATCCATACTAGTGCGATAAAGTAGACATTCACGTTTTTAGTACCTATACAACACCTAGACAGATCTGGCTTACATAAATATCAAGCTTCTCGGTTGGTAAATGTGTATAATATGATCCTTTTAAAAACGGCAATACCATGTACCCATCAGCATCTCTTCGTCTCTAATGTATTATACATAAGGTTTTATTGAGAAAGATGTACTAGTTTTTATCTAATTTATGTTTGACTTCATCATAAATAAAAATGCAGAAACATAAGAAGTGGTTAGTAATTTTCAGGGCTGGGAACTATTTAAAATGATTTCATTTTAAATACGTAATTAAAATACAAAATGGCATTTTGCATTTGCTATTTTAAATAAGTTCGGTCAAACCATTTTCCATTTTGTATTTAAAATGGAAATTTGAATCCGTTTTCCATTTAAAATGAAAAAAATTGTATGTGTATATGTATGACACTTATGACTCATATTAATCATTGAACTCGAATTGAACGCAGTCTAACAAATTGTGTTAAATGTTAGTCAATTCAATTCACTCAAATTTTTTATAATTCGAGTTTCAATGTCACTTGAGTTAAATTTGTTACTAGAGCTGCAGTTCTCTCAAATAAATTTTTTCTGAGGTGTTGTGTGCTATTATCTTTAAGATACGTCGATAAGAAATGTTTTGGTATTTCGAGTAGATGATTTTCATAATTTAGAAGTCGGAGTTGTAGCATTGTCAAGGTTTGATTATATCAAGGCTGAATGAAATTTTACAATATTTTTGAGTAACAATATTTTAAGAGTTAAATTTCGTTTTCATATCATGCAAACTTTATAAAATTTTCTCGAAAGACTGCCCTCTTATATAAATCCAATACGTTTGACATTTTCTTAACTTTTTTTTTATTAATATAAAAACCGATAAAAGATTTAGAGTATAAAAAAGTAAAAAAGCATTTTGTATTTTATAATCCATTTTAAATAGCTATTTTCCATTTTCTATTTTAAATATGTTCAGCAAAACCATTTTTCATTTTGTATCTTAAATGCATTTTTGGAAACCATTTTTCATTTTCTATTTTAAATGGTTTCGTATAGCGACATCAGTGGCACGGCTTGAATGACACCGCAGGTAAAGTTTGCTCACAGATGCTATGAGCATTGCATACGTCCTGTCGTGGATAGCGGTAATGAACGTATTAATCATAATTGAAGATTACATATAAAGAAATCAGCGTTTGTAAAAATTCAAAGAATACAGTTTTAGTTCTTAAAAAAGAAAATGTACCTCTTGCTTCCGGTCTTAACATCTTTGTTAAAAACTAAGAGAATTTCATCCACAGCTTGGAAAAACATTGAATCATGAATATGTTCTCTGTACACATAAAGACAACAAAAAACATTAGCTGTTTATCTGGTTTACTCACTTACGATCAGTGCACCTCAGCCAAAAAACATATATCGTACATGTTAAAATTAAAAGAAAAAAGAAATAAAAATGGTATCTAAGTTGTGTGGAATAATATAACATCAAGTATACTTTGGATAAGTTAAACAAACTGGACAATATAATTTGTCTATATTATCCAATTTTTGGAATTTGTCTATTATTTTAAGTAGTTCATTCCCTAGGAACGTTACCAAACTTTCAAATAGTCCAATAATTTAGTTCTTATAATTCGGTTTTTTATACTCGATTTTACGTAGTTTTCGACTCCTTGTATTTAGATTTCAAATTTTCTGATGCCAATTTTATATAGACATCAGTTTTAAGTGTCCCGAATTTTTTCAACTATACCCCAGCCCAAAAATGTATTCAAGTTAAAATAAAATTTTTAACGATTAGAATATTAAAAGTTCTACTAACTTCGTGACTTTTTGATACTTTCATCAGAATTTATCCACCGCAAACTTTACCAAGAATGTTTGTAACGTAAAAAAGCATAATTATGCATACTTCCAGTATTGATTTATTATAACTAAAATTTTGAAATCCAAACACCATTTCACTAAAAATAAAATAATAATGATAGATAGTTAAATAATAAAAATAGGTAATTTAATTAAAAGATTTCATTTTCCGAATTCTTGACATATGAATACCTGAGAAAATTCTGCATTCCTTCATAATTCCTCAAAATTATTTATAAAAAATTAAATTTGATGACGTCATTCATTCATTATGTGAAATGTAGTTTACGGTTTATCGTATTCCGCACATAATAGCATCACTTACCTTGATCCACTACCCGTTCCCTACACCACACTACAAACTGCTCGTTCGTTCAGTTTACCGTTTATATGAATATCTCCAGTGTCAATTGCTCTGCTTACTCTAGCTTTTATGTTTACAAGTTTTTGATGGCCATGAATGACGTCACACCATGTTACAATATGAAAATATACATAGGTATGTATATGTGGCTGTATACCTATGTATGTATCTAGTTTTTTTACACGTTTAAAAATATGGTTTTTGTGTACGTTCAGCTTTCTGTTAAATCGCTTGGAAATGTTAAAAAAGATTTTGATAATTTTATGTAAAAATTTTTTGTCTATTTGAATACATGTTTTTTAAGAAAAAGCAGGGATCCTCGTCATATTAATTAGCGAGGTTATACGAAAATGTTATTAGTTATGTTATAGTCTTTGCATACCGATAATGTGAATTCAATGAATTTAATTATTAGTTCCTTATTTTTTGGAAAATTTAATTTTTTACTTATTGTTCCAACCTCTTGAATCGTAAGTTATAGTTTATATAACTTGATGTAAACTGTGATGTAAAAGTTACAGTTTGTAAACTAGTGCCACAATAATATTACAATTTTTTTTTTAATTTTCTATAATTTTAATGAATGCACTATTAATAATTTTTTTTTCTTTTTGTTTCAGGTAAGTACTTTCATCTTTTCAAGTTTGGTATTTTCGGAATAATTCAGTTCACCATGTACCCGTGTTCATACATGGTCTAGAAATTGTTCCAGCCTAGGTAAAAATAAATTTTATTCTAATTCATTCTCAGTTCACTTTCTTTCATCATACTAATCAAGTAATATTAATTTTTAAATATTATAAACAACTTTTAAATATAATTACGATAAAATATTTAATATATTTTTATCAATATTCGATAAACTCGCCATAAATTTTTAAGTTTCTAAATAGCTGCCCAATAAATATGTACAAGTTAATAGATTGATACATAAACATTTTAAGAAAGTAGTTTTGGATGAAATTTTAAAAATTCGGTATTCGGAAAAGGTATTCGGATTAATAAATTGTTGAGAAAGTTAGGCATTATTCAAAGGTGTGAAAGAATGACCATTACTCAATAGCTATCGACCAATGAAATCACCGTATTAGTCATTATTCAATGGGCCGGCATTTGTTTTGTGTATGATATATGTATCAAATTTTAATTTCATATCCTGTGTGAGTTTTTCGAGAGTTGCCATTTTTATTACAGCCAAACCGTTGATTTAATCGAAAAATGGTTCAAATAAGAGTTGTAGATATCGACGGGGGCAACCGATTGCTATAGTCAGGAGCTTTATAGCTCTTATGGTTTTCGAGCTATGATACAAACTTATAGAATTTTAAATGAGACTATATATTAATTTTGTGATAAAACTGATCCAATGCATTAACTAACAACATAAATGGGGAAAAAAATTTTCTTACCCAAGTTTAATTTTTGAATTTTTCTTTGATTTATAAGTTAGACGGTAAAAATATGCATATGTACTTGATGCTGCTTCAGCCGATAGTGTTTTTCTTGGTTACATTTCCATTACATCCAAGAAAATAACTTTTTCCAGTACCATTTCTATCATAAAAATTTGGTTGTAATAGAAATGGCAACTCTCAAAAAACTCACATGGTATGTTACGTAATAACGTCAAAGTAAACAAAGTAGTTTGTATTTTGTTTTCATCGTTTGTATGTATATATATATATATATATATATATATATATATATATATATATATATATATATATAAACATTTAATGAAATTTGAGTTAGATAAAAGTTGTATTGTTTTAATTTAAAATTTATATTTAATTTTATTTAAATCAAAAAGGAAAAATGTCGTAGAAAAAACATCGTATTCAACTCGTTTGCAATGGCTATTACTCACTCAGATGCATTACGACACTCGCCTCGTAAACTCGGCTCGTGTCGCAATTTCATCTTCGTGAGTAATAGCTATCATTACCAGCTTGTTGAATAATATACTATTTTTGATTGTCATTAAAATGCAATTACCTAAAAGCAATTTTTTGTTATTAAATCCCAAAAGAAACTGTAGGTGAACGCCGGCTTTTTTTTTTAAATTACGTAAATAATAAGTTTACACCTTTGCAAGTGACGTCATATAGATGTTTAACAAATAATTACAATAGTAAATGTTAGAAAATTCTTTCCCAATTTCATATTATGGGTTAGATAAGCATAATTATATTAATTTAATCCGCTTTGCAATAAATGATCGATACTTACCAGCTCAAATAAGTACATTGGTAAAATATTAAATATTTTTAGGTAATTTATTTTGTAATTTTCAAATACAAAAATGATCTGCATGTACAGGGTTTCATCAATTAAGGAGCATTATTTCTAACAGTGTATAATAGACGTAAAACAAATACAATTTACCAAAAAAATTTTAATAGTCGCATAATTAATAAGCGAGCTATGATTTTTTGAAACTTTCACAAAAAAGGGTTGAATCATAAACGTGAAACATTATTGTTAACAGTGTACCTATATTATACGTAAAATAAATGCAATTCACCAAAAAAATTTTAATAACAATATCATTATAATATACTGGGTATTTTTTCCGGAAAATTTTAAAAAATCATAGCTCACTTGCTGAGACTTTTATTAAAAATTTTTTTGGTAAATCGTATTTATTTTTCGTCTAGTATACACCGTTAAAAATATTTCTCCTTAATTGGTGACATCCTGTATAGACAAAAATATCAAAAAATTCTTGCAAAGCTAGTTCATATCCGGCATCTGTAGGACCATGTTCTAAACTCTAATAAAGTATAACTTTTCGTTTGCATAATTTCAACACTAGTTGAAACTAGTAGTTTTCATCAACTAGTTGAAAAAAATCAAATTACTATGTCACCACAAAATCGATACCTACCATGAATAACAATTTTTTTTACAAAATTAAAAATATTAATAATAAATTCTCTTTACAAGAAGAAAATAGTAATAATAAATTGTTATTTGAATATTTATGAACGAAAAATAATCATACAGTAATTACAGTCTCCAACATAAAACAAATTTTAAATAAAAAAAAAATGCTTTTTCCTTTACTTACTTACTTACTTGTATCCACTTCGACTACTATAATTATTTGAAAAAGCAGAAAAAAATTACGTAAATCATAATATTTATCGTTTGGAAATGCTTAGTAACGTTTTTTTAACTAATTTGATTATTATATCTTCTGAAAACGAAACGAAACTATAATTATTAATGTTTTTGAAACGAAAAAAATGCAAAACTCCAATAACTAACATGTAGAGTTTTGATTCAAAGACTAGTTTATCTAAAATTGCAAAGAATTTGGTTTATCTAAGCACACGCGTCATGTGCGTCATTGTTTTTAATACCTTAATTACAAAATTTTTCACCAAATTTCGACACTGGTACCTGGCGACTGGCAGATCAAATCCGGAGGCCGACTTTGAGAGTCACAAGGTTTTCTACAGTTTCGTTTCACAATTTCAAATGAATATCACCTTGTTTCTACAAAATTAAGTCAGCTACAAAGATGCACACCCTCCAAATCCTAGTCTCCTATCACTTTCTTCTTCTCGGTTCATGTTACTGAACGCGAAAAAAGTACCCAAATCCCAAAAAACCCAAATCGGACGTTAAACTACTAACGCACACTCTCCAAATCCTCATCTCGTCTACTACTTTCTTGTCCTCGGCTCACGTTGTTGAACGTGAAAAACGTAATCTACAAATAATGATGTGGGTGACGTCTGTTATAGACGAAAAATCCCAAATCGTTATACCATATTATTATCAGTTATACTTTTAATAAATACCTTTTTTATTATTTTTAAAATTTTGAAATGATTGAAAAAAACGACCAGTATCACTCATGTGCCCACGTTTTCTAGACATCTTTTTGAGTGAAACTTTCTCGCCTATTAATTTGTTTTACAAAAACCACATTTTTTTTACTAATTACTTATTCGAAGTTACGATAGCATGAACTAGCTGTATTTTGAAATTAGCCTCTACGTACGCTAAAAACTATTAATTTTTACTTACAAATAATTTATATATTTCATAAAAAACAATTTACTTAAAACGTACTTCGTGATGTTAAATAATTATTCACTGAATAATTATTTAGAATTATTGATTATAATTTTATAGTCGGGTACATTATATATTTAGTTATATTTGTTGTTGTACTATTAGTTGTCGTTATTTTGTTATACAATAATCATGTAAATTTCATTTATTACAAATTATTTTCAAAAAACGAACAATAAGCAGAGACGGATTTAAAATGGGGTATTTAGTATTGTTTTTAAATTACATGATTTAAGAAATACTATAATTTTTGTTGCTTAAAGCAAGTATTGAGCTCTACTTATCCTTGAAATATGAGAAACATACAATTTTGTAACAAATTACAGAAATATTTTATGTATGAAATAATTTTTTTGTTACGACATAACCACAACTAAAAATTTATTATTTTTTGAAATAAGAAAATATAATTTGGGGAACAGTATTAGTTCTTCTTTAAAGCGCTTTAGAGCAAAATGGTGATTTATTAAGAACAATAAAGCACCAAAAAGCAAAATGTCGTCACAGATACCTAAACAAAATAACCTCAATAAGAGTTATTCATAGGAAAATTTGTTATTACTTGTATATTTTACCCAATATGAGATAACATTAAAAGTCATATTATTGAAGAATCATCAGACTAAACCACAATATGGCAGAATTTTGTAATTTATCTCAATAAAATTTAAATTTGGTGTAAGACAGAACTGCGTGTCTTGACAGAAGATTAATCAGTTTGAAGTGCTTTAGAGAATTTTTTACTACCAAATGCAGCCATTATGGAGCCAACAAACATCAATAATCTGCTATTGCTCACTAAATTGGAATCTAAAATTCGTTCTAGCCCTTATCATATACACGAGGATGCACATCCTTCTTCTAGAAAATTAACTACATATAAGAAAACATACAATGAATTTTATTTTTTTTTTCTAAAATCATCCGTGTTGGAAGGATCTATGGAAAATTAACACTAATATCCTGAATAATTTTTTTTCTCAAGTAGTTTAAAATGTTTTAAGTTTTGAATCAACAAAATTTTCTCTTTATCTGTTTCTTTCAGAATAAATTTCTTTTGTCATTCTAGTCCACTCAAAAACTATTATTTATCTAGATTTTATAAAAACAAATTTAAGCAGGCTTTGGTAACACAGCATAAGAAAAGCACCAACAGCGAAGGTCCAAAAAAAGGTTCTTATTTAAATAATTAGAACAAAGTGTAATTTATTAAGATTCGAAGGTACATATTTGATATTTTGAATAGGTGGATGTAATTATTTTAAAGATATTCTGTACTTAAAGTTCGATTTGTTTCGGATTTTATCATTTGTATAGATTTCTAGAGACTACCAAACTCAACTAAACGATAGTTTTTACCTTTTTTCGTTAAACATTATTTGAAAAAGCCACTGTCTGTATGTTAACTGACAATAGATATCAAATAAATGTTTTTTCTTTTTTCAAACCAAATAATAATCATAAAATGTTGATTTTATCTGGCATTATTAGGGATACTTCATTTTATTACACTTCAAACTGTATGTAGTTCCGCTCTCTAAATATTATAGTACGACTGCATGCGTGTTACACTTGCAGTAATTATCGACTTCATAAAATTTTTCTTTAATAAAAAACAAGTAATTTATTACAAGCAATACGGTTATTATTATTAATATTATTATTATTATTTATTTAATATAAAATTATAGCTATACCGATCGATTAAAACATAAAATATGTACTAATAAAAAAATACAAAATAAATAAAATTAATAAAATAAAAATGTATATAAAACACATGCTAAATTAAATTTTCTTATAAAGTTGTGGTACCTGTCTGTAACAAAACAATATTATTTTATTAAATATGGTAACAAAGTAAACCTGTCTAGTATTAATGTGACGAATTAAATTCGACACATTATTGAATTCTTTGGAAAACGATTATAAACGAACATTAGATTAATTAATAATTACTCGATTGCAAAATGTCAGAATACTGACATCTAACATTTGTGTTCGAAGTTAATATCAGTCCAATATCCTCTGTGGTCCAATATGTCAGATCATAGAATTCAATAAAAATCAATTATATATATATAAATGCCACCTAGTGATATATTTTCAAATTGACGTTTACATTTCGTATTACCATCACATATTTTTATACAGAAATCTGAAAGTTTAGTTAACGCTTTGTCCATTGCTTGATCGAACCTTTATTTCAAAATTAATTGGCAAACAAATTATATAATAGATAATTAAAAAAATAAGTAACTTATATTAATTAAAAACAATACACTCTCTCTTCTCCAAGCGACCGCGATGATGTTAACATCGAACAAAGAAATGTAAAAAAAAAAGGGACTTGGTCAAGATGTAATTTAGAACTTATAACGTTATTATTGAAAGGAAAAAAAAAATGCATCATTGTTAAGATAAGTAATATTTTATTGTAATAAAAATTTGGAAATTTATTTAAATAATATGAAAAAATAATTTAAATTTAATGTGTATAAGCAAAAACATAACTTAATATAAAATATAATTAAATGGAATAATAGCATGTAAGTAAAATTTAACTTAAATATTTAACGTCGTCTTGTACTATCGCATTCATTCGAAATTCAAAAAAAATTTCGGGGATTCAGCAAAAAGTCAACGACTCAAATTTAGTTAATTTATAATTTAGAAAGTATAGGTATATTTAGTTATTTGTGTAATTTATATTCGTAGATTTATATTTAGATTAACTTTAAGTAAATTTCCAAGTATATACTGATTGTGTGTATAGTTTAATTATTATCAAATCACGTAACTATTTCCGGTTAGGTAAACAAAATTTGAACATGTGCAACTCTTAGCATTATTTCGATATCTGGTTGAATCCTTTAAATCTTATAAAGCTTTAGTAAAATTTAATTTGTAACGTTATCTTCTAAAAAATTTCAATTTAAATCTGATTTTATTTTTGCCATCCGTAATTCTGAAATTTCCAAAAGGCGTTCAATTGTGTCTGGACAGGGGTAAACGCTGGCAGGCTAAATTTAATTTAGTTTGCTCCCTCGTATGAAATCCGACACGTATATCACAATAAAATTGCAATAGTTTTCTCGTCGTAAAAGTTTTTTCTTTCCGATTTCTCCTCAAGAAATCGAAGGAGCACGTTTGGGCAAAGGAAGCCGTATTTTAGGCCCCACTCGTCTCGTGTTTAAGTATAACTTAGACACTTTATTTATACCAAAAAACAATTGAAATAAAAAAAAAAAAAACCAAAAAAATCGAAAAAATAAAAAAAAAAAAAAAAAAAATAAAAAAAAAGGAAAAAAAAAAAACCAAAATTATTATTTTTAATTAATGAGCTCAAACAAAATTTAATATCGATTAATTTATAATTTCATAAAATTTGATATTTACAGAAATACACATACAAATTATTCTAGTCATAAATTTTAAAAGGAAAATCGGTACAGTTATAAAATTTGTGTTTGCAACTTTAATTTAATTCGATTAACAACATATTTTCCAAAAAAATCTTTGTAACGATATTTTAAAAAAAAAAAATTATTCTATAAATTTCGAAGCTTTAATTTACATTTAAGTAAAAACTGTATAATTTACTAACTCATGTGGTAGTACATTTCCTTAACTGGCACACGCGGCATACTTGAATATCGTGCGTCTCAGTTTGAAACGTATCGCCACATCGAGGACCTAAGATGCAAATTCTACTTTAAGACTATTCGAAAAGATAGCCAAGAAACATTTGTGTTAATTCTCAAATTAGTAATTATTTACTGTCGTAACTTTTAAGATTTCAAATTTTGTAACTCAGAATTATTTCTAGTCATCCTTCATTGTAATAAATTGTAGTTGGTGAACTTTCGTGTTTTTAAATTAAAAAACCTGCCTTTACAGTCAAAAAGAATTTCAGGTTATTTGGGGATCTTGTGGTTTGGGAAAACGATCCGCGACCATAGCCTTCCACTGCCACACACCATCTTGTCTCCATAAGACCTAGGAGAAAACTCTGCTGATCGTAACCCCAATCAACCCGAAAAGTAGCACCCAAAGTCCGAATACTTATAACCCCAAGACAACCAATTACAACACATAATAAATAATAACTATAATCGACATCCAATAAATAAACACCACATAAATTAATTTTAATTTTTTAATTTTTTAATTTTTGCTACATTTATGGTAGCAGTCAAGAAAATTTCCCAAACTTGCTGATATAAATTTGCAATTTGCATCTTAGTTTCATATCTATCACTTAACATATATTTTAAATATTAATTTATGTAACAGGATATATATATATATAAAATAAGAAGATTAGTTTCTATGCCCTATTATTTAAGAAGTAAATCAAAAATGGAACCTGCACCAATTGAGGAGCTCTTGACACAGGCGGCCGATACCATAAATACAATAACACAGGCTTTAAATACTATGATTTCGGGACAACAAGCAATTCAGGAAACACAAAATCTACAGATAAACGAGATAAGTACTAATTTAAACTCACTCATTACACAAATTTCAACAACACAAAACCCACATCCTTCCACATACAATCAAAATACAATTCCGGAAAATCAATCAATCAATCAAAGCCCTGTTGCCAAAATTCGTATAGAAGAATTTACTAAATCCATCCCGTTATTAAATATTCTCAATCCTATGTCAATATTAAAGTTCATTCTAGAAACACAAAACGTAATATCTTTAAAGGTCATCTCGGAAACCACTTTATTAAAATTTTTATTAACAAAGTGCCATACAAATTCAAAATATTTTTGGTCTCAAAAATTAGATGCCGATAATACTTGGCAGGACATCAAAACAGAATTATTGAGCGATTACATTTCTCCAACAATAAAACAGGATTTAATAGACAAAACTGTACATAGAAAACAATATGACCATGAATCATTCTATAATTTTGTTCAATCAATTAAATGTAACGCAAATATCCTATGTCCACATATGCTTGATATCGACATAGTACAATTAATTTTTGCTCACGTAAATTACACCACCTTCGACTTAATTAAATTTTCACCAGTACCAAACACCTTTCAAGACTTGCTCACGCTAGCTCGACAAGTCGAAGAAATTAAAATTAGGCAACAAAACTTTATAAATAGACAAAATATTTCAAATAACACCGTCCTAAACCCTGCTAACACTATTAACCCCTCAAACCCCCAATACTTTAACACAACTAACTCTCCTTCACAATTTCCTACGCCAACAGCTAACAATACTAATTTTACTAACGGTTCACCAGAAAATCCTATTAATACACTTAACAATACTAACCACCTTCCCAACACACACAATAGAAATCATACAAATACTCGACAAAATAACAACTATAAAAATAGGAACAATTTCACGAATAAAAATTATTCTCCATTTTGTACGTTTTGTAAAATTTCCGGTCACAGTTACAATGTCTGTCGAAAAAGGTTACGTCCGTATCAAACTAACACTAACAACATAAATTCTACAAATAACGAAATACAAAACAGTAATTTTACAACAATTAATTCAAACAACCCTTTCACCGAAACTAATTTCCCTTCTACATCACAAACAAACGAAAACATACCAAATACACAAATACAAATTCCAAAAAACTAAATAATCGTACAAATAATATCCCTTCAATAAACATTTTCATCAATCAAATTCCATACATAGCATTATTAGATTCCGGCACAAACATAAACATAATTCGTAAAAAAACCTTAGATAAAATTATTAAAACATCTAAATACAAAATTAAAATAATTAATTCAAATCTAATAGCATCTTTACCCGGTAGTAATCGACTAGAACTTTCTAATTGCGTCAACCTACACTTTAAAATCGCAAATTTATCATGGACTCAAAAATTTTATATTATAGAAAATTTAGCATTCCCAATATTATTAGGCTCTGATACTTTACATAAATGCGGCTTAATAATTAATTTCATTAACAATACAGTTACTTTAAAACACGACCTTAATAATAAAATTCCATTTTTAAAGATACAAAATGAATATATTATAAACATAGTAACTGAGTCTAAGATAAATTTAAACGAAGAACAACAAAAACATTTAGACAATTTATTAAGCAGATATAAATCCGTTTTAACCTCAAAACCAGGCAGGGCCAAAAATTTTAAATATCATATACCAATATTAAATAATACACCAGTAGCAAAACATCCTTATGTTCTAAAAGGAGATCAACTTCAAATTTTACAAGATAAATTACAAGAATTATTAAAAGCAGGCATTATCGAAGAAGCACAGAGTTTATATGCATCTCCAGTATTTTTAGTAGATAAACAAGACGGGTCCAAACGCCTCGTTTGCGATTTTAGGAATTTAAATTTTTATCTGGCTTCGGACCCCGTAGTCGGTCTTTCTATGAATCACGTATTTTCCAATTTAGGCAATTCAACGGTATTTTCCACAATTGACCTAACACAGTCGTTTTATCAAATCCCGTTAGATGACGAATCTAAACCACTAACAGCCATTATAACGCAGTTAGGGCAACAATTTCAATTTACAGTAGCCCCGATGGGTCTAAAATGTTCTAGCCAAGCTTTAATTAGGTATCTATCTAGAGAATTCGCTGACTTAATGAATAAATGCTTATTAATCTATTATGATGATTTAATTATTCATAGTAAAAACATAACGCAACACTTTGCCGATTTGCAAACAGTACTGGCCAGATTAAAAAGAACAGGTCTCACTGTAAATCCATCAAAAGCAAAATTTTTCATGTCACGTCTCAAGATATTAGGAAATTTAGTAACTCCAATGGGTAGATTACCAGACCCCAATAAGACCTCAGCACTACTTAATATGGCTATACCAAAAAATATAAAACAACTACAGTCAATGTTAGGTGCATTTGCATTTTACGCAAAATACATCCCCCAATTTTCAATAATAGTAGCTCCGTTAAATGAACTAAAAAAGAAAGATGTAAAATTTAAAATTGAACAGCACCATATTGATGCAATAAATAAATTAAAACATCATTTAGCTAACCCCCCGATATTGAAATTTCCGGATTTCAATAAAAAATTCATAGTTTACACCGATGCTAGTTTTACTGGAACCGGTGGTTGCCTAATGCAAGAATTTGATAACAAACTACACCCTATAGAATATTGTTCAAAAAAATTCAATAATCAAAATAGAATAATATCCGCGTACGAAGCCGAACTCATGGCAGTTATAAATGCTTTAGACTCATTTAAAGATTACCTACATGATAGACATTTTGAACTCCGTACAGATTGTAATGCTCTCATCTATCTATTTCAAACCCCACAAAAATACAATAAACTCTCAAGATGGCTTCTAAAAATATCTCAATATAACTTCACACCTGTACATGTACGTGGCGCTGATAACAATATTTGTGATATGCTAAGTCGATTATTTGATACAGAAAATACAGATATCGAAAAAAATGAAAATTCAAAAATAGATATAAATACTAAATACAATATACAAGAAAATAAAAATAATCTACAAACAATACAAAATAATTTAGAACCAGATAATCAAATAAACTTAATAAATACTATACAAAATGAAAATAATTTATGCATAAATAATCAAAAATTAGATAATATTCAAAATTTAATAAATAACATAAACTTCCAACCAAATAGTTATATGTCAATCAAGATCGCTCAGCAAAATGACCCATTTACGAAAACCGAACTCCAGCGAATACGAGCTGGAAATGTCGTTAATAATTTTCGTATTCGGGAAGGTTTGCTGATACATCTTTCTGGCAAACATAAAAAGAAACGTATAGTTTTACCAAAATCAATGTTACAATATGTATTAGATTATTTTCATAGATCAATATTTTCTTCACACGCAGGAATTATTTGTACGTACCGAAAAATAGCTAATAGATTTTATTATCCTAATTTATATAATATTGTAAAAGAATATGTAAATAATTGTACTATTTGTAAAGAACATAAACCTGTAAACAAAAATTATGATATCGCTTTCCAAAGTCACCCCCCAAAAAATATCTGGGAAAAAATTTTCGTCGATTTCGTAGGCCCTATTATAAAAACTCGTGGACCCCCAGAAGACAAAGACTTCAGATACATTTTTCTAGTTGCAGATTCATACAGTCGTTGGATTTTTGCGCGACCTACAAAGAAAACAACGTCAAAAGTGGTCATAAACATACTGGAAGATATATTTACCACTTTCGGATATGTATCATCAATAGTATCGGATAACCAATCTGTATTCCATAGTGAGAGATACAACAACTTCTGCTTCGAGAGAGCAATTCGCCAAATTTACACCTCTCCATATAATCCAAGGGCAAACGCAGCTGAACGTTCTATAAGAAATATAAAATCCAATTTAGCTACTATGATCTCACAATACTCAATCAATCATGCAAACTGGAATACCTTCTTGAAATACGCTGTCTTCAGCATCAACAATTCGTATAATTCAGCCATAAATGCTACTCCAGCACAAGTATTCTTAAACCGTCAAATGCTAACTCCACTAGACGTAAATGCTGAATTATCGGAAATCTTACAAGCTGATAAACCAAATCCACAAAAAATCCAACAAGCAATCACAAATGCACATGAGCGTATAAAAAATCTAACCGCAAATCGTCCACAAACATCAAATTTTACTATTGGTCAGATGGTCTACAAGAAGATTCTACAACATCAACACGATATTGATAAAGAAGCAAAATTCTTACAACGTTTTCAAGGCCCGTTCATTCTACTCGCCTACTTGACACCATGTACCGCCATTTTGCAAGACCCACGCACCTCCGCAGTCAGTAAATGTCATGTAAGGTATTTGAAACCAGCTTAATTTCCCGTAGCGTTCCGCTTTTTGCGAACGGGGTGAAAATGTGACGAATTAAATTCGACACATTATTGAATTCTTTGGAAAACGATTATAAACGAACATTAGATTAATTAATAATTACTCGATTGCAAAATGTCAGAATACTGACATCTAACATTTGTGTTCGAAGTTAATATCAGTCCAATATCCTCTGTGGTCCAATATGTCAGATCATAGAATTCAATAAAAATCAATTATATATATATAAATGCCACCTAGTGATATATTTTCAAATTGACGTTTACATTTCGTATTACCATCACATATTTTTATACAGAAATCTGAAAGTTTAGTTAACGCTTTGTCCATTGCTTGATCGAACCTTTATTTCAAAATTAATTGGCAAACAAATTATATAATAGATAATTAAAAAAATAAGTAACTTATATTAATTAAAAACAATACACTCTCTCTTCTCCAAGCGACCGCGATGATGTTAACATCGAACAAAGAAATGTAAAAAAAAAAGGGACTTGGTCAAGATGTAATTTAGAACTTATAACGTTATTATTGAAAGGAAAAAAAAAATGCATCATTGTTAAGATAAGTAATATTTTATTGTAATAAAAATTTGGAAATTTATTTAAATAATATGAAAAAATAATTTAAATTTAATGTGTATAAGCAAAAACATAACTTAATATAAAATATAATTAAATGGAATAATAGCATGTAAGTAAAATTTAACTTAAATATTTAACGTCGTCTTGTACTATCGCATTCATTCGAAATTCAAAAAAAATTTCGGGGATTCAGCAAAAAGTCAACGACTCAAATTTAGTTAATTTATAATTTAGAAAGTATAGGTATATTTAGTTATTTGTGTAATTTATATTCGTAGATTTATATTTAGATTAACTTTAAGTAAATTTCCAAGTATATACTGATTGTGTGTATAGTTTAATTATTATCAAATCACGTAACTATTTCCGGTTAGGTAAACAAAATTTGAACATGTGCAACTCTTAGCATTATTTCGATATCTGGTTGAATCCTTTAAATCTTATAAAGCTTTAGTAAAATTTAATTTGTAACGTTATCTTCTAAAAAATTTCAATTTAAATCTGATTTTATTTTTGCCATCCGTAATTCTGAAATTTCCAAAAGGCGTTCAATTGTGTCTGGACAGGGGTAAACGCTGGCAGGCTAAATTTAATTTAGTTTGCTCCCTCGTATGAAATCCGACACGTATATCACAATAAAATTGCAATAGTTTTCTCGTCGTAAAAGTTTTTTCTTTCCGATTTCTCCTCAAGAAATCGAAGGAGCACGTTTGGGCAAAGGAAGCCGTATTTTAGGCCCCACTCGTCTCGTGTTTAAGTATAACTTAGACACTTTATTTATACCAAAAAACAATTGAAATAAAAAAAAAAAAAACCAAAAAAATCGAAAAAATAAAAAAAAAAAAAAAAAAAATAAAAAAAAAGGAAAAAAAAAAAAACCAAAATTATTATTTTTAATTAATGAGCTCAAACAAAATTTAATATCGATTAATTTATAATTTCATAAAATTTGATATTTACAGAAATACACATACAAATTATTCTAGTCATAAATTTTAAAAGGAAAATCGGTACAGTTATAAAATTTGTGTTTGCAACTTTAATTTAATTCGATTAACAACATATTTTCCAAAAAAATCTTTGTAACGATATTTTAAAAAAAAAAAATTATTCTATAAATTTCGAAGCTTTAATTTACATTTAAGTAAAAACTGTATAATTTACTAACTCATGTGGTAGTACATTTCCTTAACTGGCACACGCGGCATACTTGAATATCGTGCGTCTCAGTTTGAAACGTATCGCCACATCGAGGACCTAAGATGCAAATTCTACTTTAAGACTATTCGAAAAGATAGCCAAGAAACATTTGTGTTAATTCTCAAATTAGTAATTATTTACTGTCGTAACTTTTAAGATTTCAAATTTTGTAACTCAGAATTATTTCTAGTCATCCTTCATTGTAATAAATTGTAGTTGGTGAACTTTCGTGTTTTTAAATTAAAAAACCTGCCTTTACAGTCAAAAAGAATTTCAGGTTATTTGGGGATCTTGTGGTTTGGGAAAACGATCCGCGACCATAGCCTTCCACTGCCACACACCATCTTGTCTCCATAAGACCTAGGAGAAAACTCTGCTGATCGTAACCCCAATCAACCCGAAAAGTAGCACCCAAAGTCCGAATACTTATAACCCCAAGACAACCAATTACAACACATAATAAATAATAACTATAATCGACATCCAATAAATAAAAACACATAAAATAATTTTTAAATTTTAATTTTTAATTTTTTGCTACATTAATTATTTGAATATTATTTTATTTTGTTTTTATTTACATATTTAGTTATTTTTTTTTTTAATATATTTTATACAATTTTATGTATTTGTAACTTTGTGGTTGTTTATTTGAATATTTTTTTCAATATTTTCTGTTGTTTTTGTTTTTGCAACTTTGAATTATTTTTATTTAAAACACGTTCATTGGACTGATAAAATTTTTAACGTTATTTGTGGGGGTAGTAAAAACTTTTTACGTTTTTTGAATTTTTATAATTCTCTCAATTTCTAACAATAAAATGGCGGATGAAACTTAACACAGCATAAAAAGTAAGTGTCACACAAATTTCATCATCAATTTATAGTGATTCTGTTAATTGTTAAGCTACGGTATCAGAGTTGGTTTTAGTACATTAACGATCATAATCTGTAACGACGGAACGCTCAACTGGCACACCATTTTGACAACTAATCCACTTTATATGGGATTGTTGACGAAGTACAGCGTTGTGTCGCAATTTCAGTCAGGTTTCACTTAATTCCGTACGGCGTTCAGAACCACTAACGTGTTAAATACTATTTATGATTCGTAGTATTTTTCAGTTCAGTAATAAAAATTGAATTTTCGAAATCCAAATTTTTGCTGCAAAATTACAAGAAATAGTATTTTAAAATTTTATGAACGTTTTTACCATTTTTCATTTTAAAATTCAGTTTCCGTTATTTTATTAATTAATGATAAAAGTGGATAAAAAGTGACTTATTATTCAAATGTATATCCGTTTGTAAGACACTGATTTCCATACTTAAAAATTCCGAAATATCAAAATTTAAATTTTAGCACCCCTAATAGTGCTCTACTTTGCTTGATTCCTTTGTGATCGGATTTTAATTCTAGGCGTTTACTAATAGTAACTTTTCAAGGCGTTTACACTAAACAATGGTTGGTTGATTTGGTTTTTTTGGCTATAGCTCCTAAACTACATAGAATTTGAGAAATTTGCAGCTAGTATCGACGCGTCTAATACTTCTGCATAATTTATCTAATTTAACCAACACTGTATCTCTGACTATGAGATCGCCATGATGGCAATTTTATTAGGTACACCTTGTATATTTTTTTTTTTAAATAAAATATTTTTGTCCAAAACGAAAATGTTAAAAAAATAACATATACAAGATACATTTTCAGTTAGAATTAGACAAAAATCCAAGATATTATGATAAAACAGTAAACGATCTCGGTTGATAGTATTTTAGTTCATACATATTATATTATGAAACTGAATACACAACTCCCTCCACAAATATTTTATTTATTTTAAATTAAATACTCGCTGATACTACATATATGTTTATACACATACATATGTATGTATATAGAAACCCATCACAAATTCATATATTCAATTATTTAAATTGAGCGGCCGAAAGTACCAATAGGGAAAAGGGCAAGACAGACATACTTAATATCCGTAAATAAATATCCATAAACTATAAATATTAGAGATGGGTGTCTAATCGATTGAACATATGTAAATATATTGTGATTTAAATATCTTATCGATTTCTGTATTCGAACTTAACGCGTTGATTTTTCTCTTCAACTAATTTTTTTCACTTTATTACATAAACAAAATGTGCCTTCCGCAGTATCTTGTAATAACATAGTTTTAGTCCAGTTTTGTGTATATCGAAAAATATAAGAATTTAGTATCTGAAATGTTTTCGCTAAATAACTGAAATTTCCTTACGGCATTGAAAAACTCGGAACCTAACATTTGCAATTGGAACAATTTTAAATGCACAATAATTACGCTCCGAAATTTTATCATATTTTAAACAATCAATAACGACAAAAGCCATTTATATTAGTCAAGTATTTTTTAGTCTCAGTCTCAGATAAGAACGGCGAGAGTAGGGGCGCTATCCGTTTTCGGACCCGTAGAACACGATTCTGTAGAAAAAAATGTCTGATATATATATATATATATATATATATATATATATATATATATATATATATATATATATATATATATATGTCGTGACCGAAACTTTAATGAAACTTATTAAACCCGGACGACACCGGAGATCCCGTTTGGAATGTTGAGGATCGCCACTTTGTTTTATCGAAAACGAAAGAAACGGAGCTTTGGCTTGAATTAAAATCCTTATTGATTTACTTGTTCACTTTATTTAAATTTTATTTATTTTTATTAAGTTTTATTTACTTCAAAGATTTTATTTATTTATTTTTCGTTAACTTATAATTGTTTTGTTTGATGTGATTTGGTATTGATTAATAAAACGAAGTTCAAATTAAATTAATTTTATTAAAGTAAAATCATTATTACAACAATTAAATAAAAAGATCTGAACATAACGACGAAAAGACTATCAAAATTTATTAAAATGGCCAAAACTGAAAATAATGAATTTACATCGAATTTATAATAATTTTTATGTTTAGTTAGCAAAACTTATTTAACAAAGATAGAATTTATTTTTATATTCAAATACATTGCTTGAAATAGAAAATATATTTTATTTTAATATGTCTAGGGAACATCCGGTAGTTGGCTCGTGGATTATGCTGTTTTCTGCATTTTCACATCCTGTGTGTAGTTATGTTGCGTTGATCTCACGGTGATAGATTTTGTTGAAATTTGCAAATTTTATGTGTTGTGCATGGCACCACACTCCTCCCCCATTAGAAAGGTTCCTGCGGGACCTTAGAATTTGACTGGGCGAATGGGACGGCGTCCAGATACACATGATGCTGAAGTTTGGATTCTTCGGTCCTTCAAAAGTACTGTTTGGCTGCTGGGCTCGAAGACCACTTCGTGATTGTACGGCTGGACTTGATTCCTCTGGTTCTCCCCGAATAGACAATTGTAAAAATTAAATGTGTTGCCTCCCGATTTGGTGCATGGGCATAGGCATTTGAATAATCTTGCTAGTAACGTCGCTATTACTTTGAATATTCCATATTTATAAAAGTAGTAAAGTAGTAGTACAGCTATGATTCCCGTACCAATGTAGCATAACCAGTTGTAAATGACGTTTTCGTACTTGATTATAAATGGTTTGTTTAACTGGCTTTGAAGATTTTCGTCCATCTTCTCCAATTGATGTTGAGTGTATTTGACTTCGTTGAGGTCCAGATTTGTTAATTTTATGGGCTTTAAGTATTGTGGTTTTAGGGCCTCTTCTTTATGTAAATATTTGCAGCAATCATCTTCCAGGATGTCGACTGCTGGAATGTGTATGTAGTGAACGGATAGGTTTTTGATTGACATTTCGGGCTGTAGTACGACGTTGTGTGTCATGAAGCGGCAGTTGTTTGGAATTTTGAGAAGTCCAATTCCATGTAGGCTTCTTTCTTCATCTGGATACTGTGTGCAGAGTACGGTTCCCTTTGTCGGTTTTGATAAGATGAACAACCATTGATTTTGGGATATTTGTTTCCAGACTTCGGACTGTGCGTATATGGTGGTTTTCTTGCATGACCTGGGAATGGATGCTTCTTGAAGATCGAACATTTCTAACTCGCAAATGTTGTCGGTTCTTCTTTGTAGTGTGTCGATATTTTTACAGATGTACACATCATTGACTAGTGTACACGGATCGAGCTGTTTTAAAGTAGCGAATTGTGACTTTCCTCTGCTGGATATTATGTAGGGAAAATCTATGGTAATATAGGATACTTGTGAGGAATTTTGTAATGGTGTTGAAAGTGGAAATGCTTGATATAAACTGTATTCAGTAATTTGCGCTATTGGAACTTTTAATAAAATTACTAAAATGTTATCAGTCATAAAAGCTTTGACTTCCATTAATTTATAATAATTTTCAATAGTCTCTGTGCTAACTTTAATTGGTAATTCAAGAGAAGAAATTTGACTTAATTCATTCATAAGATTTGTAGGAGTAATTATGTTGTAATCAATTATCCCGTGTCTTATTAATGTTAGTGTCATACTATAAGATTGTAATTGTTTTAGATTTAAATCATTTATTTGTTTTATTAGCAATAAATGGTCTAAAAGCTCGATTTCAAGTGAATTGCGATTAATTATGCTAGAAGAATTAGATATGTATTGATTAAAAGTTTTAATATTAATATTTAATTCTTGTTCCGCGTCTTGAATAGTATTTAACGTTTTATTTAAAGTATTCATTGTTTCTGATAGAATTTTTATTTGATCTTTCATTAATAGATGTGTTGTTTTCCTATCACTAATAATAGAATTTATCGAATTTGTATAGAATGTTGCGTCATCAGAATCCGGTGATCCGATAAGCCACTTTAATATTTTAGAACCTACATTTAAAAGTCCTCTTCGTCTACGTACATGATGAGCTTGAATAGTTTTGATTAAAGTTTTTATTTCTTCCATTTGCTGTACTAATAATTTTTGTTGTAATTTACAAGTCCCGGCGCTGGAGTGATTACTTGGTATCATTTTGCAGAAAATGTATGATTTGTGGTAGTATTCTTGAGCCTTTTCTAAATTTTCTTCGAATGTAGTTGTATTGATGTAGTGCATTAGTGTGAATTTTTGATTACATATATTTGCGTCCCCTAGTTTCTTGAATAAAATTCCCGGCGAGGTGTTAATTTGTTCCACCTGTATTTCTGCCGTCGTTTGGTGTATAAGCAGTAGTATTGGTAACAACGTTGATAACTTCGCCATCTGAAACGTAAGGTTTCAGGTTATTTTCGTGGAATGTTTTATTTGTATTTCTATATCTAACTTTAACTGTGTGAGTATCAGGATGGACAGATGTGATTTTAAATGGACCTTTGTAGCGACAGGATAATTTCCCTGGAGCGGATTGGCCTTCTTTTACTAGGACGTATTCTCCTACTTGGAAATTTCTTACTTTTGTTTGCTTGTCGTATTGAGCTTTATTTTTGATTTTGCTTTGTTTTAAATTTTCTCTTGCAGCTAATCGTAATTTCTTGATTTTTTCTTGCACTTCTTGTGATAATTCTTGATATGTTTTTGCATTTGTGTTTCTTTCAAACGATGTTGGAATATTCGGATCGATTCCAAATACAAGTTTGTATGGTGTTTCGTCAGTGGAGCGATTTTTGTGGGTGTTGAATGAAAATGTGGCTAAATACAGCATTTCATCCCAGTCGTTCATTTCAGTGTTGATATATGATCTTAAATAATTTTCAATGTACGAATGTGTTCTTTCTAGCGAACCATTTGTTTGAGGATGATATGGAGATGTGGTCTTCTGTTTGATGTTGAATAATTTATTGACTTCTTTGATGACGGAGCTGGTAAAAACAGGATCTTGATCCGTTAGAATGGATTTCGGAAAACCAAATGTGCTTGCATATTTCAGGAAATAGATTGCTGTTGTTTCTGCTTTTCTATCCTGAAGTGGATAAACTTGAAGGTGCTTTGTCAGATTATCCTGGATCGTAAGGATGAACTTATTTTGATTCCTTGTTACCGGAAGTGGGCCTATAAAATCCATTGAGATTTCGTCATTGAAGTTCTTTGCTGTTGTGGTGATCACCATTGGTGCTTTTCCAATACGAGTTGTTTTTGTTTTTTGACATATGGGACAATTCTTGATGTATTTTTCGACGTATGTTTTCATACCTTTCCAAAAGTATTTTTGTCGAAGTTCGCTGTATGTGCGGGCAATGCCTGGATGACCTCTTAATGGTGAATCATGGTATTCGCGTAGTAACTGTTGTTTTTCCGCTTCTGTTCTGACGATGATAGTTTCCACTGTTTCTTCATTATTTGTTTCTTGATTATTTATTTCTTCGTTAGTTGTTTCTTCATTTATAGTTTCTTCATTAACAATTTCTTCGTCACTTGTTTCTTCATCTATTGGTATCGTTTCGATTGCGTTATTCATACCTGAAGTGCTTGGTATCGGTCCTTCATTTACTTCTTGATTGTTAGTTTCGTTGTCCATACCTTCTTGTTGAATTTCGTTCAATTCTTTTTCTAATATTTCTTGTATTTCTTCTTCTGTTAAATCTTCTTCAATTGTGTTACTGCTTACACCTAATTCTTTTTCTAATGCTTCTTGGATTTCCTCTTCAGTTAATAGTGAAGAAAAACCAATATTATTTATATCGATTATTTCGATGTCATCGTTGAAATGATAGGATAGTAAATTATTTATGTATTTTTCACTTATTGTTTTATCGATATGTTTTAAATTAATAATTGTATTATTTTCGGATGTTAAAGATATTTCTTCTAACGCTTGGTATAATATTTTAAGATTTAGTTTATCTTTTATGTTTTAATATTAATAAAATTATACTTTGATTATTTTTATCTTTTCGTATTATTTGACCTATATTAGCATTTGTAATATCATTTTTATTAAAATTATTTAGAATAAATGTTTTTAATTCTTCTTTTATTTGAAGATCTTTTATAATAGGTATTATTAGTGATTTAATATTATTTATGTCATTACCTCGATTAATTTTTATATTGGGGTTACATGTTTTATTAAATCTTTGGAAATTTTCAAATGATTTTTCTTTATTTAACATAGCTACTAATATTGGACGACTTAAAGTATTCGCGGTGTAGTTGGTTTTGCCTGGGATGTATTGAATTTTATATTGATAATTAAGTAACTTTAGCCTCCAGCGTACCAATCTACTCGTCGGATCCTTTACGGAATTTAGCCATACCAAAGGACGATGATCAGTCTTTATTAAAAATTCACGACCGTATAAGAAATGGTGAAAATTTTTAATTGTTTTAATAATCGCAAGACACTCGCATTCAATTACAGGGTAGTTCCTCTCAGCCTGATTTAATGTACTGGAGTAATATGCAATTGGCATATCAATCCCGTCATATTCCTGTGTAAGGACGCCTCCTACGCAATCGTTCGATGCGTCCGTAGTAATTGAAAACATTTTATTTTCATCAGGATATTTTAAGATTGGTGTTGAAGTTATTTTATTTTTCAAAGTTTCGAATGCTTGTTTGCAATTATTATCAAAATTGAACTTTTGATCTTTCTTTAATAAATTAGTTAATGGTTTGGCTATTTGTCCATAATTTTTAATAAATTTTCTATAGTACCCGGTGATACCTAAAAAGCTTTGTAATTGTTTAATGTTTTTTGGTTCGTTTAATTTTAATATTTTATCTATTTTTTCAACCTGCGGCTTGATTCCTTCTAAGGAAATTACATGGCCTAGGTATTTTAATTCCTGTTTAAGGAATTCGCATTTATCCATATTAATTTTTAGATTGTTTTCTTTTAATATACTAAATATTTCAGAGAGGTATTGTATGTGTTCATCTAAATTTTTACCTAATACAATTACATCATCCAGGTAACACATGCATTTATTTTCTAAGATTTGTTGATGAAATATTTCGTTCATAAGGGTTTGAAAAGTAGCAGGACTGTTGATTAATCCGAATGGCATTTTTAGGAATTCGAAATGGCCGTTTCCTACAGTGAAACCTGTCTTGGGAATGTCTTCTTCTTTTACAGGAATTTGGTGGAAACCACTTGCCAAATCAAGTGCACTGAAATATTTGTTTCCGCCTAAGTTTGTTAAAATATCATCGATACGTGGAATAGGGTAGCTATTGGGGATGGTTTTTTCATTTAACTTCCTATAATCAATAACCATTCGACACTTTTGGATACCTGAAGAATCTAATTTTTTATCGACTATCCAGACGGGTGAATTATAAGGACTTTTACTTTTACGAATAATACCATTTTTTAATAATTCATCTACTTGTCGTTGTGCTTCGTCCCTTAATTTTTTTGGAAGAGGGTAAATTTTATTTTTAATTGGTACATTGTCAATTAATTTAATTTCGTGCTCGATTTTTTGTGTACAACCTGGTGGGTCGTCATCTAATTTCACAATAGTATGAAATTGTAAAATAGTGTTTTCTAATTTTTGTTTTTCAATTTCTGTAAGTCCGTCTGTCCTTAAAATTTTAATAATTTCTTGTTTTCGTACAGGATCAATATTAATTTGGAAAACATTAAGTATTGGATCGAGAGAAATTAAATTATTTTTATAATCAATAACTGCGTTATATTTTGCCAAAAAATCAGAACCAATTATTCCATGAAATGGAACTTTGTCGCTATCTACTAAATGAAAATAATGATGAAAGTTAAAATTATTTTTAGTCAAAAAGATTGAAACAAGTCCGTAAGGTTGTATTACGCCATCTGTTATACCGCTAATATTTGGTTTAATACTTGTATCTATTTCAGTACTATAATTTGGATTTATGTTGTCCAATTTTATCAGACTGACACTTGCACCAGTATCGATCAAGAAAATAAATTCGTTAGTTTTTGAATGTGAGGAATTAAAAATTAATTTTTTATCAATTAAGCCATTTGGAATTTTTGTGAAGCCGATTCTACTTGTTTGCTCGTTGTTGCGGCTTCTGTCAACCCGAGCGTTTTTAAGTTTAAATTATCATTTGCATGTGCTACTTTTGGATTAGGGTTATTTAATCTCTCGTTATATTGTTTTTTTCTACACTCTTCAATAGTATGACCCTTAAAATTGCAATATGTGCATTGTTTAATTACTGATCGATTATTATCCGATCGATTTGGAGGATTGTTATACGATGGGTAATTTGATTTACTCCTACAATCCTTTGTATTATGATTTGAACGTTTACATATTTTACAATATTTACGAGGTTGAGAATTACTAACGTTAAGATTTTTAAATTGATTTTGAACGTTTAGAAATGCTTCTTCTTCGCTTGCTATGCATAAAGCTTCATTCATCGAAGAATAAGTTTTATGGCGTAAAATATTTGATATTTCGGGTTTACAATGGTGTGTAAACCGTCGTAATGCCGTCTCTTCGATGAGTGCTAGCTTTCCTAATAATAATGATTCTGAAATATTATTTTCTTTTACCTTTTGAATAATTTTTGAATTTAAACTTTCGATTCTTAAGTAAAATTCTTTTATAGATTCATTTGGTTTTTGCCTACACGTTTCTAATTGTTCTTGCAAATATGTGAGACTTTCTGTTATTTGATAAATTTGTTTTAATTTTATTTTTAAATCATAGAATGATAAAATATTTGTACCATTTAATTTATTTTTAACGTCTGAAGAGACTTTTGAAAATATAAGTGCCGTCAGCGCTCTTTGTTGTGAATCATTTGCTAGGTTGAGGGCATTTTCGGCGTTTTGTATGAAATTATGTAGTTCGGAAGGGTTTCCGTTGAATGGGGTTACCATTTGCGCAAGGAATGAAATAGGAATGTGTTCCATTGGAACATCGTTATCTTCGGAGACTTCTGGGGATTGTGATCGGGATGGATTTTGTGAATCAGGATTCATGATTGGAAAAATAACTTAAAAGCAGAGAGAAAAATCAACAATCCACCTACCTTTGTACAAGCTCGGCTGTTTTGTTGCAGCGTCTTGACCTGTCTCTGTAGTCGGATTTTCTTGTTGTTTTTTCAATTGTTGTACACCGTCGTGACCTGGTTCGATTCCAAGCTGGTAGCGCACAATGTTTGATTGCTCGTTATTTTCCTTTTGTACACCGTCTTGACCTGGGCTGGTTCCACAAGCTGGTAGTGCACAGTAAATTCACGGTCTGTATTCACAATGTCCCGTTTTTCACTTATTGTCCTTTTTGTCGACCGAAGGATAACTATCCTGGCAGGATCGCCAGATTTGTCGTGACCGAAACTTTAATGAAACTTATTAAACCCGGACGACACCGGAGATCCCGTTTGGAATGTTGAGGATCGCCACTTTGTTTTATCGAAAACGAAAGAAACGGAGCTTTGGCTTGAATTAAAATCCTTATTGATTTACTTGTTCACTTTATTTAAATTTTATTTATTTTTATTAAGTTTTATTTACTTCAAAGATTTTATTTATTTATTTTTCGTTAACTTATAATTGTCTTGTTTGATGTGATTTGGTATTGATTAATAAAACGAAGTTCAAATTAAATTAATTTTATTAAAGTAAAATCATTATTACAACAATTAAATAAAAAGATCTGAACATAACGACGAAAAGACTATCAAAATTTATTAAAATGGCCAAAACTGAAAATAATGAATTTACATCGAATTTATAATAATTTTTATGTTTAGTTAGCAAAACTTATTTAACAAAGATAGAATTTATTTTTATATTCAAATACATTGCATGAAATAGAAAATATATTTTATTTTAATATGTCTAGGGAACATCCGGTAGTTGGCTCATGGATTATGCTGTTTTCTGCATTTTCACATCCTGTGTGTAGTTATGTTGCGTTGATCTCACGGTGATAGATTTTGTTGAAATTTGCAAATTTTATGTGTTGTGCATGGCACCACATATATATATATATATATATATATATATATATATATATATATATATATATATATATATATATATATATCATAAAGTGATGATAAAGTTCGCACCTAGGAAGTCTGTACCACTCGCACAGGTCACCCAAATAAACCTAGGGGGCTGAAATTTTGTATTCGGATTGAGTTTGTATCAAGGGGGTGCCTTTTGGGGGTCTCAGCCTTACCCCCACCATTTTTATACCAAAAAGAACATAATTTTTCTTGTTTCGTTTGGGTCAGAGTCCCCACAAATAAACCTGAAGGGCTGAAATTTTGTGTACAGGTTAAGCTAATAGCCAGCTACTGCTTTTTGGAGGTTTTAACTTTTAACTCTTACCCCCACGTTTTTTACGCCAATATTTCCTTGATTTTTTTGCCTTTTTTCTAACACTTCTAGAGACTCTCTAAGGAAACCTAGAGGGCTGAAATTTTGTACGTGTATTGAGTTAGTACCCACCTAGTGCCTTTTAGGGATTCCACATTACTTTTCCCCCCACTTCTCCCATTTTTACATCGGAATTAAATGGTATTGTTAAATGTGTTTTAAATGCATTATTTTTTTCTAACACAAGTAGGCGAATAGTAATTTTAAAAAAATTTTTAAATAAATGAGCTTACGTTTATAACAAATGCAATACGCGAATATTAAGTAATTTAAAAATGTTATTAAAGTCACTGTTTATTTATAAAGTAGGAATTTTGGATTTTTCTTATTTATAAAATAGAAATTTTTGATTTTATTGGAAAGAAAAAATATCTTCGTAAAGACCTTCCAGTTTACTATTTAAGTTCCAATAGCAATTGACGGATAAGCATGGGTTGAAATGCCCTGGTGCGAATTGTGTTGGCTTTTTTCCTGCTAACTGCTATCGGCACAAGATTGAAATTTACTGAGATTTAGCCCTTAAAAACTTAAAACCTTTTTTTAAAGCCCCGGTCAACCGGACATTCATCATCAGTTTTAAAACCACCAAAATGACAAATCGCTTGTAGACTTGCAATCACATTTCGCTTGTAGACATTCAATACCGAAGATGAAGGGAAAAATTCGACTTCCGTGATGGGACCCCGCTGCTCACGGCGTTTTTTTTCAAATTCATTGATTACTAAACAGAAATTATCCGTCACTAGTATCTATAGATATAACCCTTTAACCAGGGCCGGATTTACCTTAAATGCCGCCCTGAACCCCGTGAAAAATGCCCCGTGAAAAATGCCCTACCTTTCCCTAAAAAGAAAAAAGACATTTCTTAATAACTTTTTAACTTTTTTCTACAAGAACTTAGTGCCAGCCCTCCTAGAAATTTGCCTTCCAGGGGACTAGCCCCGCGTGCCCCTACTGTAAATCTCACACTGCTTTTAACTCTTAACACTATTTTTAATTGTAAGGATTTTCAGCATACCTCAAAATGTAACCAATGTTAAGAAATAAGAGCATGTCTTAGTCTTGCAATTCAGTTTAATATTTATTCACACCTAAACCCTTCATAATTATGTAAACGTTTTTGATTTCAGAGTATTTACCAGCACGTCCACCATAATAATAAAAATGTTGAAGATATCGAACGTTGAAAGGGTTAAAATAATAAACTATATATTACCATTCGTACCTACATATTTTAATGCTAAATTCTTAGGCTATTGTATAACATTTATGTAACGTTATCACATTCGATAAGCAAACAGAGCACATCAACAACAATGTGAATAACAATTATATGAGCATTGTTGAAATTTCGAATTGATTTGTTGAATACATCAGCACAAGTTGGCAGAAATCAGGATATATCGATGGTTTTCCAGAAAACTGACACAAGGCAAAAAACGTGATTTTGCAGGAAATCATTTTTAAAATTATTTGAACCAATTATTAAGTTTTTTTCATCATCTTTATTAATTTTGTAAACTTTTAATTTATTTGTGCTATTGTTATAAAATAATATATTGGAAAATGACTTTTCTTCCAGTATCATATATTTCTTTTTGCAGTTTAAGAAAATAAAAATTACTTTTTTCCCAGATGTGACATTTTTCTTTAAAATTTTTATTATGTTGCAAATTTTGATTAGGCTGTAAAAAAATATTGATCAGGAAAAACGTCACAACTAAGAATATGACACTTTTCTAGATAAATTAAATGTATCCGATACCAGTATTTTTTTAAATATGTCACTTTTCCTGAAAAAAAAACTGTGAAATTTTAATTTTATTAGACACTTTTTTTAGATATGCCGTTTATCTAGAAAGAAAACGATGCTTACCCAACCAACACCAAAACACAACTGATTTATGACAGTTTTCTTGATATGTCTCAATGCGATTCGATCTCGAACCAAAACGACATTTACGTTCTCTCTTAGCCACGTTTCAAGTTACACTTATGACATTTTTCCACATAAAAATATACATATTTGGAAGTTTGTTTTTCACATAAAACGTGAAAAGCCGTTTTTGGACTTATGTCACTTTTCTCGAAAACCATCGATATGTAAATTTAAATGATATGGTTTGCTGTTTGATATTTAAATAATAACTAAATATGTGCAAATTGTCGTAGGTAGAAAGGTATTGTCTTATTCAAAAGTGTGGTACCAAAACATAAAAAAAATTATCAGTTGAATTTTTTGGCATGAAAACTCGTTAAATTAAAATCATTTCCCAGTTCCTCTGCCAGTTTCAATCATTTAAGGTGTAGTACAATTTAAGTTTTATTTTTTGATCATTTTATTTTTAAAGTTTCAGTATTTTAAAAATATTTTTTTGTATGTTAAGGTCCGTCCACAATCTCATGTTTTATTACCGACTTACTTTCAATACCTCTAGTATTAGCGAATTTCCAGAAAGAATTCTGGAAATTCAGCTATTACAGTAGGTGTCATGACGCGACTTGAGCCCGGGACTATGGCAGAAATTTGTTTTGAGGTTCCTAGAAACCGAAAATAATATTCACTAAAATATATATATATATATATATATATATATATATATATATATATATATATATATATATATATATATATATATATGTATATATATATATATATATATATATATATATATATATATATATATGTATGTATGTATGTATGTATCAGCACGATAACTCTCGAACGAAATGTCCTAGGCTTACGAAATTTGGTGACAACGTTGGAAGTCGAAAAATCTTGGATGAGTTCTTCAGCCAGGCACGTCGGATGCCAAGAACATGGTTTTTGTTCTTGCAAAAAATTAGTTTTTTGCCAAAATTTCCACTTATTCAAAAATTTTTGCCAAATTTTTTTACATCATTTAAAAGAGGAGAAAAAATTACATAAAAAAGGTCTTTAAACTATTATTCTTTGTGAACTAGTTTCCGAGAAAAACTAATTTTTATAAACGGAAATTCGCTATGTATGCAGGATGCTGCGACAGGGGTATTTTTAGAACTATTTTTGTTTATAATCTTTCATTTTTATGGTTTCGTAGTGTAACCACGAAATCGTAATAGATTCTTCATATCTGTCACCCCATTAGTTGGTCTATCTACACGTGACCACTTTTAAATATCAATATCCCACTTTACGAAATTTATTAGACAGAGTCATTTAAAAATTATTGAAATTTTTAACTCACATAGAAAGTAAAGGGTTCAGATAATCTTATTATTAACAAGTTAAAGGCCAAATTATCGAGTGAATAAATCTCTAACATTTACTTACTGACAGACAACGCACAGCCTAAACCGTTGGGTTTAGGAGAATGAAATTTTGTATAGGAGTTATGTAATGTAGGTGAGCACTAAGAAAGGGTTTTTGAAAAGTCGTTTCCTAAATGGGTGAAATAGGGAATGAAAGTTTGTATGAATTTTTAAAGTTAGAGATATATAAAAATATGTTACTATGGCTATTATAAATAATATCTTATTTAATAAATCTTTGACACTGACTATAACGTCCTGAGGTGTTGCCGATGGTAAATCTCATCGGGTGGGTATACGACTGGTTGTTAAATAAACAAGCATATAAATATCAAAATAATGCAAATCAAAAGTTCAACGTCATCATTTAGTTGAATGTAGTCTTAGCCTTTGAGGAATACTTGAAACTAAATTTCTTATTTCTTTCCTGAAAATTTACAAATAATTCACTCTTGAGTTCAAGAACGGACATAACGTTAAAAATTATTTTGAATTGTAAATCCAATTTTATTTGAAAAATGTACATATATTCTGATAGTCAATTATATTTGAAATTTTTGACAATAAAGTATGATCGAGATTCTTAAACTATAAAATTGAATAATTGATAAATAACATTGTAAGTATATTTTTCAAGAATCGAGATTCACCAAAGCAATGCGTAGAAATATAAACCGTATATCATGTACAATGATTTATTTAAATTATAAGCCGAACGGAAAAAATATGGATAAGTCCTGTGTATATATAAATAAATTTTAATAATACATTGTTACATAGTTATAAAATATCCTGTTATTGTTTTTTTTTTTTTCTTATTTTTTTGGAATATGTTAAATTTTGAAGCATAATATAATACATATCTTCAAAAAATAAATAAATATATTCACTGTGCCAAGAGATTTATGAATACTTATACCTATTTTGTTTCGAATGTACCTACAAAATTCTTATAGTTAATAACTTTTAATATCAATCCGAATCCTAAAGAAATCGAAAAAAAAATTAACGAAAATCCTGCAAGAAAGTCAAACCCTGCTTTTCACTAGCAATATAAATTTTAGGTCGCTAACGTTCTGGCTAGTACTCAAATTTTAACGTTAATATACTCTATTGATGTTCATATCAGTAGCTGGTCCTTTAAGAATGATGCGGATTTTATAGCTAAAAATGTAAAAAAGGAAGGTGTGCATCTGAAAAATTATTCGAGACAATACTTTTTCATAATAATTTTTACGTAACAAGGATGAAGTTGTTTTCGAATTTCTTTTTTTTAGTTCATTTTAATAAGATGCAAACTGTCCTTAGTTTTTGAGATCCCCTGATTATTTTCTGGAATAATGATATTAGCCGATAATATTAGATTCCATATTATTAAAAAAACAACACAATTCAAAAAGTAATGGATTAACTGTTGAACGGTATTTAATAAAAATGAAAACGTCTTAATTATAAACGCTTAAATTATGAATAATTTATGCAAGAAAACTGATTTTATCTCAGAAGCTAGCGGATCAGTTTTGTTTGTTACATATAATGAACATACATAATATTTTATTAATTGTTATTATTTATTATATATTATATTATGTATATTATAATATAATATAACATATATTATTATTATTATTATTATATGTAGGTATCATAATATTTTGATAATAATAATATTATTATTAGTTTATAATAATAGTATACCCCATTTCAGATATAATTGATCATGAGTTTTCGTTAAAAAATTAAATAATTCTTATATTCGAAACAAATAAATCTTCTATTCTTTTCTAAAAACAAACTGTAAATTTAAAATTTACGTAAATGCAATAATAAAAGAGATAAAGCCAAGAAAATGGAAATTATTTAAATTCAAAGTGACGAAGCATGGTTAAATTTAACTGAAATGAACCATAACAAAATGAATCATATATAGTATCACCACTATTGCCGTCAGTATTCATTAATTAGAATAAAATCTACTACACTATCTAATAAAATTATAATAGACCATACATTTTTCTATTTACTAAATAATGATCTTTGAAAAAAATCTTTTGTACTCGTACCTAGGTATAGGTACTGGAAAATCAGATCTCAGTATTCAGTATCGAAAATCAAAAGTAAAAACATTTGAAAAGCAACAAGCAGAAGTATTTAACATTAAAGACTGCAGTCCAATAAGAAAAAGGAAATCTGCGCCTGCGCGTATCATTTTTTTTTAAAGCGTTTAAGTACAAAAAATACTTTTAACAATTTTGAAAATAATTTACCTTTGGAAAGGTCATTGAAATATATTTGAAACTGAACTGAAAAAATTTTTTGTGTAATTTTTTAAAGGCATTCGTAACCTTACAAAATAACGAAAATTTTTTTGTAGAATCTTGGAATACTCTTCTCCAACATTTATTTTTTCCAAATTTTTAAAATGATTTAAGGGCCTTGTAGGTACGGAAATCATGAAAATTTTCCCGTAGGAACTTTGGATATTATTTTATAACATTCATTTTTTTTTTTAATTTTTATAGTAACTCCTTGATACTTCTCTCCCTTCTTATTGGACTGCGCCCTTTCATCTTATCAAAAATCATTATGATTGAATTGGTCCACTGGTTAATAACTCCGGCTCTTTCCTGATTTAGGTATATTCAACGAAAATAAAAAGATACGGTACCTACGTACGTTATTGATGAAATTCTGTATTTTGCGATGATAGTAGGTATATTTTATGAGACATGTAGGGATTGAACAGTGTTTATTAGTTAAATATTAAATTAAATTTCAAATTATTAGTATAAATGTTATATAGATATCAGTTTAATATAGAATCTAGTGTTACTCTATTATAAATATAATACTTTGATAATCCTGAAATTATTATTATTACATGTTTAAAATTTGGCTACAGTTGACCTACCCTACCTACTGCTTAAAATTGTTTTAGGATGAACAAGAAACATATGCTTCAGTAACACTTATTTGCGCATCTAAATAACTCGCTCATAAAACTATTATTTTCAATTTCTAATTGTCAAGTTTATAATAAAAAATCAACTAAGAGCGAGTTGGACTCTCACAGTTAGGATTTTGTACTAATACAACAGTAAATAGTCAATAGATCAAATTAAACATTTTTTATTTATGTATATAGTACGGTGCAATTAGACCCAAACCTCAACATCCAAAGTAACAGTTTCACTCCAACTCCAAATTGTTCTATACAGTCCACATATTGTCTGGTAAAAAGTTACACCATTTTGAGCGTCGGGTTTCGGGGGGAGGAGAGTAGAAGTAGGCAAATTAACAGTTTTCGTTAGTTTTTTTAAAATATTTCGAAAACTATGCAGTTTAACGCAAAAAGTGCCTATACAAAAATAAGCTACATTAAATTTCGAACAAAAATAGTCCTATGCATAATCTTGGTGAAGTGAAGAGTTCCAGAGTTATGGAGGGTGTAAAAGTAGAAATTTTTAGTATTTTTAAATTTTCTGGAAAAAATATGACACATTATCACTAAGGAAACTAATTTTTTTATACAGAATTGTGTTTTATAAAAGGAAATTGCGATTAATCCTCTTCAAAAATAGCACCTTCCTCTTCTAAATCTTTGTCTATGATGTTCGTATCCCTGTTATCACATCCTAGCCCTGAGCAATTACCGCATATGCTTGAGCAGTTTAGACCACTCTTTCTGCATTTGCAGTTACCGACGCATTGGTTTGTGCAAGCGCACACTATGAGGGAAAGTAATCCCTCGGGAGCTCCTCACCCCCACTCTTTCTTTCTTCTTCTTCTTATTCAGCCACTGCTACACCTGGTGATAGGTGCAGCAGTGGTTAAAAAGACTAAAAATTGCTACTTTTACACCCTCCGTAACTCTGGAACTGTTTACTTTAGAAAGATTATGCACAGGACCATTTTTGTTCGCAATTTAATGTAGATTATTTTTGTCCATGACACTTTTTACGCTAAACGCCATAGTTTCCGAAATAATTAAAAGAAACCGTTAATTTGCCTACTTCTACCCCCCTCCTCCAAAACCCGACGCTCAAAATGATGTAAATTTTTGCCAAACAATATGTGGACCGTATAGAACAATTTGGAGTTGGATTGAAACTGTTACTTTGGATATTGAGGTTAGGCCGTTTTTTTGAATAACTGCACCGTACTAATATTTAAGTTTTATCCTGCTACAAAAATTGTCCCACTGATACATTAGTAAATACATTGTTCATCACTGTGTTTCCTCTTATTATTCAGAAAATATTTTTTCTCAGCAATTTACACTATCAAAGAATTTTTCTAGTTTCGAGAAAACCAATTTTCCGATAATCTTTAACGAATGTTTACTAACTCTATTGAAACCCATTTTAGCTTCAGAAACCTAAGAGATCAAGACTGATTGGTCATGTCTAACAAATTTTGAGCTCTGTCATTAAGACCACAGCTGCACTGACCAAAAATTATAAACAAACGTTTTTAGAATCCTTAGAGGTAGTTCTTTCAAACGATACCTCACACGATATATGAAGTACAACCCCCCTCCCCGTTTAATCTAAAATAATTTTTTTTGTAATGGAACAAATGGAGCTTAAAAATGAAAAATAGTAAAGGGAACCCAACTTCATTTTAAATGTGCGTTCTAAGGTGTCCCTCGCGACTTGACCCGTTAATAAAAATTTTCAACCCCCTTTTTCCAATACAAGAGACCTCAAGAAATTAGGAACGTTTTAGGTATTAAATAATTAAAATTTTCACCGCTATAGCATGCACATACAAAATTTCATGTTCACAAATCCAAAGATGTCTGGACAGACGGACAGTCAAACAAAGAGACGTACTGAAATTTTTAAAATTTGAAGAATTTTTTATTTCGAAACCTAAAAAATATTTAAAAAAAAAAATAAACTACTATATTATTGTTGTTAAAATTGTTATTTGAAATTGCATTTTTGTAGTGTAGGTATTGTATGACGTAAACAGTTATTAAAGTATTGTCACGCCTATCAAGCAAAGTGCAGACCCACCAGAGTAGCAATAAAACTATGTATGATTGCTGTATTAATGTGTATTTATATACAAAGTGAATCGAATTGGAAACATAAACTTCACTTTGATAGCATAAACAAATATTCCAGGTATACCATGTCATGTCAGGTATCATTTAACACTGCTTCTTACCTTATAAAATATAACAATACCTTATTAAACTGATTATATTTTCATTCTATAATCATGCAGCTACAAAAAGAAACATTTTATAATTAAGTTAAATTTTGAAAAGTGTAGAAAATCGGTTCCAGATAGTGTTGAACTCTAAAGTAGCCACATCGGTAGCATATCTAATTTTCATAAAATTTTGTTAAGATCCGACAGCTCTGTTTATTTTTGATCCTTTTTACGGCTTCGAAACTCTGACAAACAATTTTATCTAACTTTTAAATCAAATATTCTGAAATTCTGAAAAAAATCAGTTCCTTATAATTAAATACTTACCAGTTATCATGCAGACAAATGTGTAAACAGTTTTTTTTTTTTTTTGTTATACATATTAGAATATAACGGGTCTATGTTCTATAAATTTTTAATTTTTGAATATTTATTTGTATTATTTACATAAGTATATTTATTTATTCATTATTTCGATTTTTACAGTTTATTTCAAACACTGACGTTAGAAATATTATGATATTATTATCAGTTTTTTTTTTTTTTTGTGTAGATTTAACGTATTAATTAGCATAGCATTAATTTTTTATCATCAGGGACAACTGTCTATTTATTGACAGGGTCATTGTAAACAGCATTGTAAATATTCTCCACAATCACAAAACGATTTCTTTGTCCAAAAATTAAAAATTTCTTTCTTTTTTTTTTTTTTGATTAACAAGTTATTTTATTGTTTCTAAAAAATATTCTTTGGATTTACAGAAATATTTTTTTTAGTATTAAAAAAAAGTCAAACAATACTTTTTTTATTTAAAAAAATAAATTTTTGTTTTAATTAATAAATAAATGAGTACCTGACTATTGATTATATGTATTTGATATTTAATTATTTATTAAACTTCTTGTAGTTTTTATTTTTATTTTTAATAGACCCCTATTTATCTAACATACAATTATACATGATATGTGCCGTCTTGTGTAAAATATTAAGGGGGACCACTAGTGTGACGTTTTCAAAAATTTGGAAAATTTTTTTTACATGTTTCGATAGTCTATACCTTTAAAAATAACATACTAAAATTTCAAGTGCATATCTCAAATAGTTTTTGAGTTACAGCCATCCGAAGAGTAGATTCTAATTTTCATTGTTAACTTTGAGGTATTGAGAAATGTATGAAGGTTGATAGTTTGGAAGTTTCTGGACGTGGCTGCCAGTCACATGTTGTGGAGAAGCTAGACCCTGGTACATTTAAACGACTCATCTAGTTTTACCATGACCGTTATAGTGAGTACATCGTAAATAATTTTAGTAAAAATTCTCAGTGATTGAAACTAAAAGGTAAAATTACCAAAAACTACATTTTTCAAATTTGCTGCAGTTATAACTCGAAGGCAAATCATTCGATCGATTTGATTCTTATTGCAGCTTCTTTTATACATATTTCTTCGTACCATGAACCTCCAGTTTTTCGATCGAATAAAAAATGTAATTTTCGCAAGCCAAAAACCATCAAATTTTCGCGCAAAATTTGAAACATTTTCTTAAAAACTCCGCCATTTTGTTAAATTTCAACTTTTTTTCGATTGAGGTTCACCATACCTTCTAGTTTAATAGGCTTTTTGGTTTTAGCGAATTTCCAGAATGGAAATTCAGCTATTACAGCCACTGTCATGACGCGACTTGAACCCGGGACCGTGGCAGAAATTTGTTTTGAAGTCCCTAGGAACCGAAAATAATATTCACTCAAATTTATATATATATATATATATATATATATATATATATATATATATATATATATATATATATATATATATATATATATATATGTGTGTGTGTGTGTGTGTGTGTGTCCGCACGATAACTCTCGAACGAAATGTCCCCTTTGCTTACGAAATTTGGTGAGAACGTTGGAAGTCCAAAAATCTTAGATGAGTTCTTCAGCCAGACACGTCGGATGCCAGGAACATGTTGTTCCAGGAACATTGTTCTTGCAAAAAATTAGTTTTTTGCCAAAATTTGCTATAATTTAAAAGTTTTTGCCACATTTTTTTACACCATTGCAAAGACGGAAAAAAATCACATAAAAAAGGTTTTTGAACTATTATTCTAGGTTAGCTAGTTTTTGAGAAAAAAAATCAGTAGTGGATTGGGCAGTTCTGGACCCACCACCCGATTTTTTTGACCGACCCCAAGGAGGAAGTAGAGCTACCGGGGCGGTTCTAGAAACCTCCGGCGGTGGGTGGAGTGAACGAAAATTTTTCAAACCTATCTGAACCTAACGGAACTTGGCCTAACCTAACCAAACCTACGGAAATTTTTTTCTAACAATAAGTACTATAAATACTAACAATAAATTACTAATATTCATCATCTGATTCCATATATATATATATATATATATATATATATATATATATATATATGTAAACTTTAGTGAATGTCAATTTTAGTTTCTTCACATACGGTTTTTTGGACATTTTTCGTGAAAAAATTTGGCGGAATGAGGCGGAAAAGTCACATAATGAAGGTTTTTTTCTAAAAAGGTAAATTTCTAAATTTCTAAGTTTCTAAAATTTTGTAAATGGAAATTCGCTATGTTATGCAGGATGCTGCGACAGGGGTATTTTCTATTTCAGGCAGTGTGAAGGCCGCTATCACTGCAGCAGTGGGGGAACTTTTTTTTGGAGCGTTGGGAGATCTTGAATAGCTCACTGAATTTTCAATTTTTTGATCCAAAAATTTTATCATGAATTTAATATATATCAACGAATACATCCTGAAAATATTAAAACATTCCATATAGTAGTTTTCTTTAAAAAAATTCCCAAAAATCACGTTTTTTTCAGGCGGTCACACTAGTGGTTCCCCTTTATAACATCTAGCTAGTAACAGTTATAAATAAAAAAAATGGTCAAGTGTAAATCGTATTCCATACAAAAAAATCGTATTCCGTACGTTTTTAAATATGGACTTATCTAATATAACAGCATGTGAGGTTAAACAGTTTTGGAAATTTGAAAAAACACAAGACCAAAAATTATTCCGTACATTAAAATTTATTTTCATATGTAAAATTTTTAAAAAATAAATTTTATTTGTTTCTTTTTTAAAGAATCGAAATTTTATATCCAAATATAGCATATATTTAGTTAAAAAATTCAAAATTTCTTGTTCTTGATCTAACTTCCAAATAGGTACTTAATTTTTTACAGTTTTTCTCAAGGCTACTACATTCAGTACCAATACATTATTTTTTTAGGTTTCTATATATACTTACTCTTAATGTTTGTTGAAAGTTTTAAAATAACTACAGCTAATACAAAAAAGTCGTAAGATTGCAGTTACCTAGCGGAAAAACTTTGTATATAATTAATGCGTGTATAAGTAGGATTCGAACGATTCTTTCGAAACAGTATATATACATGTTACAAAATTAATTAAGTAAAAGTGACAATTTCGCAAAGTAATTAACAAATTTGGAATACCATAAAGTAACGTCGGAATCTGTTAATAAATTCAGGTACAGAACAACACTTCTTCCTTATTGATACCTTACTGTCTCAAAATTGAAACTGAGTAGAAACTAAATCTCGGTATCTGATTTCAGTATTTCGAACTCTAAATATCTTTATTTCTATATTATATCATATTATATAATACATATTAACACAATTTTCCTAATTCATAAATAACAAAGGTTATTGCATTACTCTTATGTCTGTGTTGACATATTATATTTAAAAATAAGGGACTTTCATATACATTAGCTTGTTTATAATAGGTATATAAAGCATTGGTATATGTATGCAAATATAACATAATACAAGTAATAACAATAAAATAAACAGTAGACGCTCAGCGACACATAACTGTAGTATTTTTCTAAATAACTTATTTGCATATAAATTTTATATTAAGTCTATATAAGAAGTTATTTTACTTCATATTTTATTTAATTTATTAACAGTTTTAACACATTTCGTTTGTAGATACAAAGTATGTGTGTCTTGAAATGTGTAACACAAGACTCTGAGCCTATATGCTTGTAACAAATCGATTACTTATGTTTTAAAATGTGAAACCTGAATAAATTATAATAGGATCTAAAAATATCTAATCCTGTCTTTTCTGGGGGGAACCAAACGTAAAATGATAAAGGTTGCACCATTTTACCCAATTATTTTAATATTTTTTGATCGGCTCTGAATTTTTTGTGACCCATTCAAACTAACTATACACTAATATATATTTTAGTACTATAGACGGAGCGTAAAGATATGAGGAATATAATGTGCTCTAATGTGCTGTATACTATTTAGTAAACCGGATCATAGTTATTGCAAGACATAATTTGTATACATACGTATTTTAAAAATAAAACCAAATTTGGCAGTTTTTTCTCAAAAGAAGTTAAATTTTATTTTCCATATTATATTTTGACAATAATTATTTGAAAAAATTACTAGAGATACAACGGTTACTTGTTACAATATTAAAAAATAACAGTTGGTCATATCTTGAGCGTATATTGTGGCTTCATTTATTCATTAATACACTCAGTCTATAGAATACATATAATATGGTCACTGGTCTATGAACTATATATTTTGTCTTTTTTTTTTTCTGTGTCACACTATACTTATACGTACTTTCTTATATGTATAAAAAATTGATATGCTATCTAAATTAATAGGTATTTTATTATTAATAAATTTATATATTATTTTTTTTTTCTAAAGATGTATATCTCTGTATTTTTTTTTATTAAGTATTATTATTTTATTGTATTTCATAAAAACGAAACAATACAAACAACAACGAAACGAAACAACGAAAAAAAAAGTAATAATCATCTGATCTTTTGTTTTTAGGAAACACATACAGAAACGGAAGTTATTTATTTGTTTATAAATTGTATTTTATTGAAATAAATATTTTAATAACGTTATATGACTGACTTGTTGGTATTGTTGAAAGAACTATTAACATACATTGAATACATAATAAATAATATAATAGATAATAAGGATGATATACCTACATATATGCAAGTAAGAGGTAATACTGTTTAGAATTGATCAACAAAACGGTTTTCAACAAAAAAAGTTTAAAAATTATAGTGTACCACGTCATTTTAGTCCTAATTGTTGATTATTTGTGATTAAAGTCCATTTTATTTCAACTAACACTTTTTATGTACCAAATAAATTGGAAAACATCACTTGGAAGCAACTTTTCATCAGTCTGGTTCTTATGTAATTTGTCAAGGTTCCATTTCCGGAAGTTCGGTGTGTCCGGTTGATTTACAAATTTATTGTACTTTCCTCAATGTAAACAAAATTCTGTCAGTTCTTAAAATTTCAAATACATACTAAAAAAAAACGCTGTAACCAACGGGGCCCCATCACGGAAGTCGAATTTTTCTCTTCATCTTCGGTATCTTCAAGATATCTAAATGTGATTGAAAGACTGCAAGCGAATTGTCATTTTGGTCAATTGTCATTCAAAACATATGATCAGTGTTCGGCTGATCGAGGAATTTATTATTAATTAATAAGACTTGAATCTACTATTTTCTTTTTTTCGAAAAGTGCGCAGTCACAAATGTTTTTATGAACATATTCAAAATTCGCAAATGATTTCCGATCGACTGAGTACCCGGAAGCGTATACCTGTCTTGAAAAAAATCTTTCCAGGCATTTAATTTTTTTTTAACTATGACACACCCGAAAATTAATTCTGAAAAAATTATATGTTGCATGGATCATAGTAAGAAGGCGGCAAAAAAATTTTGACAATTATACCATAGCTACAAGTTGAAAAAAAAAATATTAAAAAGTTAACCAATTTTCTTTTTTTGGTGAGGAGGGGAGGTCATATTTTTTTGAAGCTGAAAATCGTTTCTGAGACATACCATAGAGGTGTCTGAAACATATAAAAACCAAATCCGTCAAGCCATTCAATATATTTTTCGACTTTCAAAAAATATTTTTTTACCCACAAAGTTTTTAATGGCTGAAATTCAGTAAATTTCAATTTTATGTCGATAGCAGCTAACAGAAAAAAAAAATTAACACAGTTCAAATTCAATAGAAACACATACGTACAAGGGCATTCCTACCCATGCTTACCTGCCAATAGCCTTTGTGTTGTTTTTTTTTAAATATTAAAAAAAGGACTTGAAGATATTTTTTCTTTCCAAAGAATCCAAAATTCCTACTTTATAAATATAAAACACATACGTATAGCATTTTTAAATTACTTAATATTTATGTATTGCATTTGTTATAACAGTAAGTTCATTTTTTTTTAAATTTTTAAATTTACTATAGGGTAAAAGCCCCCTTTGTGGAACGGTATCTAATACTGGAACAGTTTTGACATTTACATATTTATTTCTTTAATTAAGTAAGGAAACTTTAAATGCGAGGTGAATTTAAATTGAAAAACAATCATTCTATTAATAATAATTTTTGATATCAAACGTTTCTTTCAGAAATAACTTCATTAATATGTAAATGTTCATAATTAGATACCGTTCCACAAAGGGGGCTTTTACCCTACGCCTACTTGTATTATTGTATAAAAATAAAGCATTTTAAACACATTTAGCAATACCATTGAATTTCTATGTAAAAATGGGAGAAGTGGGGGGAAAAGTAATATGGAATTCCTAAAAGTCACTAACTGGATACTAACTCAATACATGTACAAAGTTTCAGCCCTCTACGTTTACTCAGAGAGTCTCTAGCCGTGTTAGAAAAAAAGCAAAAAAATCAAGGAAATATATATAAAAAGCTGTGGCTGGCTATTAACTTAAATTTTGAATTTTCGGATTCGTCTGGTTCCCTCGTTAGTCCGATAAATCACATTAATTATTCTTTTGATACTTGAGAGTGCCTAACAAAAAAAAATACCTATGACAAACTTTGGCTTAATATATTCGCAGAAGAAAATATTTATGACTAAAAAACCATTTTAGCAATAACAATAACTTCCTAGTATTCTGTAAAATAATTGTTATATGTGTATATGAGTGTGGAACTTACATATTTGAATTTACCCTATAATAGCGTATACCTGTAATCTTTTTTGTACGCTATATTAACAAAGGTACCATCCATTGAATTTTTACTCATGTTCAGTAATTTTTTTTTAAAAATTTATTTTAAAGCAATTATTTTTAGAACGGAACTTATTTCGAAAATCATGCAAATAATTCCATTAAACTCTTTTTAAATATAATTAAGAATCAAATCTTTTTAAATTTCAAATAATTAATTGTTAATAATTCAATTGTTTATTTTTTTCAAAAAAAGAATTAAATTATCAAGATTTAAAATGTTTCAACAATATTGTTTTACCTTAGTTATTATACTTATTTTATATACGATGACTTGAAATTATGATTGATGCTATAGTGTATATGTAAAGTTGATATTAAAGCAAAAAATAATCTCACGATACAATTATGCATAACGAACTAAATATCTCATATTTTTTAGTATCTAATAATAATAATAAAATTATTGTTATTATTATTATTTATTTGTAAACGTTTAATAAATGACTGGCACATTATAAAATTCTCATATATACCTAATTATAATAATAAATATGTTAATATTAATGCACCGCCATTAACTATCTTATCAATGTAGATCAGTATTATTCAAACATTTAAGCATGTAGGACCCTAAATAAACATGGATAATACTGGTCAAAAAGTTTCTAGCCTTTGATAATAAGTTGTTTTTATTGTGCAATGAATGAATATTGTAACGTCTGTAGGCTTTGCAAATATTATTGCGCAATACGACTTTATTTATTTAAGTTTCAATTTATTAATTGTTTTATAATGCCATATTTGATGGCTATTCATTGAATCAGTTTGACTTATTAATTGACAAGAGTAATTATTTACTGCTTCGCAACATCTTTATCACTTAATATTTTGAATTAAACAACAATTCAATTATTGTAAAATTCCTACATTCAATTTATTGTACAAATTTCTTTTAAAAATTATTGAATTGTCTGGAGGGAAGTTCAATAAATTGCACAAGCTGATTGCACAATATTATTGAACGTGTAGGGGCCGCTTTAGAGTATCCATTCAAAATCATGACGTCAAACGTTGTGTGTGCTTATTACGATTGTGTGTTGTATCGTTGTATTTACTGAATATTTTTATTATTTTAGGTCTTTCTCATAATATTTCAGTGTAAATTTGGTAATTGGGTTACGGCTAATACGCATGAAATAAAAAATACGCGTATTAACCGGATAATACGCGTATTATACGAATGTCGTGGATAATACACGAATACGCAAACGATTTTTCTATTAACTAACACAAACCGGTTAGGACGCGTTGTATCCAAAACGTCTTGGTTTAAATGTTTGTTTTATCAAAATACTCCGGTAAAGATATAACATAGCAACAATAACAGCAAATACTAACGATCGAAATTTCGTCAAGAATTGAATAAAAAGTATAAAAACCGTATTTTTTTTTATCTACGGAAAACCGGTCTGAACTGCCCTTCAAAAATTGGGATAAAAATTTAATTTTGCAAATATCTCGAAAATGGTACGTAACCTCCACAACATTGATAAATTGATAATAAATCCCTTAAAAGAGTAGAATAAAAGAAAATATAAAGGACAAATTTGTTCTGCTCGCCAACCCTATTTTTCGGGAAAAGTTTAAAAATTTTAAAAGGTCATTGTCCAATAAGAAAAGAGAAATTTACCCCACTCGTATCATTTCCTATTTATTTTTGTTAGATTATTATGACTTCATGACTAAATCCAGTAATTTCAGCAAGTTAAAAATATATAATTTCAGCAAGTTCAATTTGGAAAGAATATATATTTTAGTTATAGAATTGTATTTAAAGATACTACGGAAAAATTTTTGTGATTGCACAAGCCCCGTAAGTCATTAAAAAAAATACACAAAAATATTTTATTTCTTTTTTAAACATAAAATACCCTTTTTGAAATTAAAAAAAAAAATATACGTTACAAAAAAAATTTTCGTTATTGTGTAAGGCAGGTAAGATCTTTAAAGAAAATACATAAAATATTTTTTTCTCGCTGTTTTAATCATTCTAAGTCTTCTAAAATATTTTCTAAATATATCTCAACAAACATTATCTAAAAATTACAAAAATTGTGTAATAACCAACGGCTGTTGGTTATAACCGGAACCCCTCGGACAAATCGCATAGAAACCGGATGCTTACTGAAACTGTTTGAAATACATGCATTTCGTCACCTATTATCCGGCGTTTTTGGCTGATTCGCGATTTAGTTGGTTAGTACGCGTAATTAAAGTTTTCGCATATTAGCCGTAACATTTTTATTAAGCATTGAAAAAAACCCAAAAATTTTAATTTACTAATTATTGTATACTCTTTTGTTTCCTTTATTCCTTTTAGTATTTTGTATTCTTTCTCTTTTTAAAATTTTTTTTTTTAATTTGAAATTATTTAGGTGGTTTAGATTTTATTTAATATTAATTAAAAAATAATTTTACTATAATAAAAAATTAACATTTATCTAATATTCAGTATGGCTAGCATAAGTTTCGATATATTTCCTAATTTTTAAAACTAAATTACTAAAACAATGGTAGGTACGTCAGAATTTGTCGATCGTCGCTATACATTTCCTAAAGAGTTAAACTTTTTTAAGTAGATTTTTTTATTAAGAGGTCTTAGCAAGTCCCCAGTTAAGTGCGTGTTGAAAAAATAATTTTAAAAAGTTGATCTACAGACATACTATCAGAATTAATTCAAATTTTGAAATTTTGTACATTAAATACTAAAAGACAACATTTCCAAGAAACATTAACCTTTGAAGGTTAAGGTGGTGAAGAATGCTTTAATGCTCCAACCACCTTAAGTTTTTATTAAAACATAACATTCACCATTTCTGACGTTGTTGAATTTAAAACACAAAATTTCCCGACGCCTTCACCATGGACTGTTTCTTAGGGTACGTGTCCATTTGAGAGTAACTAGCAAAAGTAACTATCCAAAAAGTTAATAGTTCATTGTCCACTTGAGAGTACTTTCAATAACTTTCACTCTCCAGAAAACTGTCTGATAGCAAACTCTCCGACAGTGCTCTCAAAACCGTGTCGACATACAACAGTTGACAGCTAATGTCAAATTTTGATTAAGAAAAATTATTTTGATTAAGAAACAGTGATTTTTATTTGCTAATCGTTAAAAAAAGTTATGGAGACAGAAAAATTTGGTTCATTTTATAAGTCAAATTTATGTTTTAAAAAAGAAATAACTGTTTAAAAAAATTTCTGGTGATTTTTCAAGTTATTCAGTTTACGGCGGACTTATTGTACAATATTTTATTTTTATGATCACAGTTTTTATAATTTTTATATTTTCCATTAAAAAAAAAAAAAAATATTAAGTTTGACAAATATTTAATTAAAAATATTAATTTTGTATCTTCTTCTTTAATTCACTCCTTCCTATCCATTTTTAAATTAATTTCAGTAATTAACTCATAATTAACAATAATTAATAAATAATTTTAATTTTTATTAATATTCAATTTTATTGAACAAATAAAAAGTATAAAGGTATAAACTTACATTCTGCGTACAACAAAATACGACAAATTAGTATAAATAGAAACAATTTCAAAATCAATATAATATAGCTGAGAGTGCTGTCACAATACGAACATGATTCGAATTTTGAGAGTAACTGTCGGAGAGATGAATTTATGCTTGTCCACTTGAGAGAACTAGAAATTTATCTACTCTCCGAGAGTTTTTGCGTAAACTGTCGGATAGTACTATCAGTCCTGTGTCCAATTCTAATTACGACTATCGAGAGCAGCTCGCGATAGTTTTTCTCTCAGATGGACACTTACCCTTTTATTTAACTCAAAAAAAGAATGTGTTTGCATGTTTCATATGACCAAAATTTTCTCAAAAATTTCAATCTACATATAATTTTAATAAAATAAAATTAGATATATGATTAAAACATTTTAAGTATCACTGAAATTTTACATAATATAATAAAGAAAACAAAATGTTTTTTAAAAAAACATATAATAATAAGTAAACAATAAATTACCATTTTAGAAAGGAAGAGATCTTATAAATAACTTGGCGATTCATCATATTTTATATTATAGCGGACAGCACAACTTTCTGTGGAACTACAATACATACACATAGATAGATAACGATCATCCATAATATGCTTATACATTGGACGTCATATATATGTGCATAGGTATTATATAGAATAGGTCCGGTCCATGTACCATGAAACAGTTTTGCTGTAAGTACTGATTTACAAATATATATCCTATTTGATCTGTATCTACGTATGCAGCTAAATACGTATTAAGTCGCTCATTTGAATAGTTATTAATTTTTAATTTTACATATTACACAAATTAGTAGTTTAATTCAAAAAACCTTATGTAAACGTAATTGAGGCAATTAAATACAATTAGAGATTTCTCATGTACATTTCATATTTTGTACCTATATGTTCTTGTTTTTACTTTTATTGTATGGACATTATTATTACATTTTACTACACTCTTGAGATAGACAATACGAATATAGGAAGTGATTATTTTTTATACGAAAGACAAAAATTTTTCATAAACAACATTTTTAAAAGACAAATATTTTGCAGTCTACATATATTAAAACCTTTTAGTAATGGTAAAATTTAGATATGCAGACTTATGATCAAAAAATTACTTCTGTCAGTAGGCAGGGTTTGTTTTTTTTTTTTAAATCTCTAAAATTTGTGCTATTTAATCTGCAAAGTGTAAATATTGTTTTTTTTTAATTTTAGCGATTTTTTTCGGATGGATAGGATGGCGGAATGGGGATGAATTTTTTTAACGATTAATACCATAATAGAAAAATTTTTTTTATTCATTTTTATTTATTTTTTTATAATTATTGCAACCGTAGTTTTCATTTGGAAAAAAAATCAAATAGATTATCTATCTATAGGTAAGCCGCTATGTACCTATGGGATCCTTTTTTTTTGAAATCTTCCTATTTTTCCACATTAATATCCGCCCCTTTTTAGACATTTTTTTCAAAAAATTATAACAATTATAAAATATAAATAAAACTGAATAACAAAAATATTTTTGTATTGTTAAATAGTGATATTAGTCGTAAAAAAAATTCATCCCCATTCCCCCATCCTATCCACCCAAAAAGAAATCGCGAAAATTGACCATATTTCCGCCGATCACACTGTGATGGTACCTTAAAGACATTATTTAATTTTAAACGCCTCATCGGTTAAATTAGTATGATTATTAATGATCACTATTGAGTCAGTTTGCGTTTTTTTTTTTTTTGCTCGTCAAGTTGATTTGAGGGGTGACGTCAAAAATTTTGAGAAATTAATAAAAAAAAATTAGCTCTTTCATTTTTCGTGTAAGCCCTTGCCTCTCCACTCCAAGAAACTTGGCTGTATACGCGCCTAGAAGACCTATCTCGAGTACTGGTGCCTCTTAACTAAAGGTTATAATTATACGTTATAATTAAATAATAATGCGTTTTTTGTATCATCACAGTAACATTTTACCGAAATTAACAATATAAACCATACATGAAGTTAAATTCAGTGATTGAGAAATAACGGGCTAAATGTAGTTTTCATCATCTCTTACGATTAACATCACTTTTAAGAATTTTTCCGCAAAATTGAGTAACAAAATTGTAAAAATCCAGTCAAAAATAATACTGCTTTTTTGTAGGGATATTTTCTAGAAGTTATACTTAATATATTCCGTCATACATTAACCTATGAATATCTTTTCTGTAAAATCTAGGTATAAAATGGGGATTAAAAACTTTATTAAATTATTTTAAATTATTACTTAAAAAATGCATAAGAAAAGTTCAGTTACCTCCACCCCCTTAAAGATCGTATCTAACTGTTATAAAAAAAAGACATTTAAAAGTCCTTTCTATATTTTAAAAATTGTTTTCCAAAGTTGTAATATTAAATATACAAATTATATTATTATACAGAAACCATATGTTTATGGATTTTTAAATGACCGGAAACAATAAAACATATTTTTTTAATAACGTATTTCAACAAATTCTCATTTAACAATTTATTATTTTTTCTAAAATTTATTACTAATTGTTTTTTCCTTTCCAAATTATTTGTATATCATTTCAAAAATACCGGAATTAAAGAAAAGTGAGTATTCAATAACAGTTAAAAATCTAAGAGTATGTACTTTATCTTACTACTAAAGTAGTGCTTAAGTGATCATCTTACTTAGTTGTCTTTAAGCTTACCTCTTAATTGTTATTAAAAATAAAATTTCAAAATTGAGAAAGTAAAGTTAAAAGTATCAAGAGTTTAATCAAGAATAAAAGTTGAAATTAACAAAAATTAAACAGAATTGCAAAAACATGTATGTAGAAACAATTTTATTGTGTCCGTAAGAAACAGTACCTAATAATATAATCTAAAAGGTTCAATAACTTTAAATAGAACGGTTTTACCTTGCTTATACGTTAATTAGAATTTACAAAGTGTTTGGAAAATTATCAAAACTGGATCGGCTGGGACTCGAACCCGTATCTCTTGGTTGCTAGCCAAGCACCTTACCAATTAGGCCACCGACCGTTCGTTCGAGTGCCACTCCAATTTTAATAATCAATCAAACACATCCTCTCTTTAATGCGAGACGCAGTTACATTTTTAATTTCAAATTCGAGTCCCAGCCGATCCAGTTTTGATAATTTTCCAAACACTTTGTGAATTTTAATTAACATAATGAATTGGTCATACATACCAAAGCAAATCGAATGTTCTAGTATCAGCTAAAGCTGGACATTAAGTGAACATATAAATATTGGTGTATGTATAAATACGGACAAAAAGTCCGCCATACATTAATAATGTTTCACAGGCACTCGATAACATTTGAAATTAAAAATTGCTTATACGGTTTAAGATTATACGGTTTAAGGTTCAGAAGCGACGTACAGGTCGGATTGTGCGTGCACCCTCTATTTCAAATTAAATTTTTCTTCGAAAATTCGTTTCATTGTTAACTTTTTACATACTATGCAGTTTTATAAACTTACAGGTGAATTAACTTTTCAATTTTTATTTTTCCCAAAAAAATTCTTATATAGTATGCGAAAGATGTTAGCCCCGATCAAATTTTAGGTCACAAAACACCACTGATGAAAATTCAAACGAAACAAATACCTACACTAATGAAATTTCGGAAGTTTCAGGGTTTTTATACAATAAATAAAACCGATGCATATGCAAATAACCAAATTTTTAATATGTTACTCAATTTTAGCAAATACTAAATTAGATAACAGAATAGTATAAAGAAAAATTATATTTTAGAGGCCTTTTCTAGAAATATCCTTTTTGTAAACCTCAATTTAATTAAGTTTTATAACGATAATTTTATAGTACGTACATAGATATTTAACACGGAAAAATTTTAAATTTAGAGGAGTACATTAGTTAAAAACATACTTTCTAAAAGAAATATTTTAGCAAAAGTTTAGTTTATTTCATCCAATTTTAAGGAAATTCCTACATAATATACATACAGTCATCATTTATTAGCTTATAATTATTCTGTATAATTTGACATTAACCAACTTATTTAGATAATATAACGTATAACGGTATAATCGGACGCTTAGTTCGAAATTTGATGGATACTTATGCGTTATGGGACAATTCAAATGTGACATAACCTGAAACTATTGGCATTTAGCTAAGTCTCACAGCCTCAATGCGTTTTAGCTAATCATAGCTATTTATTTTATTATGCATAGATCACCTATACCTCTCGATTGGGGGTAGTGAAGCATACTGCAATAGTTACATATGCATTGTAGCAGTATATAGCATATGTATGCATATATAATACGTCTCTAAATTGGACATGGTAGCACACATATACGATACTTATTGTTAGTTAGCTATCCGGGCTACTGGTCGGCGTTCAGATATCATACCACATAATTGCCACCACTACCCCATCGCCGATTAAGGTGGACGGTCAGTACCCAAGTAACGGTTAATATTATAAGTGTACAAGGACGACTAATACGAAGCCGACGGTATAAACCTAAATATATCGTCTAACCATTTCGAATACATATTGATTTGTCTTAATTAGGATTTATATATAGAATGAGATTTATCTAATATTCATATCACAATTCCCTCAACCTTAGAGCGTACTTATTACCTATCGGAACTGTATGTATTGATTGCAGATATGGTTATGGTATGGTATCTCCAAAGTGACATTAATATTATAGATGATATTCCTCTAGGAAGAATAGGGAACTATTCAAGTATATAATGAATATCTATTGGTATTTTAATATATGTTAGGATGAAATTCCGTATTACGAAAAGGAAACGGACAATTATGGATAAAGTTAAATGTGGAAATTCAAGAGAAAAGTTAGTAGTTGATGTGTTTATTAAGTAGTTTCTTCTAACAAAAATAAAAATTTAAGATTTTTTCCAATTCTGAATAAAAAGTAAACTTTATAGTTGCCTATGATAGTGTAAAAAAGAATTACTTTTGTCACATGTGAAGAAAGCTAGATAAACAATATCCACTTCTTCAGTAACGTTAATACAAGTCTAATTGTCCATGAATTATTTAAAACAAATATGTTGAAATGATATTTTTGAAATTCTGCAATAAAAAGTTAACTTTAAAATTGTCTATGACAGAGTCAAAATGGTTTACGTGGTCTAACATGTTGCAAAATATTTTTCAAATATAAATATATTTTTCAAGTCATAGTTATCCGATGAATATTTAAAATAAATAATATGTAAGAGTATATTCCGTGATTGAGGTTGTAAGTTGTATATTACACAAGAGTGAAAAAGTTACACAAGAGCCGTGCAGTAACGGTGGTAACAGTATTGTATTTAAAAGAGCGGTAAAAAAAAATTCAGGTGACTAAGACAATCACAGTGCAAAATTAAGTGAAAGAAATTTTGTGTAGCTCTAGTTCTGGCAAGACATTAAACGTTCCATATATTCAGTCATGTTAAACCCTATAGAAAATTAAGAGTATTTACTATTGACTCAAATATTCAGCTTCAATTTATGAAAAATTCCAAAGAAATTATAAAAAAGAAAATGCGCTCAAGAAAAAGAATTAATAAAAATCCAAATATACCCGGGAATGTTCATGAACTCAGCGGAGTGTTTGTGGTTTGTACGTCATGCCACGTCATACGAAAATAAACGAGTAATCGATAACAAATGCAAATAATGAGGTTCAGAATGATTCCTTATTTGTTGTACTGCCCATAAATGTACCTCCGTAAAGCTAGCCAAAAAAAAAAGAATTGCAAAATTCAAAAAACAAAAAGATGAAAAAAAGGCGGGGCTGGCCAAAAATTCACTTTTTGATATTTTTTCGAAGTTCTAAATTATTCTGAGTTGCCGTTTGCGGCACAAACGTAGCACAATATAGCACAAATTTTAAAAAAAATATAAATTTGATAAGGTGTAGGACTAACTCCACTCACACGTATTCTTCCACCTTTAGTATGAAATATTTCACAGGTATATAAAAGATAGTTGAAAACTTCAGTTGAATGTTTACGGTTTATAATTACATGGTAATCTAAATTTATAACAAGTTATCATATTCATTAGATCATTATTATAGTGCTGGTGGGGGTGCTGGGAACGTTAAGAAAATTTTTAACATTTTTCTATTCAGTTACACAACAAAATAATATATAGCATTCAACAAACAGTAGAGGCGCTGTGTATAATATTTTTAACGTTCTTCACAGCGCTCCCATTGTTTAAAATATTTCATATGATTTTTCTTAAAATTTTCATTTTACAAAATTTTTGTCAGCATGGTCGAAAAACACCCAATTTACACCTGATTCTCCATACTTTAAATTACCCAAAACACTTTTTTTACCTAAGGGACGGCTAGATTTGCATAAACCTAGCCGTCCCTTTTGTTTTTCACGTTTTCTCGAAAACGGTAAAAACACAAAATTTTTAATTAGCACACCTAAATAACACCTAAAATAAACCTATTTTTTATCTAGTAGTTTTTTTGGATTTTGCAAATTTTTTCTTGGGGTGAGGAGGCGGAGGTTTATGGAAGTCATAAATGTTACTCTGCGGTTTCAGACTAGTGGCCAAGTTCCAATACATTTTTTCCTACTAGACCAAAAGTTGAAAATCCAAGAAACAGTTTTTATAGAATTAGTACAACAAGAAATTCTTGAAAAATCTCTTCTCTACCCTATTTGAAAATTTTATGTATAATGTTTTTTAACACCAGTATATGTAATTCTTTGATTTATAAAAGTTAATTAAATACAAAAAAATAAAGTGTATATTACACTATAAATAACATGTGTTTAAAAAAAGAGGAGAAAAACTAGCTACTACTAAAGAAGGTAAATTTAAAACAGAGTGGAATGTTGTATAGGTACTGCATCTGTTTGTGGTTTTAGAGAAAAAAACTTGACCGTTCATCCTCAGTCGAAGGATGAACAGTTTTTCAGAGGATGCTTTCAGAACATGCTCTATCTCGTTCACGATGTCGTCTCTAATTATGTCAAGGAGTAACAGCAATATACATCCGACAACCAGAGACTTGATATATGTATGTATGTACATACAGTGAGTATGTAATATGGCTAGGTGGCACCGAATGTACAAAGACACGTACATATTTGATATACACCGTGCATAAAAGTATATGCGCTTGCAAAAGTTTGTAAACAATTTTTTTTTACTATTTTAAATTATCTTAGGATAGAAATAAAATCATACAGGACTATTACAATTTTTTTTACAACTTTACAGTATTACTTTATTTTAGAAAGCAGCTGACAGCTTATCCAGTTAAAATAAACAAAAAAATTAAATTTTGGAAGAACTTTATATTCGAAATACTATCTGTACGCGAAGCGAAGAACAATAATTAGAGAAGAGAAGGAGAAAATTTAGGTATATAGCTTGTTTATTGTGTTAAGAATATGAGCACAATAAACAAATTATACTAAATATGAGCAAGTTAAAAAATAAATTGAATATAATTATACACGAGTCCAAATGTTGTGACCATTCTATTCTTCTACTACAAATTTAGTTTCTTTACAGTCGTTTATAACATTTTATTTTCAGTATCAACAATTTAAAAAAAAAATTTGATTTAAATGTTTTTTTAAAAAAATATTGCAAGTAGAAATAAAATATAATTAAAATTTAAATAATATAAATTTGGAAGATAATAATGGTCTATCTATTATTTAAAAATTTAAGTAAAAAAATAGTTTTTTAAAACAAGTTTTTATTTAAAAATGAACTGAAATGTATAAAATAACTTTTGAGTGAACTTTGAAGCAATGTGCAACATAATTTATAAAATGTTGAGGCGTTTAACCTAATTTGGTAACTACTGAGTGGTACAGTTGATCCTTTTTTTGAGCGGTGGAGGGGACCGTATGAAAAACATCGCACAAAAAAAATATATTCAAAAATATCATAAATAGCTATAAAAAGTATAGTTCGATACAGATTGTACAAAAAACTTTCATCGAAAAAACACCACTCAAAACGCTCAAAACTTAGAAATTTCCTTAGAAGTTGCTTCTATAAACAAGATAAAGCATTAATTTAGACGTAGAAAGATTTTATTTCAATTTTATAATATTTTGAAAATTTTAAAAAATAGGTATATCTGTTACAAAATTAAATGATGCAATAACTTATGTTCTTATGCAATGTATTGATTAAATGCTTAAAAGCCGTTATAAAGTATTTTTATCAAAGAAAGTTATTATAGTAATTGTTTAAGTTTCTTACTGTCTCTTGATTTTGATTCACCTTATGCATTTTAATGGCCATTTTTTACAAACCGCATAAAAGAAATTGCATAAAAGAATCGCATAAAAAATCGCATAAAAAAAATCGCCCAAAAAAAACGCACAAAAAAAGACCGCATAAAAAAGAGTTCAGCTGTATAATATTGTGAATTTGGTCAAGGACCTAATATGTGTCGATGATAACCAGTACTGTTTAAGGTAAACTTCTCTAGATATTTATTTAATTCAATACCAGTAATAAGAGCCCTTACCGAAAAAAAAAGTTAACTACCCCAAATATTTTACTTCGCAAAAATATTTGTTTATTATTTACAAATATGGAATACCATAAAGTAACGCTCAAATCTATTAATATTAACTACCCCAATTTTGAGAAAAACGATTTCAAAGTTTTGTAATTTTAACACGGGCTTTTATGGGAAGTTGACAAATTCACACGATTTTTTTGAATAAAATGAAAACGTGTCAAAGGAATTTGACAAAAATTTAATATGTTATTTAATACAAAGTTACAAGCCATATTTAATAAGAAATAAAAATTATTCAGTACGCCGTTTTTTAAATAAAATTTAAAAACATCATTTTACAACGTTTTTACAACGCTTTTTCAACAATGCTTTTAAATTGCTACAACATAAGCCCGCGAAAATTCAAAAAAACAAGTGCTATACAAATATAATAACTGAAGAATATTAATACATTACTTAATTTTTGATAAAAGAAATTTTTTTGAGATATACTTTTGTACCTGACTATCTGAGAGCAACTACGTTAATGCATAAACGATAAACGTAGGCAGTACAGACAGTGTGTCGTTACTACTTTACTAGCATCTCTTACTTAAAAATTATTGGAATTTTTAAAAAAGCCAAGAATTCGTTCTACAGGTGATATTAATTATAATTATTCGTGATCTCTACTTTTCCTAAAAGTAATATCTACGAGTAATATTTTATGAGATATCACAACTTCAAACATTGAAATGGTATAGGTACTATTCCGCATATAATATTACTACTTGGAAAATGGTTATGTCGATGAATCTGTCCGAAATTTTTAACACGTAGTGTGCATGTATGTTCACGTATATACATATGACATCAGAGGTGTCGTATGAATGACAGCTTCATCACACATCCACTAAGCTACTTCATATATGAATGAATATTATATTACGACACATACGTTTACATATAGATATAGTATATGTATGTACGTATATACGAATGTGTGTGTGTGTGTGTGTGTGTGTGTGTGTATCTTTGTTTTTTACCTGTGCATCTCATTTTAACTTTCACAAATGACGTATAATGCTATCTTTGTTCAAGTAAAGTTCAAAGGCAGCTTACAACTGCATTTGTGTATGCGTACATATAAACGTGTGTGATATGCTTTTATGAAAAAAAACATAGAAAAACAAAATGAATTTATTTTAAAATACTTTGATGTAAAATCATAAAAAGATGTGTTTTAACGGTGTAAATTGTTTTAGCGAATTTCAAAAAAAACAAAAATGTCACTACAGTAAGTTCTTACCAATTCGAACTTGGGCTAATGTTATTTCTATAATTCGCTTATTTTTTATATATAGTATATTATACAACTGATTGTAAGGTTGTAAATTAAAATTGTGTGCAAAAATTACACATGATTGGAAAAGTTAGGCAAGATTCATATTGATTCATATGGGAGAGTCTCCTATATTGGACCACTTTTGCCATTTTTGTTTGCAACAAGGAAACCAATTAAGATAGAGCCATCATTTTTGGTTGTCTGATTAATCAATCTTTATGCGATAAAACGAAAACATTAATTCGTCTCTAGTTGAATTTTAAAAAGACCCTACCTTGGGTAAAAAAAATTATGTCATTTGGTCGAATTTAGGAAACTAGTATCCTAAATTGAACCGATTGGTTCTTAATAATGTTTTTCTACAAAAACCGTTATCTACATCTAATCCATGTATATATTTTTAAGATTATGTCGTTATAATATAAATTACATATGACATAGATAAAATATAAATATAAAAAGAAAAAGTTATACCTACCTGTTAAGTGTTTGATCGAACGGTAAGTAATTGACAATTACCTAAGTTCGTACTAAGAAATAAATTCGAATGTTGTTTAATATTTATATTGTTAGGTGGCTCTAACTGTCTTTTAATTGCTTAAAACTGACGCCGTCCAATTTAGGAGCCGGTTCAATATAGGAGACTCTCCCCTATTAAGGGAGCTGCGAGTCTAAAAGATTTGGAAACCCCTGGTATAAATATTAATAAAAGTATTTTAAACTGTGGTTCTTTACGTACAATTGTGTGTAAAATACAAAGTTACGCACAGCCGTGTACAAAACATAGCTTATCTAGATAATACTTTGTGCAATAAATAAGTATAAAGTTTTGTAGTAATCGTAGATAAAGTTTTTTTTTTTTTTTTTTTTTTTTATTAAAATTTGGCCATTGCTTGTGTAGCAATTTGGCCATTAACCAAAACAAATACATACATTACAAATTATAAATTAAATATTCATACAAATCATAAGAAACCACTAAAAAAATATTCTATACAAAACAAGAAAAAAAGAGAATATTCCCAACGTATATAAAAATAAAAAGTATTGTATAATAATTCTCTTTGTATTATTCTATTCTGTGAGAATATAAATTATAACTGGGATACAAATGACAAACGAAACACAGGGATACTGGGAAAGACATTGTCGCCGAGACCCATCGGGACCACACAAAATTAACAGACACTTGTTTGGGGGTCCTGGAAAGGTTTACACAAGAGAATATACAATCGAACTGTACAGTGTAAAACATTTAAGGTTTTAGGATATTCAACGAACACAGTGTATCAAACATTTATATTACATGAGGTGAAGAATTGTGTTATAGCGGAGTTAATGTTAGGCTTGTTAAGGAATAATAAATGGTTTAAGCTCAGTGGAAATTGAATTTTTTCATTAAGGATATTATTGTAGAAGCGTAGGCGCTGGGTATTATAAATGGGACAGGAAAAAAGTAAATGATTAGCATTTCGTTCATCGTTGCCGCACTGGCAATCGGAGTTTTCCAACAGTCGGAGTCGACAAAGATGAGCGGGTAAACTGTTATGCCCGGTTCTTAGACGGCTTAGGGTGACTATGCTACGTCGATTCCAATTTAGTCCTTGGTACCACTGCTGGAGCTTCACTTCCGGTTGGACTGCGGCTAGGGCTTTGCCTTTTATCAAGCTGGTGGTTTTCCATTCTCTGTCCCATTCTGATAGCATATGTTGTCGGCATTGGCGTACAAGGTCTGTGTGGGGTAGTAGGTATCCCTCATCCACGCCATTGGTAACAGCGTCTTTTGCTAAAAAATCAACAAATTCGTTTCCCCGTATTCCAACGTGTGAAGGACACCACACGAAGCCAATACGGAGACCCATATTAGTAATTTGCCAAATAATATCCTTAATGAGGAAGATAAGGTAATTAGGATGGGGTAGTAAAGATGGATTTTTTAGGAGGGATAGGACACTTTTGGCGTCGGTAATTACAACAGCTTTGTGAATTCTGTTATCGCGGATGTATTTAAGTGCTTCTATCAACGCAATGCATTCTGCCGAAAAAATAGAAAATCGGCGGTCAAGTTTAATTTTCTTTTGGCATGCGATTGAATAGAATGCTGCTCCAACTGACACATCATCGTGCAGCTTGGAAGCGTCTGTATATATCGGAGTGAAATCAGGGAAATTGGAAGAAACGAAATTATCAAATAAGGAATTATAATAAGCAGCAGGGATTGTTTCACTCTTGATTAGGCCACAATCGACTCTTATAGAAACCGAAACAAAGTTTGTGACGTAATCAAATGTGAAGTATGGTAGAACAGGGGATGTGTAGATTGGCTCATCACAAAGAGAACGGTATGCTGAAATTACGATAGGAATAGGTTTGCGGCGCCAGTAAGAGGAATGCCTCATTGTGTCACTAAGACTGGCCAATATAGGTATAAGGGGATGATTAGTTACTGACAGTCTTTTGAGAATAAATTTTCTGGCCAAAAAAAGCCTACGGATATGAAGTGGGGGCTCAGCAGCTTCGACAAGCAGAGAATTAGTCGGGCAGGAGCGCATTTGTCCAAGAGAAATGCGTATCGCTTGAAACTGAATTTTCTCAAGAATATATGAATTAGATTTAGAAAGGGGGGAGAAAAGAAAACTTCCATAATCGAAGAGGCTCCTGATAACCGCACGATAAAAAAGTAGTAGTATGGCAGGATCTGCCCCCCACCATGTTGTGGTCAACGCTCTCATTATGTTTAAGCCAGACTGGCTCTTATTTGAGACGTTCGTTATGTGCGGTCCCCAGGAAAGTCTTCGATCAAAAGTTAGTCCCAGGAATTTCACAGAATCTTTAAAAGGAATTGGAGTATTATGAAACGGTATAGATAACGGTCTGTCTCTGTGCCGAGAAAAGAGAATGGCAGATGTTTTTGTGGTTGATATCTCAAGGTTTAATTCAGCCAGATAATTTTCTAACTGAATCAAGCCTGCTGAAATGTTTTCTATAGCTTGGTTTAAATTTTTGGATGAGGTGTATATGACAATATCATCAGCATATTGCAAGATTTTAATATGGTGAGGAAGTGAGGTGTGGATATCAGAAGTGTAAATATTGAAGAGGAGGGGACTTAGCACAGCGCCTTGAGGTAGACCCAAATATGCTGTTCTTGGGGGATCAGAGTGTGGAGCAGTGAGCATAATGTTTCTATAACGTAGAAGATTGTATATGTACTGTGTTAGTTTGGGAGGAGCCTGTAGTGATTGTAATTTTTGAATCAGTGTATTGATATGTACATTATCGAATGCTTGTCTAATGTCAATGAAAACTGCAATGAGATAGTGGTTTTTAGTGTATGTGTTAAGGATATCTGAATGTAAGATAGCAAGATTGTCCAATGTACCCATTTTTTTACGGAAACCAAATTGAAAGGGAGGAATTATCTGGTAGTGTTCACTCCACCATTCCAGCCTTAATTTAATCAGGTGTTCCATCAATTTGGCCATGCAAGAAGTCATTGTAATGGGACGGTATGACAAAGCAGAATTTGGGTTTTTGTTAGGTTTCAACACAGGATGGACTAAAGATACTCTCCATTCGTCTGGAACAATATTTTCAATAAACAAATTATTGAAGATATTCAATAGATATTGTTTGCTATTATTTGAGAGATTCTGGATCATACTATATAGTATGCCATCAGCACCAGGTGAAGAGTCCTTTAGAGAGAAGAGTACGGAAGTCAATTCTTCATAAGAGAAAATTTGATCTAAAGGATTCATGAGGAGTGTAAGGTTGTTTTCCATGCTAAACAGATCGGGAACGGTGTCTGGTGCAAGAATTTTAATGAAATCTGACATCCAAGAATTGTTTACAGTTGTAGGTACATACGAAGTACTACTTTTCCTAAAAATTTTAATCATTTTCCAGACATCCCCTATAGGTGTGCTACAGGAGAGGTTTTCGCAAAAATTTTTCCAGGAAGCTTTTTTTTTTGGCTTTAAACACCCTCCTTGCGTGTGCTTGAATATTTTTATATTGTAGGTATGTGGCGGGAGTAAAATTATTTGATAGCGTTCTCATTGCAGCTTTTCGTTTTTTAATGAGCTCACTACATTCACTGTCCCACCAAGGTGTGGGAATTTTTTTTGAAAAATGTGGATGTGAACGGGGTATGGTAAGCATTGCGGCATGATTAATTGCGCCGGTTATCTCTTTATAGGATGAAATAGGTGAGGATGAATGTAAGGTGTTCTGGATGCTCGAATCGACATGACTGGCATATGCGTCCCAGTCAGCGTTTTTGGTTATCCAGCGCTGACGTGTGACGTGTCTTATTACTGTATGTTCTCGTGCGATTCGAATGATAATTGGCCAGTGATCGCTGCCATAGGTACAGTCCAACGGGAACCATTGGATGAAAGGACTTAAGTTAGGAGAACATATGCTGAGGTCAACAGCCGTACAGTTTCGGGGTGGAGGAGTGCATCGTGTAGGGGAACCATTATTGAGGATTGTTAAATTGCAGTTGGAAATGAATTCACAAATTTCATCACCTCCCCTATCGGAAAAATTATTTCCCCAGAGGTTGTGATGTGCATTAAAATCTCCGGCTATGAGAATTGGTTCGGGAATGTGTGCTATTAGTTGTTGCCATTGGGCTGCTGATAGTGGATGTTGAGGTGTATTATAAACAGAAATAACAGATATATCCGCAGTGCGGACAGCAGTCACTTGGACGAATTCAGAAGGAGATTGGATGTTAATTGAATAGGATGGGAGGGTAGTTCGAACGAGAATTGCTGTACCACCATATCCATCATTTCTATCAGAACGATAGACGTGGTAGCCATTAACCCGAAGGTGTTCGTTGGGTTTAAGCCAGGTTTCTGATAAAATTGCAATCTCGATCGAATGATTTGTAAGGAGATAGAGCAAATCTGGCTTATTACTGTGTATGCTCCTTACGTTCCATTGGATGAGAGACAGATTTGGGATATTGTGTAGGGTTCTGTAGGCCATGATTAGATATAAAAAAATTTAATAGTTGGGTCACTTTTTGTATAAGAGCTGGGTCTGGAATTAAATGAGATAGGGCTTCTTCAAAATTGTATGTGATTTTTGTAGAAGTAGAACTATTACTGTTTGCTGAACTATCACGCAATTGAAATTCGGTTACTGGAGTAGTAAAAGTGGAAGGAAGTCGACCATTTGGATTTAATAAAACGGATTGGTGTAGTTTTGCAAGGGGTGTGTCGTTATATGACGGAGGAGAAGGTGGGGTTTTGCGTTTTTTAGTAGATGTTGAATTTACTACTTGACTGTACGACTGGGGAAAAGCGCGAGAAGTCGATGGAGTAGGGCTGTCGTTCTGGGATGAAAGTGATGGAAAAGACTGCGGTGCGTTTAATGGTTTATAGGTTGTTTTTGGTTGATTAACAGTGGGTACGAGGGAAGAGGCTTCGTGGAAGGAGATACCCTCAGTTGCCATCAAACGTTTAATAGCAACTTGACGACGATATTCAGGGCAATCGCGAGAACGGGAAGAATGGTTACCATTACAGTGAACGCATACTTGTATTTGTGATAAATTAGGACATTCCGCAGAGAGGTGTTGTTCTGCACAGTTATTGCAGCGTGGCGAACTTTTACATGAGTTAGCTGTGTGACCATATCTTAAACATTTATAACATTGAGTGACTGGAAATACATAGATTTCTACAGCCCTCTGGCAATAAAAGATCGACACACTTTCTGGTAACTTGTTACCTTCAAATGTTACAACTACGGAGGAAGTTTTTACGTAGGAATGAGAATTATCTGGTAATTTTACACGTCTAGATAGGCGGTGAACTTTGAGGACTTTGTAGGGGGATCTAAGGTTCGATTGGATAGTGTCATCATCAAAATGCACATCAATATCACGAATAATACCCAACTTTGTAACACAATGAGTAGGGATAAATGCTTTTAAATTATTTTTGGGTACAATCGGATTGGATAAAAACTGATTTGCAGCGCTTGAACGCTTAAAAAGAACACATATTCTGTTTTTTCCCAAGCTGTCTACTTTTAAAACATCAGGGACTTGAGATTTCATAAGAAGGTTACCAATAGTTAGCGGATAAATTCTAGTATCTGGTTGGGTTGATTCTACAAAGACTTTAAATGGGCCGCGGGAATTATCAGGATAAACGTAAGACGTTTTTGGTTTGGGGTTCATATTGGAATCATCATTAGTAATGGCATTAATGGGGGTTGAACTGGACAAATTGCTTTCTGAAAAAATATTTATTTCTTGTATAGGATTGGGTAAAATGCAGGGGGAATCGGGGGGGTCCAGGTCTATCCGAGAAAGACCTGGGTGACCATCTCCATCCTGCACGACGGAATGTGTTCTTAATATTTAAATAAAAAAATTTTTAAAAAATTTAAAAATGAAAAAATAATTCAATTAAAATAATAAAAATAAAATGCTATTGTAATTCCGACTTACCAATAAAACGATAACAATATGAAAAATACAGTTTATATGAATTATTAATAAACAAGTTGTTTTTGTTTTAATTGAATCACTTGCAACAATATACACGTCTATACAAGCTAACGTACCAGACGTTAATCGTAGATAAAGTTCTGCTTACACAGTATGCAATATTTAGTTCAAATAAGTCACGAAGTACGTCCCAGACACGCATTAAGTTATAATTCAAATTTATGAAAACATTTATCCCCTAAATGGGAAAAAAGTTATCTCCACTTTTCAATATGAAAAGATACCCGAAGAATCTAAGAAAGAAATTTTTTGGACGTAGGTTAACTGAGGTCTCTCCAAAAATATACCAATTCTGAAAATATGATGGACAAAAATGATAGAGTTCCGAGATTTTTCTTCGGAACCCTAAAAACAACCAAAAAAGTTATACAAAATAGCAATAAATTCAGAATTTTATGAAATATTAAAAATATTCTAAAAAAGAAATAACAAGAAAGTTTGCTTTTTTTTAATTATATCATTCATTTCTTTAGCCGTTTGTGTTGAATCAAGTACAGTGGTTTCAAAAAATGTATCTAAATTTTTGATAGGCTACGAAATTCTCCCGGGATTTGGTGATGCTAAGGAAATTTTGTTTAAATTGTTTTGTAAATATTATGATACGTGTAAATAGAATTATGTAACCATTAATATTAATAATTTAAAGTACATGTTTATGCAAGAAATTATTTAATTAAGTTTATAAACTTAAGTTTATAAACACAATTTAGACCAATTTTTAGATACAGTCGTAATTTGATGTTGGAAATAATCGATATTTTGTGATATTAAAATGTTGTGTGAGATCAGACGAGATTTCTTTTCTTTTCTTTTTTTCCAAATTCAGGCAATGGCAGGTTATAAAAACGAAATGTTTAAATATTACTCGGTAACTATAAAGCTAAATCAAATTACGATTGTATCTAAAAATTGATCTAAATTGTGTGATTTGCAGGAAAATAATTTATAGCAATCATCAACTAACATATTAAAAGCTTTTCTCCGTGCTTCCACTATCGTAATGACTTAATTTATTTTACTGTGTTGTTATTATTATTTGTAATTTTTCGAAAGAGTTAGACCTACGAGTTAGAAAAGTTATGTAAAATTGGTGCACAAACGCTTTCAATGTAACTTAAAACGGAATCTGCCTTTTTAAAATTAAAAAAGTCTAATTTGGAAGAAAAAAAATATTTCTTTGAACGAACGTGAAAGCGATTGTCCGTCAATTTTTTAAATGACATTTTATTACTCATGCGGGAGAAGTACTAACTTGGCGCACACATTTCTGTACGCAAAATAGCCGTTTGCCCACTGTACTCTTCCCGCATACTTTTTTGCGTGTGGAAAGTAACTTTGCACACGCAAATTGACAATAAAACACGCAAAATTTAATCAAAATACTCAAAGCCGCCTCTTAATTTTTCATTTAATAAATATTTCATAATTATTTCTATAGAAACCACCAACAAAGTAATATTTAAACGATAATTAATTCAGAAAAAAAAGACGAACACTTAAAAATATTATTTTAAAAAGTAATAAAAATGTCAAAATTAGTGATAATAATAGAAAAAAGTATGTGAAATTCGTAATAAAAAATAGTATGTGCAACTCGTGCGGGATTGTCGATTGCTCCACTCAAGCGAATGAGCGCACTCACTACGTTCGTGCGCTCAATTTCGCTTTCGTGGGCAATCGACAATTTCCCGCACTTATTGCACAATATACTATTTCCATTTAGTTTTATCCTTCAACGACCTAAAGTTCCAATACTTTAATTATAATTTATTTCTCATATCATTTAAAGCAAATTGTTACAGGTGACAAAAATTCCTGGAATTCTTAAATGTACTTATTTTGACACTGATAAAAACCTAATTTTAAAACCTCCATAAATCTAGCCGTCCCAAGAACAAAAATTTGAAAAATTCAAAAAAATTACTAGATAGGAAATAGGTGTATTTTAGGTGTAAATTAGGTGTGCTAATAAAAAATTAGGTGTTCTTACCGTTTGCGAGAAAATGAGAAAAACAAAAGGGTTGGCTAGGTTTATTTAAACCTAGCCGTCCCTTAGGTAAAAAAGAATGTTCTGGGTAATTTAAAGTATGGAGAATTAGGTGTAAATTAGGTGTTCTTCGACCATGTTGATAAAAATTTTGTAAAATGAAAATTTTAAGAAAAATCTTTTAAAATAAAATATTTTAAACCATGGGAGTGCTGTGAAGAACGTTAAAAACGTTATGCACAGCGCTTCCACTGTTCGTTGAATATTATATATTTTGTTATGCAACTGAATCGAAAAATATCAAAAAAATTTTAACATTCCCAGCGCCCCCACCATCAATATAATAACGATGTTGCGAATATAATAACTTGTTATAAATTTAAATTACCATGTAAATATATAACGTAAACAATCAACTGAAGTTTTTAACTATTTTGTTAAAGGAAGGAGTGTAAAAAACTCTATAAAAGTAATTTGCTTTCCCTCACAGTGCCCCCGTTGTTTGTTAAGTCTGTGCTTGTTAAGTAAAGTTTATTATAAGTTATTTGTCTTTTGGAGTCTGTAAATGGTTGTTGCCAGTTTTATTATTCCCCGAAGTTTAAATTCTTTTTCCATAAAAGATAATTTTAAATAATTATTTTATTCGTAAAAAAATTATTTAACAAATTTGCACTTTGGCAATAGGTGGCGGCAGTAATTCCATTCTCTATCCATGGTTTAAAATATTTTATAAGATTTTTCTTAAAATTTTCATTTTACAAAATCTTTGTTTGCATGGCCAAATAACACCTACTTACATTTAATTCTCCATACTTTAAATTACCCAGAACATTCTTTTTATCTAAGGACTAGGTTTACGTAAACCTATCCGTCCCTTTTGTTTTTCTCGTCTTCTCGAAACGGGGAAGAACACCTAATTTTTTATTAGCACACCTAATTTACACCTAAAATGCACCTATTTTCTATCGAGTAATATTTTGGAATTTTTCAAATTTTTGTTCTTGGCACGGCTAGCTTTATGGAGGTAATTTTACACAAGTGTATGAAAAATACACAGTAAGTGCAAATCATTGCCGAATTTTTGCTTTATTTAGGTAGCCTATAATTCCGTGTATTTTTATATGATTGTGTTAAATTGTATTTTCATTTGTTGAATATCAAACCAAAACAATAAGTATATAATATATTAATTTCTTATTGCGCTAATAATAAGACCAGGGTAACGTTTAAGAATAAGTGATAACATTACACTAAATTTTCAAAAAAAAAAAATTTTCTAGAAAACCTTTTTAGGTAGGTATTTTATGAACTACGCATTTTCTGACCTATTTTTACAATGTACCTATCTGTGACACCTTGATTTCTATTCCTATTTCATCTATAAAACACAAATATCTGTAAATGATAAAAATATGAATTTTTCCAGTAGAAATTGGTTTTTAACACAAAATGGAAATTGTTCAACAGTATCGGTTAATAATCCCAATTCTCAAGAGTGTAATTTTTAAACATTATCAAATATTCTTAAGACATCATCCATCGGTGGTGTAGTAGTGCGTTTAATTTTGTGATGCATTGTAAATATGTATAATTAAATCTTATATATAATTTGAACACATTATACGAATGTTTATTGTTATTGTTATGGGTGTGCTAAACGGGGCCGTACCGTGTGGTGGTATGGCGGTTTATGTTGACTGACGCCTCAGTTGTTCATCTAAACTTTTATTATAATTGTTATTAGTATACAATATAAATAAAATATAATATACAAACTTATTTTATAACAGAACACAGTATAGAACCCTCGAACTTTTAACAATATTATTTTTATCATTATGTATTTTTTTTTTTATAAATGCCATATGCCATTTTTTCTTCGTTTTGTCTTTCATTTCTTTCTTTTTTTTAACTTGAAAAATTAAAAATTCCTTTAAAAGAATACAATAATTAAATTTTATGAAATAATATTTTTTTATATAAAAGTTTTTCTTATAAAAATGAAGAACGGCGAACGGGAACGGAGAGTGTGAGAGTGAAAAAATGATTGTTTTTATTTAGTTTTTTTTGCTTTTTTAAAAATTAAATAACTTTTTATGGTGTCATAACAGATATTTGATATTTAAACTGAGGTTAGTTATATTTTATAATTATTGTATGACTTGAAAGTTATATAATAAAAATCATATTGCTTCAAAGAAACAAAAATGAGTAGAGGATACAATATTTAAAGTTCTAAGATTATTAAGTTGTCGGAATTTGAAAAAACCAATTTGATTAAAAAAATCATAAAATTTTCTGTTCGTTAACTAAAAATACTTATACCTATGTTTAAAAAGATATTTCAAGATTGAAACAATAATTTAATTTTGCCTCTCGAATGATGCACCAAAAAATTTTGTTGACTTAAATTGTTATATATTTTATGTTAGGTTGAGAAATATAATAGAACTTCAGTTAACCGTTACTGGATTATCCATCAGTTTCTGTTATCCGTCAACGTCTAATAAAAAAAATGCAAACTGTAGCATTAAGTATAGGTAATACATTAGTATAGGTAAATACCAAAAAATTGTGGATAATGAAATTTGAAGATAACATTTATCACATGTGATAAACCATTCATTTCAAGGACGCCACGGTCAGGCTTAAGCTGTATCTAACAAGTCGCATCTTATAAATCTTCCCAACACCACCACCATTATCATATACATATTAAAATTTCGATTTCTCCAATTTTGATTGTGTGTATTCACTAAATAAATGCCAAACGCTTACGCTATATGATTTGAAATCTCTTCTGCAGTTTCATAATTTTTCTTTTTTAAATTCCAACATACTTTGGATGCACTCGGAGCGAAACAAAAGAAATTGTAAGCGCTTGAGCATTACGCGGATAAAGTGAAAACTTCTTCTAGCAGCATAACTACTGCAGATTTCGCTACATTCTCAAGCAGTGTCACCCTCGCTACAAAAGTTTGCACTTCAAAATATAAGTGTAGCGTATAACTAAAGATGCAACGTATGTCCCCGTAAAAATTTTTTTATTAACTGACGTACGAGGTCCATTTCTATTTACTTACTTTGATTGTTTTAATTTATAAAATGTGTATTTTGTTTGGCTGTCCGTAGCATGTAGTCACACTGGTAGATAAAGAGTTAAAATATTACAATTTCAATATTAATATCAACAAATATTTACCTTTTAAATTATTTTAATAAAAAATTGAATTTCGTTAAACTAATGTTAACAAATTTAATTATCCACGTTATGATCAGTAAAATATGGAATATCTTTTATCTTTGTTATTTGTTGTCATTGATACGTCATAGAATATCATCTCGCTTTTACTTATATACGTAGTTTCTGTAACAATATCAAAGTATAACAAATACGCTTTATTCAAATTCAACATAAAGTTAACAGAAGCTATATCTGTACTACCGGACTAAACTCAATGGCGTAGTTTCAAAACAAAATTATCTATCAGGTTTCTATATTACTATTATTTATATTAATATAAAGACCTAATCGAAGGTTGAAATTGATAGAGGATTAATGTTTTAAATAACAACATTCATAAAACATGTTAAAATTTTTAGATAGAAAGAACCATGAAGTAATTAACTCGAATTCTTTGTGCATCTCTACCGCTGTCACAGTTTTTTGTATTAACCAATAGTTATGGGAATAATCACTCTTTTTAGTGAGTTAAATCTTTTGAATCCGCTCACTGTGGTGAATCGATTCAATGAATTTGAATCACTCACTCACTTGATACTATTGGCTCAGTTGCCTTTATGAATTGAATCACTCACTCACTCACTTTACACAACTGATTGGCACAACTTCAAATATGAATCAACAAACCAATACACTCATGTGGTACACTCACTCAAGTGAATGAGTGTTTGGGTAAAATTATTATACTGGAATAAAATTAAAGTTTTTGAAAATTTTAGAAAAAAATTACCTGTAGTTGGAACAAAATTTGTACATTAATATATGTATGTACTTAAAATAATAATTAAATAACTAATAATAATAATTTTATTGTTAAAATTATTGCACGTAACCAACACAAAAAAATTAAAAAAAATGCAACATTAAAAATACACAATTAAAATATAAAAATAGATTAGAATGAAAAATACGGATTGTTAAAAACTACAGTAATATTATGTAGGGAGATATCCACTCAATGTTGTTTTGAAGAAAAACTAATTTTTGGAGACCTGATAATCTGATAATAAACGGGCAAATTTTATTTTAAAAATCTGAAAATATTGTAAGATAAAATACATAATATACATTCTCTTAGAATCACATATTTTAATATCTGTACTTGTAGTGTAATATAAAATGGGGTATGTTTTTTATTTAGATTAAATTACTTTATTACTTTATTAGGCATTTGGTCTAAATTTCATTTAAAATTTGTTTATGCCTTTTAAAAAAAAGGGATAATAAAATCTAAAATATTTAGATCTAAAAAAATATCAAGTTTAGTATATATTCGCATATACCTACCATACCTATAGTAGGTATCATTAGTATCATATACGATATATGTATATATACACGTTACATACAGTTAAACAGAAGTTTGTGAAATTTTTGAACCTGAAGCAGAGATTGAACATTGAATAGAATCTTATGTGTATGTCATACACTCTTAAGTAAGTGAGTGAGTGAGTTAGTGAGTGAGTGTATCAGTGAGTGTGAACATAATTATATTCTTTCAACTCACGAATTGAAAGAGTCGATTCAATTCTTTTTGACTGATTCAATTCAGTTAGTCACTTGAATGATTCAACTCAGTGAATTGAATCACTCACTCACTAGCCATCACTATTAACCAACGTTACGTTATAACTATTATACTTTGACAACCAAAAATTTTTTTCATAAGAACACAAAACTCTTGTATTATACGATAATATAACATTATCACAATATTTCTGTCAGCATTCCATACCTACTTAAATTTCCATCTTATACTATATTATTTATTATGAATTTCATGTTAATCGTAGATGAAGTATAGTATGTAACTCGGTTGTAATTACACATTCGCCGTTGCACGGATTTTGCGTAACTTTTTCGCTCCTGTATAAAATGTAACTTTCAAACTCAGCTACGTAATATTTTCTGTTATTATATCAGTGTTGAAAAAATTATTATTTTCTTTTTTTATAAACGTCAGATATACTAGAAGTTGAAATACGGCCATTTGCTTTAGAATGGTAGTAGATATATATACTTCGTATCCATTCAAATGTACGTACAACATAGACAACTTGTTTGCAAACCAAATAAAACGTTTTTAGTCGTTACGAAGGACGGCAGTAAACTGAATAGAAAACTTTCCAGCACGAGACAAAATTCGTCAATGTTAATTTTACATTTCAATAAATCGCCAATCTATTTGATAAATATCGAATACATATTTTTGTTAAACAGTTCTTTTTTTGTCTCTTCTCACTTTAAAATACAGTAAAACCTATAAGTCGATATCCGTGTTTGCTTTAAGAAGTCTCTTACAAACGTTTTTTTAATACATTCTATAGCCAAAGTTAGACACATACTTGACAATACTTGATTAACAACGACGTTTAGCAGCAGGTAAATCATTTTTCGATCCATTTTTAGACAGTATCTAAAGTTGTGTTATGAAGTTATAAATTATATAGGTATTATAACTTATAATACCCAAAATTGATACAAGACCAGGAAATTCCGCAACCTCTTCCTCTTATATAATTAAATTGAATCAATGTATTCGGAACTTATTCACGAAATATTAAGCCTTTATATTTTTTTTTATCTACATTATATTGTAAACTTTATGTCAAATTTTCTATAATTTTACCTAACTACTATTCTAACAAGTAGAGGTCCCGAGGCCGAACGTATCGATTTTGACAAAACTTAGATATGTTGTAGGATACTAAAAAACCGGCGACACAGATCTTTTTCCATCGGCGGTAAAACCGTTTGAAGGGGTAAAATCGCCCTTCAAAAATTGGAGTAAAAATTTAATTTTTCAAATGTCTCAAAAACGCTAAGTGATAGAACAAAAGTTTGAATTGGCAAAATCTTTCTTTTTTACAGAACTATCTATTGACATAATATACAATTTGTTTAAATTACATCAACAGGGGGTCAACTAGGGGGTGACTGTGTCCAAACAGTCGTACTATTTGAGTAGTTCAAGAAGTTCTTCTTCATGTCTAATACTTTAAGACAATAAAAAGAAAGGAATAGAACTGTAAATTTAAAATTTACATCAAGACAATTAATGATACTATTAAATGTAAACAAACCTGCAGAGCCAAGTTACATAATAACAGAACATGACTCGACGATCAGGACTATTACAACTCACCCAACATTTTTTTCCCAACCAACCTCTTTGGTGTCTGACTAGGAATTGCTGCAACTCCACTACTTGTTTCACCTTTTGAATGGCTCACTCACCGTTTGCCACTTTACCGACGACAGTGATCACTTCGACGATGACGGTGATTTCGAAAAGATGATGAAAGGAGAACGTTTTACAGTTAATTTACAGCGACCCCTGTAACCGTCCGTCGTATCAGTCGCCTCTCCTAGCTACATACTAGTTGTACCTAGTCGTCATGAAATGAATGAACTTGAATGGACTGTGAATACAGTTGTTCACTCTTGAATTAACGAATTAAAATATTAATATGAAGAGATATGAAGATGGATATTTTATGTGTATGGATGGATACCTATTTATTTTTAGTTCAAATATTTTACACGGTGGACTTGTTGTCTGGACTTGGTTTTTTCCCTCAATAAATTGAGTTAGAAAAATATTTTTTTTTAAATCTAACAATATATTATACATACATTTTGATTGGATTACACTTGAATTATTTCGTAATCTAATATGGTTATCGCTCCAGTATTTTAGACATGAAAATTTCTTTGTTTTTATCGTTATTTGATAAAACGTTGTTTCAAAACCCTACAAAATATATCTGTTTTTATAAATTTCTTTGTATTATAATGTTGATGTTTATAACATTTTTAAAATTCGTGTTCAGAGTAACTTCGATAAATTAAGATACAGTATCGTTTAAAAAAATGTAAGTTTGTATTGTAAAAAACCATAAGAACTATAAAGTTCCTGACTCTAGCAATCGGTTGTCCCAACCGGTATCCACAACTCCTATTTAAACAATTTTTTAATTAAGGGGTAGTATCTCCTTGTGTTCATTTTACGTGATTTTCTGAAACGTACCACGAACGATAGGAACGAGTTAGGCATATGAGGTTTTGTGCATATGAAAGTACTAGTCTTTAACTACAAAAAACATATTTTATTTTAATTTTACGATACAAAATGGCGGCACACAAGGAAAGAAAGAAAATCTCGGACGGTTGACATGGGCGTACCGCTACAGGTCACAATTTGTAATCTGGAACAAAAACCGAGAAGTTTTTTAAAATATAGTCCAAAATCTAGTGAACGTCGTAGGATTTTTTTGAGAAATTGATTTTTATAGATTTTATTAGCGATTTTCGTTTTTTTTTTTCGAAAAAAACAAAAATAAAGTTCAAATTAACGCCATTTTTTTTAAAATCAACTTTTAGAAAAAATCCTACGACGTTCGATAGATTTTGGACTATATTTTAAGAAACTTTTCGGTTTTTTGTTCCAGATTAAAAATTGTGAGCTGTAGCGGTACGCCCATGTCAACCGTCCGAGATTTTCTTTTTTTTCTTGTGTGCCGCCATTTTGTTTCGTAAAATTAAAATAAAACATGTTTTTTGTAGTTAAAGACTAGTATGCACAAAACCTCATATGTCTAACTCTTTCCTATCGCTCGTGGTACGTCTCAGAAAATCACGTAAAATTTAGTGAACACAAGGAGATATTACCCCTTAAAACTTAAATCTACGGTTTGACCGTAATAAAAATGGAAACTCTCAAATATTCACCTTTATAATTAAACATTTAATTATATAAAAGTTTAAAAATATCTTAACAACAGACGCAACAGTGCAACATAAAATCGAAAGTACAGCAGAAGCGTGATACAATAAAATTTTAAAATTTCATCGAATTCCCACTCAATTTTAAATTGAAATCAGAAAATGTAATTAGTTTTATTCTGGACGACTGTACGTATTTCGCAGATGATGTTATATAGATATATCTCCATGTGTCCACACAAATATTATACTTTCTACCTACATGTAAATGAGGAGCATAGATAGTTATTCATCAAATTGCGTTTAAAATGAATTATTTGTAATTATTATTTAAATAAATTAACGGAAACGTATCTCATCAGTTAAATAATCAAATTATACAATTCAATTGATTTGTTGTTGTATACATAACATAACATACATAATATTACATATTTTATATTTTTACGATTTTGTTAATTACCGACAATGTGTGTTAGTTAAAATATATAAACAAAAATCTCAACATAAAATTTAAAAATAACAGATAAACAAAGAATAATTACTGCAAAAAAAAAACTATTTGCATATTTTTAAAAACACAGTTTTCTTTCTTTACTAGAGCGATTTTAACGACGCAGAATTGTTCTGCATGCTTGTCACGGTTGTTAGTATTAAATATGATTGATTTCAGTTCGAATTTTAAAGGAGAAATGTCACAGTTAACGTCTTCTTATTTTTAACCGACTTCAAAAAAAGGTTATTAATTCGACCCGTACGTATCTGAATGTCTCTAAGGTAAGTGTATGTATGTATGTATGTTTGTTTATCTACGAGTTTGATTTAGATATCTTTCAGCTTAGAAAATGGCACCGATTTCATGAAAATCAGTTCACACTTAACTGTACAGATGGTCTTTTTTTAAGTACACTCAGAGATAACTCCGACAAATATGTACCGATTTGGATAATTTTTTGCTTAAAAAAATAACTATTCGATGTAGTGTCATATAAATTTGATCAAAAGCTGTCCATGAACTTTGACCATACACCACGTTAGACCTCAATAACAAACAGGAAAAGTGATTGAATTATTGTAGATAGGCAGTGGCGGGTTAGGTACCTTTCGATGGTCAACTGATCCACTGATTTACTAAGATAAAAACTACTTGAAAGGAAAAAATTAAAACTTTTTTTTTAAAAAAAAATAGGTAAAACTTACTTGAAAATAATAAATCATTGAAAAGTACGAAAAAATAATTACGTCATAAATTAAAACATAAGTATAAACTAACAGTTTTGAAGTTGGTGCCAAGTCAGCATTATTAGTAATTGAAATTTTATGCAAACATTAAATGTAGTTCAGTTGACTTGAGACCAATTTCAAAAACTGTTAGTTTCCATCAAGGGTTCCCAAACTTTTTTGACTTACGGCGCCCTTACGGTACAAATCATTTCTGGCGGCACTCCGAAGACGTAATTGATTTATTCTTATTTTTTCGTTTTCCCTCCAAAAAGTTAAGTGACGAGTAAATATAAAAGTAATAATTTTCTCCTATATATTACACCTATTTTTTCCGTTTTCCCCGAAAAAATATAGGTAACTGCCGAATATAATAGAAAAAAGTTTCAACATTGTCTCTAGCGAAGCTTTTTGGCGCCTCCCCCCCTCCCAAAGCATCGTGGCGAGCAATTTGGGAAGCTCTGTAAGTTGGTTTTATTTTTTGCTTAGAATTTTTTTTGTCAACTATAGAAAGTGTTTAAAGATTGCTCAAACTGTTTGCACTACGACAAATTATTTTAGGAGTGTTGTGAATAAATATTTTATAGATATAAGCAATCGTAAGTTATATGGCTACATATAGCACATCAATAACGGACGGGCTGGTAATGCTGGTAAGCTATTACAAATGGCATGGTTAAATAATTTATGTCCATCGAAATTTCAAAATACACATTTGGTGCATTTCTTAACGTTGATTACGAAATTGAAGTCGAAATGTCGAAATTGAAGACGAAAACTGTTTTTGATAAAAGTTTTTGGGTACTTAATCGCTAACATGCTAACCATCTTAAAATAAACAGTGTATTGTCTTCGAAAAATACAATTCAATTTATTAAAAATAAAATTCTGTTTATGATTAATATTACGCCTATTAATGATGACAAAATTATGATAGCATGATGTGATTGGCGCGGTGCCCAAATTTCACTTTATTCTCTTCCGTTAAGTAGGCTTAAGCACCATAAAATTATACATGTACATCATTATAGTTTAATTAAATATTATCGTTGAAAATAACAAAAAGCTACATTTTAAAAACATTAAAATTAATATTTTCAAAAAACAAAACAAAAAAAATTAACGTAATTTTTTTTAATTAAAATAAAAATTTATTAAAGCAAGCCGAGGAAAAAACAAAAAAAAATATTTTAAAATAATTAAATTTTCCATTGTGTTGTTATTAGTTTTGTGTGTAGAATTCATAGCTTTAAAAAAAAATAAACTAGCTAAATAAAAAAAAAAAAAAAAAAAAAAAAAAAACAGTATAGCAATAAATGTGATTTATTGGAATTGTGTTATAATTAATATTTATTTTTAAAAATAAATTTTAATGATACAACACTCGCACATTTTACACAACACCTCATAAAAATCTTATAATACAATATTTGTTACGAATGCACGGATATTATATTTGTATTGCGAATAATATTAGGTAGATACGTATATACATACATACATTATTAACAAACATAAAATACACTACGATCGAAAAGTTTGAAAATGAACCAAATTATTATAGTAACATAAACATATACGAGGGGTTGTAAAGAATAGTAATTTTTAAAGCGGGGTATCCATTTTATTATGGGAATGTGGGCGCCGTTATATACCTATATAGGCCAAACTAAAAGCGATGAATCAATAATCAAAAATATCAATGGGCACTTTTTTATAGGACAACGCCGGAAAACTGTACCTACCGAAATTTACGAAATTTACGATAGCTTCTTTTCTGTGTTTATGATAAATGAAATAGATCAGTCACATCATCTATTCCAAGACCATTTTGGACCCAATTACAACCTTTCCAGCTAGGGCTTTCGTATATTTTAACACAGTCGTGAAAAATTATGAGAAACGATCAACTTGTACACTATTTTGATAACTAATATACAAATATGTAATTGCTGACGTGGTACAGTGCGTTGTATCGCAGTTAGTCGTGTTTCACTTGACGGCATACAATGTCCATGATCGTTAACATAAATTCTGCTGTGCCCTGTTCGGGACACCTTTTGGTGGTGACGATAGTAGCAAGATGATATTTTTTTTTTTTGGATCAAGTTCCTTACGATAGCATATAATGTCGACATATTATTGATAATAGAGATTTCTTCTATAGCGAGATCCTCCTGCAAAAGATATCTTAAACAAGTATGCATCAACTCAGATGAATGATGAATATTGATTAAATATCATAAACTTCTGAACCTGCATGCAATTCCAACCGAAAGCAAAAAATACTTCGTTTATATACTGTCAGATTCAGATGAGAATGGTATGAATGCGATTGTAAGTGATTGTTGCAACGTGGATTGTTGTGCTAACGTCTTTACCATATCTTTAGTGTTCTGTGGCATCTAGCTTACGGAAACCTGTTTACGGCAGTCTCGTTCCCAGTATTGAAAAACTTGATCGTTACGGTTGACAGTAGAGGGAGACTTAATGAATGGGACATTTTTTAAAAATCCTATCTTTACTTCAAAACCAAATAATCAAATATTTTAATTCTTGTGGCATAAGATACTTCAAATATTACTTAATGTTTTAAACTAGAAAAAACTGTATTGTCTTCAAATAACAGTAAATTTTTTTGTATGAAAAACCTAGCTTTTTGTCCCATTCAGTAATTTCCTTCTCATTGAATGGGACATGAAGAATATTGAATGGGACATATGTAATACAATGTAAAATTCATGCGGTTTATACAAGTTAGCAAAAATATGGAAATGGTCAATAATCTCAGCGGAAAAGCATTTTTGGGATAAATCATGAGGACGAAAATCCCATCATTTTTCACAGCGCATCCGATGGTGACTTTGACTTTAAGATCAAGATCAAAATAAAAGGTCATATTCATAACGTCCCATTCAATATCCCTTATTGTCAAGTGATAAGATAAAGGCAAGAAATAAAAACTACATAACCTCAATATGCAAACAATACTTGTCTAATTATAGTCTATACTAAGCGGTTTAATAATCAACTAAAAAATAAAAATTACTTTTTCTGTTTAAAGTTGTATTTCTTAATTTTTGTTGAAATAAACGGAAAACCTTTAACACATGTATCGCACATAAAAATAGTTATACAAAAGACACCTAGTGACTGTAAAATAAATTTCCACTGACGGTCCCTTATTAGCTAAAACTCATTTGTGCCATTCATTAAGTCTCTTCCCTACTGCATACTAGTAACGATTCTGATTGCATATAGCGTTACTTGGCGTTACTCTACAAGTTTCTCATTTTCCAGTTTTTACTGTCTACACCCAAGTTTTTGGATTATCACTATTTCATTATTTTACAAAAGAGCCCAATTTGCGTACCTCCTTAATAAATTTTGTTGTAATTTTAAACGATTAAAAATTATTTTTGCATATATGGAAGTGGACAACATATTGAAAATTTATTCAGGGTAGTTAACGCATTTTCTCAACGAATTATCTCAAGAGTTCTGTTCCTTCGTTAGTGGTGAAGCAACTTTGTTGAATAGTCTTCAAATCTAATTGGTTCACTAACACCAAAGTCCTGTGTTTTTTCTTATATAAATGTATATTTTCAATAACTCAGTTCTTTTTTGAGTATATGCGTCCCACGACTTGGAAAATAACAACTCTACCCATACTTACCTAAATAAGTAATCGAACCTAAAGTCACCTGTTCAATTCCTTAAACGCGTGAACCAGTTTACTTTTTGATTATTTTAACTACCTACGAGAATTCGTAAAATGGTATCCCGAATTTTGTATACATTAGTGTAAACACTAACATCGAATATACCAGTTTTAGGATTATGTGGCAGCTTAAATTTAAATTTATGGTAAATATAACAAAAATAAATTACATATATATGTACAAATATACATATTACATACGGGCACATATATTATGTATATGTGTGCAATAATTTCGACTTGTGATATTGGTTTTGTAATGTTTCGTGAACTGTTTCTAACTCATATAATTATGTTTGTTACTTGGAAGTTTTCAGAGTTTGAAAATAATTAAAAAGAAACAAACATATCTAAATTTATTAGAAGATAATAGTATTTAGCTAGTAATTACACATGTGGACAAATTACTTTTAAACTTACAAATGATACACATTTCAGTACAATTTTCAATCGTTTCAGATATATGATTTTGCAGTAATGTCTTCAAAGTATTAGGCTTCTATACTAAATCTAAAGAACGAAAAAAATAAAATACAATAGGTTTTGAACCATTATTTCTTGTAAACTGTTTTTCGATAAAAACTAAGAAGTTCACTATATTGCCCATGTTGGAGGAACAGGACTATTATGATATTTTGTCATTAAAATATAATGAACTCTGGACTTGTAACTTAAGTTACTTATTAATTTTTTAAAAATAAGTGAATTTAAGACTGAAATTTCTAAAAGTATTCGTCGATGCAGCCATCAAAAATAGAAAAAATGTTTCACCTCACTTCAATCTTCCCTACTATGTTCCTTAACAAGGTAATATCTAAAATAAAAATATAGGTACGAAAAAAAGGAAATAATACACAGATGAACAGATTAAGCATACATATAAAAAAATGTGATTCGAAAGTTGCAAGGAGCTGCATTTTAGACTGCTTACTGACTAGTCCTCGATCGGCTCTACAAGAGCAAACATGCACTGTTAGGTGGTGGCTATTGATTGTTAGGTAGTGGTTACATCATCATTAGCAGATACATACATAGAATAGTTTATAGTACATGTATATGTAGCCGCACCCACCACACCACGACAATCACACATACTAATATCCACTATACTACACATACAAACACAAACTCTAAATATGTACATAACCATAGAAAGTGGGGATGCCTCGCTGCGAGGTATGATGACGTAAAATTCTGGCGATAGCCGCGGCATTCTATCATATAGTAGTTTGGTCCCTTGAAATAATAAAGCAAATATTTTACTTAGCAAAAAAGCCACGTTTATCTTTTAATTGTGACAATAATTGTTTCAAACTTAATAGCCCTTTTTCAAACCCTGTTGTTTGAAAATAGGCTATTAAGCGTGTCTCTTATTACCCTGGTCTCCCCTATATTGTTTACTAAAATATGTTTTCATCGGTACCATATTAATTTATATGTGACGGTAATTAAATATGAAACAAATATATATAAATATGTATACGTTGAAAGGAAATAGTAAAATACAAATTATTTACATTATGAAATTACTCAAAAGCATCTCATTAAAATTTGAGATTTTAACAACATATGATAGGTAAAACACATGTAGAGGTAAGTAATATTAGAATTACCAAAAATAGCACATATTTAATAATATGTAACATTGCATTACATTTATTTTGCTAATCATCATAACTCCCCGCGTCGAAATATTAAACCTGCATTAAACCTACATTACTGCTTTTAATTGAATTAAATAGGGTTAAAGTAGTTTCAGAATTACATGTAAAAGAAGCCTACATTAAGCCTACATGTTGTCGCAAAATGACAGATTCTCCACTTATAGTGTCAAAGTAGTATCTCTACTGACCCTACAATACTGCTCCTTGACCCTTAAAATCAGGTGTTGTGAGGCTGAAAAGAGGTTCTTAATCGTATATGTACAATACACACACATACGTACATACGCATCCATCCATACACTCATAGAAGCATACATTCATACATACATACACACATACATGATAGGGTTTTAAAATGAATGCAAAAGTATTTTATTATTTTACTGTTTATTAATTTTAAGTTTATACATTAATCACAATAAAAATTAAAATTTTGACCTATGTATTACAATATTTTAAACACTATTTCTATGGTAATATTTTTTTTTTATATAATTTTTTTAACAATAACATTCTATGTATATTTGACAATTAATTTAATTGTTTGATTCTTGTTAATAAAATATAAACAATTAAAATAAACGAAGCAATTTTCGAAGTGGAAAAAGTTAATTTACCTGATGTAGAACGAAATTAAAAATATACATAATATATGCCATTTGTTAATTGTTTGTAAAATTTTGATGGCGCCAATTTTAAGAAAAGATATTGAAGGAGCAAAGAAATTGCTGTTTATGTTATAAATTTAATTTTTAATGTAACTCTAATTAATAGTAATCTCGGAGAAAAAGTTAATGTCTCTACTTTAATAATGACAAGATATTTAGCAAAAAGTTCATATAAACAAAACATTGTTAACAATTATTACGATGTAACGTTTTTTCAATTTTTTCACAATTTTCACTTTAGTTCATCTCAATTTCTTCATTTAAACACAAAATTTTAATTTTTCATCTCACACCTGAATTGTAGGATTTGCTTATCAGGTTAAAATTAAAATTTACACTTATTATTTAATCAATTTGAATTATCAAATGATTTACGCAAAACTTTGTTAAGTTCTTTACATTTAAATTGATAAAAATTAAAGAAATAATTATTATACAGATTTGAAAATAACACTGATACACTTTAGTAAATTCGTTTTAAATAAATCACTTAATAATTTGTTTAAAATATTTAAATTTTCGTACATAAACTTCTTCAAACGTATTAAATCCATTTACGTGTCGTATAGTCTGTCGGCCATCTTGGCTTTATTATTCTCTTCGTCGTGTGGCTCGTAAAGTTTCGTTTATGTTCGTTGTTCGTGTTTGTCATTAAACGTTCCTGCGTATTATTTAAATCGTACATCACTGTTTAAATTTTAAATCCGACATATATGTACAGTGTCTTTTATGAATTTCACACCATATGGGAAACTTTTTACTATTAATTTTTTTTAAAAACTATTTTAGTGCAGTTAGTTGGGGCATCAGTTGAAATGAAAAAATAGCTAAACACATCTTACTTCCGCTTACTATTTGGCGGGAAACCGGAAATTTCGTGAATTATTAAAAATGGTAATAATTTGAAAGTTGTTGGTCATTTCCTGATTAAATTTTAGCATCATATCAAATTTAAGTTTAGTAAACATATTCCGATAGTTAAATATTATAGTCTGCAAGAATAAAGCTCAAAAATCTGTTTTTCGAAAATACGGCTTTAAGTAGCCCTAGATACAAAAAATTTTACGAATTCTAGCAAAATACAAATCATACCGTTCTTTGAGATCTGTTTATTCATAAAATCACAATTGCCATCAATGAAATGAGATGTAACGAGTATTTTGACTACTAACTGCAAAGAAAATAAAGAAATAACAATTATTCATGCTTGTTAAAATTCCAATATTACAGAGCGTGTCTTTTTGTGACCAAGTTAAATTTTTCTATTGAAAGACAGATGTCTGTAGCAATATTTTGATGATAATTGTGATTTTATGAATACGCAGATCTCAACGAATGTTATAAGTTTTATTTTGCTAGAATTCGTACAATTATTTTGAATTTAGGATCATTAAATTCGTATTTTGGAAAAGCGGATTTTTGGGCTTTATTTTTGCAAACTGTGATATTTAGCTTTCGGAATATATTTACTATGCCTAATTTTGATACGATGCCAAAATTTCATCAGGAGGTAATCAATAACTTTCAAATGATTACACAGCCACACAAAAAAAAAAAACTTTCTGACCTGGAGGTCTCACTATATGTACTATATGTTTTTGGGATCGCTGAATCCGAATTTGGGGTCAGTTTCATTCCAGTATATCTGGGTTCGGCCATAACCTCAAAAACACCCTGAAAATTGCTACATTTGTTAATTTTGAGGGTATTTTTTGAGGTTATGGCCGAACCCAGATGTACTGGAATGAAACTGACCCCAAATTCAGATTCAGCGACCCCAAAAACATATAGTACATATAGTGAGACCTCCAGGTCAGAAAGTTTTTTTTTTTTTGTGTGGCTGTGTTATCATTTTTCATAATTCACAAATTTGAAATTTCCGGTTTCCTGTCAAATATTAAGCGGGCGGTAAGATGTGTTTAGCTAGTATCTCATCTAAACTGATGCACCAACTAAGCCCACTAGGATATTTTTCAAGGAATCAATAATAAAATTGTTTCCCATATCATGCGTACTTTATGAGAGACACTGTATATATGTACTTATATTATTTTTGTCCATATATTTTTTTAAACTAATAAAATGTTTTGAGACTACATCGAACCTGTTCAGACCTAATATTTAATTGTTTATAAAGTGTTAAATAGCATTAAGATAGGTTTGTGGACGGTTAAGTAGCTTCAATGTAGGGTTATTATTTGTAAACATTGTGTTTGTAGGTTCATTGAGAGTCGATATAGGTTCACTTAGGGTGAATATAGGCTCATTTAGATGTTAGAAGGGTCAATGCAGTATCAAAATCTTGACTCGGGTCATACCAAATTTTTAGTCGTTTTGTGTGTGGTGTTTGTACTGGAAACTTTATGCTTATTTAATTAAATCACTGAATGATATCCAACAATTTGTTATTTATTCGTTTTTTTTTTTGTTTTGGACTGTTTGTTATTAAATGCAATAAATTTAGATTCAAAATTGTGCATAATTACATATAACAGAATTCAGAAGTCTACAGTTTGTGAATAAGCGCCTCTTTAAATGAACAAATTTTTCTGACAACAATTTTTCAGATTAATATTAATGATATTAGTGGGATTTAATGCCTGTTTTTTTAAAGGTCAGGTTTTTTTTATAGGTCGTATCCTTATTTTTATGTTTAATTGTAGGGAATAAGATCGTGGTTGTATAAGAAATCGTAGAGTGCTAGAATTTGAAAGGTGTGAGTCTGCAGCCGTTTTCTTAGAGAAGTTATCTATGATCAATATTTACCTGAAGTACATAAGAAAAATTGCAGAAAAACCTTCTTAAATATGGCAGCGAGGTTGAATTTCGGCTTACCAGTTTAAGTCACCATGACTTTATATACTCAGCTAACTCAATGATCATATTACTTTTAAGCTAGGTATACAAAAATTTAACAGATCGAGAACTAAGATATAAGTATTCCAATCTTCCGCAAAAACTTTGTTATTTTGATACCACAGTTTATTTCTTTTATTTATCCAAATGTTGGGAGTCCAATAACCTTGGATAAATTCTTCAGCCAGACACGTCCGATGCCCGGAATATGATTTTTGGGCATTTTTCGTAAAAAAAAATTGTTTTTTGCCAAAATTTTCCCAAATTCAAAAGTTTTTGCAACATTTTTGCACATAATGATAAACGAAAGGAAGAATGATTACTGACAATTAAAGTGTGAGGTATGGTAATGTTGGAGATGAAGTATCTCCCCCGGTCGGTTTCAAACTCACGATCTACCAGACAAGAGCGGAGATGCTAATCACATGACCAACTGGGGGTCTATAATTATATTAATTAAAATTTGTTAGTAGTTACAATTTGATATAGTTGTATATTATTTCAAACGATGTCTCAAAATTCAATCAAATTTTGGAAAAGTTTAGCAAAAAATGTTTTTTCTTAACATACGATATTAATTCCCATGGATAACATACTTAAAATTAGATAAAATAAATTTTTAAAATCATTGACCATCTTATTTGAATATTCTTTTGTAATCGACCGAAATAATAAGGGTATACATATTCGATCGTCATGTAAAGATATCGAAACAAACTAAAATATTAAGAAGCAATAATTTTTTTATGATAATCAATGCAAATAACATATCTGTGCAACTCTAAACATACCTAATTAAAATATTGAATTAAGGGGTCGATGTACAATAATTTTAATGAAAACATACAATGTTGTGCATAGCCCACTTGTATGCATGCATGTACTGAGCAATGGGAGGATTATACCGCCACATAATAGTGTAATACAAACGGTGGACTGTAGAGTGCAACGGAATCCATCCAACCACCACTGTTATTTATAAATAATTCACTTGACTAAAAACAGTTATTAACAAACAGAAGCTAACCGAAACCATGCAGTACAACCGAAGAAATTTTATTTGCCTAACATATTTTATTCAGTTCTCTTGAAATGAAAGTAGGTAGAGAGAGGTATTCTTACTGCTAGTCTCCGTTCTTTTTTCTTGTTCTCTTTTTTTTTAATTTCTTACGTCTCCACTACACTCCTCACTCGTTCCAGACAAATTGAATGGCAGCAGACACTGTAATTATTTATTTAAATTTTTCCAATCTGTGTTTGTTTGATATAAGTGGGTACTGGGTATCTACATTACGAATGTTACAAAGTCTTATTTCTAAAATTAGTATTGTTTTCGTTAGTTATATTATTTTAATAATCGATGAATTGGTGCAAGCTTAATTGCGGTTAGATTCACGAAATAGTTACAAGTTATAGCACTGTTTGATTGGATATAAGTTTGCACAATTTGACGTCAAAACTTGGCAGTTTTTCGTATGATAAATAATTGATTTACTTTCATTTTTTGTTGGTTTATTTTCTTCGTAGTGATTTTCCTATTCCTATATACCTATTCTGACTCGATGTTTCAAAATTCGCAATTCTCATGATTCACTTTTTATAAGTCATCTTGCAATAATTTTATTATGATGATCTTTTCTTGATCACTTTTTAAAAAATTGTGAATCAAAAACTTAAAAAGTCTTATCTATACGTATAATAAAACTGTAATGGGACCGTATCTGTACATGGAATATTTGTGAAAATTGTACTGCTACTGTAGTTTGTTATCGATTTAAATATCAAAACAGCGTTTTTTAAAATTTTTGCCTGTCTGTTCACGCATCACGCAAAAACTACTAGACGAATTTTAATTAAATTTGGTGTCATGATAACTTATTACCTGGATCAACATCTAAGATACTTTTTACTCCGGGAAAATGTCTTATTCCCACGGAAAAATAGAAAAACCATTATGACCATGTGCACGCATTACGCAAAAACTATTGTTCTATGCAAATTCTGCAATTATACTTATATACTTCTCATTGATTTTATAACAATGCGTTGCGCGAACGACGTCGCGGGTACCACTAGTTTCAAATAAATAACAGTGAGCTAAACTTACACTTGAATTTTATGCTTGACTTAAAATTTACTAATTGTAAGAATTAATTAAAATTCAACAAGTAATACCATGTGTAATTATATATATATATGTTTTTCTAAATGTCTTCAAAAATTGTGAAATTTGAGTAATGGGTAAAATATAAGCATGTATCCAAACTTTTAGTCGGTAATGTAATGGAAAGAAGACTCAACACAACTTCTTATACCTAATGTAGGCAGCAAAGGTACTTACTTTAAGTATGCAAAATATAAGAGCTATTGCGCACTGCCCCAAAGGCGGATTCTTATAGATCACGACTTGCTGAGCAAACATTTTTCAATATTTCGCTTAGTTTTCAAAATATATCGATTTCTTGGAAGAGCTTCTATGTACATGGCCTCAAAACAAAAACCTATTAAGAAAAGTTAATATAATTATTTTGCAAAATAAAAAAAATATTGAAAAATTGTATTCTTGTTTTTTATTCAGTATATTGATATCTATCAAGATTCACATTCGGATTTTGGAACGGTGAAATTACTTTCTGTTATAGATTTTTTTAATAAATAATTATTACCTAATAGTAAAGTTTGAGCTCCTCTGAACTTATATTAACTGATAAAATACTAAACAAATATTTTACTTTGCAAAATACCACTTTAATTTTGAAACTGTGACAATATTGTTTCGAACCGTTAGTTCATTTTCAAACAAAATCGAAACAATATTGTCACAGTTTCAAAAATAAAAGTGGTATTTTGCAAAGTAAAATATTTGTTTATTATTTACAAATATGGAATACCATAAAGTAACACTCAAATCTATTAATATGATAAAATACTGTCCTCATAACGCCTATGGTATTAAATCTAATATAAGGATACTTTTACACTATACACCCTATATTATATAATAATATATAATATAAAAATGTGCAACATATTATAAAAATTAATAAAGCAATATTTATGTTAGCAATTTTAAACATAAAATGAAACACAATTTTGTCGTTTATTTTAGATTAAAACAATTTATTTTAGGGAACACAGCGCAGCGCTAGGAAATGCCAACCATTTACAGCATTTACAGTATACATGCATTTCTAGGTATATATAGCATTATACTTCAGTGATTTCAACTGTTAGTGTATTTATAAAACTATTATACTCAACTACTAGGCAACAAATGTACACAATAACTCAAAAATATTTGATAATATAATAATAAAATGAATATTATATACCTTAGGCCCCTAAAGATGGCTTGATTTGAAAGCACTATGGAAAATTTGGGATAATTAAAGTTAATCCTCCTACAATGCGATCAGTTTGTACCACATTATATGAAAACCGCATTGTAAGAAACTTAGAAACAGTTATTTATATTTTTCACGGAAATAGCTACAACAAATTTCTTTTGTACCGCGTTATATCGCAACCGCGTTATAAGAGACAGAATTAATGCAAATTAGCAAATTTGTACCACATTATATGCAAAGCTGGTAAATATGGTTCATAGAGACCACTTGAAATAGAAAATGGAAAATGGTTTCCAAAAATTCATTTAAAATACAAAATGGAAAATGGTTTTGCTAAACATATTTAAAATAGATGATGGAAAATAGCTATTTAAAATGGATCATAAAATGCAAAATGCTTTTTTACTTTAAATTTATTCTGTAAATTTTTTATCAGTATATATTTATATTACCGTATAAAAAAAAAGTTAAGAAAATGTCAAACGTACTGAAATTAAATAACGGCAATCTTTTGAGAAAATTTCATGAAGTTTGCATGATATGAAAACGAAATTTATCTCTTGAAATATTGTTACTCAAAAATATTGTAAAATTTAATTCAGCCTTTATATATTCAAACCTTGACTACACTACAACTGCGAATTCTAAATTATAAAAATCATCTATTCGAAATAATTAAAAATTTCTTATCGACGTGTGTTATTAATAACACACAACTTGAGCCAGAAAATTTTGATTTAGGAGAACTGCAGCGCTAGTAACAAATTTAATTCAAATGATATGACATTACAACTCGTGTTATAAAAAATTTGAGTCAATTGAATCACCTTACATTTAACTTACAATTTGTTAGACTGCGTTTAATTCGAATTCTGTGGTTAATATGAGTCCTAAGTGTCATACATATACACGTAAATTTGAGTATATATGTATTTTCATTTTAAATGTAAAATGAATTCAAATGTTCATTTTAAGTACGAAATGGAAAATGGATTAACCGAACTTATTTAAAATAGAAAATACAAAATGTCATTTTGTATCTTAAATACATATTTAAAATGAAATCATTCTAAATAGTTCCCAGCCCTGGTTATATGAAATCTATTTGTGACCTTGTGACCAAGCAATGATACGGTTATAAAAGATTGGGGTGACAAAAGTTCCAGTATTGTTGAATGACTTGCACTCAAACAAGTACACACTTCAGGGAAATAGCGGGAAAGGAATATCGCGTTATAGAAGAGGTGTCTGTGCTTTTTGTTCCGCGTTCTATCGAAACCGCGTATTGAGAGTATCGTGTTATAGGAGGATTGACTGCAACATGAGAATATTATTTTGAAACAATGAAAATTTTATACTATCCTTTTGTATTACAGTGTACTAACAAAAGCAAGTTTCTGTTCGGTTAGTCATATCGTTCCCGTAAACTGTAATACTCTCTCATACTGCTTATGGTATTTGTGTACATAAACTTGGTTTTATAATAGTTCTACAATATTAGTTACTATTATAATAATATTTTCTACTATTTTCATCTCAGTTACCCCACTAACTTTCATTTTATTTTTGACGACAATTTGTGTACCCAATGTTTTGGTTATATTTGGATTTTACAAGTTGTAGTTAGAATTGAATTCTGATTCAATTGGTAGGAGCGCTGGGTAATTTTTATTATACTATTAGAGGAATTTTTTTAAAATAAAGCATACCGTTTTTCAGTTATATCTAAAAGAGAATAATCATTTAGTATAAGGAGAAACGGCACTGAAAGTTCAAAAAAGAAAAACATCTATTTTGATGTTTTGTTCCGGTAATTTATGTCCTTGAGATGTTTAACTCAGTTAATTACAGTAAATACATTCTTACTGAAATAGCAAAATAAATACTGCAGCATTTTAAAGGAAGACCACGGAAATTTAACCTTATTTCCGTTTTGGAGGATGAAATTTATTACATTCCCATGATTTACATATGTATGTAGTGATGCCTATTTTTTTGTAGTAAGATTTACGGCTTACAGTTACTGACACCGACTTTAAAATTTTAAAAAGAAAATGATGTTTTCTCCAAAGAATATTTATTGTATATCGAATTTCGACTTAAGTTTCTCCAAATTAAGATTTATAGAATATTCTGAGAAAATCTTAAAAATTAGCGAAAGAAAAAGAAATATAATTATTGATGAAAAAATACCAAACTTCATATAAAATCAGTGTATGAAGTTAGGTATTTTTTCATCATGTCTCAAAGTCACGTGACGGGAAATCGTTAACCGAAAATGAAATTTAAGTATAAAAAATGAAGTTTCTTTGGGGCCTAATACTAATATTTTTTACCTTTTAATTATTCTATAAAAAAATTTAAAAAAAAAAAAAACTTTTATTTTTATACAAGTATAGAAAGAAGCAGAGCGAAAAATTTTATTGGCCCGTTGGCGCAAGAATATACACACTGGTTAAGTTAAGCATCGTATGTACATATACATAACTCTGATTTCAGAAAAATAATGACCAAGATCCTTACTAAAATAACTTATTTTGTCATCCAGTATCAAAATTTAAACGGAAACAAAACTGAAATTTCTGAACTCTTTTTAAATTTCTTAACTGAAATCGATATATAAGTAGGGAAAGGTCGCCCAAAGCGGGTAAGCTAAGATTAAACGCCCAAAAAAGTAACTTTTGACCTCGATAAGCAGATCTTTTTTATATTATCAGATAGAATAGTTATCGAACTTTAAAATGAAACTTCGCTTAAGAAATGTTTATACGATATTTATTTTTAATAAAGAAAATACAAAATCTCTGCAAAAACCCGCTTTGCCCGTATAGGTATCCTAAAGCGGGTAACCCCCTTTGGGCAAAGCGGGTAAGTACATTATGTATTTAAATACTGTTATTATTTTTTAATATAAACTTTTTTAATCATATAGAACTTAATAATAATAATAATTAAATAGAAAAAATTGAAAAAAGGCAAAAATAATAAATTTATAACAATTAATTGTAACTTTCTTTACAACCTCCATATTGGAATATATTACTTCAGGTGATTCCACATCAAAATCACCACAAACAAAGCAGAAATATTTTTTTTAAGCTTTTTCCCTCATTCCGTCGTAAAAAGAAGATTATTTATTTTTTTCGCCTTCCAACAGTTTTTTCCATTAAGATGTTTCTATTTTGTGTATCCGCTTTGCCCATACCCGCTTTGCCCAAAAAGACTTAATTTTGTTAACTTAGAATAATTTCAAAATGAAAGCCGATATATGTCTACCTTTTTCTACATTAAAAGTCAAATGATGATAACATAATATGGTAATACCAAAATGATTACAAATAAAAAGGTTTGTGACTAGTCACAGAATATTTATCGTCAAACTTTTTAACAAAACCAACAAAAAAATTTGATGAAGCTTAACTAGGACATTAAACGACACAAGCGTTCAAGTGCAACTGATTGACATTGGTTGATATTCGGTTAATCTCGGTATACACACGACCTGACAAAAACATTCGATACAACGATATACAAGCGCTTGCCCGCTTTAAGAGGGGTACCCGCTTTGGGCGACCTTCCCCTACATTGTTTACTCTAAAGGTATTTTAAATTCGATAATGTCATTTGAAGGTCAAATCAAATTCAATTCAGAACTTCAGTTCGGTATTTAATATGTAGGAACGTTTATATTACTTTTTAGAGATTTCAAACATGTTTCTACTAAAGACTTGAGTTATGTATTCTATATCTTCCATACTACGAAGAATATTTACAAATAATATATCCACTAAAAAATTATTATGTACTTTAAAATACATTGATTTAATTTTTAAATAAAAATTACGAACTGTTTTTTACTTTACTCCGTATTTTACTTTATTACTTACTAAAATAATGTAAATATTTATAAAATAAATAATTAGAATATACCTGTTTGATAATTTAAAAAAAAAATTACCTATTATAGCAATTAAATAAAGTCAAAAATTTGAAACTTGTATTTTGAAAGAACAATTCAAACTTAAAATTTGTCTGTTTTTTATTTAAATTTTTAAATTATAAGGTTAAAAATTAAATTTTCGTTAATGCGCATGTCTAGGATTTGAAAGACTTACTCTGAAGCAAGAATTCTAAAAATCAGTTCGAGTGAGTTCAGAATTAGATTTAAATACTTGTTGGAACACACGATTTCAAATTGTGTGTAAACTGGAATTACAATTCTTCTTAGTTGAAACAGTAAAGTCAACTTTGCGCATGCTCATTAAAGCGAGAATTAATTCTAGTGTTTGTTGAAACATACCTTAAGGATTATGAAACTAATTTAAATCACATTCTGAAACAAAAAATAGATACTGCGAATGTCGATTTTGCAACGTTATAGAAAAATTATACACTCGTTATAAAATTTCCACATCATTGTTCTCTGTTAATTGTGGTTTCTGGTCTAGAAAACCCATTTAGACATGAATTCACTCTGAAAATGATTTAAACTAATCCCTATTTAATGCATAACTGTAATTAATAATTAATACATAATCATGATTAAAATATGTCATCACTACTAACTGTGAAAAAATTATCAACTTACTGTTAATTAAGGTACTACCTATACTAGATATCTGCACTAGTTATTAGGTATCGTATCTGCACAATTGATTAACTGTGAAAATGTGAAAAAATGTTTTATATCGTTTTATTTTTCTGCTTTATATTTTTTTCCATTTCACTTGCTTTGCAAAAAGCATTCCGGTTTGTTTTTTTTTTTCTATTTTTCCATTGCAATGTATAGATACAATGGCGGTGATGGTCAGTCAGTTAAGAAATGAGGAGGAAAATTATGTATCCGTAATTAAATATGGTTTTCTATGAAAAAAAGGGGTGATTACAAGGAACATTAATGAACTTGTTTGTAAATTAAATCGCTTTAGTTAAACAAAATATAAAATATAAAAATATTTTAAAATAATTTTGATAATGAATCTGAATTTTAAAATACGAACTTTCAATAGTAAACTAAAATTAAATATTGAAAGGGAATAACCAGATAAGTATAGGGCATAGGCAATTGACCCCCAATAGCGAATTATTTTAATAACTATATTAACGGTATGGTGAGACTTTAGGTAAAATTAATACCTACAACCTTACCGGCGAAAACTTATTAATTCTAAAAATAGCTAAAAATTAAAAAATGACAATTTAAAAAAATTTTTTTTGTAACTATATTTACTCTAAAGAAATAATTTAATAAAAAACACCCTCGAAAATATTAGACATACAACATTAGACCATACAAAAGGGTACAAGTGTTGTGTTTGATAAAGTATTTTTGTCTTTATCTTCTATAGTTTTCAAGATAACCAAGGATAACCGAAAGAAGATGTAGTAAAATAGCAACAACCTGCCCTCAATAATTTAAGTTGTATCAGTAATTATCTTATCGTTTATATGATACTATAAGTAGGTACCTCATATGTATGTATAAATTTTTTAAACAAAAACAAAATAGTTGTGAAAATATGTCAAAAATTATCAAAAATTGTGTTTTAGTGTGCTTTATTATCAAGTCTAATATTCTCGAGGGTATTTGCTTTCATGTCATTTTGAAATTATTTCCCCTATATTGAACAGTTACCAAGAAAAAAATTTTTGAAGAAGTCATTTTTCAATATTTTGTTACTTGTCTCCATATTTAATTGGTTTTGGCTGGAAAAGTTGTAGGTACAAATTACTTACAGCTTCATAATACTATTAATATACTTATTAAAATAGTCTGCTATCGGGATCCGATTGCCTCTTCTTATATAACTGCCTTTATCTTTTGATTAATAACATAATCATAAATAAATAAACGTTAAATATTCAACAGAAACATTAAGTCTGTAAATAAATTTTTATAAATACCTTAGGAATAGTTGAGATCATTTTTGCAAATTTAAAGATTGTATAAAATTTTGATTAAGAATCATTTAGTGATTAAAAAATTGTCAAAAAGGATCGTTTGGAACTGGCATCCAGAATTTCTTGATTAGCAGTCAAGCGCTTTAGTTTACTGCGCTAAAATAACTGCGAGAAGCAGTTATTTTAATTACAGTGGTTATAAATGTGCTTGTGAGCATTATTAAGTATGGCGAACTTTTGTTCGTATTTAAGCATGCATTAATATTCTTAGCTTAGCTGACTATTGAAATAAGCATATAATTTGAATTTGGAACGAAAGTTGGCCATAGTTGATAATATCATATAAATTTTTTCCAGTTAGAAAATCATGTTCGAACAGATTTAAATTATTTTAAATTAAATTATTAGGTTTCATCCATAAATTCGTAGTCACGTTGTCAACAATTTATGAAAACAAGAGCGACACCACACAACAAAATAACAAATAACTTCATATATTAAAAATAGAATTATTTTCCAGGTATTTTACTCACAGTAAATAAATGGAAAAAATAGGTACATATTTTATTTTAAAAATAAAAATAAATCAACAAAACCAATTCCTCGAGTGATGTGTTGATCGACCCCCCCCCGCCCCTCGTTCGTCACACTGTGTCGATGGCGAACGGCTGAGCGGTTGAACGGACGGTCAAACCAGAAAGACATATCCACACATTGCATCGTTTATATTATACCGGCCGAGCGACCGGCAGGAATGAGTGATTGAAACCCTGGAGGTGTTTTCTTTTATGTGCTTTATAACTGTTGTTATTGTAAAACATCAAACCACATCCACCGTAGTATATGTAGGTATACTAACTAACTAACGCCCGCTACTAACAACGTAACGCCATTTAAAATAAACAAGTTCACTTTTGAACTCGTTACTTATGAACGGCAGGCAGGCTCAGTGCTGCCTCTGTCGGTAGCGATACAACACTTGTGATATGTTATGTTATGAGTTGTGTGTGACCATCCATTTCTATCTATATTCGCTTGTTTCTTCTTCCCGCATATTTTTGTTCATATTTATTTAAAAACATAAATATATGTAAATATATATGCTAACATGTTGACGGTCATGAGGCATTATAACAAAACGTCCAACTGATACACTGTGTTTAGACCACTAATACATGAATACATAAACAAACATAACTGGGTCTCTCCCTAAGCACAACTGATACCACAGTAGTGTGGTGTGCTGCACAATACGTAATATACAGGGTGAATCGTGACACCTGCCCCAAATTACACTAAGTAAAAATTCATGACAAACTAAACAAGAAACCTTAGTATACCTTGTAGCTAAGATGTATAATGTCGAAGAAAATAGTCTCTTAAAAATTTTGACAGCCACTGGTTCTCCAATGTAATTAAACTTCAAGTTAAAATTAAAAATTACAGTAAAAACTGTAAAATAAAAAAGCTACTCATTAACGCATTAAGAATCTAAATGCTTAACACTTATAAATTACAACAAATACAGAAATATTATATCATAAAAGCACAAAATAATAAAACTAACGATGGATAATAACAAAAAATAATTAATATTACACAAATCAAAAAGCTTAAAATGAAAAATGTAACCTAAAACCCAAAAACAGAACCAAACTTTTAATATGCGTCATAACCATATATCAAAAACACAAGAATAGGTACGTATCGCTAGAAAACGTCATACGGTAAATTCCGTAAATACATACAGCACATGCTCCTCGCAAAAAGTGTGTATGTATGTGTGTTAAATCTCAAATATATATGGTAATAACTTTTTCGAAAACTAGACACTATAGAAAAAAATCGTAGGTACACGGAGAGAAAAATCCTATAATTTTTGTAGAGAAAATTTCAGAAAAATTACTATGCTCCCCTATAATCCGTGCGCGATCGACGACCAAAATAAAAAATATGTGCTAGCATGGTAAAATTTAATGTGGTGCTAACACAACTTTTATCACACTCTTATGCATGTATATTATAGTTTAATTCTTGTTGTACTCTTTCATTTGCGCATCTGACTCGCGACCTTATATTGGTTACACTGTACCTGTAAAAACATGTATACAAAAATTATTGCCAACAATATATTGTAATACATATATACTAAAGATAGGTAAATAACAAAAAGATGAATTAAACGATGACATCATCCTAAGAGAGTGTAAAAGCAACTGACTACTAAGCTGCATCAAGGTGCTTGGTGGGAGCTGTCTGACAAAGTTTCTTCCACAGTCCACACCTATGGTTCGCATGTAACCCATGTAACTAACTCGCTGATTGAGGTATATTTCATTACAGGGATCCCAACAAAACCAACCTTCTTTCTGTTTTTTTTCTTTCTATTATTAGCATGTTAGCATGGAAATTTTTTTAATAAACATAATTAAAAATTATTTTTTTGTCGGTAATGGAACTTTTTACTGTGCTGTTTTACAAATTTTATGGAGATAATATTACGAAAAGAACATTCCATCCTTTAAATTTTTTATGATTAATTATAATCTTTATATTTTTACCTTACAGAATTTAATATGTTCGTCTTTTACACGTCGATTGTAGTGCTGAGCACAGTAATTTTTATAGGAATTTTCTCTCCGTGTATATTAAGATTTTTTGTTCAATTTTTCATAGCTTATCATAACTTTTAATTTGGGGCAGTGATTACGGTTCACCGTGTATAGTAAAGTGGTATAGTAAAGCGCACCTGTGATGCCTAAACACAGAGCGAGCTTATTGACGTAAACCCGAAGTAATGTATTTAGACAATTACGTCACAAATTAGTTCAACCCTTCAAAATGACGTCATATAGATTTTAAACCAATAACTGAATACAAAATTTTTAATACTCCTTAAAAATACTCCTTCTCGATTTAACATTACGAGTTAGAAAAAGATAATATAATAATATAATCCAACCTAATTAAACAAAAGCAACTGAAATATTAATGATAATAATATAAAGAGGCGACTTACGTCGTTACCTATTTGTAACCACACTCCAGAAGAAGACGTAATTATAATGAGTTGTCTGTCAAATGTTACTCTTGATAAGATCTTCAAATTTGTTTAATTTTGTACAGTAAGGCTCAACGTAATGGTAAACTAGTAATTAGATTTTACCGTGCAAATGGTTTAAATAGTTATAAATTATAGCTATTTAATGACCAACAAATCAACCAAACTTTTCAATCTTATACCTAAACTTTTTCTATCAATACCAACTCACTCATATTTTATTTTAAAAATGCCTACTTTTTTAGCTTATCGTACTTTTTAACTTGACCTAGTAGTGTACTTTTAAATAGTTTTAAAAATCAGTTTACTTATTACAATTCAAATGTTTGATGAATTTCTGCAAGGAAAATTCAGCTACTACACCATATCTCACCAGGTCACCATAAAAAACGCTTTTATATTCTCCAGCCGCCATATTGAAATCACTGTTGTGTGAGGACAATTTTGCCACGCATATTTGAAAAATAGAGTCCATAACCTTTAATTTGAGATATTGCAGATCTATTTTAAGCAACACCAATTTTTTACAGCAGGATGTCCCGTTCAGAAAGAATGTCCTATATATATATATATATATATATATATATATATATATATATATATATATATATATATATATATATATATATATATATATATATATATATATTTATATATATATATATATATATATATATATATATATATATATATATATATATGGGCCGCAGAAACCGAGGGGGGGTGGGCAAAGGGGTCCCGACTCCCCGAAAATTACGTAAATTTTCCTTCCATTCATTTTATTCATATTAAACTGTTTACTGGTATTTTTCATTTGAAAAGGGAATTTTCGGAGACGAAACTTTACGATAATATTTTACAATGTTATCGGAGAATTGCGTTATCAAAAAGTTGGGTTGTTTAAATTCTTGTTGGACCTCTCGGTAGATTTGTAGTTGTTGCGCCCCTTTATTATATATATATATATATATATATATATATATATATATATATATATATATATATAAATTTTGGTGAATCGGCATCATTTTCGGATTGTGGCAACCTCCAAATAAAATTCTGTCATAGGCCCAAGCTCAAGTCTTACCATGACAGTGACAGTAGTAGCTGAATTTTCTTTCCAGTCGGAAATTCATTCAAACAATTGAAGATAGGAAGTAATGAAATAAAAATTTGAAATATATTTAGAAATACACTACCAGCTCAAGTGAGAAAGTACAATAAGCTAAAAAAATAAATATTTTTAAAATCAATCAGATTTCATCAAAATCCTCCTAGTAGTTTTTGCATGGTGCGTGCACAGACAGACGGACAGGTCAAAACTTAAATATCGCTGTTTTGGTATCTAAATTAATAACTGTCTATAATATCAGTACAATTTTCCAAAAATATTCCATGTACATACAGACACGGTTCATTCAGGCCCGACGAGAGGGTGGGGAAACTGGGGTTCTAGCCCCGGGCCCCGGCCTTGAGGGGTGGGGGGCCCGTAACTGCGGATAGAGGGCCAAGGAAGAAAGGTTTTTTTGCTCATAACTTATTTTCTTGGGAGGAATTTTTTAAAAGAATGTAGTTTATTCCCGGGGCCCACTATTTTTCTCCACGGCCCTCGGTCCATTTACAGTTTTATTATATGTATTTATAGATTTGTAATACACTGCATTTTGTAAGAAACAAAGATATGTACTTGGAATTTATTGATTGTTTTTTAAAAGTTTTTGGAAATAAATTTAATTTTCTGGCGGTTTTAAGGGCCTTATTATTTCATACGCAATGATAAGTTTAACCTTTCCCGTATTATAAAATTCATATGTAAATCGGCGTTGATGTCTCTTTTCCAAAACCACGGTCTATTACAATAAGTAATATGAACTGCCATATTTGATTTTGTGGACTTTTAATATGAAAGCTTTCCAGTGATGATGGAAGGGTTACTAACAATATTATTTTTATTAAATATGGTAATTAAACTTTGTATACCTTAAAAATTAAGGTCAATTAACTTTTATTTATGAAATGATTTTTTTGAATCGCTTTTAGTTTTCGTTAGTACAAGGTCTAATAACAAAATAAATTAATTTTTCCATTAATCTTCTAAACCAGACGTCAGAAAACTACGGTCGCTGGGCCAGACCTGACCCACCTGTTGTTTTTAATCCGGCTCACCAATCAATATAGTGCCTAACTTTAGTAATGCTTTTTAATGATGAATTTTTAGAATGAGTATTTTTACTAGAAGATAGCTAAATAAATTATTTAAAGTTTAAAGACATGGATCAATCCAAATTCTAGAATGATGATCCTACCCATTAAAATCACCTTGGTGGAGCCCTTGGCAATAATATAAGGGCACGAGGATTGTAAAATGCCTGTTTATATTCCTTTCTGTAATAATGATATTGATATTCATAACTTTACACCTACTTAAGGGATATTTGTGGCTCTATACAAAAATTTTAGGGGTATAAGAATTTTCTTGATTCCAGATTCGCACTCAGAGTCGAAAAATGCAAAGAAATACCATAGTCACTCACCGAAATCACAACCCTGATTTTTTTCGAGGGGGTGTCTTATTGTTACTTAACCTAAATTTATATTTTTTTAATACACCTTCCACCAATCTGACCTTGCTGAAATTTCTACACACGATAACTATGTTAGAGCAAAATAACATATATTTTTTTGGTAGGTGTCACTCAAGGGGTTGATCTAAAACATGCATCCTCAAAAATTCAATTATTATTTTAATCTAGTAAATAACGTCATACGAATGTAAAAACATTCTATAATATAAAGCTACTTTATGTCAACATTCTTTATTAATTTCATCTAATTATCTTCAATAGTTTTGAGGAAAAAAAATTTTAAATTTAAGGGTTGTTACCCCCATATCTCTAACAATATAGGGGGTAGAGGTTTAATACCTATATTTTCGAACATTACTCACCATAAGCAACATTCGTGAAAAAGAATAGCCGAAAAAGCCGCTGGGCCGAAATCACATAATGCTTACCCGGCGAGACCCTTTGATTGATTTTAAAAATATTTATTTTTTTTAGCTTATTGTACTTTCTCACTTGAGCTGGTAGTGTATTTCTAAATATATTTCAAATTTTTATTTCATTACTTCCTATCTTCAATTGTTTGAATGAATTTCCGACTGGAAAGAAAATTCAGCTACTACTGTCACTGTCATGGTAAGACTTGAGCTTGGGACTATGATAGAATTTTATTTGGAGGTTGCCACAATCCGAAAATGATGCCGATTCACCAAAATTTATATATATATATATATATATATATATATATATATATATATATATATATATATATATATATATATATATATATATATATATATATATATATATATATATAATAAAGGGGCGCAACAACTACAAATCTACCGAGAGGTCCAACAAAAATTTAAACAACCCAACTTTTTGATAACGCAATTCTCCGATGACATTGTAAAATATTATCGTAAAGTTTCGTCTCCGAAAATTCGATTTTCAAATGAAAAATACCAGTAAACAGTTTAATATGAATAAAATGAATGGAAGGGAAATTTACGTAATTTTCGGGGAGTCGGGACCCCTTTGCCCACCACCCCCCCCCCGGTCTCTGCGGCCCATATATATATATATATATATATATATATATATATATATATATATATATATATATATATATATATATAATTATGTTGCGTGTGCTTGACTCCGTATTATCGATATTTAATAAGAGAAATAATAATCCGATTGTCAATCCAAAATCATGTAAGGTACCTAAGGCATTTAAGGCCCAGATGGTAATAAGGCCCATTAGCTATATTTCTTACCAAGAAAAGTTCTCTAACTTATCAACAAGTTTAAAATGAACTTTCAATCATTTCAAAACCAGATACAAAAGTTGAGCTACTCAGAGTAACAAAATCATGTCATATTTTAACAAACAAATTTAGAGGTTACATTTTCGTTCGTTGATATAAAAATTGTGCATATTGTGAGTGTTATATTAATGATTTTTTAAAGGTATGTTTCTTTCAAATTGTTATCAAAATTGAAAAAAATTAATATTCTTTAAGTTTTACATCAATTAATTTCGTTTATTTCTAAAATATTTATATAAAATGTATATAAGCATAAATATTGACATGTTGATAATAAGGCCCATGCAAATTTTGTTTGGGCTTTATTACCAACACAATTAAAATCAAACACTACAAAGTCAAATCAATTAAAACAGGTCTGAAGTTATTAACAAATGAAGCAAAATTAGACGCACAACCTTAAATTACTATAGTTACTCTAATATAAAAATAACAAAAAGGAAAAAAGGACAAAAAACTAAGTACATTTAATTTTGATTTATTTGTTGCATTTGTTTAATGATGCCAGATCAGTTTTAGTTGGTTTGGTCGAATTTTTATTTTTATCCCTTAGTGTTTGGAAGTATGGCTGATAAAAAGAAGAGAGCGTTGTGGTCTGAGAAAGCACTGGCATCAGCCTTAAGCTATGTCACTCGACATGGCAATCAAAGAGAGGTTGCAAGGAGATTCGGAATTCTAAGAAGAACTCTTAGATTTAATATTTATTTATTTCGACTTAATATATTCAAACACCTAGTACTTGACTTATTCGAAAAATATGATAAAAAAATTAAAAATTAAAAATAATGACTTAGGTAATTTTTTTTATTGTTGTTTTCAATAACAGTCACGTAGTCAAGCGGGATTCAAGGATTTTCGAAACTTTTCTGAACGTGTAAAAATAACAAAATATTTTGATATATAAGTTCAAGTTATTCTTAAAGTAATTAAAATCGCCCAATTAATTTAAAAAAAAAATAATAAATGTACTATTTCAGGCAGCTGTAATAGGTGGGCCTTATTTTCTACACCAGTCGGAAATAAGGCCCAATTGCAGACACTTTTTAGAATCAAATTTTTGACTTGTATGATTACAAATTCATTAATTTTTTTAGGAATTTTTATAGAAAAATAAGTAAATTTTTATAATTAAATACTATATTTTTGATATTTTATAAGATATATAAATAATAAGCATATTTTGCTTAGGTGGGCCTTAATTGCCTTAGGTACCTTATTTTTCTCTGTTATCTGTTACCAAGATTATTCTCCCAGCATACTAATATTATTAATTTATAATTAATTTTATGCACGGCAAACTATGTAATTATGGGCCGGTACATATATATATATATATATATATATATATATATATATATATATATATATATATATATATAGGATATTCTTTCTGAACGCGACATCCTGCTGTAAAAAATTGGTGTTGCTTAAAATAGATCTCCAATATCTCAAATTAAAGGTTATGGACTCTATTTTTCAAATATGCGTGGCAAAATTGTCCTCACACAACAGTGATTTCAATATGGCGGCTGGAGAATATAAAAGCGTTTTTTATGGTGACCTGGTGAGATATGGTGTAGTAGCTGAATTTTCCTTGCAGATATTCATCAAACATTTGAATTGTAATAAGTAAACTGATTTCTAAAACTATTTAAAAGTACACTACTAGGTCAAGTTAAAAAGTACGATAAGCTAAAAAAGTAGGCATTTTTAAAATAAAATATGAGTGAGTTGGTATTGATAGAAAAAGTTTAGGTATAAGATTGAAAAGTTTGGTTGATTTGTTTGTCATTAAATAGCTATAATTTATAACTATTTAAACCATTTGCACGGTAAAATCTAATTACTAGTTTACCATTACGTTGAGCCTTACTGTACAAAATTAAACAAATTTGAAGATCTTATTAAGAGTAACATTTGACAGACAACTCATTATAATTACGTCTTCTTCTGGAGTGTGGTTACAAATAGGTAACGACGTAAGTCGCCTCTTTATATTATTATCATTAATATTTCAGTTGCTTTTGTTTAATTAGGTTGGATTATATTATTATATTATCTTTTTCTAACCCGTAATGTTAAATCGAGAAGGAGTATTTTTAAGGAGTATTAAAAATTTTGTATTCAGTTATTGGTTTAAAATCTATATGACGTCATTTTGAAGGGTTGAACTAATTTGTGACGTAATTGTCTAAATATAAAATTTCAGGTATACACTTTACAGGCAATTATTGACGCGATACAACATTAAATTTCAGTTGTCACCGTATGATCTTCACGACCGTCAACGTGTTAACAACAAAAATAACCATTTATAAGCTATTTTTATATTTTTTTTTATAAAACCGTGTAAAATTAAAGCATATTTGATGGTAGTTAAAACAATCAATTAGTTAAAAAATTATTTGTAAAATATAAAATAAAGAATTTCAAAAATGAGACTTCTAAAAAGGAATTTCAACTTCATTTTCAAAGATTTTTTTAACGATACCCTGTGCAACACGGTACGTGGAATTATTTCTGGAGTTTCTTACGAAATAAACGAAAGTTTTATCCATTTTCCATCATTTTCTTCAATTATTTGGACTTTAACTTTTGGAGGATGTTTTCTAATACCGAAACATACCTAGGTGTAAAATAGAAGTCATTTGTTCTACTATAAGTTACTATTTGAATTTTCGAAAGTTTGGTTTTTTATATCACCGATCCAACTTAGCTGAAATAATTTTAAGTAAGTGTCTTTTTAGTGAGTATCTGTAATTTTTTCAGATTTTTTAACGTTTGAAATTTAGTGAACGCAATTTAAAAATTACGTGCAGGGTGAGAAAATATCTCATTTTGAAGCTCAATATTTCGCAAACGTGACTTGAAAACGAAAAATTGTAAAAAAAACTTCAGCTTTAGTTTAAACACTTTCTAAAAATATTCTCAAGATATTAAGAAGAAAATTTTGATGTATATTAATTGAGGTCTACATCTATCGCATCTATATGCAGAATTTCATCGGACAGATAAACGAACAGATAGACGATTTGACGAGGCTATAAATGTTTCGAATTGCTTTTTTTTCGGAGCCCTAAAAATTAATAAATTTAGAACTTACAAAACAATACACTGGCTACAATTAAAAGCTGATACTTTAAACACTTCCTTTAAGCCCATATTGTTAGCTTATCCACATATAATTGATGTCCTGTTTCGAAATTTCTTTCGACTGAAAGAAAAGCTAAAATCAGGTATAACAAAGAGCCACATCCCATAAAAATCTTAAAACTCAACATTGGGCGCAACGGTCTGAACACGTACCTAACTGTCTTTGCAAAGTGATAGTGTCATAAATTACGCTCCGTTAACAATCGTAAGATGGGTATGAGTAAAGCAGTAAATAAAGGGTCCGCCAAATAACTTTTTTTTTAAATGCTATAAAAAAAACTACTAAATATTTTCTCAAATTTCTTTTTTTATTTGAAAGTACAATCCTTCCGGTTAATAATGGAAAATAATTTCATTCAAATGGCTGCCTCGGCTGGCCATGCAGTAGCCTACACGATCGGTCCAATTTTTAAGCACATTATCGATTGTGTGCAGCTGTACTGGCTTCAGTCTCTTATCTGGCTTCACATTTCACACTTCAATAAAATAAAAAAAAATTGACCTTTTTCGAGACCGTAATAAATTTTATGACTTTTTTTGGTAAAAATATTTTATCCTTTTAAATTTTTCAATATTTTTAAATTAAGTTAAAAAAAAAGTTTAATTTCAATATGGATTTATATGTGACGAAGCAAAAAATCATAGATCCTTGATATTGCTTGCATTAAAGTTGGGAATTTCAAAATTCCAATTAGATTGTGAACTTTATTTTATCGGCTGATTTTTCTGACATAGCAGTAATTTTATTAGGTAAATTTAATAATTTTAATAAATAATTTTTTCTTATTTGTAATTGAATTAACTATGATAAGTAAACTTAAGTAAATAATTTATGATAATTTTTATAGCGTAATGATTTCCATAACAGTTAATAATTTAAAATAATTTTCTTTTTCATAACATACTTTGATGTTACATATGTTACGTCACAATACGTACGTCTGTAGCAACGTAACAAAATTACACGTCAATAGTTAAGGGTTAATTATTTATTTGGAAACCTTACCAAAAGCGGCCTTTAAAAGACCTTGTCAAGTATGAAAATCCGCCAAGTGTGTTAATTTATAGAGGACAGATGACAGAAGGCAAACAAATAAGCAGGGAGGAATACAAACAGACAGACAGACTGGGTAGACTAATGGACAGACGGACAAAAAGACAGAAAACACAAACATACAAATAGGAGAAAATGGATATACAGACATTGACAGACAAAGGACTAGTATAGACAGACAGATGGGACCGACTGACAAACAGACAAGACCGATTAACAGACAGACAGGACTGGTAGACGGACAGAAAGGACTATTATACAAGACAGACAGGATAAACAGGCAGACAGGATTTGGCGGGCAGACAAAAAAGACAGCCAGACAGACAGGATAAAATTAAAATACAGACAGACGAACAAGCAAACAGGAATGACTGACAGATAGACTGTAGGACTAAACGGACAGACAGACACAGAACATACAGCCAGTTAATAGGACAGGACTGACATACAGACAAGACACACGGTAAGACATGACAGACACACGGGGCAAACAAACAGACAGACAGACGAGGAAATTTTATTGTGGAAAAAAGTATTTTATTGCTTCTATATAATTATAAAACAATTCTTCTGAGTTAGGAATCATGCTTCTCCTCTTCAGAGAATTTGAATATAGCGGAAAAATCCAATTTTAATCCAGTTATAGGACAGTAAATAATTACTACATTCATTCTTTGGGAATTAAATTAACTATATAATTACGAAAATATCAAATATTATTAATTAAATTCTGCCCCACCCCCGTTTTGAAAATATGGCTATGTAAATTGTTCAAAAATGGTTTAAAATCGCACTACAAGTTTTCAAAAACTTTCAAAGGATCAAAGGATCTCTGATTTTTTGCTGTTATTATAATTAAATAATATTGAATCCCACAGGAACATTTAATCGGGATAAGATTACACCATGTGTTAGATCAGGGTAAATAGTGTCTCTGTGTGTACTATAAATTTCATCGACTTCGATTTAGTTAGTTGGATGTGATTTAGCAGTTGATTTTGTTTCCACCGGGATAAAACTATCCTATGTATTATTATTGCTATTGCATTCACTTTCATACACACATATTGCTTTGCACACACTTTCCATAATCATTTCAAAACATTTTTATAATATAACTAAGTCTGACCCGGGGCTTCACCCGCATTGAATTAAGCCCCCCCCCTTGTGTCTCCCCTTCTTCCCCCGGAAACCTTCAATCGGGATTAAACTATCCCGACTAAAACTATTTCAAAATTATTACTATATATGCGTTCATAGTAAATAACGTTTGTATATTAAATTTTATCAAATTCGATTCAGTCATCCTACAGGAACCTTTAATCAGGATAAGATTAGCCTATGCGTTAATTCAGGATTAATCATGTCTGTGTACAAAATTTTATCAAATTCTGTTTAATTATTTGGACATGATTTTGGAATTTCTTTTGCATCCCCTGGGAACATTCAATCGGGATAAAACTATTCTACGTGTTATTAAAATTCTAGCTACATGTGCTCATAGTAAATAGTGTCTCTTAGGATAAATAATGTCAGTGTACCAAATTTCATCGAATTGAGTTTTGTTTTTTGGGGTGTGTTTGAATAATCGTTTTTGTATCCCTCAAGAACTTGCAACCGGGATAAAATTTAAACATCGAACAAATTTAAACATCTAAACATCCAAACTTTCACATTTATAATATTATTTAGATATTAATTTTTAGTTAAGTTACATATAAACCGATATAGAACTTAAACTTTTTTTTTAACGCAATTTATAAATACTGAAAATTTAAAAGGATAAAATATTTTTACCAAAAAAAGTCATAAAATTTATTACGGTCTCGAAAAAGGTCAATTTTTTTTTTTTTATTGAAGTGTGAAATGTGAAGCCAGATAAGAGATACAAACCGCTGTACTTCACCAATGGCTTCACGAATATTGTCCTTTAAAGCGTCAATTGTCTCTGGCTTGTCGGCGTAACACTTATCTTTGACGGCACCCCACAAACAATAGTCCAACGGTGTCAAATCGCAGCTCCGAGGTGGCCAAACGACATCAGCTCTGCGGCTGATAATGCGATCTTCAAAAACAGGGCGCAAAACATCGGGTGTAGCTTCGGCTGTGTGGCACGTAGCGCCGTCCTGTTGAAACTAAATGTTGCCAATATCCTCCTCTTCAATTTTTGTGAACAATAATTCGTTCAACATGGCCCGATAACGATCGCCATTGACTGTAACGGCCACTCCTTGCTCATTTTCGAAGAAAAATGGCCCAATTACGCCTATGGACCAAAATCCGCACCAAACAGTGACTCGTTTTGGGTGCGTCGGCTTTTCAATGTATGCGTGCGGGTTTTCTGTGCCCCAAATGCGACAATTTTGCTTGTTTACATACCCGCCAAGATGAAAATGAGCTTCATCTGAAAAGATGATTTTTTTTGTAAAATCGGCATCTTCTGTAAGTCGATCGCAGGCCCAGTTAGCGAAGCGAAAACGCATTGGATGGTCAGTCGGCTTCAACTCCTGAACCAATTGGACTTTGTATGGCGTCATACCAAGGTCTTTATGCAAAGTTGGTCTCAATGATGTCTCAGAAATGTTCAATTATTGAGAACGACGGTGAATTGATGTTGATGGCGCTTCACGCACACTTTCTGCCACAGCAGCAATATTCTCGGGTGTACGCACTGTTTTTGGCTTTTCACGCTTTGGTTTATCGATGAGGATGCCAGTTTCTTTCACTTTTTTCACAAGATAACGAACACACGGAGCTGACGGTGCTTCTCTTCTTCCAAAATCCGTACGCAATTTTCGCACACATTGTGCAACATTACCATGATTTTCAAAGTAATGTCGCAATATTTCCCAGCGTTGTTCAAGCGTATACACAACCATATTCGTTCAGCGGAAGGATAAAACTAATTATCTGTCAAATCAAACATGAGCTAAGTGTTACCATTCACGAAATAAGCACTAGTTGAAAAAAAACGTTAGATGGCGGACCCGTTGCTTTTTTCGAACATTTTAGGCACGTATGTAGGTACATATATACAGTGTAGACATATAGAAGAAACATGAGTAAATTATGCATAAGCACAATGTTTATATATGAATCTGATATCCGAATACAATATAATAATTATAATGAGCGTAGAATATTTACATTGACCGTGTTATAGGTACGGATGACTTCCTCATGTTCAAACGTAGTAGTGGAGGACGTAACATGGCCAATAATGATAATAATAGGAACTGCTACTACTACAGTACATAATATCTATGTCAGTACATACGAGTACATATGAATCTGTAGGAATATTAGTAAATATCATATTATACTCGTATATTGACAAAATGATCCAACAAATTTTATTGAGAAGATTAAGAAAGCTTTTTGAAACTTGTCGTCTTTTAATTCTAGTCAGATTTAATATCCTTGAGCAGCTACTCCACTTTACATATAGGTATTCAGCTATTTCTTAAAAAAACAATCCTTTTTTGTACTTTGCTAATAATAATTAACAAAGCACTTCACTTTTCCAGATTTTATGCTCTACTCCCTTTCTCAATGGATATATTTAGTATATAAGGAATGTAGAATTTGGCAAGGCAATTTGGTATCGCTAATAATCACTTGTCTGATGATGACCGTATCTCAGATTAATTAAATTTTTTGTACCATTTTTAAAGTAAAAATTTTTTTCTCGATATCAGAAATTGTTATCATTTTTATCGAGAAATAATTACCTATATATTTTTAACATTACATAACTTATCAACTGAGAAAAATAAATATATTAGGTGTAAATATAGGTACGTCATTTAGGCCCGATTTACATTAACGCTCTGCTCTCACTCCGATATCACTACGCTCCCGATTCGATATAATCTTGTTGTGTTCACATTACAGTGTTGATATCATGCTGGTACCTATTCGTTCTCTATTCACATTATAATGCTGCTCTGAGACTCTGGGTACATTCCCAGTTCGGTCTCAGTTCGATACAAATATCTTTTCATAACAACTGAATGCAAGCGGAGTGGAGTGGAATCAAAAAAGTGTTTACACTATGGGTAAAAGCCATAACAAGTCTGATATCGCTCCGATAAAATATTACCTGAGTAGTATTGATATTGGAATGACATTGGAGCGAGAGCCAACCGTGACTAATATCGGACCGATATCAGAGCGATGATGTGAATACACTCATTGTTTATTGTATAAGAATATTTTATCGAACCTGGAGCGGAGTGATATCGGAGTAAGAGCAGAGCGTTAATGTAAATCGGACCTTAATCTAGCGGTAGTCAAAAACATACGAGTGCCAAATTGAGCCGAATTAAATTTAATGCATCCGTAGCCCATGAATAAAATCAACAGTTCATCTCTGCAAATTGACACAAGTTTACCTGCTTCACAACTCTTTTACAATCTCTTAAATACGTAATACATATATTTGCCTTCTAGAAAATCTTACAGAACACCTTTCGTCATGTTAATTTCAGATGTTATGGTACCTATATAAAAAAAAAAAAAAAAAACATTTATGATATAATTCGTTTTAGTACATAAAATTATATTCTTGATATTATCCTAAGACAACATTCCTGAAATCATAACCATTTTTCTGGAATTGTTTTCTCTCTTCTAAAATTTCTAAAAATAAGATATACCATTTTGTGAAATTTGTGACGATTTGACTTAAAAAATATTTTAGGTGCAAGGAGAAAGTAAGGAACATAATTTCTGACCCTAAAAATATTTTTGAAGTTCTTGAAGATAATTTGAAACTTTTTTATTGAATCATTGTGTACACATTGTAGTATTTTGTCTAATACTCAATATAACAGTTATAGGTGACCAGTGGCGAACTTCACCATAGAGAGAGCATTCTCTACAGTCCAAACACAGGCCGTGCAAATCGGCAAGCAAGCAGTGAGGCAGGCACATACCTACTACATACTAGTCTAGTGAGTAGTAGTAGTGTAGTGAGTGCCTCAATATTACAATGTTAATTATGTACGTTATCGATCCGCTATGATTCCACATCTCCGATGATGATGTCCGTCCGGAGATCGGTCGGTCGATGGTCCGCCCGTTCACTCTCACTCACTGTCTCACTTTATTGGTCTTATTTTATATGATGTGGCCATTGTAGTTTTCTCTCTTTTGAATTGATGATGATAAACCAACCCCACCTAATGTGTAATGCAATTACTGATATAGAACCCACTCACTGCCACGACCGTCCTAGTCACAGCAGTATAGCATAGCATAGCGTATTCGGCGTACAGTAGCTCTAGTCGCCGTAGACGGTGGCTGCTCCACTCCCCCACCTAATATAGTGTAAGCAACTCTCACTAACTAATAATAACACACACGAGAGTCCATCACTCCGTCCCTATATACCACTTCCAATTCTTGTATGCAACATAAAACAGACAGACAAATAGACGAATGTATACAATGGCGGGTTTCGGAGTGCATTCAGAAACGGGTGGTATGAGGGGATACATGTGTAGTACATATATATTGGTTACTCCAGAGAGCTAACTAGTGTGTAGTCACTTATCGATGACGATATTGCGTATATGTATAAAGTGATGAGAGAAACATTGAAAAATCAAAAAAAAGAACTAGAATGTGTCAATAAATGATATGAATGGTGGCAACCGCCTTTTTGTTTTTAATTCGTATCTAACTATTAAAAACAATTTATTTCATTTCGCTATTTTGCTTTGGTGCTTTTATGTAATTGTTTGATCATGATATCGACGTGTTATGACGTGTCACTGAGAACAATATTGTGTGACTCATTCAACAGAAAGCACAAATTAATGCGCATCGGAAGATGTAAAAGAATAAAATTATTTCTTGACAATCATTCTAATTTCTGAAAGCTTTTTAACCCAAAAATACATTCAAAGAGATTAAACAACTTGTCAACAAATATTTGAACGTTACCTGTACTTTGATGTATTGCAATACATCCTTTAAGATGTTAATTCAATTTACTCGATCCTCTTCCATCAAGATATTGCTTATACAAATTATTAATGCTAAATACATTTTCGGATTACACTGGCTATAGTTAGTTAGGTACCTAGACATCTGAATCTTAACTAAAATATTAAAGGATAAATTCAAAACAACGCTGAGAAGCTTAGCCAGTTATGTACTTTTTATTTCACGCTGAAAATTGTTTGTTTGCAGGTGCTTCCACCTTTTTGCTTCAGTCACTAAAACTTCTGTCACTAGAACTAAAAGCTGTCGTTTCTTGTTGTTTAGTTTAAATGATAGATTGGCAGTTTATATGGTGCATATCAACTAGTCCGGTGTTACCTAGAGAATTTTATTTAAAAAAAGTGTTTTTGTGCCCTCTGATCTAAGATAAGTACTTACAAATATTGTTTAAAATATATTGTATTATAAATACTTGGTTTCTGTGAATATCTCCTGTGTCTATTGTAGTCTGGAAGTAATTAATTTTATAATAAACAATTACGAATCATACGTTGGGGCGGGACTTATTTCAGTTTTCCCATTGTACTTAGTTTTGGGTAATGCGGCCCACTATGTATAATGATAAAGTAACCTAGTGGATCCAATGGTGGTACCAGAATTATGGCCGGAATCAAAATCAGAAGATGGGTGGATACGATGTACGATATGCAAAAAATATGCCCATGAAATCTGCTCTGGTTGCAATGAGGTAGATGATGATTTTACTTGTGAATTTTGTCTTAAAAATTAATAATTACCATCTGAGTACTTTGGATAATTAAAAACTGTTTTTATGATTACTAATTAGTAGCAAATGGTAATGTTTTTAATTAAAAATTATAATTTCATTTAAAAATTAAATAAATAAAAATCAATTTTATCTGTGTTAATTTTTAGTATTAATATACCACTTTACCTACCCAAAGTGGGTAATGTGGTCATTTTGTCTGAAAATTTTTTGTTACTATGAATATGTAAACCGTGTATATGTTACAAAATAAAGACTTTATTAAATTTGCAATTGTATTATGTCAAGAAATAATAGTTTATTAAAATCGTTTAGAAAATATATCAATTCAAACCTTAGGATGGCCACATTACCCTACCTTCCCCTACCCTTCTTAGATATGGAATTATTTAATATTCTCACGGCTTCAGAGCTTAAAAGAACAAATTCAACAAAACTACATTGTCTAAGACATAGTGATGGTGGGAGAGCCGAGAAATAAAAAACAAATAGAAACTTTTTTCAACTTACACCAGAGCCAACCCGAAAAAAAGAGAGGGCTGACACAAAATTGACAAACGAGGTCTTGAGACGAATTTGGGACAACAAAATATGTAATAAATTAAGTGTATTTTTCTGTTTTTAACATTGCATAAATTGATATAGTACAGAGCACATAAAAATATAATTAAACTATTAAATTACCCTAAACTATTAAATAATTAAGTAGATAACCAAGACGAATTTTTTTTTACTTTTGTAAAAAATACGTAGTATATTATAGATCAAGAGACTAAAATTTTATTATTGATTCTGAATGCGAAGTTTATTACCTGAAGGCCTGTAAGGACCCGAGAGGACAATATACGATATAAAATAAAATAAAACCACTCAAATATATTCAATTTAACTTTTCTGTATTCGTCGCAAATAAAGCAAATCCGAAAAAGAATTAATCCCTAAGATATAATCCTATCAACGACAAACTAAGGAGTAAGCACAGACCAATGAACACTATTATATTACGCTACTAGACAAAGCGTAAAGCCAGTTTCTAGGAATTTGTTGAAGAAAGTAACAAGGGTGAGACGGATGAAATTTAATGAAATAATATAATGTCAATTTTTAAGCAAATGCAACTATAATTATTGCAGAACATAATTTGTATACGTACGTATTTTGAAAATAAAGCGAATACCACCTTTTTTCTTTCACAACTTTGCAGTTTCTTCTTAAAAAAGTAAAATTTTATTATCAATATTATATTTTTACAATAATTAATTGAAAACGTAACTACGATTACCATCCATTATTATATATTACAGAATACTATTAAGGTCGGAACTTAGTCGTAACTGGTTGCCTCAATTACACATTTATATTATTAGTCTATATAATATAATATATAATATGTTCACTGGTCTGTGGGAGTAAGTCATTTTCTTCAAAATAGGGTTACATAATATATCTATTTATAAAATTCTTAAGGTCAATAAATTTTTGTGCTAAGTAGTTTAAGCGGTCATTTAGAAGCATTGGGATCGGGAAATTAAAAAAAATTATTTTCAACTTCTTTGAAGACGCGTTTTAATTTTTGTTAAATATATTTAACCGTTTAAAGATCTCGAAGCCGTGTCTTAATGTTTTTAATTATTATTTTTATTAGATGTTCAATATGTCCGTCTATTTACTATCCATTCATAATATTAACTCTTCGCAGTATACAAATGTTTATATAGATGAACCCTGAATTCTCCTACATAGGTAGTATACCTACACCTATGTATACCTATGTATATATCTTACACATACGTTCACAATATGATATAGGATGTTTGCACGTTGTACGGTGAAAAGATCGTTTAGCATAAATGAAAAATATAATTAATGTAATTCATACTCATTAAAAACACACTCTGTGAGTCAGACTGACTTGACTCAACCCACCTCTCCTATCAGGATATTATACATATAATACGCGTGCCTGAGTCGGGTAGGAGCCGGGTATAGACGTTGTAGAGTAGTGTAGTGTGTAGATGAGGCCAATTATTATTATTATTATTATATTTTATACAACTCACAAACGACAACTCACAGTTCACAGTTCTCTTTATAACACCCTGAACCCTGTGTGCACTTACTATATTAGAACGATATGAATATCACCTATGTATGTACCTACATATCAAATACTATACGTGTGTATGTACCTATATACAAGCTTTCTCTATAATACAATTACCATACGGCATACACCATTATGCATTTGTGCTTGATATTTATGAAATTTGTATTCAATTCTCACACGAAATCAAGTTTTTCTTTGATATAACAATAATAATATTGTGTCAAGAAAAATTCACACTTCTTTTTGTCTGTTTAGTGTTTACCTGTGAAAATTAAGAGTCGAAGATTGCTATATAGATACGTCTACGACCGATTTTATAAACTGAGTGTAAACTTAAACTTACATAAGTAAACCTGATTTAAATGTTAAACCCAGTTTATCTTCTGTTTTCTAAACTGAGTTGAGTAGATAAATTCAGTATCTAAAACGATCTCATTTATCAAAACTTGGTGTAACTACTAAACTCAAGTTGTAAAACTAGCCGTAACAGCCTACCCTATCTAAAAGATGTGCCATTTCTTGCAGAAATTGACGTTCATTGCAAAAATAAATATATTCCTGATTTAGTTAAAAAATTCTAGTTAAAACTGATTTTAGGGAAATTGCGAGAAATGGCGGTAAACTGAAAAGTATTTTATATAGATTGATATTCAAAAACATTTATTCACAAAAGTATATCGATCCAAAAATCAACAGAACTCCCAATACATAATTTTTTAAAAACGGTAGCGAAGTTTTTTTGTTAAATTTTTTGTTAAATTACTTACTTATTTGAAAAAAGTCACAATTATGCAATGAAAGAGTCACATGCGGCTGCAGAACTGCACGTTTCTGACCGTTGCCTTGGCGCTCTAGCACAGAGTTCAGTTCAGCATAGTAACTTACCATTAAATCTGATTGAATTTGTACTTTAATATATTTACTACCAAAATAATCACTCAACCCCGTTTACAAAGATTTGAACTACAAAGAAAGTTATACTTTGAATAAATAGTCGCATAACGTATAATGACACATGTATACACCTCAACAATAATATAGTGTAATATCAAAATACAAAATGTTCATATACTTGACAACATTTTTTACACGTGTGTACATTCTCAAAAAATAAATTAGCTCATTTTATGCAATTATAATTTGCATCATATGGCACAGTAGAATTCACCTATGTAGTACCAACATATTTGCACCTCTACATACTTATGTAGGTATGGTTGGGTATCTAACAAGCTCCCGTAGCTCCCTATTAACTCCCACATACCTACTTGTTTGTTATTATTATTATAGTGAGTTACCAACCGAACCGCACTTAAATAATCTCCCTTTTTACTGCTAACACCATCACATCACTGCCACCACAGCCAACAAGCCACTGAGCAAGCAATGGCAAGCAATAGGCAAGTGCAAGCACACACACATCATGGTTTGGTTGTGTTGTTGTTCTATCGCTCGTTGTTTTTAGGGCCACACATTGCTTTTTTATATTTTTTTATTTTCATGAAAAGAATACGGCGAAACACAAGTACCTTCCACACGTACATAAAAATTCATATAGGGTGCAATCGTAAATTTATCTTACCGTAAAAATTTCCCGACATGTATCAAATCTCAATTTGTTGGTAAAAAAAAAATGAGATTAAATACAGCTGAAAAAAAGACTAATTATTCAGTATATAGCATAAGTTGCGTTATCGGATATAAGGTAAGAAATTGAATCCTAGATATTTCAAAATAATACATAGACCGTTTGTCTATAGCATTGGTCTCTGACTAGTTGCGTACAAACTCAATTTTTCTTAATTTGTTAATAGGTACTGGGACACTTAGCAAGGTAATGTAATTGCCTATATGGAGGGGCAGATAATTACATTACTTGCCCCTTCTTATAGGCAATTACATTACCTTGCAAAGTATGCCAATACCTACTTTTGTTCAGCGATTCTCATACGATGAACTGATAAATAAGGAAACACTTATATCGAAATATAAGATACAACTCTAATTTAGCTTGACCGATAAAAGTCATCAACAACATAAATAAAGCCCTACGTTTTTCTTCCGCGCATCTCCCCGGGCAAGTCCCAGATTTGGTGCGCTGTACAGGTTTATCCCTCTATTAGGTACAATCAGCCTTAGAATAAATCGTTTGACGATAATTAAAATGATAGTGCAGAGAATAAAATTCACAATACTAAAATTTAATTTGTTATCTAAAAATATTAAAATTTAACTATACACCTACAGTATGTTTGTTTAAATATAACAGTAGAAATTATAAATAAATACTGGAGATTCTACTATAATGTTCTACAAAGATTTATAGGCAAAATATACCGTTAAAGAAACATTAAATTCTGTCTCTCTTTGGTCTTTTTGTGATGGTTGAACTGAATGTATCTAAAATTTATTTATGTAAGCTGAATGTATCTAAAATTTTACCACAAAATCACTGTCAGTCTTCTTTAACATGACACCCTATATCAAAAATTTTTCAAAATATATGAAATTATACAATTTTTATGTATACACATTTTTTTCATATACCATGTACATTTTTTCTCTTCTATATTTTTTTTTTTCTAAATATAAATAATAAATAAATGAATACAATACCCAATGTTATTTAGCACCTTTTATATTTTCAAAAAGAATAATTATTACAAAAAAAAAATTCTGTAAACAAAAATAAAATTTGTTTTAAAAAAGCTCTGAATACAGAGTACACCATTTTTTCTTTTGTATTGCATAATGGTAATGTTTAATTTTTTTTTTTAAATTTATTATCCAACAATTATTATTATTACAATTTCTTTTGTTCTAGTAAAAAAATAATAATAACAATTTTTTTTTTTTTGGTCAGTATTCTCTTTGGATGTAAATAGTATATCATAAATTAAAATTCATATGTATAGTCCATTTTTATGATGGCGGGAAAAATAGTTAGGTAAATGTTAAATTTAATAAAACTGAATAAATAACAAAAATAAAAATGCGTTGTTAATGTTTCCTTTTGCAAATTTAATTGTAGTAAATTGTTAGTGTTAATTATTTTAATGTTTGGAAGTAATTTGTTTATGGGTATGTTTATTTTTGCTTAAAAAATAAACTCTGGATAATAATAACTTGTTATTTTTTGTTGTTTTAAACTATCATATATGTTAAAAAAATTTTGGGATATAAATATTAAGTGATTAGGATTACTGTATGATAGAAAAATGGATTCAGTTTGGTTCCTTGTTTCTGTAATTTCGAAATGATTTTATCTGTAACCCGTTATTAGCCCGATCCAGCTCTCAACCTTGGCACGAACGGATACAGCTCTCAAACGAAGGAAAAGTCACACTTTTTTTTTAAAGATTCATAAGAAAAAATTTAGAAAAGACACGTATCTAAATTAACATAAAGAAAGAGCGACTGTTTCTAAAACACTGAAAAATTTTGGTAAACCTAATGATGTCATTAAATTTAAAATGTGATTTGAAATAGAGTGATTGATATAGCTTTCACTTTTGCTATAAAAATGATTCAATTCCTTTTATAAATGTGACTGATCCAACAGAAGACCTTTTTCTAGTGGTGTTACTTGGTAAAAATAAAACGAACAAGTTCGAAAACCTATAATTCGCTTCCAATTTCATGATTCTATCATTTTGTTCACGGTGTTTAATACGAAATTGAAAAAATTTAGTAAACTTGATCATGTCATCAAATTAAAAAAATTTTCTCTTTCTCAGAGCAAACCCTATTGAAGTGATTTGAATTAAGGTGGTTGGATTAGTGTAATTTGAGTGTGAACTTTTCATTATTGTTATCAAAATGGCCAAATTCCTTTAATAAATGTGACTGATCCGACAAAAGTCTTTTTTCTAGTGGTCTCACGTGCCCTGTTTTGATAAAAATGAAAACAGCGACTTTGAAAATGTATACATATAATTTATTTCCCTTTTCATCATTTTATATCAGTTTATTTACACTTTCTAACTCATTGATAATTTTAGTAAACTTGATGATGTCATCAGATATAGCACGAGCAAGTTTCAATTAATCACTGTCCAGAGGGGGTGGCATGACCCCCATGACCACTCTCTTTTATCCGCTCCTGAACCTAGACTATTGGTAGAAGTCAGATTGACTAACCTCAAATAATTGAAATGTACATTCGGGTGATGGAGACAGGGGCATGTACCTACTAACAGATTTTACTTTTTTTTAATTTAATGGAAATGAAACTAGTTAAAGATTTTTTTTTTTGTAAATCTCATGAAGCATCAACTATCTATCTATGACTTTCAGTAAAAAAAACTCACATATTCATTGTATTTTCTACGGAAAATCCATTTAAAAAAATGTTCTTGTTAATACTTACCACACTTTTGGGGTGTTTTAACAACCTTGGGGTAAGTATTAACAATAGAGCTTTAATATGATTATAATAATATTTTATTAATATTTTATAAATATGTTTATATGTGTAGAAAATAAGACAAAGTATCATACGTAACTTTTTTATTATCAGATTAATCAGTTTGACATAGATCAAATTGTGACAATCAATTTGACGCAGAAAGCAATTAATTTGACATAGGCAATTCTTATTTTAGAATTATCTTTATCTTTGCTTAATTTAAATTAATCATTATAATTGATTAATAATCATTAACCGTCGACTTAAAAATGTTCTTTTACCTAATAAAATCTACACCTTACTTACAACTTTGTTTCACGGCAACCGGCCGAAGGTTAACTGGTCACAACGTGTCCGTGGTCATTTACTGGTGACAACAACCGGACGTACTCAATTTGTTCGTGTATAGTTTGGCGAAAATTGGCCTGTTAATACCTACCCCCGTTAATACTAGCCCCTGTCTCCCCTACTTAATCGAAATAATCCGTATATTAAGGAATTTTTAGTATTTGAACGTTCCTTCAACAAAACCGAAAATATACTTTTAAACAATTATTTTTATATTAAGGGCAAAAGAAACTAATTTTTATTTACTTAAAGAGAGGTTTACTCGAGAATCCTTAAAAATTATGTATTTTTCTAGAATTTTTTTCTCAAGAACGGAAGTAAATATCAATTTCAAATTTTGTACACATATTTATTAAGTATTAAACTATAAAAAAAAAATTCAAGGAAAAATATAAAAAATTGTCCACTTTATAGATACTGCAGTGTGACGATCCGAAAATCCAATGCCTTGTTGGCGGACATCCTAGCGCCGGTAATAAACCACCGAAATCCAAAAACAAAAAAGATTTATAAAATATATGAAGAGTACCAGCACCTCTACCTATAATATCAATAAATTGCTGAAAGAAAAAAAAATGGCGGATGTTTGAACTTTTGATTACGATTTTTATCTTACTTTTCGCTCTTTAAAGTAAACTTAAAAATAAAAAAAGTATTGAAAGTGTATCGAACCTAGGTAGAGGTGCCGAAGAATTGAGTTATCTTTAAAATAAAAAATTTAAAAAAAGGATTCATCGAATAGTTTTTGAGTTATCGTGTCCGCCAGTTCCAAAAATGTAGTTCCGAGATATTATAAAATATATATAAAGAAACGTATTTTCAAAATTTTATATTTAATACTCATTATTGCGTGAACTACGTTTTTTGAATTTTTTTTTATAGAAAGCTGGATTCGGTATGTGCAAGAATCTTGTTTTTAAATTATTTTCAGTAAAATCACTTTGGGAACATATTCTACACATAATTTGCTATCAATTTCGGCAAAAAAAAAATCGATTTTTTTATCAAATCTCAAGTAAACCTTCCCTTACATTACTTTCAGCAAAATCACTTTGGGAACATATTCTACACAAGTAGAAATTCAAATAATCCATTCTTCAAATTAACAACATTTTCATGTCATTTGAGAAAAAATAAATAAATACCATGTAACCACCCATTAGTAAATTTAAATAGAAAGAAACAATAGACAGACATGCACGGCAGCGCTAACTTAACAAGATTATTTTAATAATTTAAAATATTTCTAATATTTTTGTGATCCATTTAAAAATTTAAAAAGTGATTGTGAAAGAATGTCATAAATTATCCAGTATTTTTATTTTATTATTTATTTGTGATGACATGTTACGTGCAGAGGTACCAGTAAAAATGCGTAGTTTAATTACAATAATTCATTTTGAAAATAGTGATTTGAAGTATTATTTAATTATACGTGTATTTTGTTGGCACTTTTAACGATTTCTTTTTATAATTTTATTTTAACGGTGATGATAACATAACAATGAGCATTGTCTTTGTTAAATATGTACAACAGTGATCATATAAAGTACACACTACTAAAATAATATACAGAATAAATCCAAAAAGTGTGTATTTGAGTTAGCTAAGCCACGCCTTGCTTACACGAATTACTTGTCCACATCACTCCACTGATTGGTCTTGATTACTGATAGTGCGTATCTATTTCTTTTAAACTAAGGATATAATTCGTACTTGTTCCATAGGTGCACAGTGCTATGCAAGCTTTATACACCTTTTTGAACTACGAGTGGAAAACAGAACATTTTGTTGCACTTTTTGGATTTATTCTGTAATTTTGTGATAGATAGGTATAACCAGTATATTTTTTTGAGAGTTGTAGTGTTGTATCCTCAACGATCCTCACTCATATAGTATGAAAATTCTTCTTGTACCTCAAGAACTCAAAATTATAGTAGATTATTAACACCATGATAGCCATAACCTATAATGACAAAATAACCAACTGGTACACTATTTTGACAGCTAATACACTTTATGTGGAATTTTTGACGTCCTTCGACTTAGTACGTGAGTTCGACGAAGCTCTTTTGTAATATTTTTTTTATAATTTTACTGTAAAAGTTTTGTAGTTTTACTGTATAAGTTTTTATTTACCTATACTTCCCTATACAATAGCACATGTTTGGACACATCCAGATTAGTCTACAACTTCACAACATCATTAAAGTTTGACTGAGATTCTCAAACGTCAAAGATAGATATTTTAACATAATTCCGTTAAGGGCGGGGTAACGTATTAAAATAATTTTTCTTTGCTTTTCTTTATTTTTTAACTGAATGCATAATATCTCAAGAATATTGTCTCAAAATTTCAAAATTTCAAAATTTCAAGTTGATTGGAGCAGTTATAAGCATTTTTGTTGTTACCTGGCAGATGTTTCCCTCTCTATACATATATATATATATATATATATATATATATATATATATATATATATATATATATATATATATATATATATATATCTGTTATATTATAGAAATTTCAGTGCAATAACAAACGTGTTTATACCTGTACTGTATATTTTGTCAGTGTAGGGCACAAAATTTAGTTTAGCAGTAAGTATTCTATATCAGTTTTATACAAGAATTTTTAAGTGTACAAAACTTTAAAGCGTTTTCTCCACAGCTCACGTTTTCAAAGTCGGTGCCCCTTATAACTTCAAAACTACAGTACCGATCCTTTTGAAATTTTGAACACTATTTCTGTACATAATTTGCGATGTAACGTTGGAGAGCTTTTTTTTCAAATTTGTTAATAATTTTACAATAACAAATTAGCCGATTTTTTTCGCAAAAAATCGTGTTCTTCCTTTCTAAGTGTTCCAAAAAAGTGAAAAATTGAAATTTCGAAAAACCCTCTAGCGTTACCTGAGGAAAACTATTACCTAACGAATGAACTTTAATTTTTTTTATTTCGGATGATCCAGCACCAAGTTATGAGGGGCACCGCAATTCTACTTTTTCCGAGACACATCCGAATAATTGCTGCCATTACTGTATTTTTTAATATTTTTTCGTGAAAATTTTATACAATATTCTTCGAATGTCATACTTTAATGTACCATTGGTTTTAATAGAGAGATTTTAACTGTGTCGTTACAAAAAAATAACAAAAACATTCCTTTTTTTGTACGAATTATCCTTACCCCCTCCTTAAATAGTATCTTGTCATCATATTTATGACCGTTGTTATATTTAAATATAAAATAAACTAAAAAAAGAAAAACACATTAGAAATTTCGTTAGTGAGAGTAGTAGCGTTTTGTTTTCACTATTATTAGACATTGTATTAATAACATTGTCAACAAAATAAAATCGACACAGATGTGCCGCCATCCAACGGTACGTTACGGTGCGGTAAAACAAAAAAGTGATGTTCAAGCTTTTTTCTAAATACATATTATTAGTATTTTTTTTATATTTTTTTAACGAGGATACAATACGAGAATCAGATATTTAAACGATGATGATTCATAGAATTTAGTTGTTTATATGTACACGAGTGATTTTAGAGTAACTCCATCTGTTCAGTTAGAGACACAGTTACGTTTATAAAAATTGTCTATACAATTATAATTATTAGAAAAGCGTTTATACAGTAAAATTAGCTACGCGACGTTGGCGCCTCGAAAATTTTCTTTTCTTTTTTAAATCAACTTCTTAATTAACGTGTGTTAGCTTAAAAAATTGCCCTTTAAATGCCCTTTCCGAATATAAAATTGTCTTAGCTGTACCTTTTAGCAATAATAAGTTATCATGATATATATTATTTAAAAATTTTGACATATAAATTAGCATTAAAACATTAAAAATATTTTTTTTTTCATCAAAATATTTTTTTCTAATACTTTTAAATTTGCTCCATCGAAGCGCGAAATTCTTTTTTGATTTTTTTGATTTAATTATATAATTAGAGGGAAAAAAATTAAAAACATCAAAAAAAAAAAAAATTCGCAACGCTAACTTCACTTAACTAGTAAAACTTCGATTTTACTACAAAGAATGAAGTCTGAAAGATGAATTCAGAAGTTTTTATATTAGCAAGGATTTTTGGTGATATATTATTACGTATATAAGGATTATTTTTGGAAAGAAATCACAATCAATTTATTACTATTAAAGATTTATTTTTACTTGAATCGCGGCGTACGTTTCGAAGTCAGATGAACTTCTCCATCAGGCTTTAAATAGTACAATATTGTATGTACAAGGCGCGTTACATTTAAAAATTTATAAAAGACGTCCCTGTAAGATACCAAAATATTAAGAGGTCACGTACACCAACCATTTTTCTTTGACGACTAACTCATAACTGACAAAATTCAGTAGCATAGATTGATCTATAACCTTGCACGATTGTAACGTTGACGAAGAAATATCCATAGGCGACTCTGTCCGGATTCACACCTATACTGTCCGGATTCACTCACAAGTGACGATATGTAGTTAATAAATAAATAAAAACTAATCTTTTAAGTCACTTTTGAAGTAAACTCAACGTAAAAACGTTTCTTTCAAAAATGTTTTCACTGAAGAACAAATATTCTCCTCACAATATTCCTCTTAACAAAATATTCTTGTTAATTGAGATGTTACTGGTAGATGCAAAATGTATTTTTTTATTAAGTAGGTACCTACATTCATGAAAGTAAGTGCCTGCAAACAACTTGTAGTAGGCTTGCACTTGACATCTGTTGATGAGGTTTTAAAGCAGCATCTTATTTGATAATACAGCTTCTAAAAAACTAATTTTACAAAGACGAAGAAAAGGAGTATTACAAATATTTAGAAACCATGAAACATTCTTTATATAGCATTCGTCTTAACTTTATGAAACTATTTTTTAATAAACTGTATTATCAATAAGATGTTATTTTAAAACGTCACCAATCGATGTTAAGTGCTAGTGCTTACTTGCAAGTGTTTGATTTCATTAACGTTCCCTCTTTATACTGCTACTAATTTAACAGGAAATCTACCATTTTGAGTTTTGAGTTTCCAGGATGTTTATTTAAAATTTTTTAGCTCATTTCTTAATCACAGTAGAGATACATACACAGTCCTCTTGCCTTTATACAGTGCTTGTATCTATAATTTTGTGTCTTATCCAAAGTAGATGGAGAAAGGTATGCCGACGCGCAGATCGTGATGACGTAGATGGCGAATTACATATATACAGCGTGAGTTTTTTGAGAGTTACCATTTTTATTACAGCCAAACCGTTGATTTAATTGAAAAATTGTTCAAATAAGAGTTGTAGATATCGACGGGGGCAACCGATTTCTATAGTCAGGAGCTTTATAGCTCTTTGGTTTTAGCTAGAGTTGCCAACTGTCCCGATTTTGGGCCTATGTTTCCCGCGTCCCAACAACAGTAGTGGCGGGAAGCTAATTGTCCCGATTTTTAGCATCTACAGTTTTTTTACATTTTTAGTCCCGCCAGTCTCGCTATTGTTGTTTCCAAATTATCACACTTGCATGTCATGACAGCCAAGGAAGTAAGTATGTTTCCTGTACCTACTGATAAAGTGTACTCTGTCTACTGATTTATAACTTATACAGCTTACAGTGTTACCAGATTAACTCATTAAATCCCTCCAACAAATGAGAGAAATTATTTTCCGTACATGAAATACGTCAATGCCAACGACGGTCAACTTTATGAAAAATGTTTTTCTCCAAAAATAATACAGTTGATAGGCAAAAAAAAAATTAAAAATCCAAAAATTAAGGAACTTGATTTTTAATTTAATAAAATAAAATAAAGAAATATTATTGTAATATTATCTTCAAAAAATTGTTTTGTTTAAAGGTTTGTAAGATCATGGTTTAAATATGTAGTTGTTAGTAACAAATAATAAAAATAAAAAGATACATATCTTTCCTACTAGCTGATTAAAAACGTTTTTTTTTTTTTAACAGTTCCGATTTTACTTGTCTCGTCCCGATTTTGTTCCCATTAAATCCCGAAATATTCACTGGCAGAATTGGCAACCCTAGTCTTAGCTCCTATCAACAGTTTGGCTGTAATAAAAATGGTAACTCTCAAAAAACTCACGCTGTATAAATACCTATAATAATAAATAATTGTAATGTTGTCTTTTTTTCACATATGTGACGTTATTATGACATAGATGGCGAACTGCGCAAAAAAAGCTTATTTTGGACTCAAATGTAGCATACCTTTCTCTATCGACTTTGGTCTTTCTAATTTGAAGTTTACTTACTATTATGCACGATTGCCATGTAACAACAACCTTCATATGAATTTTTCGCTCCGATTAATAAACGATATCTGATTCCTAACTAACTTGAAAGAAGCTTAAAGCTTAAAACTTAATAGAAAGAGCAACTTTAAGACAAGAACGGGTTAGTACCTAGCAAGATAATTTACAGATACAATATGTAGGATTTATATACTGCCCTTTGAACAGAATTGACTTGTTTGTTGTCGGATCGTGTACACTGATTGCTTGATGATTTCTTTTTACTTTTGCAATTCATATTGGAGAAGATGTTAGATCATCATTTTTATCTACTAGAAATATCAATAAATTTCTTTTACCTAGCCCAAATTTTTACGGAATATTGTGACCAGTATAAGCAAAAAGCCCAAGTTATATCTAAGTTACTGTAGATACTCATTAAATTTTAGTAGAGTCAAAACGAGAAACAATCTAATTTATCAAAACTAATTAATTAAATCTAGAAGGTTCTATCTAGATTCTTGGAGAAAAGGAGATCTCGAGGTGTCGGTAGAGGGCTTCGGAAAAAGCAAAAAAATGTTTTTTTAGCTCGTCACTTACACTTTTAAAGAAAAATGGTTATGGTAAATCACCTATATTTTTGGAGGAAATTTTTTGAAAAATCTAGTTGATCCCTTTCTTTTACATGTATTATTATACTAATATCCACAAGAGTACCTAAGTAAATACTATATAAAACATACATATCTATTCTCTACAAGCTTTTACCCGGAAAGAATACGAACTTTGACTATAGCGCTCAAGATGGACAAATATATGAATTGATCCAGACGCTGTTTGTCAACAATTTTATTGCTTATTTCTTTTATTTTTAGAAAATAGTATATTATTCAATAAGCTGGTAATGATAGCTATTACTCACGAAAATGAAATTGCGACACGAGCCGAGCTTGCGAGGCGAGTGTCGTAATGCATCTGAGTGAGTAATAGCCATTGGAAGCGAGTAGAATACGATATTTTTTCTACGACTTTTTTTTTATTTAAATAAAATTGAATATTTTTAAATCAAAAGAATACAATTTTTAATCTATCTCTAATTTCATTGAATGTTTATATATGTACAAACGATGAAAACAAAATACAAGCTACTTTGTTTACTTAGATGTTACTACGCAACATATTTGGAATTAAAAATTGATACGTATATTATACACAAAACAAAAGCCAGCCCATTGAATAATGGTTAATACGGTGATTTAATTGGTCAAAAAGTTAGTGAGTAATGAAAATTCCTCCACACCTTGGAATAATGCCTAACTTTCTCAACAATTAAAAGTATTTTTTTTAAATACTGTGTTTGATTTTTTTAAAGCGAGTAGTACTTATCACGATGTTCATTTGCTAGATTTTACAAAATAATAAAAGAATTATTTGTACCTATTATCAGACGTCAGTTTATTTTGAAATTTAAAAAAAAAATGTCATAAAAATTACCTTTTATGCTTTTTCTTTGTTAATATTGAAAATTATCCTATTTGAACACTTTTTCAAGATAAAAAACAAATTTCAATTTTTTGATGTAATTTTCATGTTCATAATAGTAGAGCACGGCGTTCTGATAAATTGACTAATAATCACTTGATATAGGTTACTATAGTTTCAGCCCGGAGAGAATATCGGAACACAAACGTATGTATATTAGGAATATTGCCTAAATACAAAAATGGCTAGTATTTAAAATTTCAAAAAAAAAAAAAAAAAATAAAATAAAATAAAATTAAGTCTATTTCGACAAACCATATCAAAAAAATCTTATAATGATAAAATCAAGGTGCTACTGTATTTCCTAAGAAACACGTGTAATCTATTTTTTTTTAATGTGTGAACTTAAGACATATCACAATTATATATTATAATATGTATAATAATAGTTTAAATTTATATACGTATGTGCTTATGTGTTTGTAGAGACAAAAAGATTGCATATACATATCTGTGTATGTTAACATTAATATATTTAAATACGGCGACGGTGTTCAAAAGTTTTAAAGATAAATTTAGATAAGAGCTCCGGAGAGAACTCCAATGTCGTTGTCATACATTTTAACAATAGAATTTCATCTTATTTATAAATAACCTATAATAAATATATAATGAACAAAAAAGATGCACATACAAATAATAATATCATCTATTTATTACAGTTAAACTTCATCATGACAATAGGTGAAATATCTCTTGCATTTAGGTAATATATAATAATTTTTGGAGATGCAACAACTGTAACCAATACATTTAGAAGTTTTCGCATTAAATACAACTAAAATCTACAACCCGTAATTATTTTTCTACATAATCATCTCCTGCATTAGGATCCTTGTCAGATCGGTAAACTGGTTTTTCAATATCTTCATTATAAAATTTTGCCACTTGTCAACTAAGCGATGAGTTGACACTTTCCTTTAACACCTCGCCGTCTTCAAACCTCCGAAAGACCCTAGTCAGTTCTTCGTGATAGTTAAATCTTGTTCAACAATCCAGGAGATTGTCCCGCTTGAAAAGTTGAAATTGTTCTGTAGTCCTTTTGTAAATGTTGTAGTATGTAGCCTAACATTATCGGGCAGAAAAACGATATCAGAACTTAGTATCCGCGCCTTTGTTCTGGATGACACTTTTCAGCTTCTTTGTGTCGGTACCTCTTTCCATAAAAGGACGTGATTTACAATTGGTGAGATTTTCAATCTCAATAGTCATTTCGAAAATGGCTGCAACGGAGCAAAGAACGATTAACCGACCTTAAATCGAGGACTGTCAGATTCATACTAACCCGAATTACATGGCCATGCATAGATCACACCACTGCGCCCATTCCTTCGTGCATCAGACAGAATCATCGGAACTTAACTTCCGAATAGTCTGTAATTTAATTTATTGTAATCATCAAATAAATTAAAGTAAAAAAAATGTTTTTTTAAGAAAAAGCTTTTATTTAAGAATGGGCTAAAAAAAAAATAAAATAACTTTTGAGTGAAGTTTGAAGCAATATGCAACATAATTTATAAAGGCTTGAGGCATTATCATTATTTATTTCTGTTTTGGATGTATTGGATATAAGTGTAGCTATTTTACTTTTCACTAGTTACCAAACTTAATTAAACGCCTCAAGCTTTTATAAATTATGTTGCATATTGCTTCAAACTTCACTCAAAAGTTATTTTATTTTTTTTTTTGCCCATTTTTAAATAAAAGCTTTTTCTTAAAAAACATTTTTTTACATTAATTTATTTTCTCCTGTTTAGTCTCATCACAATTAATTTAAAAAAAGAATTAAAAGTGTAATTTTTTTACCTATATTTTAATCGGTTAATTTACCCTAATCAGACATAACTATGGAAACAAAAAATTTAAATGTAAAATCAATGGACAATATTTGACAATTCGCAATGTCAAAAAGTTGCACAGGACTAAAAATCAACAATTTTGGTTTTGGGGCGATTTAGGACAAGACTAATTATATAATATTGTCATCAAGGTTATACACGTATGCAAAATTTAAAACCCTTAGCTCAATTAGAACCTGTCGAAATTTTGATTCCAAGATTTGATCTAAACCAACATACTAACATAGCAAGTTAAATAAAAGCTTTTAAAAAATTACAAGCAAGATAATTTTTTTGACAGTGTGCTGATATATATAATGTGTATTCATTGACATGTTTTTGAAGTAAACCGATATGATAGTAGCGAAATAGTCAGTTAGAAAAATTTTTTAATTGAATTCAAAGTGAAAAGCTTCGAATCTGTTGGCCAGGTTGTTGTGTAATTTATTATTTTTTATTATAAACTTATTTATCTATCTAATTTAAATATTGTATAAATATTTTGTTGACCAGATTGCCAAGTTTGTTTAAATTTTCCATAATCTTCTTATTATTACATTATCCCAGTAGTTGTTATAATTTTAATGAAGTTGTCGTTTACTATAGAAGCTTCAACCACAGATTTCTATGAATGATGCAAACAATAATGGTGGAAACGTTGGAAAAATTATTAACGAAAAGTTAATTGTTTACAAAAAGAGAGTTAAGTATTTATAATTTAATTCATATTATTTACAAAATATTCTACAAAATCGTAGAATACTGTCTTTAGGTACATTAGCGACACTGCCTTTAATTGTAAGTATCAAAATTCAAAAACACAATGGAAAAAAGTAAAGCTTATTTCATCGTCAATGAAACTTTTAAAAAATTTGGTATAAACCATTAGAAAAGAAATTTCTACTTCCAGTATAAACAGTCTGCTTGCTGTTCAAATCAATACGAAAGATGGCACCCTATATTTTTTCAGCTATGGAAAATTTTTTTCCATCTCGCATGGAAAAGTTTCCGTATTAACTCTTGGTCTAAATATCTGAGTGGCAACTTAATATAAAAAAAGCTTGATTTTGTTGTCCACCTCTTCAAAATCCGGTATTATATTATATTAACATCAAAATTACAGATAAAATCTTCCATCAGTAGATCATATTCTTCTAACCTGCAGAAAATTCATAAAAGAAAGAAAAGACAGTAAACTGGCTAATGATATCCAAACCCTGTTAAGTGACGACAATAACCAAATTCAAAAACTACTTACCTACATTCATAAAACCTCATTATACAAACAACTATAACAAATTTACGTAACTAACAGAAGTCACAAAATTTACAATATCACACCTTTTATTATTATTATTGTTTTTATATAATTACATAACTGTTAACATACTGTATAAATGACTTTATTGTTGTACATACAGTATAATAATAAAATAAAAAAAAAAAAATAAAAAAAAATCTTCCATAACCAAAAAAGCATAGGATGCCGTCTATCATACTGATCCGAACAAGCGGCAGTTTGCTTGCGCTAGGGTAGGGTTTCCCTTCCCGTTGGATCAAGTTCCAAGACGTTTGTGCCTGGTTATCATTTTTTATAGCAGTTAGTGGACCATTTTTGCTCATTGAGCTCTCTGTCTATTAATGTCAAACAAATATTATACATAAAGAATCAAAAAACAGTTCGACTATTAGTGTGCCTGGCTATTAAAACATATTCCTCTTTAAAACATTCATAATACCTATATTAAAAAATTTACAAACAGACCAATAAATCTTGTCTTGAAAAAAATTCTATTTTATTTTTGATGTATAAAATTTACTTTTTACTAAATATGTGAATTTTTTCTTTATTACTATTAAGGTACAACGTTAGATATTGTTTTTTTCTGCAAAAAATTTTCATTACTTCAAAGCAGATAAAATTTTTTAAATTTTTTTTTCTTTTTTTGGAAAACTTTATTGGTAAATTGAATTGACGCTCTACTTTACCTCCATTTTTATCTTTATTATTTACTATAATGTCATGATACTGAGTCCAAGGTCCAAAATTCTCCACAGTTCAAGTAGCAGTCAAGAAGTTAATTTTTTATATCTAAAAAATTATTGTAATAAGGGAACACGTGTTTTCTAGCTTATGCCAATAGTGTTTTGTTCTCAGTCAAAGTATTTAATAAATTTTGGTCAGTTTAAAAAGCAAATTCATATAAATACATCAAATTTTGATTTGAATTCAAATAAATTGTTTTTTCAAACGAAATAAATTTTATAAGTAACACTCATATTCTGCAAAAATACTAACATAAAATTTCTTAATTCCTCTCGATTAAAATTAACACCACACATCCTACACGTGGAATAATAATTCAAAATTTTAAGAACATATTTTATTTTAATCTGAGGACAATAATTATTTCTGATTAATAGAGCTATTTATCGCATCGTAAAATAAATTTGTTGTTTATGTCTATGTAAAATGTTAAGTACATGCGAAAAGAAAACATAACGTTATTTATTTCAACCATAAATTTTATACATTTTCAAGGTAAATGGAATTTTGACTTTTTTATATTTTTCGGAAATAAATTGAATAAGCGAAATGAATTAATTAATATAGAAAATTCCAGTATTTGATGTTTCAACACTTGTAGTACAATATGCTAAGAAAATCTGATATATTTTGCTAGGTGAGATCCGATTATTTTTGTTACGTTTTATGAAAATATTGTTCAGTTTCATATTACTTCGTTTAATCTTATATAGACAGACAATGGCAGAAAAAATCTTAGAAAAGTTTCCAATACAAACTACTAGAATATTTTCTAATCTCCCAATGCTCTAAAATTTCTTAATCCAATCTTATTTGAATGTAAAATAATATTCTCTCATTTTATTTATACTTCATCTCAATGTTAAATTCACCCAATTTTCACGGGACAAAATAAACTATTTAACTTAAGGCGCTATATCACTTGAGCAATGCAAGAAAAGAAGATTTTATTGAAGAATTTTTTCTCCGCAACAAATAATGCAATCAATATAAAACTTTTTGGTGTGTATTTATTACACATGATCTGAGGTACGCAAAAATTTTTCCCCCAATTTAAAAAACAGAATAGCGTCGCGGGAACAGGTCCAACGCAGACGCTTTTTTTCGAAGAGTTTCATAGTGGGCAGCATAACAATTTTCAAACAGTAGTCAGAACAATAGTGGTACACAAGATTATTAAAAAATAATGACTTATCCATAAGTGGCATCAGTAATACATACTAATTGACTTATGAAAAATTTATTTGTGAACTAATTTTAAAAATCATGTGTACCGTCCTGAACAATTTTTTCTAAAAATCTACAAGTAAAATTTCAAGTCTATTGAATAAAAATTGCTGCAGTTCTCGTGCCTACGGTTTTGGAAAATGTAGTTTTGTGAAAAATGCATATAAAGTGTCAAAACATGTTAATTGCGTATTTATACTTATTATTTTTGAGTTAGTTATGGAAATATAGCAAAAGTAATGACATAACTTAATAATAAATAGTTATCGACCAAGCTGACAAGCTCCAAAATGCTAGCGCAAAGGAGCGACGATTTTTAAAATATTTCTGCAGTCATAATTTCTTTTGCAGTCCTTAAGTTAATGTTGCTCAGACTTATAATATCCATTGTATTTCAATTGTTTTAACTGACAGTTCTATCAAATTTTATCCTTTTGCAAAAATTTAATTTCTAATGTTTCCTTATTCACAAAATTTTATAAGAATCTTTCAACTAAGTCATCGTCCGTTAACTAAAACTATCTAGTCTAAAGTATAAGACAGTAGTTCTTAAATGAAGTTCTACAAATATATGACTAACATTTTGTTAAGGCTTTATAAATATTTGAACTTAATATTCATTTAAAAGCATGTTAACATTCTTGAGATGTCAATCTTTATTTTAGAATTTTTTATTTAGCAAAAGTGTTCCTTAAAATTTTTCCGATTTATTACGCCATTATTCACCTTATGTACATTATAAAAGAGAGTGCCATTTAAACAATTTAACTGTATTTCATTTTGTTTGACTTACATTCTTCTCGGACATACTGTGCAATAATATTTAATCATTTAGCACATTTATTAAAATTGTAATTCTGTTTGTCTCACACAAGTCACTTTTGAATATTATGTTTTAATTACATATTCTGTGTACACAATTATAATTTGTACATATTTTAATGCTCGGCCCCAATGATACAGTCTATAGCAACATCAGCTATTAACCTATCAAAGCCGGGCATATTTATGTCTAGCCTATCTAATGTTTATAAATAAATTTATGTATTTTAATAAAATAGCGCAATGTCTCTTAAAAAGTGATTTTCTTACGATATTTTCATACCTGATGTACGAATAATGATGATGTAAAATATTTTTTTTTCGGAAAATCAGGATATTATTAAAGTAATTAAATTTAACATTTATTTCAAAATAAGTTGTCGTTAATTTATTGTAAAACAAGAATGATTCATCCGACAGTTTCTACAAAAATAATAGATACATGTATATTTGTGTATCTATAGCATCATTCAGTGTCTATGTTTCATCTCTATTTTTAACAAAATGGTGTAATTTTCTTATGAAAAATACGAATTTAGAAAAATTTGGACCAATACATATGTAAATTCAATTTCGAAATTATTGTAAACAAATTTTGTACGAAAATTAATACGATGAAAAATTATCTGTTCTGTTTATTTACAAATAACTTAACAATTCTGATAAAATCTAAAAATTTTGAAAAGTTTTCGGAAAAAAAATAAATAAAATTTCAATGAAAGTTACTCCTTTAAAAGCCAGTAAGATTTATTCACACTTTTATGACTAATGATTTAAGAAATGATTATCGAACTACTTAAGATATGGTTTATACTTTGGAGTTATCCGAACGTAGTTTCGAATTTTCTTGTTCAGTTACCACAGTACTCTGTAAAGTCGAGTTTACACAGGTGGATAAATTAGTAAAATATCATAATTATGTTTTATTCCATTTTACTTTACTCTACTAGAGAATAATTCTATTTTGTGTGCCCCAACATGGCTCACAACATAGTCATTATTAAAGCCAATTAGAAGAGTGGCTATAACAAACTCTTATCTACTTTACTACACCGAAATCAAGAAATTTACTTTATCAGTTGCGTTTACATTAGTAAAGTAACTTAGACAATAGTACTCACCTCAATTTCCCTATCGTTTGCTCTGTAAGTATAGACTTAATATATATAATAAAAATAAATGGTGAATACAGTAGTGGTCTTAGAAATGAGTATTCTTCTTTTTTAAAGGACAGTTCTTTTTTTAGTTTTGGTTCATTTAAATATATTTTTTTTTTTTTCAAATATAAAGAAATGTCCTTTATTTTTGGTTATCTTTTTGTTTGTTCTTGCTGTGTCCCAAAAGCTCGTTTTTTTAAGGTTCCGACGCTTTCAAAGAAAAATGAAACGCTTATAAGGAAAACCCTAAGATTACTTTTGTATCCGTCTGTCTTTTAATTAAAAAAATTTGAAATTTGTTGAATGTTTATTGGTGATACACACACTCTCAAAAGGATTTATTTATTCAAAGATTAAAAATTTCGTTGATTTTTTTTCTTGAAATCAAAGAAATATTTTCTACATTTTTTTTTTCAGTACCTATAGTTAAAGAAATGATTATTTGATTCAAAGAAACAAAAGTCAAAAAAATTTTTAATCTTTGACTAAATAAATCGTTCTGAGAGTGCATACATCACCAGTCAATGATTAAAAAAATTATTTTAAATTGGGGAGAAGGATTAGTTTGGTCCAAAAAAAGATTTTAATTAATATATCGTGTTTAAAATTAAAATTTTAAATCGTACACTTAAAATTTTAAAGTGGTATACTATCTGTGTGATACCGAAGTTTTTTCAAAATCATAACTTGAAAATTTTCGATTGAAGCAACATAAAAGTATCAAATTTTTCTAGTACCAAAATTAGATCTCGAATAATCTAAAACACTGTTTTGTGTACTCTACGTTGAACTTTATTGAATAATTATATCTGACATACTTTTTTCTCAAATTTGCAATAACATCTCCAACAAAAATATTTAACACACCTATTCATCTATTCATTAAATACAGAAAAGAAAAAAATTGCTTCCATTATTCATTTCCTGCAGAATAATTGAAATTTTTAATTTAGAAAATATTTTTTCCATTACTGTTACTATGCATTCAATTCTCTCACTCATCATTCTCTCTAAAAAATAGAAATATAATTTTTTTGATTTTCCATTAATAAATATCAATTTTTTCTACTATTCTGTACACCCCTACAATGGCGGATGATAATGGATGTATTATAAATATATATTTCAGCTAATTGCAATGAATATTTATTATAATTTTTTACTGCTAATTGCTAAAAATAGGAAAAAAATAGTAGTTATTAAATGTTACTGCTTGCTTAGTTATAGATCCATATACGTTATATGGGTAGTTGTCTACATACCATACGCGATAGGGTAATGGGGCTAACTGTAACAGTTTAAAATATATACACAATGTTCCAGGAAATTGATAGATAAAAGTTTAAATAATTATGAATAATAATCCAATCACTTAGATATAGGTAACAATTACTTACCAAGGATCGTAGGTATTATATTTGTGGCTTGGGATGTAATTTGAGAATCCGCGGCTGAAAGTCAAGGATTCTTAAGCTTCTATGGCCACAAAAATAAATTTATGAGCTGAGTTCCTACGAGTAAGTTATTATATATAAGCGTCTATAAGGGCTATAAATAACTATTTCCATAAGAAAACCTATTTACTAAGTGACTGTAAGCGGTTGTGACCTGTTATTTTTTGTAACTATAGTAACTAGAAAACAGAATGGTTACATACGATTCAAGTGGTTTAAAAAAAATATGTTACATTCGAAATTTGAAATATTCTTGTAAAATTGTCCAAAAAATTAATTTAAGAAACATAGCAAGAAATTCACAAGTTTAATTAGTGTAGTATTTTTTCAAATAACAGTAAGATCAAAAAAATTACTACTAACTATAATCTTTTTACATATTCACAGTACTGGGGCTTACACTAGGGGCGGAAAATTTTTTAAAGAACGGCAATTTGGAATTTGACGTTTTTATTATATTTTTTTTTTGCTTATCATTTATTTTTTATGGGAAAAAATTAAAAAGTTATTAAGAAATTTTTTTAGGAAAACACACGGGCGGCATTTTTCACGGTGCCCAGGGCGATACTTGGAATAAATCCGGCCCTGCGGTATACATTATCATAATAATTTTAATTTTTTTATCGCAATGTAAATTATATTTCCAATCTGATTTACAACGACTACTATGATATTAATAAATATGCTTATGCTATGCTTATAATGGGCTTTCTTATTAACATGCAAGCAGTTTTTTTTTCAGTTTTAAGTCATGCATTATCCAACCCACCATTTTGAGAGAGATTGACGCACTTACTTTCCATACTTATTTAAATCCAAAAGCAAACAAAATTGTATATCAGTTATATTATTAAATATACGTAAGTACTTGAAATGTAAAATGAATTGTATACAGTAAAAAATACGCTGCCAATAGGATGGGCACACAGCTTCCTCGTAGTCGTAAAAGGCTTTAAAACAGTATTCTACCAAATATACATATTATATACCGTAAAATTATATTTTCGCCTTAAAGTTTATAAAAAACTGTTGTAACTCAAAAGACTTAAAGGCTAAATTATAAAATAATAGCAAAAATATTTTAGAAACTAACCCCCAATATACCCTAAAAATTTGAACGAGATAGGACTAGCAGTAAATAAGATATTGACATTTAATGGAATTTCATGGTAGCGGCGTAGCTACCGTTACTCCGATTTCGATTAAATTCATAGGGGACCATATAGGAACCAAACTACATAATTTCTGAAAATTTCATAAAAAAGAATTGAGCAGTTCAGAAGTTATGCCACTTGGTGCAATTTTGGAATGACATGGTAGCGGCGTTGCCTACCGTTACTCCGATTTTGATTAAATTCATAGGGGACCATCGCGGAGCCAAACTGCATAATTTCTGAAAATTTCATTAAAAACAATCGAATAGTTCGGAAGTTATACCACTTGGTGCAAAATTGGAGACACACAGACGGACAGACAGACGGACGGCCCAAACCAAAATTGTTCAGGAAGCTCTAAAACGTAAAATGTGCGTAAAAAATTTGATTTTGAAGAGAAAAAATTTTTTATTTTTCAAAAGTGATCACAATGCTTCCGCTACTTTAGTAGTCTCGGAAGCAATAATGATATGGGAGGCAATAGCCTAGCGAGGGGGGTCAAAGAGATCTATCGTGCTCCATAGGCGCCACTCGCGAAGGGACGCCAAGTGTGTGCTAAAAGGGTACCAAATATTAATATATATTTTTCTGGAGGGGCAAGGAGGGCGCCAATAAAGTGTCGTGCGCCGGGCACCAGTTACGTTCGCTACGCCATTGCTGGGTAACGACTATTATAAAGAGTAAATCTGAAAAACGAAAGTTAAATTCCATTATTATTATATTATTAAAAAAGAAATTATGGAATTCGAAAAGTAAGGAGCACTAACGAGCTATCTAAAATAAAAACGCCTTGTGTTTTAAATATGTATATTGATGATTGATTCACAATAACTTAGATTACTGTTTCTGGTGGAAATTTCTGAATTTTCCGGTACGTATAATTTTTTTTTATGTAACAATAGTAATCACAATGGGCCAGTAGTAATATAGAAGAAAATACACAGGTACCAACCGTGTACATAATATGTATAGGATAATAGCAAGGTAACAAATGCAAATATATAGGCATATATGTACATGCATTTATAATTTGTTATGTTGTTGATATATTAGTGATTTTGTATATGATATGTTGGTAATATTCTAGTAACTTATAGTGCAGCACCACTGTGTATATGTTCTGTTTGCATATACACGGTGGTACTATATGGTATATTACTAGCAAAATATTCACTTACAACTCATAATATTCATATCCATTATTAAATGAAGGTTAACTCTTCGTTCAGCGTTCACTCAATAATTCACTGCAATATTATACTATTGGCGATATATATATACTATATATATATATATATATGTTGGTATTACGTCGAGAAATAATGCAATCAAGGAAGGGGATGAAGACATCGTCCCTTCAGAGCGACCCGGACAGTCACATACTGAGTGACGCCATCGCCTTGAATGCACGCACTTGTTGTACTTACGCATTACATATTTGTAAACGAAAGAAAGTTATGTAATAAATAATTTAAAGTTATATTGTGTGTTGATTTACTAAATTCTAACATCAGAAGTAGGATTCACCTGCCCACAAACAGTAAAAATTTGTTAATTAAAAGCAAAAATCTATATGAAAAAAAAAAACAAACAATTAAAAACTTTTAAAAATTAATAGTTAGTTATGTGGACGTGTGTGTATACTAGTGGATTAGTGTAACAGTGCAACCCCCTGACTGAGTGTGTATTGTGTAACGAACACAGGACATTTCCAGCATTCACATACAGATATCCACTTACGTATTATAACCTTGACACCACACACAGTGTTCGTGGTGTGTTAAGTTACAAAAGAAGGGACTATTACTATTACGTATAAGTTTGTGTAGTATAAAAGTTTTTTTTTTTTTTTAATCTTTAAGAAAAGGACATATTATTACATTATTTTATTTTTGAAACACGTTAAGGAAAGGACCCTTTATTAATTATTAAGTAATTTTAAAAATAGTGTGCATAATTAAACACCAGCAATATTACAAAAAAAAAAAAAAATGGAAACTCAAGAAGCACTTTTGCAGTTATTTAAGGGATTGCAGCGATCACTTGGAGCAGGAAAAAGCAGTGATGACAACATGTCGTTACCAACGTTTGATCCTGACAGAACGGATTGCAACGTATGGTGTAACGAAATAACTGAACTGGCGCGTGAGATGCAATGGAATGAAAGGGAAACAGTCGCACGAGCGGGAAGAGTACTGAAGGGCAGCGCCGTTACTTGGTTCGAATACTGGGAACCCGAGAAACGTGACTGGAGCACCTTCAGGGCTGACATTCTCGACGCTTTCCCCCCTAAAAGAGATCTCGCAGTGAAACTAAAGAAAGCAGTTCTATATACGAGTGAAACAGCTGAAACCTATTGTGAGTATGCAAGGCACAAATTAAATTTACTTAAACAAACCAAAATAAAATTCACTGATAAAGAATTAGTAGATTTAATGATTGGGGAGATAACGGAAACTTCTGTACGTATGGGTGCCTTAAATAGTAGCGTCCAAACCCCCACAGAACTGCTAACTTTATTGTCCAGTTACCATAAAGTATTACGTAAAAGACCAGTGTCACGCAACGAAACGAGTAATATACCCCCAAATAAGGTTCCTTTATTGTCAAATGTAAAGCGTTGTTTCAATTGTAATCAAATTGGTCATATACAATTTAATTGTCCCAATAAAAAATCTGATTCAGCCAACAAAATAGCCAATAATAAAACTGAAATTGCACAAAAATATAGAACCGAATGTGGTTATTGCCATAAAATCGGCCATGCCGCCGATGAATGTTGGGCTAAACAAAGAGCTGATCGTGAGGAGGAAGCTAAGGTAAATGTTTGCTCTAAAATTCAGTTACGTGACCTCACATTAGCCATAATAAATGGAAAACCTGTGCACTGCCTTATTGACTCAGGATCGGAATGTTCCATTTTAAGAGAAAATATTGCAAAGAGTATAGGATGTAGACTTGAACCATGTTTTACGAAACTAAGTGGACTGGGTTCGGGATTCATTAACACTTTTGCCAAAACGGAAGTAACTGTTCAGTTTGAAGAAGTGTCAATAAATATAGAATTTCTTGTCGTTCAGGATAACGAATTTGAATACGAAGCAATCGTAGGTAGGAACATAACTAGTTATGACGGCATTAAAATTGTAACAGACTGCGAAGGTACACGCGTAGTACGGGAAGCAAATCACGATATTCGTGTTAATATTATATTATCAGATTGGACGCCGTTTATAGTAAGTGGGTTAGATAGTCCAGATCAGAAGCAACTTTTAGAAATTTTGCACAAGTACAACAACATTATCACGACAGGTAATGCCGTAAGTTTAGTAAACACAGGGGAACTTAAGATAACATTAAAAGAAGATACCGTTGTCTATTATCGGCCTTACCGATTAGCCTTGTCCGAGCGGGGTAAGCTTCGTGAGATTATTGATGACCTATTAAGTAATCAAATCATCCGCGAAAGTGATTCACCCTACTCTAGTCCGGTACTGCTAGTCAAAAAAAAGAACGGCACTGATCGTATGTGCGCAGATTATAGGGCCTTAAACAGACTCACAGTTAAGGATCATTACCCTCTGCCCCTAATCGACGATCAGTTAGATCGACTGGGAAAGGGTAAATATTTTACTAGTTTAGATATGGCATCGGGATTTCACCAAATCCCAGTTTCCCGTGATTCAATAGCGAAGACGGCCTTCTCTACGCCGGACGGTCATTTTGAATTTTTACGTATGCCTTTCGGTTTAGCTAATGCTCCTTCAGTTTTTCAACGAGCTATTAACAAAGCTCTAGGAAATTTGAAGGATACTACTGCACTTGTCTACATTGACGACATACTAATTCCATCTGAAACGATCGCAGAAGGAATGAATTTCCTTGAGCAAGTTTTAAATGCCCTCAACAAAGCTGGATTTTCACTTAATATTAAAAAATGTAAGTTTTTCCAAAAAAGTGTGGAATATTTAGGTAGAAAGGTGTCTGCTGATGGGATACGGCCTGGTCCCAGTAAAGTGGATGCCCTTGTTAGTTCCCCAATACCACAAAACCTAAAGCAGGTACGTCAGTTTATGGGATTAGCTAGTTATTTTCGAAAGTTCATCCCGGAATTTGCTAGTAGGACAGCTTGCATTACTCAGTTAACAAAAAAGGACGAGCCGTTTATCTGGGGAGATAAACAGAATGAAGCTCGAGAATACGTTATAAAACATTTAAGTAGCCAACCCCTTCTTTCCATATTTGATGCAGCATTGCCTACTGAACTTCATACCGATGCAAGTTCAGTTGGATACGGGGCGATACTGCTTCAAAGAAACAATGACGAAGTACGTGTGATTGCTTATTATAGTCGACGAACAACGGTAGAAGAATCCCGATATCATTCGTATGAATTGGAGACACTTGCTATAGTCAACGCACTTAAATATTTTCGAGTTTATTTACTAGGAATATCGTTTAAGCTCGTAACTGATTGTAACGCTACAAAATCAACAGCTAATAAAAAGGATTTAATTCCACACGTCGCACGTTGGTGGATCTATTTACAAGATTTCAATTTTCAAATTGAATATAGAAAAGGGAAATACGTCGCTCATGTCGATTTCTTGAGTCGAAACCCTGTCGCGAAAGATTATCGCGTCAATGTAATATGCGAAGGATCATGGTTAGAAGTTGAACAGTCTACTGATCCCGAAACTCAGAATATAATTGAAAAAGTTCAAACAGGTCATTCAATAAGTTCAGATTTTCAAGTTAAAAATTCCTTATTGTACCGTAAAGTAACTGATGGAAACGGTAATGTAACTCTAAGACGCTTTGTCCCTAAAGGGAGTAGAATTGGCTTATTTCGGCTATATCATGATGAGCAATGTCATGTCGGATTTGATAAAACTCTGAGCAAAATAAAAGAGAAGTTTTGGTTCCCTAAAATGAATTCATTCACAAAAAAATACTTAAACCACTGTTTAGTTTGTATTGCTGTTAAAAGACCAACCGGACCTAAACAAGGTCAACTGTATCCCATTGACAAAACGCCCATACCTTTTCACACCCTTCATTGCGACTGTGTAGGTCCCTTCAAACGTACAAAAACAGGCTACAAACATGTCCTAATAATAGTCGACGCTTTTACAAAGTATGTGATTTTAGCTCCATTAAAAACCTTAACTGGATTCGAAATCGTTCTTACGTTAAAACCATATCTTACAATGTTTGGAACATCCAAAAGAGTAATAACAGACAGAGGTACAAACTTTACTGATAAATTAGTTACCACGATGTTTTCGGAATTACATATTGAACACCATAAAATTGCAACAAGCGCAGCTCGAGCAAATGGACAAGCTGAACGCTATGTTGCCACTGTAACAAATTTGTTAGCTGTAGAAACCCAAAAGTCAGAATGGGCGAGCGCCTTGGGAAAAATTCAATTAACCCTAAACTCTACGATACAGAAGACAACAGGCTTCACTCCAATCAGGTTATTAATAGGAATAGATAAAAATACACCAACTATCCAGTCGTTGGTGGACTCAGTCCCCGTGGTAGAGGTAGAAGTTGATTTAAATAAAGACAGGATCCTTGCATACAAACGTATGGTTGATAGCTCCACTAAGCAAAAGGAACGCTTTGACAAACAACGCAGGACAAACCCGGATTACCAAGTAGGAGATTTTGTTTATGTTCAACTGCAAAACACCCGAGCTGGGAAACTGGAGCCCAAATTCAAAGGACCATACCAAATCGTGTCAGTTCTGGCTAATGATTGCTACGAATTAAAAGGAAAACGAAAAGGACAAAAACTCTTTGCACCAAAGGATCGATTACGACTTTGGCCAGGTGAATGGTCAGGAGATATAGAAGAAAATTCTGTTGATGTAAGTAAAATTATTGCATTAGCATGTGCCATGTTAGTGTACGGTAAGATAACGATGTGTGAATGTAATTTGTTTATGTGAAATGCTGGACGGATATTGTTGAAATCCGAGGAGCATAGTGTATTTGAAATGCTGGACGGATATTGTTGAAATCCGAGGAGCATAGTGTATTTGCAATGCTGGACGGATATTGTTGAAATCCGAGGAGCATAGTATACTTGAAATACTGGACGGATACAGTTGAAATCCGCGGAGTATAATATGTTAAAATGCTGGACAGGTATTGTGAAACCTGAGGAGCATTGTTTGGCGGATTGTGGCGTTACTAATCTTTGACTTCACTGTGGAAGTCTAAGGTGAAGTAAAATGTCAAAATCCTCGAAATGTGTTGTGGCGTTGGTCGTACTAGTTATGTGGAGGTAGTAGGGAATATTGTTAGTATAAAATACTGCCGAAATCATGTTTTCAGGAAAATGAATTGGAGGAAGGATTGGAAAAAGATGATGTATCCCGAGAACGTGATACGTGTCAGTCTGGCCGTGTTGGTATTACGTCGAGAAATAATGCAATCAAGGAAGGGGATGAAGACATCGTCCCTTCAGAGCGACCCGGACAGTCACATACTGAGTGACGCCATCGCCTTGAATGCACGCACTTGTTGTACTTACGCATTACATATTTGTAAACGAAAGAAAGTTATGTAATAAATAATTTAAAGTTATATTGTGTGTTGATTTACTAAATTCTAACATATATATATATATATATATATATATATATACAGGGTGTAAAGTAAATAACTCTCTTCCTTTTAACAGATGGTTTATCTCGGTGTATAATTGCCGAAGACATAAATTTTTTTTCGGAATTCGCTATCTGAAAAAATCGCATCCCAGCCAACTCATCGTTTAATATAAATTTCCCTGAATACGCCTCTGACCAAACTAAAATTATTCGCACCCTGTATAATAAAAATTTTTTTAAAAATAAACAAAAAATTTTTTTTTATTTTACTATAATATGTAAACATGTGTTCACTGTCGAACTTATAAGTACTATATTGTACACAGAAAAGCGAACAGTTTTTCATAAATTTTGATTAAAATAAGTTTATGAATTATTTTTTTAGTTTTTAAAATTTTTTAGTTTTTTATATCACAGTGCATTATGAATACTGCAAAAACCATAACTCTGATATCAATATTTGCATTGCACATTATTAATTTAGTAACAAATTACATTAAAAACTACACTTATAAATTACCAAACAAATAAAAAGAGAACAGAACAGAACAATGAAAAAAATACACAAGAAAAATTTCCATGAGTTGTAATTTTTCAAAAATTAAAAACATTTTCTTTTAACTATCATAAAACATGAATTTCTAATTGTTGATACATTGGTACACAATTTCTTCACTATCTATAAAAACTAAATACCCGTTTTATGTATTGGTATGTACATATGTCAAATCTGTACAATGTGTTCCATATTCGATAGTTTTGCAGCTAAAGTACATAAGAGAAAAACAGAAATTAATAACAATGTTTGATAACGACTTATTTTTTCTTCTCTCAATTTTCTCACTAAGATCAAAAATTAATTTTTAAACGATTTTAAATATAATCTATTTCACTTAAATTTAAACATTAGTCATCACTTACGAGTTTGAGTAATTCCCGTTTTCTTAGCTTTATCTCTTTCATTATTTCAAATGCGTAAAATTTAAATTTGCAGTTTGTTTTTAGAAAAGAATAGAAGATTGCTTTGTTTCGAATATAAGAATTATTTAATTTTTTAACGACAACTCATGATCAATAAATTGTATTTGAAAAGGGGTATAGTTAAAAGTTTGTAAAGAAAAACAGATGTGACGAAAGGCCAATTATATTACAAACAAAAATGTATTTCAATTATCTAAAAGAAAATTTTTTATTCATAATTGAGTAACTTTAGAGGAAAACTCTAACGGAAAATGCGAAAGTATCTGCATCAGTTATCATTATCGTAAAATTTTAAATGTCCACATGAAAGTCACCGCTATAAATTTTTTACCAAATTTATTCTTTTATTTCAGCAACACTTTAAAGTACCAATTTACCTGCAACCCGAGCTAAGCGAACTCAAGTTTCAGTAGACAAACAGACATCGCATACTTACAAACACACAGACATCCATATCATCGTCACACGCTTAGACAAAAATTTTTTAAATAAATAAACAACTATACTATAGCTAATGCCCGGACGTATAGTGCAGGTCATAAATTATCCTGTCAAAAATTGCCCAAAAAACGTGTCACCATTCGTTAGAAGCGGCACATAATTTATCTGTTTTTCATAAATACATTTATAATTTTTTTCTAAATGCGCTTTATAGTTTGTGTGACACGAACTAAAGAGGTACTCTACAAATATATTTTGTTTTGAAAACAATAAAATTTCATATAAACAACATAGTCGCTCAATTTAAGTTTGTAACATCACTCGCGCGACGGACGAACACAGTTTAATTTGATCAACTACATGTGAATTATGTAAACATCTATCTGAAGAAAAAAATTTTTTTCATACACTGAAACTATAAATCATCCTGTCAAAAAATTGAATTGTTGATAAAACATATATGAAAGGAGCGTGTCTTGTAAATTTTTATGAGGAGATATTTCTTGTACAAAGATACAGATAAATTAAAACTATTACATAATTCGATTTCACCACTGGGTTGGTCATCGAAAAGATGCTTGAATAGCGAAATCTGGCAAAAGTTCTAGAATATTCTTTCAATAATCAGAAAAGATATAAAAAATCCTTAATCAATGGATTGACCAACGAAAAAGTAACCAAGTACCGATATTTAAAATAAGTTCTAGAATATTCTTTTTGGAAATTAGAAAAAATATCGAATATCTGATTTCACCACCAAATTTTTCATCGAAAAGCGATCAATTAACGGAATTCGGCAAAGGTTCGAGAATATTCTATTCTGAAAATAGAAAATATATCCAAAAACCGACTTCACCATTGGTTTGGGCATCAAAAAAGTGTCCAAATAGCAGAATTCGTCATAAGTTCTAGAATATTCTTTTTGGAAATCAGAAAAATTATTGAAAATTTTGCATCACCATTGGATTGTTCATCAAAAAAGTGACCAAGAAATGAAATTCGGTAAAAGCTCTAGAATATTCTATGTGAAAATCAGATAAGATATCCAAAACTTGATTTCACCATCGAATTAGTTAGTTAAAAAGGATCCATGTAGCGAAATTTAACGAAATTTCGAGAATGTTCTATCTGGATATCAGCTAGGATATCGAAAAATTTACTTCACCATTTGTTTAGTCATCGAAAAACAAGTTAAATGCAGGTGAAAACATTTGACAAAAGTTTCTATTCGAAAATTAATAAAGATGTCGAAAAACCAATATCACTATTAGAAGAATTATTGAAATAGAAGCTAAATAAAGATATTTAACAAAAGTTTTAGAATGTTCTGTTCGAGAACTAGCAAAGATAAAGAATTATTTATCATAAACTGGTTATAATTGATGAATTTAGGCTCCATTAGTCCCATTGATTTGGTCAACGATAGTGTATTTTTAAAAAATTTGACAAATCGTTACTTTTGGCAATCGTAAACTTTAATCGTAAATATCTCCTAAACGGTGCGTCACAGCTCAAAAATAACGAAATTTTTGAAGGCTTAAGCGAAGCAAGTTGTGGGTATTCCGAACGTATTGCGACTATCAAAACCTACTTTTCGTTATCGAAAATTATCGATACCGCGTAACTTGTTATAAATTGATTATAACTAGTTAATTTAGACTCTGTTAGTCCCATTGCTCTGGTCAGTAACCGAAAAATTTTATAAAAAACTACTTTTCGTTAGCTTTCGCTATCGAAAACTTTAATCGTAAATATCTCCTAAACGGTGCGTCGTAGCTCAAAAATAACGAAATTTTTGAAGGCTTAAGCGAAGCAAGTTGTGGGTATTCCGAACGTATTGCGACTATCAAAACCTACTTTTCGTTATCGAAAATTATCGATACCGCGTAACTTGTTATAAATTGATTATAACTAGTTAATTTAGACTCTGTTAGTCCCATTGCTCTGGTCAGTAACCGAAAAATTTTATAAAAAACTACTTTTCGTTAGCTTTCGCTATCGAAAACTTTAATCGTAAATATCTCCTAAACGGTGCGTCGTAGCTCAAAAATAACGAAATTTTTGAAGGCTTAAGCGAAGCAAGTTGTGGGTATTCCGAACGTATTGCGACTATCAAAACCTACTTTTCGTTATCGAAAATTATCGATACCGCGTAACTTGTCATAAATTGATTATAACTAGTTAATTTAGACTCTGTTAGTCCCATTGCACTGGTCAGTAACCGAAAAATTTTATAAAAAACTACTTTTCGTTAACTTTCGCTATCGAAAACTTTAATCGTAAATATCTCCTAAACGGTGCGTCGTAGCTCAAAAATAACGAAATTTTTGAAGGCTTAAGCGAAGCAAGTTGTGGGTATTCCGAACGTATTGCGACTATCAAAACCTACTTTTCGTTATCGAAAATTATCGATATCGAAAATAACGATATTTCCAAAATGGATGATATAAGGAAACAAAGTATTCTTTCAAATATATAACATCAACTATAAATTTTCGTTATCAAAATCTTTCGATCGAAAATAGATTGCAAATAGTATCCAATTTTTTTAAACTTATGGTTGTGATTTTTTATATCGTCAGTCATGTTTGTTTATTACATTTTTATGTTCAGTAAATAATCAGAAGATAAAATAATATTTTCCTGCCTTTTTTGCTTGTACGATAAATTTAAGAAAAAATTGGAAAAAATAGGAAAAATTAAGATTTTCTTTTTTTCAAGCAAAAGGTAGGGGCGGCATTTTTCATGGTGCCTAGGGCGACATTCAGGGTTAATCCGACCCTGTTAACTAACATCTGCAACTAAAAACTAAATTACTTATTAGTTAATACTAATAGTTGAATTTTTCAGTCATTAGTTGCAAAACAGTATTTTTGTCATTGGTTTTTAATTATTAGTTGCAACTAACATCTAGGCATCTAGCCAGTAGTGACTACTGTTTTGCTGAAAATTAATAAATGTTAATAAAGTGTGCTACACTTCACTGAAAGTATCATTTTCCTTTGCATTTACATAATAACAATTAAAATTTGTAAATGACTATAGATATTGAAATTACAGTTTATTTTCATTTTTTAACCCCTCATACTTGTTTTTGCGCTACTGGAGAACTTGACAGGATGATTTATAGTACACTATAGAGTCCGGGCTCTAACTATAGCATTGATAGCACACACATACAATCTCCATATTCATATACAACACTTATTAAAAGAGTTGTCCAAGTGCGTTTTATACACACATTAAGCAAGGCTTCTGACCTATGTATTTGCATTTTTGTAGTTTCCGAATAAAATAGGTGGCATTATATTATTTTGTACAGTTTACTATGAAAATAAATAAATATATTCGACAATCACAATGTTATTTCTGTTTGTGTTATTTAAGGGTCAATTAAGTGGTAATTTGATTCCTTACAAATCACATAGACTTTGAAACACAATATTTCTGAAACGAGATGTAAAGAATAAAAGTTGTTAAAAGAACTTTAACTTTAAAAGATTTTTCTAATGATAATCTGCAAACAGTATACGTAGAATTATTTTTCAACATTTCTCTTAATAATTTTGATTTGAATTTTTGGAAATGTTAACAAATATCAGAATATACTTTAACGTAAAATTGACGGTTAGTTGAGATATTTATCTGTAGCATGTATTATATTTGCAAAATTTCGTGTTCCAAAGGCGTAGAATTTCTGAAAATGTTACAACCCAGTCACATTAAAAAATTACAACAGCTTCTAGAGTTCTTCGGAACCCTAAAAAAAAGACTGAAATATGTAATACATATGTATGTGTGTGAGTGTTACTGTGTGTATGTCCATATACATATTGATATTATATTCTATTTGCACATAATATGTACACAAAACTTATAGCCGGAGAGCCCACCGTATGCAAAACGTATGTATAAGATAGATGAACGATTTTTTGTAAGTAGCGCTAAAGGGAGCTTTCTTTAGAATTACAAAATTTTGCCCGCATGATAAAAATATGATGTCAGTTCCGGTTATGGGTTTGTCATGTCATCAAATACATTGATAATATTTACACCAAAACGAAGGTTTCGAAGTCCAAAATAAAAAGATTGAGTGCTGCCAGGCCTTAGTAATTCGCAACAATGAGGCTGCTTTCACTGAAAAAAAAAACCTTTCAATGAAGGCAGCCATATTTTTACGAATTTTTAAGATCTGGCAGCTTTCATTTTTGTGTAAATATCATCAATGTATTTGATGACGTAACAAAACCATAACCGGAAGTGACGTCATATTTTTATCATGCGGGCAAAATTTAGGTCTGGGGTAGTACTACTTAGAGTCCCTATAATAAATAGAGTCGTGACATGTCATCCATTTTGTATCCAAAACAGAGCGGGAAGCTTCAAAATTAATTATCACATGTTTGAGTAAATATTTTTGAGTGCATAATTATTGTTAATAAGTTATGAATTAATGAACAATTAAAAATTTTTAATTTAATTATTCTTTCAAAGTTAAACTAAATGGTTTTTGTTAACATTTAATTTATTTCCAATGTATTTTACGAAAACATTGGATACAAAATGCCGGAACCAATCAGCGTTCAGCACACATGTCACGACTCTATTTATTATAGGGACTCTAGTACTACCTACAAAAAATACATAGGTATCTTATCATAGGTTTTGCATACGGTGGGCTCTTGGACCATTAGTTATTTTTTAAAAAAGATATTTTCAAGTTATTTATTAGGTACCTGTCATTTGGATATTTATACATATACTGTTCTGAAAATTTATTATTTATTAAAAACACTAGTAACCTATTTATACATATTTGTCACATGGGTACGACTGATATTATCATTTTATCAATAATAAAACAGTACATTTTTCACTTCGAAAATAACCATATTTTCAACAATAGAAGTACTGGATTTTCTTTAAATCAAAGTATTAAAATTAAAAGTATTTGTATGTGCATGAATAATAAACCGATTGTATATTTTAGAAATGTTTTAAATTTAATTGTTGTGTCATAATTCGTAAAAAACTAAATTTTATAGTGAAAAAAATATTTTCATGTCACCAGTCCCATGATTAGAAAAGCGCCCTTAACCATTAAACCATCTTTATTCTGAGGGGTGTTTAGTTTTAATTTTGTTCTGAACTACGCCAATGTTAGAGGCAGCCCTGAATGTGTTAAATGTGTCAAAGAATTGGATTAAAGTTGATAGTCAGTGATTACTAAAATCGATTGCAGATGTTTGTTAAATTTCCAAATAATTTAATGAGATTTGACGAAATCCATCTTTTTGAAATATGACGTAGATTGTTTCATTAAAAATCATGTTCAAATTTTTATGGACACTGCTGTATAGCTATTTTAAAAAGATTCCGTAAACAAGCAGGTAAAAATATTTTGTTGACAAAAAAATTTACGTTCCAAAAAGCAAAGGAAAAAAATGATAAGTAATCAGAGCCTGATTAAGTTTTTTTTTCTAGGGGCCATTTTTTAACACGTTTTTGACAATCGAAAATTTCTGAAATGAAACTTGATCGGTACAATTTAACTAGCAAAACTTAATTAGTAAATTGAGACCTTTCTCCCCTATTTTTTCGGAGAGTTATATATTTTACACCCTGTATATATATATATATATATATATATATATATATATATATATATATATATATATATATATATATATATATATATATATATATATATAATATACACACGTACAACCAAATTCTAATTAATGTCATCAGGAATAAGTTTCTCTATAGATAATAATATGGAGAAAATAGCCATTGTATCGTAAGTACAACAGTAATACCAATATTCAAATAATACCTATTTCTTAATCGTTTACACTTGAAAATAATCACAGAAACCAAATTATAAAAGATAATTTTCCTTGAACAAAAAGATAATTGTGAAGGTGTTAGGAAAAGTGTGACAGTCACCTTTGATGTAAAACTTTATAATAATTTTTTTGTTACTTAAGTATTGCTTAATTTAATATCAGAAAAGTGTCAGCCAAGATTTTGTACGAAATACAAAATGACTTGTTAAATGACTCCAAAATAGTTACATTAATGTAACTAATTTCCACATCTTGGGACGTTTCCATAGATACCTGATCACTATAGGAGTTATTCAATTTTGAAATTTCTTTGGAATCCTAGGGTATAATTTTAAACTCACATCCACTTTTTGGAAGTAAAATTTTCTTTAAAAAAAAAAAACTTTGAATTTGACGTTTATAATATTATTTTGAAGTACACAACCATAGTAATCATTTGTTTTTGTTTTTCTTGCTGCTCTAGTTTACAAAAGATGAAATTATAAAAATTAAGAAGTTACTTAAATTGTGTAAAATAGTATGACATCAAGTTTATTGTGAACAGATTAAACAAATTGGACTGTTCGCGCCACCTGTTGAATATGTTTACTATCAGAAAAATTACCACAGGTTAACAACATTAATAGATGAAACTACATTATCACAATCATATTCTTTTTTTGGCGTAATTTAACACTGCCTACTTGTTTGGAAGTATAGTTGAGCTGTACAAACTTTATTTGAGTTAATCAAAAATTATTTGCGCGAGACGGCCTGGTCACGACGTTATGTCGTGATCTCGGCAAGATCCTAGGCTTTAATTTTAAATCTTGTTTATTTTTGTATGAACTGGTTCCTTCAGGAATCTTTAATTTCTCACGTTTTTATAATTTTGACATCTAGATCTGTGTTATTGTTCGATCTAAATTTGATTTACTTTGCAGGAAGTCAATTCCTTTTGATTATTTTTATAATTTTTGCCTGCAGTTGGAATAACCCGAAAGTTTAAGGATTATCAATTTCTCCTTCATTCTTAAGGCCTATCCTGACCCTAGATAAATTTTTTTTTGTAATTGTAATCAAAAAAAATTAACTTGATAAGCGTCAGCATTGGTAACGTTACAAATTTCGTAACGTAACAATTATTATTTGTAACGTTTCATCCCAACATTTCACTCCTCAAATCATCAAAGAGCCTCAAATCTTGTAGTGTGCTTTTTATCAGTTAAAATAAAATTGGACCGCATTTTCTGATTGTCAGCTCATCATTCTCTACATTATTATTATAATCATTACCAAACGTACATTGTTACATATGCAAGTCAAAATCAAAGTGGTTACAGTAACAAATAGTGGGGTGAGTGGTGGGGATACATAAAAACCGTGTTGGTTATAGATAGATGCATATATACATACATACATATATATTGCTTTTCTCTATTCTCTAAATAGTTGAACACACACAATATATATTTAAATACATATGCATAATATGAAACATAGAGCAATCATGGTAAGAGTATAAAGTAGCTTTTATTTTACATCCCTCGTGTTACTTCGGCCAATCATACATCATTGTCTTTGTCGCATATGCCATACATACACATATATACATATGTGGACTGTAAGAGAGCCTGTCGCCGCTACCGCCCGCCAGCCAACTCGGATCATAATAACAACGGTTAAGCTACTAAGTTTTCCAACGTTCCAAACAAGTGTATGTATCGCTTAATAGCTTACTTATATGTGCATATTATAATATGATGGCTATATATGTAGGTACTATGTGTATACCAAAATGCAACTATATTCATGTGTCTATAGATTAGTCTTGTTTATTTCATATATTCATTCTACGTTGCAAAAGTAGTTGCACAACATTAACGTAAGATTTGTATTCAAATAAGGAAGATTTTTAATTAAATAATGTTTTGAACTATTTGAAAATATTGAAACTTTTATTTTAAATACTTTTATTATTTATATTTTATCAAAATATTTGGGTCAAAATTGTACCAAACCGAATTATGTCTTCTAATTAGGCAACAAACCTGGAGCAAACAATATTTTGGACTGGGGAGTCATACATTTTATTGCTTTTATCATAAAACGTAAAAATCCTTCTAATCTTTTTTTAAACGTCAATTTTATGCTAACTTTATATGCATGGTACGCATACGCGCAGATTTTCCCGGAGATGTCTTAGTTTTAACCATCTTGCGCCAGTCTTGAGTTCCTGGTAAGCAACAATTTTACGAAAAATTAACCTTAAGATTATCAAAGTGAAAAAGTTGGTTTATACAAAGTTATCAAAGTGCAAAAATGGTGGAGGCTGTGTATATTGAAACACGCTCGCAAATTTTTAACGTAAGTATATCCGTAGATCCGTGGTTAAGAGTTTAATTCAACTGATATGACAGTTGAATATAAAGTATTCCTATGTAGAATTCCAAATGGTCAAAATTTGAAATATTAAAGCATTTTTAAGAATATTTATCATTTCAGCCTCAGCCTTGTGTTCGTTGAGGGTTAACCATGCTAACACAAAAGAATATTTTATAACCAGGAACGAAGAAAAAAACACAAATTTCGAGATAACTTGTACTCTGTTTATTTTACCAGCACCTCCACCATAATTTATAAAACTATAGGAACTTGGAAATTACCTTATAAGCATAAGATACTGCTGAGAAATATAAATTTCAAGATTTACCTTACCAGCGTCTCCACCATAATTTATAGAAAACTTGGAACTCAGTAATAACACAGGTCAACATTTGATCTACGCAGGAACGCCGGAAGCGGTCAGTTGCTCCTAGGGTTTTTGGGGCCGCTGATTACGATGAAGGGGTTGGCTAACCTCCATCAGGTCAGGTTCAAGGTCATTTGAAGGTAAAATGGAGAAAAAACCTTTTAAAAATTCTGAAAAAAATCATACCTATATTTTCGAGGTCAGCGAATCGAAATAAGGGGTCGGCTAACCTCCATCAGGTCAAGTTCAAGGTCATTTGAAGGTCAAATGGAGAAGAAACCTTTTAAAAAATCTGAAAAAAATCCCCACTTGACCTGCAAATGACCTCGAAACTGACCTCATGTAGGTTAGCCAACCCCTTATTTCGATTCGCTAACATTAAAAAAATAGGTATGATTTTTTTCAAATTTTTTAAAAGGTTTTTACTTTACTTGACCTTCAAATGACCTTGAATCTGACCTGATGGAGGTTAGCCAACCCCTTCATCGTAATCAGCGGCCCCAAAAACCCTAGGAGCAACTGACCGCTTCTGGCGTTCCTGCGTAGATCAAATGTTGACCTGTGTAATTTACAAGCAATCGATATTGGAATCGAAATAAATTCCAAGTTAAACTTCCTCTCCACCATAATTTATAAAAATCGAAATACTGGAAAATTACCATAGATAAAGCACAAGATCCTGTTAAGAAACATAAATTTTAAGATAATATATACTCTGTTAATCTAACCAACCAATACTATAGAAAAAGCACAAGATACTATTGAAAAACATAAATTTCAGGATCGTTTATACTCTATTTATCTTATCAGCGCCTCCACCACAACTTACAAAATCTCGGAGCTTGAAAATTACTATACGAAAAGCACAAGATACTATTAAGAAATGTAAATTTCAAGATAAACTATGTTTATCTTACCAGCGTCTCCACCACAACTTACAAAAATCTTGGAACTTGAAAATTACCGTACGAAAAACACAAGAATGTAATTAAATGCAGGTAGACACAGTTGATTAAAGCTAACGTTTTCGTCACCGGAAATACAGATATTGTAATAAACCTAGAGCAAAATTCCTAACAGAAATATTGTTTCCTTCCATATTCCCTACAACATTGCGCAGTTAACTTTACCAAACAACTGTTGTAAACATATATTATTTAACATACAACTTACATTCATGTATAGTTTTTTTCTTTATTGTTTAACTTAGATAACAGAAATTTTTTTCCTTTTTTCTCTATTTTAAATATTTCATTTTTCAATACTCTGAAATCAACTGAAAGGAGTAATTTTTTTTTGTTTACGATTACTGCGAAAACCAACCAAATCATAACATTCTAGTTTATTTAAACATCAGTTAGTAGTATGGAAAGTAAATGATTCATACATATTTTTTTTTTACTCATAGTAAATGACTGCATAAAAAAACTTGAAATTTTTTAAATAATAAATTATACGTGATACACATGTTGAAGACGATGTTGTAATTTTTTGTGTCTGTTGTAGAGAAAAAAACAAATATTTGTTGTTTTATAAAAATAAAACAGTAATTATTATTATTTGTAGTTGATCTCATAGTTGTTAAAAAAAAATTATTGAAAACAGAAATAGAAAAAAACAATCATATACATTATTATACAGTAAAGACTTTTTCAGTTCGATTTTCTACAATTTTCTATGATGAGAATTTCCATAATTGATGAATACAGAAAATATTAGCAGTTTCGACTACACTCAAAATAATACTATAGTGGCAATTAAATTTGATCAAGAAATTTAATTTTTTTTAGTAATGTCTAAGCGAGGTATCCCAAAATTGTAATAAAAATTTTTAAAATATGTCACCTAAAATTCACGCAGTTTATATTCGCCCTTTCCTTCTTGTCACGCGGCGTGACAACCCCTTATCTAGTAATACGTTACAAAACCATACGGCACCCAAGTAAATGAAGATTATTATAGCTATAGAATTACGCAACTGACCTTCGAATCTTCGAAATTTGAAAACGGTTTTCGGAAGAGGATCGCTTGTACCTGATTGTACCTCTTTCCTTTTCGTTTGTAACTCAACAGATTCGGAGATGAAGGATCCTCGAAATTCTAGAAATGGTGAATTTCCTTGCTTTTTTAAGAATTTCTAATTGGAATTTTCTTTATTTTCGAACCCTTTGAGTTACCCGAAGTCTATGAATTTTTAATATTTGAGCAAAGAAATCGTTTTGAGAGTATAAAAAATTATGGAAATTTATTTTTTACAATTCTGAGACTAACATATGTAGGTACTTTAGTCTCTCCTAATATGGAGTAAAGTATCGCTTTTAGTTCTAAGAGATTAAAAATACTTTTACTCCAGCTTTCAGTCCAATTAAAAGCAGAATTTATAGAGCGTCGCTAATCATCAGGCGAAATTTAACTTAGAGTAAATAGCGTTGCTAATCCTTATTTAAAATAATGAACAAATTCAAATTTATGTAGACCAAAACAAACAGTTAAATATTGTATTATCGAATGTGATTGATAATCAATATATTTGTTATTTGTTTTTGGTATACTCATTATCTAAAGTATATTTGATCTACCTAATATAATTTCATACAATTTGAATTTATCTGAATTGACAAATAATAATGCGTCTAAAATGTTTCTTTTTAATTTTTCAATCCACCTCACGTGAATTGTGAATTGTTGCCAGAGCCGGATCTAGGCAGGCAGCCGGGGCACGTGCCCCGGGCGGCGGGTCTTAAGGGGCGCCAAAATTAGGTATGTGACTCTTTTTTTGCTCGTCACTTGTTTTTTGGAAGGAAAAAAGAAATATTTTTTGACCCTGCCCCGGGCGCAACTTAGGTTAGGTCCGGCTCTGATTGTTGCCAGAGGGCCTTTAAAGGCCCTCTGGCAACAAACATCATACTCGGGATTAAAGGTCACACCTTAATCCTTTGGTGTATAACCCTCCACAGCGCCTCATAATAACTTTTTATTTACACATTGGACTTATTTGGTCCTGTTACCTAATGAAACGGTTCAAAATTACACTGAATTGTAACATCATTGTTACATTACGATAATAACTGCGGGTAACAATGTTGTTAATAAGTCGTCTGATATCAATACTTAAAAACATACTCGTATAATGTAGTACATACTACGTACAGTATGAAGTATATATATACATATTGTATATACTTATGTATGTATGTATATTTTATATATATGTAGAATTATTAAATAACTAATTAATATTGTTTTTCATGCCATTTTGAGTTTGAAATATGATGGATTTTAATAATGGAAAAGATTCATTATTATTTATAATATGTTTGTATAATGTTTATATATGTATTATTTGTTATTCCTACAACTCCTGTTGATTGGTGGCACTCCTGTAACGTACGTATGTTGATATGTTGAGATGACATAATTAGTATTTGATTATTTTTTTAATATGAATATGAAGGATCAGGAGCTAGTAGCTGGTTGTTATTTATACACATATAGTATATATACTATGTAGGTATGGTATAGTACCGGAGATGATAGTATTAAACCTACGCATTTTCAGTAGCCACTTATAAAATATACAATCAACATACATACATATTATGTATATTATATAATGTTCTTCATATCTGTATGTATATATGTTATGCATATCATATGTTTGCATTGTACAAGGTGTTTAGATTAAAGGCTAAAATATCACAGTGTGTTCATAAGTGCACAAAGTCATAGGCCCAATTCGTACGACAAAGCGGCTTGCAGCTTTTTTAATAAATTAAAAATGGGTAACTTCAAAAATGTAAACTTTACCGCATCGATACAGCATTATGACTTTTCTGATGCGTCTAATACTACATGATGCGCTGCTGATGCTCTCTTGAAATTTGATGCACATTAGATGTTTTTGAACGGGATATTGGCATCATTTAGCCTCTGATTTGGCTACAGATAAGACAGATAATGTAGCATGATAGACTATAGATAATATAGCAATACAGTCCTTATATAGGTATATTGTCTTTGAATTTCAACTTGAACTTACTTGAAATAGAAAATATTGAAATTATTTGAATAAAACATATTACATACCTATTTTGAGTGCAAGATGTATTCAAATAGTTTAAACAATTTTAATCAAAGGTAAATATATTCATCTGTTCCAACAATTTGTTTTTCGGAATTATTCCTGTTGGTGTTAATACCTACATAATATGACAAGTAGTTATAATTCTACATTATCACATTACATGAATCCTGGACACGCATCACCAAATTTCTTGATGCATTGTTTTGACGCATCAAATGCAAAAATGAACTTTTGATTTTTCGTTGTGATGTGTCTGATGCGTTTTTGAACTTTTAGCTAATGCTTTATGGCTTCATGACATTCATAATATTCCTGTTCTTCAACTTTATAAATCTATTTTTGAATAAATTGTGTTATCAGTCCATTACTGTGTCAGTCCGAGATAAAATGTTACTTTGAAACGTCACCGACAGATGTCAGTATAGACAGAAATAAAGCCGCTTGCAAGCCACTTTGTCGTACAAATCGACGGAATGTATTCAAAAATTTGTTTAAAAAAATAAAACAGTCTTTGTACCACGCAAAACACCACTTCTCCAATTCTTATTCAAATGACTTCAAATTTTAACTGTAAATTCAGAAGAATCTTCTTCCTTTCAAGAATTTTGTAATTCAAAAAAACTATTCAAAATCATTAACAATATCTGTACTAAAATATTCTTAATATTTACCTGACTAAATAACGTGATTAATTTGACTTAACTTATTCAAGATGTTGATAGTGTTACACACTCTCGAAACCCCCTATATACCCAAAACATTAGTTGACACGTTAATGGTCATGGGACGTTATGAAGAAATGCCCGACTGATCCACTGTTTTAGCAACTGACACACCAATACATAAACAACCGTAACTCGCTCTCCGTCTAGGCAAAATAAGTACGATAGTTCCAGTAGCTACCAAAGGTCTGCTGCACAATACTTAATGTATTATAGAACACATCGCACCACTACGGTATCTAGACAGAGAGCGAGCTATGTTTGTACACCTTACATGTACACTTTATACAAAATTAGTTTAGTTTCGCTTGGCGCCCACGACTGTCAACGTATTAATAGTCATGTGGCTATAGTCATACAACAGAACAATGATTTGCAAAATGGGGGGTCGCGACTCCCCAGTGGGGTCGCAAAACTTATATGCGGGGGTCGCAGAAACAATTGATTACAAGTTACATACCTATTTTCTACACATTTCTTATCCATTTCTGCATATTTCGGATCTTGTGAAATATTTAAGTGCAAAGAAGGGGGTCTCGGATCAAAAAGTTTGAGAACCACTGCAACATAGTACATATATGCCGTATTACGTATATATGTTTTTGTATGTAAACATTAATATTTCGTAATAATAAAAGCGTTTTTACGTTGAGAGTTCATCATCATTGCTATCAGTTTAGTCCTTCTAATATTGTATGTAATAATATGTAGGTATCTACACACATTCTATCATACATGTGTAAATGTATAAATATATAGCGGAGAACACTAAGTGCTACCATCTAGTATCATGCTACTATACTACAGTACAGTGAGTATGAAAACATTTTTTTGTTTTGTTTTTTAAATTTATTAAATCATTTCATTTGTATTAAAATTAACTAATTAAAATTTATATAAATCTTCTCTGACAGACAAAGAATAAACTGTGTTAAAGAGACGTAACATAATAGGGAAAAATTTTATTTGGTGTTTTTATGTTGGAAAATATTGTTATAGTAAAAGTTAATGTTACATTGTTGTTATCGGTTTATGTCTATTAGTCACTGTTTTGAATACTATCACTAGTGTCCGACCGAAATTACTTTTTCAACCGAAGCCAAAACCGATCTTCGGTTGCTTTCTCACTTTCGGTCAAAACCGAAAATTTTTTTTAAAATAATTTCTTTCTACCTTATTTTCATTTCAATGAATCTTAGTAGATGCACGTATATTTAAAAATCTCGTATTCAAGATAAGAGAAATAACAGTTCTTTATGTGAAGAAAGTATGTAATTCCACACAAAAAAAATCTTCCAGATAATTATTTAAATCAATCTTTAATATCGATTAATTAGTAATCAATAGTATTACAGTCTCTTTAAACCTTCATAAAACTAGTCGTCCCCAAAATAAAATTCTGAAAAATTCCAAAAAACTACTAGGTCAAAAATAGGTGTTGTTTAGGTGTGTTAATAAAAAATTTGGTGTTCTTGCGTCTTCGAGAAAACATGAAAAACAATAGGAACGACTAGATTTACGTAAACCTAGTCGTGCCATAGGTGAAAAAAAGTATTTCTAGCAATTTAAAGTATAGAGAATTAGGTGTAAATTAGGTGCTCTTTGATCATTTTAACAAAAATTTTATAAAATAAAAATTTAGGAAGAATCTCGTCAAATATTTTAAATCATAAGAGCGCTGTGAATAATGTTAAACATATGTTATACACAGCGCTCCCACTGTTTGTTGTATTTTATATATTTTGCTATATAATTAAATAAAAACACTTCAAACATCTTTATAACGTTCCCAGCGCTTCCACTGATGCTTAATTTGTTGTTATTAGTACTCCAACATTTTCGCCATAATCACGAAAGTAGAAACAGTTCTTTTTAAATAAATTTTATTTACATTCCTAGCCAACTTTTCTAGAGTATATTACATTTATTCGTTTAATGATAAACAGGCTTTTGTTTATAATAATCTAGCACAGGGGTCGGCAACCTTTTTTGGATGGCGGGCCATTTTTAAAAAAAATAATTTTTAGCGGGCCGCACAATCAAATATTTTCAATGTAGTATGTGGCTTAAGTAGATTTTTTTTAACGAATTTTCGAATCGAAAATTCAGCTATTAGAGTCACTGTCTTGATGGCTACTTGAGCCCGGAACTATGATAGAAATAATTTATTTTGAAGTCTCTAGAAGCCAAAAATGATATTCACTAAAATTTATATAACTCTCGAGCGAGAAATCCTGCTTTTACAAAATTTGGTAAAAATATTGGAAGTCCAAAAGTCAGACACAGCCGATGTCCAGAATGGATTTTTAGGCATTTTGCCTAAAAATTTTTCTAGGGAAAGTGAATTTTTTGCCCAAATTTCCTCATGTTTTTACCATATTTACTTACACCGTTGGAAAGAGGAGAAAATAATCACATAAGAAGGATTTTTGAAAAATAATTCTGTGTCAAGTAGTTTCCGAGAAAAACTAATTTTTATAAACGAAAATCCGCTATATTGTGCAGGATACTGCGACAGGGGTATTTTCTTTTTTTTAATAAGTTAATATAAATATTATTAAAAATCAACATGAGGAAAAATTTTTAGTAACAGTTTTATTTACTAGATGTTATAAAACATCGGAGAACAAAAAAAGTATAAAGTATGCTCAACTCTGCATAGGCAGAGCAAATTGTTTGAAAAGTTATATTGCTTGGCGGGCCGCATGAAAGCTTCTAAGGGGCCGCAGGTTGCCGACCCCTGATCTAGCACAAAGATTTACAGAAGCATTTACAGCACATTTATTACAGAAGATTCGCGATTTATTAGCATTTCAGTGTTTTTTTTTCTTATTAAAGTTTTCACTAGAGTCTCTCGGATTTTTACTATATTATTTTGAGGCAGTACAATTAATTCAAAACATAAACGAAGCCACAAATTACTTAACCTATTGTCTTTTTAAATCACAGATACCTTCTGAATATTACCTAGATTGGTTATCAATCACAGAATGTCTACATCTGATGAACGTTTTCGAATACTTAGGGGAAGGTCGCCCAAAGCGGGTAAGCTAAGATTAAACGCCCAACAAAGTGACTTTTGACCTCAATAAGCAGATCTTTTTTATATTATCAGATAGAATAGTTATCGAACTTTAAAATGAACCTTCGCTTAAGATATGTTTATACGATATTTATTTTTAATAAATAAAATACAAAACCTCTGCAAAAATCCGCTTTGCCCCTATAGGTGTCCTAAAGTGGGTAACCCCCTTTGGGCAAAGCGGGTAAGTACATTATGTAGTTAAATACTGTTATTATTTTTTAATATAAACTTTCTTAATCATATAGAACTTAACAATAATAATAATTAAGTAAAAAAAAATTAAAAAAGGCAAAAATAATAAATTTATAACAATTAACTGTAACTTTTTTTACAACCTCAATATTGGAATATATTACTTCAAGTGAATCCACATCAAAATCACCACAAACAAGGCAGAAATTTTTTTTTAAACTTTTTCCCTCATTCCGTCGTAAAAAGAAAATTATTTATTTTTTTCCCCTTCGAACAGTTTTTTCCATTAAGATGCTTCTATTTTGTCTACCCGCTTTGCCCAAAAAGACTTAATTTTGTTAACTTAGAATAATTTCAAAATGAAAGCCGATACATGTCTACCTTTTTCTACATTAAAAGTCAAATGATGATAACATAATATGGTAATACCAAAAAGATCACAAATAAAAAGGTTTGTGACTAGTCACAGAATATTTATCGTCAAAATTTTTAACAAAACCAACAAAAAAATTTGATGAAGCTCAACTAGGACATTAAACGACACAAGCGTTCAAGTGCAACTGATTGACATTGGTTGATATTCGGTTAATATCGGTATACACACCACCTGACAAAAGCATTCGATACAACGATATACAAGCGCTTACCCGCTTTAAGAGGGGTACCCGCTTTGGGCGACCTTCCCCTACTTTTTTATATCTGGTCAACAAATTGTCTTGACTTTTGAAATAATCTTTCAAGTCGTACCCTCTTAAAAACGGGAACCTATATATTTTAATGAATATATAAAATTTTCAAACGCCCGGTGTTATTGCAATGGGATGATGAGCTATAAATACATTCATATAGCTCTATCCACATACGGCCCCAACATACCAACCGCACAGTTAAATATTATGGAGGAACAACGCTGATTGCAATATTCAAGTATATTTGTATTTTTAAATTGCGGGGATCCATTTTTTTTTAAATAAACAAAATAAGGAGGCAAGATGATGATAATTCATTCACATAATAATTTATAATAGAACATAGTACAATTGATAAATATATGTGTAGATGTATAGAAACGGTACAATCACATTTTTTTTAATACATTAAAATGTAAATATAGGTATATTTTTATACGTACTTTCACATACATTTGAATCCACTAATCACAATCTAACTTGCTGATAAATAAAATGCATAATATATTATATGTGGATAATTCGTACGTTAGTGTCAATACAGGAATGTACAGAAAATTTCGACCAGATAAAAATAAAATTATCCTAACTAATATTATAAATGCGAAAGTGAGTCGATTTTGTTGTCTTGCTTTCCCGCGTGAACAGTTTAACCAATTGACTTAAAACTTTGCACAGATATAGCCCGGGGGGGGGGGCATTGAAAGGCATGGAAAGACATTTATCACAGGAAAATATTTTTTCCCATGGAGAAATTACGCAAGAAAACAATTGTATAATACTAGAAGTAGGTGCTTACAGTGTCTGTAACTGTAATGTCATATGTATCGTCAACAGAAAAGAAGTGAGAGAAATATTTTGATCTTCAAAGTGGATAAATTATGCAATCATGCAATACAAAAAAAAAATTAGACAAAAAAAATGTAAGAGAGAAAATATTATTTCAATTTTTGAGTTTGGATAGGTGAGGATAAGATATGATCAGGTCTCGGATTTCTTTCGGATCAGACAGTTTCGTCTTTAGCATATGCAAGTATACATATTGCACTCAATGTGACTAAAAGTTCAAAATATTTTCATAAAAACAACGTACACAAGTTACATACACACACATACATATGTGTATCAAAATATTATTTATACGTATTTTATGTAAACATCCTTTTTTTCTTTTATTTATTACCTGCACAATTGAAAAGTGCCACTGTAATTTTAATTGACTATCAAAAGTATTTTTGTTTATATTATGTATGTGATTTATGTGACATGTCATTTAAATTAAATAAATTCATCTTTTTTTATTGTTTTCAATTTTGAGAGATAGAAGTATAGTTGCTTGTTAAAAATTTGTTTTTCAATAATAATAAATCTTAGTAAATACGTACGTCTTAGCTATTATAGTGGACTGTCTAAATATTCAACAACTTTTCAATATATTTTACAAAAAATTTTTCCGATTTTTTGAATTTTCTTACTTTCGTCAAATAAAAAATGCTGTTAGTATTCTAAATGGTGAAAAATGTAATTTTTGACCAATTATATTCATTTAAATGTGCATAATTTAATATAATTTAGTTGCAAAATTTTATTGAAATAAGTACGATCCTGACTTGTCCGGAGAAACCCTGTACCTAGATATGATTAAGATTTTTTTTGTACTGATTCTGAGTACAGTTAAATACAAAATACCTGAATTTCCAATCTGGAAATTCGCTAAAAAATAGATAGACTTTGCTGGAAGAAATGATAACATTTATTAAGAGAATTGAATAAATTTAAATGTGTTGAATAAAAAAATGCTTTTGTTTTTTCTTGCCACTTGCCCTAAATTAAATATAAACACCATTTTAAAAAAAATTATCTGAAAAATATTTGACATTTCATTATTTAAGCGAATTTCTTTTATTTCAGAATATGTATTTTTTCCATAAAATTTTACCTTAAGTAGGTATCTAGGAGAGATTTGCTTACCAGTGGCCAGTCAAATCATCAAACGATAGAAGTTATTAAAATTATAATCTTCCTGAGGTACAAGTTAAGAATTTCTCATGCAGAGGTGCTTTTCCATGATTTGACTAGGCACATCACGATCTGTCGGATTACACAATCAGCCGTCGACATAATATGTACTTTATTAATTTTTAAAGTCTTCAGCCCAATAAAAATTATACATCAATATATTTCTAAAAACTGACACTAAACAAGAATTGGAAATCTACTTGAAGTCTTGCAAACATTGTTCTAATCTCGTTTAATTTTATAAATTTCGTTAAATCTAATAAAATTATTTCCTGATATTTCCATCAGTAGGTATTTGCTCAAAACGTACATAATATGTGTTCACAATACTACTTTTTTTTAATCAAATATGTCTAAATATGGAATTGTATTCGAATTTCCTTTTCCCTTTCTGTACCTACGTAACTATCTTTATTATTTACAAAGACGAATATGTAAGATAAAGATGGAATATATTCATATAATTAGCATGATATATCATTTGTACACATTTAAATATGTATAATAATATTTATTATTAGTTAATATATTCAAGTAGCAATGAATAATAATATTGCTAATGATACGTTTGTATTGTATGTGCAGATATCTAAATGGTTACGATCAATATTCCGTATGTAAAGTGCATTTTTAAATTATCATACTAAACTTATAGGTAGTTATATACATAATTAATGCTCATTAATTCCATTTAATTAACGTAAAATTAATTAAGAAAATATTTTTAACCTCTTCTAAACAAGTTTCATTTTATGCTTTATACCAGTGTTTTTCAACCTTTTTTATGGCGCAACCCCCCTAGTATGAAAAAATATTTCGCGACCCCCCTAGTATAAGAAAATAATTCGCGACCCCTACCCTCTGCTATTTCTAACTTTTATTTTATTTTGATATAAATATCGAATCCGTTCATCATTATTGATTATTTTCAGTTAAGTGTCAATTAAATACGTAACAAAAGACTTTAAACACGCATATTTTTATATTGAATCGAAGTTGACGACTTATAGTAGCTTCTGAACGCGCGCGTGACTTGTGTGAGCGAGACATAGCGCGACGTGATGAGCGCTGCGTGGAGCATCAGCCAAGTAAAGGATAACACGTTTGAATTCTTTGAATTGTGTTTAAATTTACTAAATTGCCTTGTTGTTTGTTTAGTAGTTGCTCACTGTCTTTGATTGTCTAATGTTCAAAATTCTGTGCTCGTTGTAATTATTGAAAATGGATAAGTTTCTGAAAACATATGCACAACTATCAACTTCAAGTTCCAGTGAGAGTAATGAAACAAAAGCAAACAAAAAGCGTCTATATGACGAGAATTATTAAAAACTCGGATTTACTGTTATTGAAAATAAGCCGCAGTTATTTCTTTTGAAATTTTATCAAGCGAAAGTATGCAACCTCTACCTGTAATATCAATAAATTGCTGAAAAAAAAATGGCGGATGTTTGAACTTTTGATTACGATTTTTGTCTTATTTTTCGCTCTTTAAAGTAAATTTAAAAATAAAAAAAAATATTGAAAGTGTATCGAACTTAGGTAGAGGTGCCGAAGAATTGAATTATGTTTAAAATAAAAATTAAAAAAAGGATCCATCGAATAGTTTTTGAGTTATCGTGTCCACCAGTTCCAAAAATGTAGTTCCGAGATATTATAAAATATATATAAAGAAACGTATTTTCAAAATTTTATATTTAATACTCATTATTGCGTGAACTACGTTTTTTGAATTTTTTTTTTTTATAGAAAGTTGGATTCGGTTAATGTGCAAGAATCTTGTTTTTAAATTATTTTCAGTAAAATCACTTTGGGAACATATTCTACACATAATTTGCTATCAATTTCGGCAAAAAAAAAAATCGATTTGTTTTCAAATCTCAGGTAAACCTTCCCTTAAATTACTTTCAGCAAAATCACTTTGGGAACATATTCTACACATAATTAGCTACCAATTTCTGCAAAAAAAAATCGATTTTTTTTAACGACTCTCAAGTAAACCTCCCCTTAAAATATTTGATATAACTATAGTTCTTGATTGTTTTTAACAAACGACAGTGTAAGTTAAATGGCATAAGATCCGACACTGACTAAACAATATGTTGACAGACATGACGAATCTATAAGGACTTCGTGGTCATGACTAAGAAATCCTAATTATTATTTGAAACATTAATAAGAATCATTTAAATTAATATACTATTACTCTAAACTCTTTTTTTTATAAGTACTTTCAAAAGACTCATTGTCATGATTTAATATTATTTACGTTACAATACATATTTTTAAACATGAACGGGGACCGCCAAGGTATACCAATATAGATTGTCGCTAGTTACCAGTCGAGTGTAGTGGAGCGCCGCTTATTTTCGATATGAAAATTCAATTTGTTCCGGTGCTATTTTCTTGTTTTTGTTAGTAGACACATATAATATACATGTGTATGTTTGCTTGTTTTACATACGTGCATATTGGTATTATACATAAATAATAATATATTAATAAATTTTGTGTCATATTATAAAGTTTGCCGAATGCAGGCGACCAGAATTTTCTTGGAAAACACAGGTGCATGCACATATTATTTTATTAAATATTATTATATGTTTAATATTCTGTAATATTGTTGTACTCAGTGTACAAAATAGTTGACAACACATTATATAGACTGAGAGGCAATAACTTGAAAGTCCAACCGTACAGAAATGGGACCTATATTCTGTAAAACACTTTTGCATAACCACAAAACTAGTGAAAAATCCTAATCAAACAAGTAGCACTACGAAAATTCACACTTTTGCACAAGTCTGTCGGACCTTTACGTCAAATTGAGGTGACACAGATCATATCCCTCGTAGAGAATAAGACATTTTTTTTGTAAACTGAGTTTCATATTATAATAATTATTATCAGTAATTTGGTTAGATTAGTCAAAGTTCGACACTCATTTTGTGCTTACAAATATATAATCTAAAAATATGTAATTTCCGTGTAGATACATACTTTATCAAGCAGTGTCTTAAGTGGTGGCCTCTCATTGTCAGTTTAACTCTAGTTTCTAGTATATAATAATTTTACATTTAGAAATCTTAACAATAGTATACAGTCATTTTTGTTATGACTAAGCTACTATCTTAATCAGTTATAAACTATTTAATCAATTTTACAGTTGTGAAATAAAAAAAAAATAGAAAATCAATTTTCCAAAAATCTGGACGCCACAACTGTTGAAGTTTTCTAATGCTCTTGATTTATTTAAATTTATATTATCAAAAATTCATCAAAAGCATCAACATTACATACATTCCTACTGATTTTTACACCAAAATCTTTCCTTTAAACACTATCTATCATTTATACACACAATAAAGTTATTGATTGTAATTTGTGCACAAAGGAACACTACAATTTTATTCATGTTTATTAAATGTAAATCTATTAATATAGTTTTAAAATAATATAAAACTATTATTTATAATCATAGCAAAAATAAAGTACGTAATTACATCAAAATTATGAATATAAATAATAAATATTTTACATAAGTTGATTCTAAAATTAGTGCTATTAATATTTATTATGTAGCAATATATGTACAAGAACATACATATATATTGAAGGTATATTGTAAAAAGAAAATTACTAAAAAAATATTATATACTATACCTAGTTAATATTTCTATTGTTCAAATTTATACGTTCAAATAAAAAAAAGAAATAAATAATAATATCGTTAAAGTATTAAAGTAGTTTTTTTGATTATATAATAATAAGTAAAATATTTAATTTTTTATTATTATATAGGTATGTATTAGTATTAAAGTAGGAGGTTTATTATATAAAAATACCTCAATTATTTTCAATTTGTATTAATTTATATATACATTCGTCCATACCTACGTCATTCTCTAAAGTACATAATTGCACGTACCTTTTGATTTTAAATAAATTTATTTAAAATTATTATTAAATTAAAAGGTTTATGTTAGTGGTGGTTGTGTATAAGATGACACATTATTAATTAAATTAATAAGTACTTACTTAATATGTTGTGGAAAATAGTACTGTCCATTACATTGCAAATACTTATTTGCCATGTCAAACGTATCTCATGTATCTGGAAAATTATTAAATGTCTGAGGTAATTGGTTTTTGTTATGCGTTCGTTGTTAATTCAACGTTACAGCATTGAATCAATAAATCATAAATATCCTTTTTCAAAATACCGAAAACAAGGAATATGATATATGTATATTATTATTAACAAATTAATTATTTTTTTTGTCAATATACATACTAGGGACTAAGCATAATTATTATATCTCAAGATACTTGGGATTCGTGTAAGACGGTAGTTTTGTAGTTACGTATTTTACATTTTATTCTTTAGTCGATTCAAAAGAATGCAAAAAATTATCACCAGCACTACAATTAGTCTAAAAAAGAAGTTTATTGACTGTAAAAAAGAAAATTTACACAATAAAATTGTGGCAAGCGGGGCCGGCGTGACCATATAGGCAAACTAGGCGACCGCCGAGGGCGCCAGAAATCGAAGGGCTTAAAAAATCTGCAGACGTAAAAGTTATAAATTTTGCAAGCACTGTACGTATTTTTGTTAACTAAATTTACTTTCCAAACGATTTTAATATTCACATAATATGTAAATATTAAAATCGTTTGGAGTCTATTTTCAAAAGTGGTCATCTCCAGTTTATGATATTAAGAGAAAATCACAAGTTTTTGTACGAGCTTTAAAAAAAAGTTAGGCTCGCTAGTAAAAATTTTTTTGAGTTATTTAAACATCAAGTAATATAAAGAACTATAAAAAATATAAACATTTACAGAGATTACAGGAGAAAAAAGGAATTTAAAGTTGGATTTGACTAATTTTGTTTATTAGGTAGGGATTTAGACAAATTTGAAAATAAAAAGAGTGGATTTGACCAATTATGACGTAGATCAATTAGGATTTGACTATATTTGAATGACTATCATTAATATCATAATATTGGAATCAGGGTTGTAAAAAATTGTATTAAAACAAATAAGTGAAAATATTTAATTTGTACATGTACATTTTTATTAACTTTTGAATATTGTACAGTTTAAAAGTAATTGTTAATAAAAATTTAAATATAATAAGAGATTAAAAAAAAATTTAATCTATTATCTGGTAATTATTTTATTTCTATTATTCATTGATAACAATATTTAATACAAATTAATGACAATATAATATATTATATACAAACTTATGATTATGACTATATTCCTATTATAAAATAAAAAATTTTATTATGAAACTAGCCGTATACTCACCCGATGGGATTTACCATCAGCAACATCTCAGGATGTCAGTCAATGTCAAAGATATATTAAATATTATTTAGTTTAATAGCTATAGTAACATATTTTTATATATCTCAAACTTCAAAAATGACGAATTTCCATACAAATTTTCATTCCCTATTTAACCCATTTAGGGGACGAATTTTCAAAAATCCTTTCTTAGTGCTCACCTACATTACATAGGATACTCCTGTGCAAAATTTCATTCTTCTAAACCCAACGGTTTAGGCTGTGCGTTATCTGTCAGTCAGTCAGTCAGTGTTAGAGAATTATTAAGTAGATGTGCAACCCTAATCTTTTGAACCTATTATAAGTGCATGAAAATAACATATCTTTCCTTCGTTGCTTGAAAGCGTTTATTATTTTGTAATGTTGCTGTTCTTTTCCTGGATTGATGAGGCAGTACTTCCTCTACGAACTTTTCCATTTTATTGCATAAATCTTAATGATTTTAAAAAGACACCAGTTAAAGAAAACAAGTATACAGAAGTCTGAATCATGTTGTAACATACAAAATTTTAAATATGGCACCCACATTTGCGATTACAGGATTGGTTGAAATGAACTTGATACGTTTTGAAAATAATGATTATGTATGAGATTTTATTAAATTTGAAAATCACAGACTAGGAAGAATGATATTAAGTACCATCTACCGCTTTCAAATGAAAAATTATAAATTTGGAGTTGACCACTTTTGAAAATTAATTTTGAAAAGTATATTAAGAAAGGAGTTAGTCAACCTTTTTTTTATCTCTTATGATTTTTTATTAAAATTTTTTTTTTAATGCTCAAAAAAGTGCCGATGTTTTTCTACATTACATGGTTGGCCAAGTGGTCCAAAAACGATATTTCATATATTACACGATCTAATGTTATTCCAATTAATGACGGAAATAATTCCAAGCTACAAGAAATCTATTCAGAATTAAAGAATTGCTTTCAAACATTTCTCTAGCGCTTAAACTAATATCGATATTTATCTGAATTACATGGCCGATCAAGTGGTCGGGGAACGACATTTCATATTACACCACCTAATATTATTCCAGATAATGGCGAAAATGACTCTGACAAGAATTCTATTTACAATTAAATAATTGCTTTTAAACATTTTTCTAATGCTCAAAAAAGTATCAGTGTTTATCTGCATTACATGGTCAGCCAAGTGTTCGGGAAACGACACTTCATATTACACGACCTAATGTTATTCCAGTTAATGGCGGAAATGATTCCAGTCTACAAGAATGACGTAGTCCACGAAATTTTTCATCACGAAAAGGTGATTGAAAACTATTCCCAATAAACAGAAGTTTTTTCTTCAGGACGTAAAAGTTTTGCCATATAAAAAATAGGAGAGACACCAAAATCCCGCATATATTAATTACTAAACTCAAGCCTAATTCCATTTTTTTAAAATGTTATTCTTTTTATTTTCTTTTTTCTGTAAAACAAATTTTTTTTTACACTTTTTTAGAATTTGTTTTATTGTTTTTTATTTTTTATTTTTTTAGTCTGTTTTTTACAGTTTAATCGCAATCTTACCTTAGAGTATAACACATTTTTCTTAAAATTTACAAACTGTAAGAGTGTTTTTTCGTTCTCTGTATGCTTTCTATATTATATTATGTTCAATCAAAAAATATTTTTTTTACCTTAATATTTCTTTTTTTTTGATCACAAATCGCAAAATTTTTTAGTCACACTATCAAAAAGTTCCTTAGCGGCCAGTAGAGCAGCGCGCCTTGGAGAGGCCCTGTATCAAAATTAGTTGGGGGCCCAAATGAAGGGTAAAGATTTCTCACAAAAGAAACAAAAATGCTTGCATTAAATTAAAATAAATATTTATTAATTATAAGTTATCGCTTCCTCCTAGAAATTAAACCTAGCCAAACAATTCAAGTTAAATATACACTTTTCTTGCCTTTTTTCCGGCAAATTGATTTATTAAATCATCTACAGCTGAAGACGGTTCAGTTTTTCTAAAATTTCTTCCTCTGTATACAATAGTGACAAGTCTGATAGTCGTTCCTGCCCCATCGAAGTTTCATTTTTGATGTTACCCATGTTGCCAACTTTTGGGCGCACGCTTAACCCGGGAGAAGAAGGGGTTGCTTTTTGACTTTTGTCATTTCTGAAGTGATCATTTCTGAAGTGAAAACTCTATTGTAGGCACGTATAATAGTTTTTTTTATATGTTTTTTTCCGGGAAGCACGAGATTAAGTGACATTGTGGATAACATTTTACTAATTTTTGCTTACACACGTTAGGGGCCTCTGTAGCCCGGGGGCCCCGTATCATTGATACGGCTGATACGGCGGTAGTTACGCCCCTGTTAGCGGCCTTAATTACCTTACCGTTAAAATTTTTGACCGACCGTAGAATGGAAGACATCTCAAAAAATTAACACCCTACAAGTTTTGTAAAATTTATTTGAATACCTTTAAGAAGTATTTCAAGTTTTTTTCTCACGGGGTGTTACTTAGTTCGATTTGTAATAAAAAAAAATTATGTCAATTTCACATTGTTAAATTATGCTGAACTTAAATTATTATGAAATAATATCAAATATACTCGGCCGTAATATAAATTAATAATCCGAATAAAAAAGGTGTGTTGATAATTACCGTTTAATGTGTAGTCTAGAATGACCTGTGTGGTTTGCTTGCTACTCCTGCTGGGCAGACGAACAGACACCCATCATCATCATCATCAGTTCACACTCCGAAAGAGAGACCAAACGAATAACAAGTAAAACAGAATAGAAAAATATAATAATTACTTTTCTTTCTTTCATATCAATAATATATACATATATATTGGAGATACGATTAAAAATGTCGGTAATTATTTCCAATTATAATCAATAATTCAAATGATGGCGGGTCTAACAACGACAACTACACTACCTACGTATATTTATACTGCTGGGTACCTATCTATCCACTACAAGTCAGTGTAACAAAATTATATATACTACAGTACGAGAGAATTGTGTAAAATGTAGATACATACCAAAGTATTCCATCGAGCTACCACCATCATCCATTCGATATTTATATTTATCCAGGATATAGTTTTATACAAAATGTTCCGAGGAAAATGTGAATCTCTAAAGACTTTTCTGAAAAAGTTATTAGCAAATTTTAATTATTGTAATTTACTTACTGAAGTAATTTAGCTTTCTAACAGTGGTCGCTTTTTGGGTCTTCGCTAACTATATTGGACGCTTTTTGGATCTTCAAGACTTTGGAGAACTAATAACCTCTAGTTTATATCAACCTAGAATAGTCTAGCGTTCCAGCCGCGACGAGAGGGTGGGGTAGCTGGGATTGTAGCCCCGGGGCTCCGTCTTAGAGAGGGGGCCTGTAGTTCTCGGTAAGGGACTCGAGAAAAATTAAAAAAAGCTTTTCTTTTTACTCGTCACTTTCTTGGGGAGAAAATTTAACAAAAATGTGATTTATTCCCAGGGCTCGCCATTTCTCTCCACGGCCCTGTAGCTTTCTAATACTGAAATAATTTTCAGTATTACCAGAAATATGTTTTAACGGTTTTAACTGTCATTAATGTCATTGCCCCCTCCACGTCTTAGTACTGAAGTGAATATTTCATTATTTCAGTATCGTCAATACAGGATCAATAAAAGTGTCAGTATTTTGAAATACTGACAGTATTACTGATCGTGTACAGGCAGCCATAAACATATTTTTATACACATATACATCTAACTTCAAAAATAACGAATTTCCATACAAAATTTTATTCCCTATTTAAGCCACTTAGGAGGCGAATTTTCAAAAATCCTTTCTTAGTGCTAATCTACATTACATAGGGAACTCCTGTGCAAAATTTCATTTTTCTGAACCCAACGGTTTAGACTGTACGTTGTCAGTCAGTCTGTCAGTCATTTATTAAGTAGATAATGTCAAAACTTTATATAACGTACAAGTTTTATTTAATTGTGGTGTCCTTGGAGGACACGGGAAAGGGTGGAGGGACTAGATTTGGTGAGTATTCGTCTGCAGCCGCCTTCTTAAGGGACTCTACCAGATATTTATCTCGAATTGTGAAGGGAGACTGCAGAAATCCTTCACGAGCGCATAGCCGGCCGTGACATCACTCAAATGAAACAATTTTTAATAGAACATCCTATATTGAGATATTGTTGTGAATACACATATTCCCGATGTGGCACAGTCTAAGGTATGAACACCGTTCATTATGTACTTAAGTTGTCGGTTATAATTACTGTTTATGGTCTTAATTACACTGGAGCCGCGTTCTATTTCATAATTGGTCGAGATATAAACAGTAATTGTTGTTATTCTTTAAAAATTAACTCCAACTATTATTTACTACATGGGTGATTTTTAACTATCTTATATATTATGTTATCTACACATATAGTACTTACTATTTTCTTCGTTTTAACAAAAATATTGCTACATAAAAATAAGGATTTTCATTATAAAATGTGAAATTTCAATGAAGCATTTAATTCAAAATGAACTAAAGAAGGCATCGAGAAAAATTGTTCCGTTTTCTTAAAATAAATTAGCAACGGAGAAGCAAGAAAAGTTTCATCAAACCAGAATATTTGTATTCTTGGCTGTTCACACCAAACATTTCCAATTAATAAAAAATAGAAAAAATCAACGTCCCTAGAAAGAGAGTAACATACATACCATTTCAAAATTCACATTTTCTGTGTAATATCCTAATAGTTTTAGACTATCAGACCTTATATATTTCAGCAACAGTATACACAGTAAAAAATTTGTGTTAAAATTAACACATTTCACATGTCCAGAACGGTCCACTTTTCAGATTTATCAGAGTTAGTTGTTACACTTTTTTATTCAATATTTTATTTCCACTGCAGCTTGAGATATTTGAAAATCGTCAAAAATTATAACGATTTTGTTCATATATTATTATAAATGAGACTCAAAGAACGCAAAGTAAGTCAGTCCTTTGTAAAAATTTGTATTTGTTCCATATATATCCACCAAAATATAATATACAATCTCGTAAGCTTACATGATTTTTTGTAACTGAATCTGTAACAAAATAACCTTAAAATGTAAGAAAATTGCTTCATTTTTATGCGTTCAATAAAACTACATTGAATGAATAACTGAACAAGCTTATAATTTTTCGGTTTTGTTTAGTAATAAGAACTACTCTCATCTTTTTTATTATATATATTTTGGTAGATATATATTCTAATTTAACTTACGTACCTATAACATTCTTTTGCTCTACACAATTATTATGTTGCTTCTTTGTTGTTCAAAACAGGTTAACATTTTTATTCTGTTAAATCGAAATTTGTGTTAATATTTTCATTTAACACAAACACGAAATGTTATATTAACGCAGGGTTGTGTTACTTATTTAACACAAAAATTTTAACCACTCTACTTTTTTTTTACGCAGAACAAAAATTTTTTTACTGTGTAATTTTTGTTATCAATCCCAACAAAATGAAGACTAAATTTTTTTTCTAATCTTCTTTTTCTTTCATAATTTAATCAGCCGAGTAGCAAAGCGTACCTATGCATTGGTCATGAGTAATAAACTCTTGCGAGCGGCTATACTTGTGAGGGTTTTCTGCTGTCCTTACGAAGACAGCTGCATAACTATCTAACAAATTATAACGCCATAAACGACTTCCGTTTTCCCCCACCCACATCATAATATAATGTGAGCATCTATAAATAAAGTTAGAAAACTATTGATGAGAGTCCAAAAAGAAAAATGGATGTAAAATGTGGCTGTTTTTACATAAAAGCATATTGTAATATCGGGCGATTTTCAAATTACCGAACAAAACTTTCAATTTTTCAATTTTCCCAGCACCCCCACTACAATTACAGTAATATTCAATATAAATATTATTAAATTACAATCGGCTTCACTCAATACGATGGCTTTTACTGTGGCTTTTACGGTAAATTCAAATGAAAATTTGTTGAAAATTAACATGGTAAACCATTTTGACATTTTAAACCAAGTAAATAATTAACATAAAAATATATATATAAAGTACCAAATACTGAATACTGTGAGTACCCCGTATCTTGAAATATAATTTATCAATACCGGACAGAACGCAATAATTAATCATAATTGTAAATTCGTGTATAAAATACACATACAGCGAGATACAATTGTACAATCGAATGATTTTAAAAACAATTCAAACGAAATTGTTACAACAGAATTGATTTTAAATGGGACCGATCATTGACAACATTCAAACACCAATCACATCACACCAGCCCAATTCACACACACATATACAAACGTATACTTAAATCAGCACCCCCACCGTTACCCAGTAGGTACCTGTTCCACCGCCATATATGCATGTAGCTATATCTCGTATACGTTTATGAATAATTGAAAATGAATAAACCAAAAAAACAAATCGCAATTTTCACCATTTTACATGCTCGAAACATGAATTTCCATTACAAATATTTAGAAATTCTAAAAAGTTCCGATACATTATCCGTACCTATTCTATTTGTTTATTTTATATGTGTGTATAGGTACATTATGTGTGAATGTTTGGGAATCAAAAGGGCACGCGCGGAGGGAACAATATATGATAACATTCACGTCAATGTCAAACATGCTGGTCACAACCTGTCAAACTATCCATCAAACTGTCAACAGGCATGTAGGCATATGTATATGAAATAGTAGCAGTAATCTACACATATATCTATTGTTAACGTTGTTTCACACGGTACAGTTGGTTATAATTATAAATGTATCTCAGATAGTTCAAGTATAATCTTTTAAGAAGAGAATCAAACTTAAAACAGCAGATATTTTTCCTTTCAGTTATTTTTCATTTCGGTCAAAAACAATATTAGTAAAAAATATATCTTCAAAAATAAAGTTAAAAAATTTTTAATGACTGGATTAATTTTTCACGTAAACTAACTTCTTAAAAATCATCTCTTTTGACTAACTTAAGGGGGGAGTTCACACCAGAAACGGCTAATAAACTAATTTTTTTCGAATCTCGTTTTTTGTTTTTATTTTGTTCTGCGGTTCTTTACAAATACGGTGATATATAAAACATGGCCAAAAAAATTTTTTTTCAAATCGAAAAATATTTATTTGGGAGTCGCTGCACAGCCAAGTTGCTGTTCCTTTGCAGACAACGCTCACCCCCCCCCCCCACCCCTCGCGATTTGGTCAGTAATATAACTACTTGAAGATGAAGAATCTTCAGGATGAAGAAAAGAAAAAGGAACAAATGGGGACAATATATGGGGCTGGAGAGTTTTAATAGTAAATAAACCGCTTCTTCTGTTATTATTTTTGTTTTTTACCGTTTCGCAAAAATTGTGTTTTTTCCGTTAAGGAAATTCATATCTCAAGTTCTAGAAAAGATAGAGACTTAATTTTTTTTTTTTATTTTGTTCATAAACATATTGCGCATAAAGTGAAGTATGCTTTTTCCATTTGAACGATTGTAACTATTTTTAAACATTTTTTTTTTTTAATAAAAGATTGGGCTTTATAATTTTTAGAAGTTTAGAATTACAATTTTATAGTTAATTTTTAAAATTACCTGAACCCATACTCAGCTTTATGGACAGGTCCTTTAGGAATAAAATAATGAAAATATATATAAAAAATATTCATTACTTTTTTAGATATGGCGTTCCTTGTAAACGCTTAAAAACTTGTGAAAAAAGGCCCCCTTCCCCCACTGGGAAGAGTAATGAGTGTTTCAAAAAGAAAATTTTCTATTTGAAACCCTCCCTAATTTGAAAAAAAAATTTCAACAAACAAAATAATCATAAATATAAAAGTTGCTTTTTTATTTGAACTCCCCCCTTAAGCAAACCCCTAGAATAAAATGTTAAAGAAATTTCTTTATAAATCTATTTAGATTTATTTTAGGCTATTCGTAAAGTTGTTGCCATATTCTCCAAAATTGAATAATAATCATTTTATATAAGACTCCGAGTTGGTCATGTGGTTAACATCCCCGATCTTGTTTGATAGATCGTGAGTTCGAACCGACCAGGAGAGACACTTCATCTCCAACATTACCATACCTCACACTTTAATTATCAGAAATCATTCTCCCATCATCAAAAACAATAGCACTAAAAATGATGCATATCAGTTTAGTTGTGGCGCATCTTTCTAAACAATAGAAAAAAAAATTTTATATAAAGGGAACTTCTGTTTCTTTATCTCAAAATTTTGACTATACTTGATAACAAGCAAATTTTAAGTATTTAAATGAAGATGTTTACTTTGTGAAAATTCATAATTAATAGTTATGTATGCGACTTACTTTGTCGAATTTTCACTTCAGATTGTTAAAAAGATTTTTGTACGAATAGGTTTTGTAAACCACAAACAAGATAATCAAGAAAAGAGTCGTGCAAAGAATATTTCAAAGAATTGAAAATTTTACAGGGGAAAAAACTATCCCCTGCTTGTTTGTGCACCAACTTCTAATTTATATCTATGAAAATATACGTATAGATACGTGAGCTTGTCTTATTGATCGAGCAACCCATAAACCACCATGATCTTTTCTTATTTAACAAGTTGCCACAACAAGTAAAAGATCTACCATAAAAAAATTAATTAATTTTAAAAAGTAAGTTATTGATCAAGGCATATTACGGGATACACGAATGTCTTGATGATAACACATTCTGCCAGTAACCTTTATTAATTTTGGACGAACTCAAACAATTTTTGTAAAATTTTATAGAGAAATAAATAATCTTATCTTAATTTAAACTGAATATGGAGACAATCGTAAATTACTCATATTCAATTCAAATCAACTCGTTAATGGATTTAAAAAAAAAAAAAAATGAAAATTAGACAAAATAAATTGTGTATATAATTATTAAATAAAGACTTGATTTTATTTTTATTTATTTAAAAAATATTTAAGTAAAGAACAGCCGATCTATCCGTTGCAGAAACGAAAATTCAACAGCTGCATTTGTAAAATATATAAAATCGTTATAATTGTTAAAAGCATTAAAACACAACTCATAAATATGACAATTAATGTTATTTGTTGAGCAAAAATGAGTTACCAAACGATAACAGTCTTACGATATAGATATTTATTTCATTATTATTACTAATGTCTCAATATTATAAGTCTTAAAATAAGTAACTTCAATAAATTTTAGTTATGTCTTGATTTAAAAACAAAAAAATTATTCAAAAAAAAAAAAAAAATTAAAAAAATTATTTTTTTAATTTTTTTTTAAATGATGTAACATAAGCCCATAGATAATATAGATCACAATTTTTTTACAGTGAACTTGACAACAAAAATTAAATGAGTTTTCAAATACCACAGTGTGTTAAAAATAATATTTAATTTAATATTTTATTGAACAGACTTAAAAAATGCACAATAAATTTATAATTACCTAATGTTTTATTCAATATTAAATTGCAACCAAATTCAATTTATTAAATAACTTGAATAATAAATGAAAACTATTTTTTAGGATTATCATTAAAATTATTTAGAGTATCTATAGAACGGATAATTTAATTTTGATCATTTATTCATAATTAAAGGGAGATACTATTATTTAAATATTTCTGTTATTTGATACTGTTATTGAAAATTTCATCGAGATATTCAATTTTTATTACTACATTTCTTATTCGTATTTTAGTCTAAAGACATGAATTTCGGCTGTTTTTTCAGAATGAATTTAAAGAAAGACAAAATATATTTTTACTGTCCATATTTTTACAGTTTATTTATTGATGCTCTGAGAAAGTATAAAAAAATTTTTTTAAAAAAATGTAAATTCAAGGTATTCTTTGCTTGATTAACTGTTATACTTTGTAAAAAAGAGGTTAGCTGGTCAACATAATCTCAACGCTTTTGTAAAAGTGAAAAAAAATCATAGGTATATAATTTTTTGATAAGAACTAGTATCGTTATGGTTGGAACAAAAGAAAGAAAAAACAAAATTTGTAAAATAGCGATTGTTTGAACAAAAAATCAATTTTTTTTTTTTAAAAGTAGTAAATAACTGAATTTTTTGAGATTTGGAACATAGAAAACATTTGTTGAAGGTTCATACCACACTTGAAGGCAATCGGTTGAAGAAAACTCGAGATTTTATACCAGCCAGGTCGAAAAATTTATAGTTTCAAGAAAAGCGCGTTTTAAGTTTGTAGCAAACTTTTGAAGAATGTAAAAAAGTCTATATTGTACTTTAAAGAATAAAATTAAACTGAACATTGAACTAAATTATACTGACTATGTCTCTGACTATATTATACTGATTATAATATACTGACTATATATCTGTTATCAATATTAGACAATATCCAACTACCTGCACAGGCCAAGTAGTCATACATTGTACGGAAATTATTATTCAATTCATTCCGACGCAATGTAGGGTAACTGTATTCTCATTTTAACTATAGGTAACTTCGTTAATATTGAGAATTTGAGAAATTTTTGTTTTTTCGAGGACTTATTTTTAAAGATCTAACCTTTAAGAATATGCCATAATAGTAGATGAAATAGATAAAATAGATTCTTTTAAATTTCTTCACTAAAATACCGCCTTAAGAAGTAAAATTTTCAAATTACTTTTTTCACGAGTCAGCTTTTTGATGTGATAGAATGATAATATTATATATTTGGAATAAATATAAAGGTTTAGATTACCGTAATTGTAATAAAGGGAACATTAGGAGTTATAAGTCATCAAGAAAAAAAATAAAATGAAAGATTAATTTAAAAATTTTGCTACCGGTTTCGGAAGAGCATATGCTTCCGACTTCAGGCGATTCCTTTAATTAAAAATAAATATAAAAATACAATGCATATTTATAAAATTATTGGTACACAAACAAATAATTGTCAAAAGCATGCAATTACTTACATGGAAAAATATGTCACAAAAATTTTTTTTTATAAAATTGAAATTAAAATTTAAAAATTTAAAAACTTGAAAACATTGTTGTACAAAAGAAAAAAACGCGAAAGAAAAAAGTAATTTTTTTTATAATTACAATGAAATTATAAAAAAAAATTGTTGTTTCACAATGTAATTATAAAAAAAAAAACTTCTTTCTCGTTTTTTTTTTTTTTTTTGTACAACAATGTTTTAAAATTTTTAAATTTTACTTTCAATTTTATAAAAACAAATTTTTGTGACCTATTTTTCGATGTAAGTAATTGCATGTTTTTAACAATTATTTGTTTGTTTATAATTTTATAAATATGCATTGTATTTTTATATTTATTTTTAATTAAAGGAATCGCCTAAAGACGAAAGCATATGCTCTTCCAAAACCGGTAGCGCAATTGTAAATTAATCTTTCATTTTATTTTTTTCCTGATGACTTATAACTCCTAATGTTCCCTTTATTATATATTTGGAATGTTCCGAATATTTAATGCATTCTAATTTTCCGTAGAATCATAGAGTCTTCAAGGTCTCATGCAATTTATGCGTCATGAGCGTGGTTCTACTGTTTACGATGACACTTAATACAGTACATTATAACTGTACGTTATTATTACCTGCCCCACTATAAAATCAACCGACGATTACTTCAGATATTATATTATACTACAAACCATGCAAACAACTTACCTGCGCTCTCATCATTTTGTTTTCATTTTATATTAAAACTCTATATTTACAAGTTTTTGGATAATTTTTTTAATTTTTTTTTTAATTTTTTAATCTTTAACAATTTAAAAAACGTTGGTAAACTCATTTTGTCTGTTAGCTAAATCATCCGTTTTAACTCGCAAATTTTTTTAATTAAACTTAATTAAACAACTAATTTTGAAAAAGTATCAAATATTGAAAACTTTAAAAAAAATTCTTTAGAAAAATTAATTTTATTCTTGTCCTTCATCACATAATAAATAATAATTTTTCCGACGGCATGACAATAACATATTTTTTAATACTTAATATTTTTAATACGATTTTAATTACGTTTTCAAGTCACAAATATTAAATTTGGTAAATATGATTTTTTTTTAAATTAAAATTAAAAAGTTAAAATTAAAGGCGTTAAGTCTGATTCCTGGCGTATGGTTGGAGTAAAAAAAATTTATTCACAGCCTTTTAGGTGACTTTTTGTACACTTTGAGGTCCTTATAATTGTACAATTAATTTCTTCGATACAATATTAAAGTTTTCGAAAAATAAAATAAACCAAATTTTATTTTTTACGTTAAGAATATTGTTTTTGAACGTCAAAATTTTTACAATTTGAACATATTTTTGAAAAGTTCTGCAAATACTTTATTAAAAATTTAATTGTAAGATTATTGTCTGTCCGATTTTGCTAATTTGAACATAACCCTCTTACACTTGTCCATTATACCCTTAAGGGCTACCTGTATAAGTAGCCCTGTGAATCATTTTCGTGCTCGTTGTCAGTCGAAACTAGAACCACCTATATATTAAGTGATTACTTCTCAATTTCTCCAGAACGCTGTATTTTTACAACTGAATGACCAATATGTAAGAGATTTAAATATTTCTAATAAAAGCCATAATTACCGTTCACTTTACTTTAAAAATGTCTAAACAAACAATAGTTTGTAATAATTAACCAAGAAAATTATAAGAAATAATTTTTATGGTCTTTTATTGAAAAATTATTATATATCATTATTATTATTATTATTATTATAGACGAATATCATAGAAAAATACTTGTCAGCATTTTGTTTCTAATTAATGCCATTTGTCTTCAACTAATTATATTACAACGAAATTAGAATTCTTTTATTACGTTACACAAAAAATGAATAAAAACAACACTGGTATATAATTTTATTTAAATGCTAAAAAAAAATATTTTTTTAGAAAATTAACTCACTCGCAAAAAATACCAATTAATTGAAAAGTAATTCTGAATACAAATTATATACCTCCCTTATATGTATATGTTTATTCCGAGTCCAAATAATATGTTAATTTAATTTATATTCGTTAATTTTTTCTTTTTTTTTTTTTTAATATACAAAAATTGGAAAAATAAAAAAATAATTAAAATCCTCATTCTCCATCATAAAATTTTCCACGTAACGTGGAAAAGTACACGATGCTAATTTAAATGATAAACAAATACAAGTGAAAAAAATTGTATCTAACACCTCGCCGGATGTTTTTTTTTTTTTATTTAAATAAAGGTAAATAAATATTGAACTACCCTTAAAATATATTTAATAATTGGTTGGAGGCCATTCTCGGAGGTGTGGACGATGAAATTTAATTATGTATTTTAATTAAAAATTGTTTTAATAAATGTTTCTTTAAAAAAAAAAAATAAAAGATAATAATAATTGAAAATTATATTATTAAATATGTAGGTACGCAGAAAAGTTTGATGTAAATGGTAAACAGAAAATGTTTTTGTTTAGTATTATTTAAAAGAAATTTTATTTTGAAATTAATTTAAAAAAAATGGGGATGCTATAAGAAAAATGAATTAATTGTGTTCTTAAATTTTAATTTTGGAAGAAAATAAATTATATAAATTTTATGTAGGTATTTTTTTTTTTTGTATAAGACTATAAGGACATAGAAAAAATACCCATACTTACATTAATAATAAAATAAAAGAAGCTAATTGTACAATTATACAACAAGGACCTCAACGTGTATAAAAAACCACCTAAAATGCTGTGAATAAAATTTTTTTTACTACAACCATACACTAGGAATCAGACTTATCGTCTTTATCTTTTAAAATATTTTGAAATTTTCACTAGCATGCTGTAATTTTATTAACATAATTTTGCATCAGTAATTGAATTTCGTACAGTACAAAAGATTTGAATGTTAATGTTACATTCGGACCAAAAGACCATCTTATATCCCGATCAATGTAAAAAAATGCATCTTATATGCCCAAAAAATTAAAATTCTTATCTCATAAAAAATAACAAACATAATGTAACTAAATAAAATTATTGATTTCAGTATTAAAAGAATGAATAATTAACACTAAATATGAATTCTAATTTTATTATTTTATTGTCTACCTACCTCAATACCTTGTTACATTGTCTCATTGTTTATTATTATTACTTTTTAAAATATTAATATCAGAATTAAAAAATTATTTTGTTTTCTTTTTACAACTGGTATCAAACAGACAAACAAAAAGTATGTTTTAATCGGCTGCTCTTCTATAATCCAATTGTTAAAGGTAATTGTACTTACGATTACTATATTTTAAATAAAAAAAAAAATCGACCAAGAATGGATTAGACTCGCACAGTTAGGGTTCCGTATAGTGAGCAATCAATAGACCAAATTAATCTTTTTTCATTTATTTATATTTTACGTAGTTGCTCTGAGATAGTCAGGTACAAAAGTATATCGCAAAAAAAATTTCCTTTTATCAAAAATTAAATAATGTAGTAATATTCTTCGCGCGCTTATGCTGTAGCAATATAAAAACATTGTTGAAAAAGCGTTGTAAAAACGTTGTAAAATGATGTTTATATATTATTTTTCATAAACGGCGTGGTGAATAATTTTTATTTCTTACTAAATATGGTTTGTAACTTTGTATTTTATAACATATTAAATTTTTATCAAATTCCTTTGACACGTTATCATTTTATTCAAAAAAAAAATAGTTTTCCCATAAGAGCTCGAGTGTTAAAATTATACCTGAAACTTTGAAATCGTTTTTCTAAAAATTGGGGTGGTCAATTTTTTTTCGGTAAGGGCTCGTATTATTGGTATTGAATTAAATAAATATCTAGAGAAGTTTCGTTAAATTCCTTTGAAAAAATCGTTTTATCGACCAACTACCTTAAATTAAATTTTATTCAAATTTGCTTGTGGTAACTGAAAAATGCATGGATTATCCCAAATTGTACTGATGAAACATTAGTAACTGTATTTCTTCTTGCTATTTAGGAAAAAACTCGCAGTTTTCTGGTAATCTACGACTCAATATCTACTAACACTATTAAAATCCAAATTTTAACTTTAAAAACCTAGAATATCAGGATAATATTTTTCGAATGCTTGGAGATAATTTTTCAGATAATAGATACTTCACACGTTATGTTAATTAAAACTTTTTTTGCATCAGACTGACTCCATTTTAATCTAAAAAATAAAAATAAAAATAAAAATTGTACCGTAAAACCGTCTAGACCCGGGCACTTTTTTACATTTTTTGGTTAATTGTATATTTATACATGTTTGCTTAATAGATATCACCAATAAAAGTACTACCATTAGAAAGAGTGTATAATTATTTGTTATATCCCTGACCCATTTGTTTCTTTATAAGTAAAAATAAAAAAAGATAAATAAATAATTAGTAAGTGTCCGGGTCTACACCCTAAATCGGTCTTGACCCGGACACTTACTTAAATAATGTAATAACATGCAAACTAACCTCTCCCGTCGGGTTTGGGGCAGTGTTTTATATCGTCTGATATCTTTGAACCTGTCAAAGACTTCAAAATATTTTGTGGGAAGGGAGAGGAGGCAATGCATAGTATGCCTCCCTATGAAGTAAACATACGATATGACACCAGAAGGAGCCATAAACCGCGTAATTCTGGGGGGAATATTAACGTATGGATAGTGGGAGTTACAGCTGGTGCGAATCGCGGTCATAGTGTAATAAACTGATGTGTCCGGGTCTAAACAGATACATATATATATATATATATATATATATATATATATATATATATATATATATATATATATATATATATATAGCATGTATTTTTTTATATATACATCGAATATAACTTCAAACATCATTAAATGATGCGCGATAAAATTCTGAACACATACATATCAAAACTAAAACAATATGACAATTATGACGAATATTACATGTCACACGTTAGACACACATTTTATTTCTTTGAAAAATTGTAGGATAGTAATCCTGTAAAATGTGATAGTAAATGTTGAAATCCGTAGTTTTTATTGGTACAGCTGTTTAGAGGATGTTTTTTTCTCTCTAATGACGTCAAGAACAACTGTTTATTGTTGCAGGTTAATGTAGAAATTATTTACTTTGATGATTGGTTCAAAGTGTCCGTGTCTAGACCCCGTCTCCGGGTCTAGACGGTTTTACGGTATATAATCTTTGACTGATGTTATTTGTGTGTATCATCAAGACCAAACATTATGCAAAATTTCAAAATTGTACGTTACATAGTTTTCAGAAAAGAAAGAACCTCTGTAAACGATGAACGCGAGAGTCGTTTTATACGGGTTCCGTTTTTCCTTTTAAGGTACGGAACCCTAAGAGTATATTGTATGATATCTGACTTATCGTAATTGCAGCAAACAATAATCAGTGCACACAAAAAGATGAAAAGAAGACACGTATGCACATGTACATGCACATGCACTTTTATTAAAAAGTAATAATTCAAGCGCGCGGTCGCGCATATGACAAACAACGGCATTTGAACATTTATTATTGCATTTTTATTGTATTTTTAATAAAAATATAATCACATGAAAAAATACAATATAATAGATAGAACAAAAAAAATCTATATCTAATAATAAAACATCAAAAGACTTCACTATTATAAAACATTATTACAATTTATTTAGAGAAAGAAAAAAAAGGAATTGTTTAAATATATTATCATATTGTATCAATGATAGTAGTTATAAATATCGAATATGTGGACAATTATTTTGCATATGAGTGAATGCGGTGTTAAGGAAATTATTGTTCAGACATAATATGTGATCATTAAACCCGGTAATTTCTTCCTTCTTGCCAGTTTTTCGTGTGATGATATTAATCCGTTGATAGTTTTAATCGAATCAGTCATCAATGAGTCATTAAGTCAAAATAACTTTTTTCGTACTTTTTCTTATATAAAAACGTTTATCGCAAATAACCTAACAGCAGTGAAAGGTCTCTTAATAAAGCTTTGCCAAGTTTATTGTAACCAATATAACGCAACATCTTTTCTGGCATAAATTAAAAATTAACTCTTAAACCATAAAACGCAATTTTTAGGATAACAAATCATACCAGAAAAATAACCCCAGTCATTAGTTCCAAGATTTTAAATATCTATCGATACAATCAGGGTCGGTGAGATGGTAGAGCAGGTGGGGCAATTGCCTGGGGGCCCGGGTCTAAAACGGGGGCCCGCAACTTCGATTAGGGGCCTGGAGAAAGTGAGACAATGTTCTTTTTTTTTTTTTGCTCGTCAATTGTGTTTTTGGGAAAAAATGTTTGAAAATTATGCCCGGGGGGCCGTCATTTCTCTCGCCGACCCTGGCTACAATAATAACTTAAATCTAAATATTCTCCTTTCCGGAAAATTGTGTCCAAAGTAGTCGACTACTGAACTCCTAACTAATTTATTCCTCTGTGGTGATAAAAATTAAAAATTCATTATATGATGTGAGCGCTGGAAAGACTGCTTAAATTTTCTGCTTTCCGCTTTCCATCACAGAAGTGGTAACATAACTTCAAAAACTGTAAGCCAAATTTTCACCAGTACTGTTTCTTTTCTACCATATTGTCAGTATCTCACATAAGTAAATAATACAATATAAGACGGTTCTGTCGTTCGATACATCATTTACAAATTATCGGAGAATTTGAAATTAGCCTCTAAAACTTTTCTAGTACCACAACCAATTCTGCAAGCTTTAACAGTAAGTACTTACTACTCAAAAGTGAAACTATATATATTTAAATAAACTGTCGAGCGCTTCGTCTACAATTGATATTTGCATAACAAATAAATCAATATTTATCTCTAAATATTTTTTATCTGATATATGATATCTACTTGTGTCTTGTGTGTGTTTTTACTTTGTAAGTAGATATGTAGTAAACTTTTATTTGTACTTCCAATAAGTGAATATATTACATTTTATTATTTGAATGATAAACTTTTTAAATAACATTATACGGTAATCTTTATATAAATGAACTGTGTACGTCAGTTAGTTTACTTGTCAAAGAAGATGCATGTTTTATAGTCTTTATTATTACAATATATTCCTAGTATTTAAAATTGTACGACAAAAAAATATATATTCAATATAAATCTCATCAATAAAGCACATTACTCAGTTAGATACAATTATTAAAGTTACAAATTGTGAAAAATATGCAACTACTACAGAGATACCTCTACCACTAATAATAATTGGACCACATTATACAACACCAGACCAAGCGCCAAATGGTTCAAGTTGAGATAATTCTATTATCTGGATATTTAAATAAGAATATGCAAAAAAATGCAAACATTAATGTTTCAGTTGATAAAAGCTATTAAATAAAAAAAAACCTAAGCACTACTTATTAAATTATTTACCCTTTTCTGTTTAGCAATTCTAGAAACTACAAAAAGCTTTTTTTTATTATTGTCTGTACCCAGTGGTTCTCAAATTTTTGGGTCCGCGACCTCCCTTTGCTCTTAAAAATTTCAAAGAACCTCCGAAATATATAGAAATGGTTATTACTACAACATATAATGCAGTCTGGTCTGGTCTATTACTACAAAATAGACCACACCAAAACGAAAATTTGGTTTTGGCGGTTGGTCTATTGCTGCATAACGAGGTACAATTCTAATTATTAATACAAAAACTTCTTTATTTCCTTTTAAGATTTATAAAGCATCAAATAAAAACAAAAATGTAAATTAAAAATCACAAAATGATTGAAAAAATCATCCGGATCGGGCGGGAATCGAACTCAGGATCTCCTGGTAACTAGCCAGGTGTGCTCTTCATTACACCATCGATCCTTTGCTCGATAGGCACCCGATACAGATACAGATACTCGAGTGCTCAAAGTTTCAGTTTAGCTGAACGATAAATGAACATATGAATACTACGTGTGTTTTAAATGCAGACAAAAGTCTGTCATACGTAGTAGTGTTTCACAAGCACTCGATAATATTTGAAATTTGAAAAAAAAAAAAAATAATTAAATAGAATTACTTATAGTCAAAATAAACGAAAATCAGGGCTTAAAATAAGTCCATACTATTTAACGCATTTATGTATACTTATAATTCTTTATTTGATGTTGATGATAAAAATGCGCCAAAAAGATAGGCATCTCTTCAAATAATTCTACAAAATATTCCCCAGTGCTCCCACACATATGACTACTCTATATATAGGTTCAAACCATACTTTTCGTTAAAATTAATTAAAGCTAAGGCCACCTCTTCCCAATAACTCGCACATGATACCGGCGGATCTATTTGAAAATACGTGATCAGTAGGAAATCAATTACATTTGACAGGTATCTGTATTTAAATTACACTGAACAAACTGTATAATTAACAAATATATTGTTATGTTTCATTCCCTCCATTTTTTATAATCATCATGTATATTGCGTAAATTCGTCTTTTGCGCACAGCCAAGATACGTAACGTAGCCCTAATACTTTTGTTCATATTAGTTAAACTTAACGCTATTATTGCGCAATAAACTTGATTGCACAGATATATATGTATATTATTTCTTCGTATGATATAGTTACGTATTATACATAAATGCAACAAAAGTGCATTTTAAAATGGTTCAATGATTGCATTATTTGGTAGTCTGTTTGATGACGTTATGTATTATAGTACTCCGTAGTATATACCGTGTACGTTTACTTGACATTTGAATCACGTAAATTACCTTTATCTTTGGTTATTAAATGATACATACATTGTATACATAACGTAGGTACGTAAGCCATTGTTGTTTATCATTGTCCCTGTAATTGATTATTTATTCATATTATTTAAATTAATAATAAAAATATATTATTAAAATTATTATAAAGTTAAAAACAAAAATCCAAGAAACCATTTGACAAGTTACACAATATGTTCTAGAAATATATTTGAAACTTAAAAAAAATACTTCTGAATAATCTCGTAACACCTAAGTTATTACTTGTATGGTATTTTTTACAAACATTGATGAGTTCATCACCCAAATACGTCCGATTTTTAAAAGCCAAAATTTTAACCATTTTCGCCCTTTTTAGTGGTTTTTTGCAAAAGTTGGGTAGAATTCAAAATGTTTTTTATTTTCTTTTATACCATCAAAAAGAGCGCAAAAAATTACGTAAAATAAGCTTTTAAGGGGGGAGGGTCCTCCAGAACTTTCAAATTTTTCATTTTTTGTTTTGATTTAAAAGTTCAATTGAACCTTAAGGAATATATTTTTAATATTTTAAGCCCAACAGAAAGATTATCTTAAATAACGATAAACTGCTTTTAACTCTACTTTTCAAGAACGAAAACTTTTTAATAGCGTTTTTCTCAAAACAGGTTTTTTTCCGCGCCGTAGAACATAACTTAAAAAGTTATTAAGGTATTAACTTGAAATTTTGTACAGATATTCTTTAAGATATTGGCTTTTGCACACACCTAAAATTTTGCATAAATTATTACTATAAATATTGTTTATAACAATTTGTTTATAAAAAATAAAAGTGAAATTTTTTCTTTTTGATTTTAAATTGTGAAAAAAAAATTGCAAAGCGTAATGACTTATTTTAATAAAATTTTTTTGACCGATTGAATTCAGTTGACTACAAGAGGCTGGGCATTCCACGACGCAAATTAAAAGAATCAACTTGGAACAGCTGTAGCTCCGCCATTTTTTCTTTTTTTTGCATAAAAATTTATGAGTGAATACACCATAACATGTACTATACTATGTAACTTCATTTGATACAATAAATGTATCCAGTTTCTTAAAAAAAAAATATTAAAAAATCTGTTGTCTGGAGGACCCTCCCCCCTTAAGTCATTGTTCTAAATTAGCTAGTTGAGAAAAATTAAGAAATTTACTGAATCTTTTTACAATAAATGCTTCATCGTTTTTGTCATTACAGTAACAATATTTATATTTGTTTCATTTTTCAAAATAAAAATTAACTAACTTTTCAAGAACGCGTCATCATCGATTTTGAAAATTTGTTCATTGTTAGAGAACTCAACTATTTTAGATGAATATTGGTTAGGTGCGTTATACGAGGTCCGCCAGGGCCCGGGGGTTCCAAAAGCGCCAAAAATAAACTACTTAATCGATTTTGAAAATTTCTCACTGTTAGAGAGCTCGACTATTTTTTTTTAGATGGATACAGGTTTTAGTTGAGATCCATCAATGCCCAATATTTGGCATTCGCTATGTTATGCAGATGCTGCGACGGAGGTATAAGCAATAAAGGGTGTGCTCAATGTTGTATTATAGTCCGGAGCAAAACATAATTGTACGACAATTGAACATCGTTGTCACACCACTTGAAACTATAGTTCTTTCAATATTAACGAAATTCGGATTAAAGGATACAACACAACTAATTTTGTTTTTAGACGTTTATCACTTGATTGTTGATTATTTAAAACAGTATTAAGAATAATCCTGTTCTCATTAGTAGTACCGTCTTTTAGTGCAGTAATATAACTGAAAAATATGGGGTAATTATCTGAATTATCAATATTAAAATGCGGTGTTATGACAACATTAAAAAAAAGAAAGCAGATCTAAACGCTATATCGCGAGGAATGACCCTTGGTCTTATTGTTAAACTTTCCGAGAGTACCTACTATGTATATTACAAGTTTTATTAAACAACTTCGCCGATTTAAAAAAAATATATATTATTAGTGGAATTTTTTCAAATCTATTGGGTGGGTAATTAATCCTGGAATAATAATACTTAATATAATTATTGGTCGTCATATGTGACATTTTTGTATAAAGTAAAAAAACAAAATAAAATAAATAGGTATTGTCACACAGTCTACCTATTCTTAACAAAAAAAATGCAATTGTTTGGGTTCTGATAGCCTATGGCGATGACAATTTGTTAGTAAACATATGAATTTACAACACTGTCATTACGTCTGTCTTACAATGTTTATTTGTAAACTTTATCTACATATGTTATCGTTAAAACATGCAACAGAGAAGTCCACCATTCTTTTTTTATGAATGAAAATAAAATCGAAAGCAAAATTATACAAAAATTAGAAAGAAAAGTTAAAATATCTCAACAACTATAATGTAAAGTTATGAATATTTAAAATTGCACTTCGCACAAATAGTTTTGTTCTATCTTATGAAGCCGTGTAACGTCGTCTCTTCTACGGCATTGTAAATACACCGACCGGCTCTTTTTACTAAACTTTTACAGAGCTGATAAATACTCTAATTAGGTACCACAGATATTATTAAATATTGGCAATTTAGACGTTTTCAGCATTTTTACGTTTTCAGCATTTTTACGTTTTAAATATTCAAAAAGATTTTAAAAAAAATTGTAGATAAAACACTTGGTGCCTGCCTAACTATGCGATGACTTGACGGCACTGGCAAGTTCGAAGTCAATCATTTCGCGCTAAACTTTGATCTTCTTTTTCTTTGTCATTTTCTACTATCTATATTAACACCTTAACGATCTTTAACATCATAAGACGTCAAGTGAAACATTACTAAATCACACACATCACAGGACGAAAATTTCCATATAAAATGTATTTATTAACTGTCAAAATAGTGTACTAGAAGGGCATATTGACAGTACAAGTTATGAATGACCGTCACGGTGTTAAAATTAAATATCTATTTATTTAGCCAGAATACTAAAATTTGATACAAGGAAATATGATAATTTTGCCATTCCTATCTCCCAATAATTTGCAGTTTATATTTTTAGCCACTTTATTTAAAATAACCATGTCTCGTCATGTCTAATAACCATTTCCGTCCAAAAATGAATTGCATATCTTCTCACTTTAAGATGAAATATTGTAAAAAATACTTAATTTACTGTTACTATTAACTTTGATCCTTAACTACTTATGTCTTAATCTTACTAAAATTTGTTGCTATACGAGGGCCGGATTTACCTCTGTGGAGGCCCCGGGATGCTTCTAATGTGATGGCCCCTGAACACTTCACATATGAAAGCCTCTGAGTACTTTTGTGGAAGCCCCTTTGGAAAACATCCGAAATTTTTGAAATTTTTCCGAGAACTAAAGTTGACGAGCAAAAAAAATCGAAAAAACGTTTGTCCTTTCTATTCTGTTCCTTAATTTTGAGATTTGATTTGATTTTGTGGAGACCCCTATTGTGTGTAGGCCTCGAAGCACATGCCCCAAGTGCCCTTATGTAAATCCGGCTCTGACTATTACCTAACAAAAAATTTATATTGATTTCGTGTTTCGACAGTATAAATCGACATTATGTTCACTTTAAAATAAAATACGATAAAACTGCTGAAACGTAAAATTGTAGTCAATTAATGAAAAAACATATATACACCCTATGGACCTTATTTAATTCTAATAATACATGTTTGTATACTTTCTGGTTCCATCACCCTATTTCTGGGTACTTACATATAATTGATATTGTTGATACCCTTAAGCTAAAACGTTAAATTGTTATTTTTTTTATTTATTTTTGGTATTGCGTTTTCGTTTATTTATTTTTATATTAAATAATTACTAAATTTAATTTTTATTTTTGGCAATGGTAAATATAACTGCTTATAAAATTTCCGACTATATATTTTCAATTCAAAAAAAAAAAACGGAAATCAATTACTAAAAAAATAATGCTCTTGGCTAATACGTTACGAAATAATAATATAAATTTATTCAATATTGCTAAGGTCCAGTTATTATAAATATTCAAAAAATAAAATGAATATGATCTGGTTATAATACCTATCAGAATAACTGAAAATAAAGTTTTCAATAACTTAAAATCTTTAAGTTTTGTTTTTTTTTTGTATTATGTATTATTGACTCTCCAATACGTGCGAAATTACAAATTACGCTACGGAATTGGAACATCTATAATAGTAGTACTTTAACAAAATATATTTCCCCCAAAAATGTACCTCAGTAATCTGAACTACCTAAAAAAAATAATATTATATAAACTTTTGTTTTCTATAGATCTTTTCATTTTATAATTTTTTTTATACGACGATCCAAGGGTCAGAATTTTTTTGCGGACAGAATTTTTTTGCAATTGTTTCCAATGGTATACATCTGCCAGACAGTATACAAAAAAATACTGACACTTGGATCATGTCTCTCGGATCTATCAATTAGATCTGCAAATACCGATTGAATCTATAATTATCTCTATGATATGTAGATTATTTCCTCTCTCGATTGAATTTCAACTGAAGATAGCCTAAAAAATAAAAATAAAAAATTTAAATTATCACTAGAGTCTAAAGCGGAATTGAACAACCACAGACCAATGAACACTATTATATTATATAACTAGACGGAGCGTAAAGCCAGTTTATAGGCAGTTTCCTTGATGTAGGTAACGGGGCGGGACGGATGAGATTTAAGGAATATAATATATTGCCCATTTTTGAGCAAATAGGACTACACATAGTGAAAAAATTTGTGTTAAAATTAACACATTTCACATGTCCAGAACGGTCCACTCAATTTTTTGTGTTATTTTAACACAAAGCATATGTATCAGACCTTTACACAAGATTTGTGTCAATGATTTAACACACAAATAGACATACATTTTGTGTTAATTTTACACAATTACTTAGTTATAATTTTACCACAATGATGTGTAAAATTAACTGATTTAAAACGTAGAAGTTTACTCAGTAAATGTGTTGGTATATTATTTTTTTAAGTTAGTATTTTTTTATTTATTTATTATATAAATGAAAGGAAATAATAAAAAATAATTTTTCAGTACTTAAACTTTTTTATTTAATATTTCTACAAAGTTGTGCTCTGATGAAAATAATGTTGAAGCAATACCCAGAAATTGTGAAGATCGTTGTCAAACTGAATTTAGAAAGCAAAATGGAACGAGTACTCTTCCTTCTTTACCTGGTCTTCTTTGCCCTTTGAATGTGTTCTGTAACGCCAAATATTCGATAATTTTTTAATTAATTGAGGTAAATTCTGCAAACAAAAAAAAAAATTCAGTCTATAATATTTTTAATTAACTTACCAGTATTTAATATCTAAATAATTAAAACCAATTTAACCTTAGGAATACGCTTTTGATTTTGAAATATTCCGTCTGCTTCTATACATAGATATGTTTCTGTTGAACGCACGTCGCATAATGTCCAATACTCCAATTATTGGCAATGATGCTACCGATGGTATCAGTTACCATTACCCCCGCTCTTATAACTAAAGCAATAGATGCACGCAATACCAGTTTTTTAGTGTTGGAAATACACAAATAAGTGTATTTATGACATTCTTTCGCATTTTACCCAAACATTGTGTTATTTGTGTGTTGTTCAAAACAGATTAACATTTTAATTCTGTTAAATCAAAATGTTTGTTAATATTTTCATTTAACACAAACACTAAATGTTACATTAACACAGGGTTGGGTTACTTATTTAACACAAAAATTTTAACCACTAGTTTTTTTACGCAGAACACAAATTTTTTCACTGTGTAATTATTGCAGGACATAATTTGTATACGTACGTATTTTGAAAATAAAACGAATAGTACTTTTTTTCTTTCAAAATTTTGCAGTTTTTTTCAAAAAATTAATATTTTATTATCAATATTATATTTTGACAATAATTATTTTAAAACGTTACTACGGATACCATCGGTTGTTGCATTGATTACTGTATTACAGAATATTATTAGGTGGTATCCTGGTCGTATCTGGGTGCTTCATTTGGACATTAATACAGTAAGTCTTTAAAATGTAATATATGTATAATATGTTCTTTGGTCTGTGTGGACAACCTTTTATGTGACAACATCGTTGAACTATCTTTGATTCTTTTAAATATCAGAAAACTTCAACAACCGACATTTCTATTATTTATAAATTTTTACTTTCGTAATGGAATATGTTAGTAAAATTTCTTAACACATATATTATGCCACATGCGTACTACCCCGCTACACAAGTTGTTATCTGTTCTACTCTACTTTGTTGCAAACAGATATTCATTTTTTTATGAAAATCACTATAATGCTAACATTACTGACCCTATAAAGTATTCATGTAGGAACTCATTTGCACGTAACGTCACCGGCATCTTCTGTTTTCCGTTTAATAATACATAAACTTGCAAACATGTGTAAGTATATATTATTTTGTACATTACACACAAGAAACATGTAATTATTCAAAATGATAATTATTCGATTTGCCTTTTTTCAAACAGAAAAAAAAAGAAAAATCAAATAATAAGTATAACAATGTTTTATTAGATTATATTAAGTGTACCCATTTCTACTCGTTTCTGGTCGCTTACGCTCCTTACAATTCTTGCATGCTACTTCATTTTAGAAGCTTAATACTAATCAAAACAATATTATATATGCATGTATGTAGTGATTAATTTTTAAAAAGATAAGTATACAATATGTCTATCACTAATCATCAAAACATATACCAATATATGTGTGTGCATATGTAATATGTAGAAAAGAAAATGAATTTAATTTTTCTTCCATTTGTCATTATATATATGTATATACATATATATATATATATATATATATATATATATATATATATATATATATATATATATAATTTAAAATCAATTTTATATTCGAATATTATACATAATATATAGATATTTATAAATCAGCTATTTCATTTCAATTATCCAACAACTCCGGTTATTTTTCTTTTGAACAAATTACAATCATCCCTCGAGTGGGACGGTACTTGAATTGCACGAAATTGTGAATAGCGCGGTTAAAAATTGCGACGACCCTCGAGTAACGCGGCATTCGAATTACATAAATCTCGAATATTACTGTTAAAAGTCAACTCGATTACACAGTAGGGGAGAACGGGTACAATTGTAACAATTTTTTGTGTTTTTATGATTCCTGAAATTAGTAAACCGTATTCTCAGGCGATAATTTTTTATATTAATACTGCGTATGTTAGCCAAATATTACCGTAGAATTTTTTCTAATTACATTAGTAATAAATACATTAAAAAAAAAAAATTTTAATTAGACATTTATGTCTTATTGCGTATGTACCCTTTAATGGAACAGTTGTAACAAGTATTGGGGTCAAATGTAACGCCAGCATTGTAACCACTGTGATTTAACGTAACATAAGTTCAATTCTCTGGCGACGTCTCTTTGTTAACAATTTTCTTGAAGAACTAAGGCTGCAGCTCTTGTCAATATTTCTCCTGAAGATCCCCGGTTCGTAGTTCTTATCCTTTATCGCGACATTTTCTGTAAAAACATATTATTAAACTATCTGGATTTAAATATTAAGAACAATGGGTACAATTGTAACACGTTACAATTGTACCCATTGTATTTGTTACATTTGTACCACTGTATCGGCGCGTCAGATTTTAACGGTTTTTGTAACTATGCTATTATATAACTTCAAAAATTAAAACGATACAATAGCCAAATGTATACTTTATTCATAAAATATCACAGTAAATACTTGAAGTAAAAGCTGTTCCTGTAATACCAAAAATAATGTAAAATGACAAATTTTACTGACCCATTAAAAAATTAAAAATTTGCAGTATCTTTCACAACACTTAACCTTTATTTAGTTTACAAGGATACTCTGTTGTCACTTTGTGAAACTATTTTTTATTTTGTTGATAATGTAGACTTCTTGCGTATGTAATTAAATGAGATGTTATAGTTGTACCGTTTTACATTCGTACCCGTTCTCCCCTACAAATATGTTATATTATATATTTTTTGCATTTATTTTAAGCATTTTTCCGGAAAAACATTTAAAAATTGCTGTTCTCCACATTTGTCACTAAAAATATTCTTGAAAAAAAATTGAGAATAAAATGTTATAGACTGACAAAGAGCTAAAATTATCAGGATTGAAAAATTCTAGCACGATAAATTATTGTTATAAACAGTTTAATTGTTTATTTCTTTATAATTTCTACACTATTATTTTAAGAGAAAATAGTATTATTACAATGTAAAGAACAACTATCGACCTTACAGATTGTTTATTATTTCCGAAATTGTCTATTTCCACATCCTGTTATATAAAATTCATGCTTAAAGACAATTTATTGTACGAAATATATTTGCGCGAGGCGAGTATTATAACTTGTTAAACCGGAAATCGATAATATAAAAGTATTTTCCCCATCGATATTTTTACCATTAGAAGTTACGAAAATACTTTGTCGGTCAGTCCTTATCCTGTCCAAATTTGAACAGGAGGGTGATTTGTTCCCCCCGTTAGGTTGACTCACCCATCGAACTAAAGACCAGAATGAAGTTGATCTAATTGATCTTAGGTAGTGCAACGAAGTAAACTTGGTCGACCGGCTGAAATCTTGTCCAATGGCGTAGACTGACTTCAAAAGGTGGTCTGCTGTGGTTGTAAAAGAACTATATTCTTATTTTTTAAAACAATAAACGATTACAATTAAATAAACTAATTACTAATAAATGAATAATGGAAAATAATTATCCTTGAGGGATTTTGAATCTTAAAACTCGTTTAGAACTTAGAAATAGAATATAACTGAAATTATAATGATGACGGGAGATCTGGGAAAAGATAAATATATAGTCACATTCTTATAATTTCGATATTAGAAAAAAATTAGAAGTAGTTTTTCGTGTTTATATTCATGTAAAATTGCATGCTTTAACTCGTTAACGATCACAAGCTTTTATGACAATAAGCCCAACTGGTACACTTTTTTGACAACTAATACACTTTTTATGGAATTTTTGACGCATTACAACATTGTGTCGTAGTTGGTCATGTTTCACTTGACATCGTACGGCGTCCATGACCGTCAGCATGTTAACATTTTTAAAATATGCCTTCTTTAGAGACTGCATTATTCATGGAGATATGACATTTCCTGTTTGATCTGGGATTATTTATCTATATATAATCCAGATACATCGTATAGCAATGCTACTTTAATTAGTAATATGGCAATATAATAATAAATTGACAATTGTTCGCATATTGAACTTAAATTAAATGTTATGCATGAATATATATTTTAATAGATCATTTATTAATGAAATTTACTGTATCAGAGGTAGCTAGAGCTACTACTACTACTAATATCAAATGTAGTATTACAAGAATATATTCAGTTTATAATAATTTTATATCTATTGCATACTATGCACATTAAATATTAGTTAGAACGAGATAACCGATATAAAATAATCACGCATATATTAGAACACTACTAGCTATACCCGTGTATCGTGTATTGCCTATCTACGTAGCTCTATGCCGATTTGTATTGGGAATAAAGCTAGAAACCCTCTTTACTATTTCCATCTGTATACCATCTGTATATTTAGGCTGGTATAGAATGTTTTTGGAAAAAGTTATATAGACCACTGGCTATGACAAAAAGAACCTTGTTAAAGGTTCAAATAATAATTTTATTAACAAATTAAAGGCTAATTTTAATAATGTTTTTCTTTTACAAAATGTCGACATTTATATCCAAACAGAGAAATATTAATGACACTAGACGTTGGGAACCGATATACAAACAGACGTGTAATATGAGTAATATGACACATAGAGTGACATCTAGACGTCAAAGTAAGAAACATAGAATGGTTTAAGTATTAGACGTAAATAAAGGATCAAAATACTGTATTCAACAAAAATTGTTTAACATATATATGTATGTATTTCTTTAATTAAGTAAGGAAACATTAAATGCGAGGTGAATTTAAGCTGAAAAATAATCATTCTATTAATAATAACTTTTGTAATCAAAGGTTTCGTTCAGAAATAACTTCATTAATATATAAATGTCAAAACTGTTCGGATATATGATCGCGTTCCGGTATAGGGGCTTTTACGTTATTTATTGAATCATTAACATTTAAAGTATAACTATATGTATATTAATTACTAAGCAATAACTTATTGTTTTAAATTGTCCTCCATGTTACTTCATCGTTTTGTCGACATTACAGATAGCTGAGTTCCACAGTTAAAGAGATTAAATAAAGAAGTTCTCATTTTTTTTTTTTTAAAAACACTCTGTATACATAATATTATATTTATTCACATATGAATGACATGTGCACACAGACTACTTCACAATCATGCATCCAATTCATTTTTAATGATAATTTTACATATGTATATTGTACAATATGTCATTGGTAAAATATTAAGTGAAATATGTAATATATTATGTACATATAATACGTAGGTACATATATTAAGGTAAAAATAACAATGACGGTACACAGGTAACATCAATGGGGAGGCAATTATTTAATCCAATGACGATAAATAAAAAGATGATCAAAAAGAGCGAAAAGCAATCATAGGATACTGAAATAATATATTGTACAATAAGTGGGAAAAGAGGCTTATTTCTCACGAATATGAATTTGTTACTAGTAGTAGGAGTAGAAAAAGATTATTTTATAAACTCAAAAAAACTGCTTTATTTATTAATGACTTTTGCACCAATGTCAATCTTAAAATTCTAATGAAATTCAATTATTTTCAAATATTTTTTCCTTTCCAAGTATTTACAAGAAAATTTTTAATTGTAAATGTTAGTATAAATGAAATTCCATCTGAATTAGTTTTTCCTTGTAAATATGGAACACCATCAAACATTTCAACTTCTGGCTTACTTATACAAAAAGTGGATTTTAAAATCTACTTTAAAATATCCTAACGAACCTTGTCCTAATAATTTTATTGTTAATTCTACACATATTTTAAAATTCAATGTCGTTTTTCCTAAATAATCAACAAACAGTATTTATATAATTTTTATAAAAAGATTTAAAGAGCTCATCGATAAAAAATGTTTATATTTTTAATTTTTGTTTGTTCAGTTGAGCCATAGTGACTATTGTTTCAAAATTAACAAAATCAAAATTTGGCAACAACAAATATTGGATACAACATCAATATATTAAAATTGATTTGATATGAGTCACTAACCATCTGTAAAATTTGAACATTGTTTCAGTTATAATGACTTTTTGTTGTCAACTTAAATTTGTTAATTTTTCTTAGGTAATTAAAAGAAACTCTAATAATAAAAGAAAAGAAAAAATAATTTTTTTGTACAACTGAGTCATAGAAGTCTATTTTACTAGTACACTGTTAGTATTACTTTATGGTACTAACCGCATAATGAAAAGCAAAAGACACTAATGCCGCAGAGAATAGTCTATTTGATAAAATATTAATTTTAATTGTATTGTAGGCGCAAGCTAAAAAGAACTTTTTTATCTACATCTGCATTTATCTTTGTCTATCATATTAATAAATAGGAGTTTACTCACTCACTCATATAAAAACATAATTACTTGGTTTCGTTGGTAACTATGGAAATAATACAATTTGTGTTCCCCTCACCTCAGTTTCTGGAGGTCTTTTGAGCTTGCACCCACAACACAATAAACAGAAAATATACTAATTTTATTTTGTACACTATATTTACATAATTAATATTAATTTCATTAATTTTCCCCTCTCTCCCTTAAAAATTAATAATTTTTGTGGAAAAATCTTCTAGAAAATGTCCCAGAATTTTATTAAATTCAGGTAACTAAAATAGTAATATAACAACTAGACTTTTTATCTCGCTCGCAAACTCATTCTGCCATTATGTACTTGTCGATATATACAACTATTTTTTAATGAGTAGGCTGCTTTGAAAATGATTAACTGATATTCAAAACAGTTGGGTATTTGACTAATGTAGAATTTGATAGTAAAATATAGTGAATAACATAGCGTATGATTCAGTAATTAACTATTTATTCAGTGATTAACTATTTATATTAATTTTAAAAAAAATACAAATATTTTATTTTTCTAAATAAAAATTACGAATTTAGCGACTGAAATGATTACAACGATTTATTTGGGCATGTGACGTCACAGCACGAAAGATTTAATATTGCAAAAAAGATGTTTTTAAAAAAGATACTCACATTTTAGTTTTTGGGATTCGAAGCAAAAAAGTTTGCTACCATAAACGAGTCTATTCTTGGAAATTTGTGTTATTAGCTTTAACAAAACCTTATTCCATTTTTATTAAATTAAAAATGAGGCAGTATGTTATTAATGACAAACCAACTCAAAATATATATAAAATTTAATGTCATGGATCCGACAATAATTACTATATCTACTACATAATTATAAAATATAAAAAGCGAACTGGTTCGTGATGTTACGTCACTGACACGTGACCAAGTGTTTTCGCACCAAAATTCAATTAAATAAAAAAAGCTTTTTTTTCTTTTAAATCGCTTTTTTTTTATACAAAAATCAATTACTGAGATTATATTTAAGTCATTTGCAATATTTTAAAACCCTCTTTCCAAATCTGTCCAATACCCAATTGTCACAAAAAAAAAAAATAAAGTGGTATTCAGAAAAGTAAACTACATATTTGTTTTATTATATTTTACACAATATATCAATATATAATACTGCAAATTAACGCTCAAATCTATCAATTTTTTCGTTACAATATACTGAGAATATAAATTTTTTATTGTAAATCCCTAGACCATAATATATGTAAATTACTTTTTTACTTAAATTTTATTATAAAGTTACTAAAATATTTTCTTTTCTTTTCAGGCAAAGCTTTTGGAATCATCACATGCTTGGCTCGGTGCCTCTACATCCTCAATAGCAGGTGAGTTACTTGATAGTAATATCAAATTTAATTTTAAGAGTTAAAATGGTCAAAAATTTTTAACTTTTTTAAAATTACTTTTATTTTCAAATCCTTTTTTTTCACCACCTGTCCTTAAAATAACCCCAATTAATTTTGAAAACTGTTTCCGTTGCATGCAAAAGTACGACTTATTTTTCGTTTTGGGCCTCCACTTATTGAGAGCTTTTGATACGGCTAAATATTATAATCAGTGTTAATAAAAACATTGGCCATATTTTAATCCTAAAATCTAAAAAAAGGACACATTTTAGGGTTTTTTAAAAATATATTATCTAAAAATTATTATTTGATTCCGACGGCGACGGTTTTATTCGCTAGATAGCAAATGTAAAAGTTTAAAAATTATCAACTATACGGTAAAAGTTTAAAAATTATCAAATGTAAAAGTTATCAACTACTCGAGAATATTTCGTAAATTTTTGTAATTTCTAAAATAGGTACTAAATTCTATATTTTATTACCAAAGTACCTACTTATAATCATGACTCAAACATTAAAATTTTTCTGAAAATTACACACAATTACTTGTTTATATCTATTTGGATATGAAATGTGAAATCTAATTAATGTAAACATTAAATAGAAAAGATTACAGAAGAAAACCTTTAATTAATTACGTAAATAAAATATAGATATGTGTTAGCAGCTGTATAAGAAATGCAAGATCCAAAAACTTGTACAATTAAAGGACAAAACCAGTCAACAACCAATTCTTTCATGAAACAATACAAAATAGTTTTAAAATGGGCCGAAATATTTACAAAAAATGCCGAATAAACTAACACCTTGTTGCTGAGAATTATTCTCTTTTCTAAAACTAAAAAGAAAGAGGTTCTGAAAATAAGAAGTCTGCTTTGAAGTAAACTGTTTGTGTATTGTACAACAGATTAATTTTGGTCCACCAAACTTTTTCCTATCTTTGTTACACGATGTTGTATTGGTATTGTACTAATGCACTAAAAAAGGATACATAGTAAACAGAATTAGACTTTAAGCGGTCAGAACCAATCTGTGAATCTATAACTATGTATTTTTACACTCCATGTAAAAAATATGCAATTTAAATCTCAAAATTACCATCATCTTCTTATAGAGAATATATTACATAGATATATTAATAAATTACAATTCGAAGAAAACTTAAAAACTCCCCAGCAAGAGGGAGGTTGTGACTAAAATAAAAAGGGGCAAAAATGGCCTATGGTTTATTATATGGTTTATGAAAACTTCCTTACGAAAGTTTCAATAATATTATACTTGGTCTAATAACTAGTAGTCTATAAATTACTCTAAAGCTGGGTTTTCTAATCCCAAGTCCGGGATTAAACTCATATTTGTCTACATATTATTATGACTTCACAACGCGAATGTGCCCCCTTCATAATTTTCAGTAATTGCAACCGTTTACGAAATAAATATAAAAAACCGATTTTTTCACCTTTTCATCGAAATAGCAGTGAGTTCTTGCGTCCAAATTGTGATAAATCTAAGATATGTTTTTCAACACACTTTATATACTTATATTGTATTTTTTTAACTCTTTAAATGATTAAGACGAGTTAACGTGTCCTGCAAATGGCGACTCAAAATGCTGTCATATGTATATCTTCACTAGAGTCCCTATAATAAATAGAGTCGTGACATGTCATCCATTTTCTATCCAAAACAGAACGGGAAGCTTCAAAATTAATTACCACATGTTTGAGTAAATATTTTTGAGTTCATAATTATTGTTAATAAGTTATTAACTATAATGAACAATTAAAATTTTTAATTTAATTATTCTTTCTAAGTTAAACTAAATGGTTTTTATGAACATTTAATTTACTTCCAATGTATTTTACGCAAACTTTGGATAGAAAATGCCGGAACCAATCAGCGTTCAGCACACATGTCACCACTCTATTTATTATAGGCACTCTAATATTCACTGGCACAGGTGCCGCTATCTGTGACAATACGGTATAATTATAAATAATGTTCAATTTTATCAACATAGTTTAGTATAATTTATTTTTTGTAAATTCCTAGGGTTCACTTTTTTAATGTTGGGATCTTTGATTTTTTTTATTTTTTATAGCCTTATCTATTGTACTTATCACTTGGCAGTAAAAAGTCCGGCATTTTGAAACATATGGTTTATTTAAAAGAGTTAGTATTACACTACTTTTTCGATATCTGTTTCTGAACTAATTCTGGATTTCTAATTAAAAAAAAGATTGTCGGGTTCAATCCTATAAGTGAAATTTAAAAGAGAATGACTGTCATTTTATTAGGTATATCTTTACTAGGGTTGCCAACATTTTTTTAAAAAAATAACGTATCTAATCTTTTAAATAAGAAAAAATAAAGTTTTTGTCAGAAAAAAAAGTATTTTCCAAATTTAAGGTTTATTGCCTAAGTACATTTTTTTTGTGTTTTTAGCACATGTTAACAATTTTTGTTATCTATTAACGTTTCGTGGCTAATTTTACCACAGAATAAAGTTTTACAATCTAAGTTTAGATTTAAATAAATAAATAATTCATTTTCTATTAAATGTATGGAGAATCTATTTCTCTCTGCTCGTCAATTCACATTAATCACCGAAAAAACTCTATCAGTGAAAGCTAGGGTTGCAGGAACAGAGAGCAAATAAGAAATTTTTTTTTCTTTATATATATATTTGGTAAGTTATCACACACACATTTTAGTATATATTGCCGTTTTTCAACAATATTTTCTTTGCAAATTCTTTGTTATTATTAGTTGATTTTTCTAGATTTTTTAACTGTTATTGATTCAGAATATAGGTAAATCATCCATCTTAATATTTAATAAATCGTTTGAGAATTACGTATCGGAGAGTTTTGTTTAGTGTAATCACAGCCAAGATTCAAAGTAAAGTATTTTAGCATAGTTTATTTTAATGCAAAAGTATAAAAATATGTATATTTGTGAAAAATAAAGTAGGATACTTTATTATAAAGTATGGTTGGCAACCCTAATCTTTATGTTCGCAACGCCAGTTTATCATTATACACTTCCCTTCAAAAAGGTTGACCACCTCCTCCCAAAGAGCATTCACCTTGTATAGATACTTTATAAGTTGATGCATTCTTATTTTAAAATAATTATATATTTACCACCTCCGTGGAAATCGGGAATTTATTTGAATTACAGTAGATTCACGTTAGCACTTTTACAACTATTTATTTTTGTTAATTTAATTCTTTATTCTGTTACTTTTTCGCTATTTACGTTCGTAATTGATTATACATTTCAATTTATGCACACAAAAAAATTGTTCCCACTGCATACTGTGATATAATTTGCAATTATAATGTTTCGTCACAGGGCATACAACACGAGTACCTAACAAGACTATAAAACAATATTCTCTACTCCACTAAATTCATTTTTTCTCTCTTTGCTCTCGTTGTTGTTTCGTTTAAATCGAAAACAATAATATTGTTACAAGATTTATTTAATTGAGAATTTTATTATCAAATTTTCATTTTGCTTTGCCAATATACTTGATTTTTTTTTATTAAAGTCATTTAATAGAATTATGTATGTATGTATGTATGTATATTGCCACACACATTACAAACAACAAGACACTGTGTGAGGTCTGCAGCAATGGGTGCTTGTGTATGTCCATTTCCCTCATTCCCCAATCAAAAAGCATAATAATATATCTTTATCAAATATACCACATATAGTATAAGCTAGCTAGCTAGGTATAGCTATCGTGAAATAATATTTCGATCCTTTATTATACATGCACAAATACATTAAATGTATCGGATCATTGCATTACCTGATGGAGAAAAGTCAATTTAATATTGGCTCATATCACCACAATGTTATAATAATGCTAACTGAGAAATATCTCATATTGTACCTACCTATACCGTGCCATGCCTAGCTAACAACAACAAGCCAACCAATATTATTATTGAGAGTATTTGTTTTAACTACAGATTTCAGCCTTAATCATTACATATGCCTAGTTATAAATATACAGTTGTCGACGTAAATAATATGATAGTACTCGCCAGCGCCATGCAACACAGGCAAGTAAAATTAAGTACTCATTGTCAGTATACAGTATAGTCATTGAAGCATTTTCCAGAAAATGTGGAACCATTACCTAACTTGAAGCTCAGGAGTTCTCACCGTTCCATAATTTTTAAAGTTACGTGGTCACAACCACGTAACTTTAACACATTCATGCCAGTAGTCATTCTTCATAAGTGATCACTAAGTCCATAAATTAATCGGTGGCGCTTTCCACTGAAGTTAAAAAAGTTAGGCAGTGAGATATTTTTCGTTTATACAATTACTAATCTTCTCTTTACCATTTAAACTTTCTCTACGTTCGTTACTGTACTTGTGCGTTCAGTTTGTTTGGTTTTTATTAGTTTAGTCTCCAGCCATCGTTTTTTTGAATAGATAGCAGCACGTGTCAGATTGAAGACGTAAGGAATATTGCCATCTAGTGACGTTGCATAAAACCTTGTGAAATTTTCTAACTACTCATTGATGTTTTTATTTTTCTATATTCAACTGGGAAAATTAATTGGTTTTCACATGATTATTTTTTTTAAAAATTTCAACTCATCTCATAATGTCAGTTACATATACCTATACTACTAAATTTCCTACATTTGATCCTAAAAAGTGTGAAAAATTAGCTATTGATCACAGAACTTTGGTAATGCGTGTCCGGCACGCACTGGGAGGATTTTTATTATATTACGGTTTCTATTGAGCGAAGAATGGTTATCTTATCGCTACTAATACCAGATTGTTGGTATACTAGAGGCCAAAAAAATCCTAATCGTATCATATCGGCACGTATTCTAACTTGAAAGTATATAATATATATGTAGTGTATTTCTAGTCACGTCCATCTTTGCATTTAGTGTTTCATGCATTGAAGGCCTAAAAAAAAATATAAACAATAGTTTGTTTTGCAAGAAAACGAACAGTATTTTTATTATAATTTATAATTTAAAAAATTAACCGTGGTTACTTTGCCTTCCGATTATTTTGTCCGCGGTTATTCTGATTTTTTCGTCCACGATTATTTTGTCGCAGTTATTTTGTCGTAGTTATATTTAATCGCGGCGTCACAAATTGGAAGCAAATTTTTTTGTTTTATTGTTTTGCACTTTTTTCAAGCCAGCTTTCTCGCTTTCTCTGTATATCTGAAATATTATCGTCGAAAAACTCACTATACAAACTAAATAATAATTTTTCATTTTAAAATATCCGTCACATTGTCGGTATTACAGATAACTTATAATACCGACAATAGCTCAAACCGTTAAAGGAATAATATTAACTCTTTGCACTCAAGAAAAAAAAAGTGAGTTGTAAATAGGCTGGTAAGACATGTAGCACATGACAACGACCGACGTTCTTCTTTTGACGGATTCTTTTGACGTTCTAACCTTGTTTCCCCAAAGTTGAATACTAAATGCGCTAAATACGTCCTCAGTGCTGTTTTTATTAGTTTTTAATCTTAAAAAGATAATTCAACGTGATTTTGTATTATTTTATTTACAATTTTTCTAATAAATGAATGTGTTTGTAGTTATTAAATAAAATATTCATGTAATGTGAAGTATGAGCAGTCATTACAGTTCAACATTCAGTGTGTCATGTGGTACATGTCTTGTGATCCAACAGACAAAACACCTTTAAATATGGTAGAGTTAATGGACAAGTCACCTTGTCATGCTGTACATGTCTTATAAGCGCAAAGGGTTAAAACACATAGCCATATAAAAGAATAAGAAAATGATAACAGAAGAAGTTAAAAACTTACAACTTTACCGGATCAATTTTTACAATAACAGTGTCCATGACCCATCTTATTGAAGTGGGTTGTATTAAAAAGACGGAGAGCAAGTTCCCGTCGCGTTAATCTCGTCGAGATATATGCATATCACATCAATTTAAATCTGTTTTCTTTCTGGGTGAAATTACCTGTGGCCACCTTATGTAATTAACTTGTTCTTATGTCGTAAAGTTTCCGAAATTGATTTTCTTCAGAACTTTATCAGTTTGTCCTACTTCTAGTTTAATTTCATAAAAATACATGTGTGGAAATTTTTTTGCTTTGAATTTACAACAGTTTACACATCACTAAAATCAAATATGCTTTATTGTTACACTTTCATTTACAGTTATGTATATTTACTATCCAACATATTTGCATTGTTATAATATTTATACACACAATTGTCTAGTGAATGATTAGCGTATGTAGATAACTCTATAAACAAGTATTGGTTTAATATTATAGTCTAACTCCCTGAGCCTATTCATATATCAATATTTTAAGATTATTATAAATTTATGGTTTAAGATCTTTCTCGATTGAATTATTATTGAAAAGGAAAGAGGTCATATATCATTTAAATTTTAGGTAATATGTTCTTCGTGTATACACCATAATATACCTACCTACATATATTGTCTCTACTCTGAACAGGGCATACATAGGGTATACAGTCTACATTTATGGTCTTTCGATGCTATTAACTAATAATTTACAATTTATTCTAACAATAAGTAAATCCGAACAGTTAATTTTCAAATAATAGTTCTATTGCTACTTTATCTATCTATTTACAGCTGCAGAAGTGGAACAATAAGGAGACTAATAATAAATATATTATCACTAAACATTTATATTTACTGTTCTGCAATACTAAAAATTACCTTTTTTTAGTCTGGATTGGGTATGCAAGAAAAATTACTTGGTCTGTATGTCTAAAACCGCAGTACGTATTTTGCACGGTACTGCCACAACTAATTATACGTAAAAGATTTTAAGCGAAATTTATACCTTTTTTCTTGAAACTTCTGGTTCACTGATTAATTTCTACTTCCCTCTTATATAAATTCGTTTTAAATTAGAACATATTTCTACTTCCCTCTTACATATATTCGTTTTAAATTAGAGGGTACAGAAAAAAAGGGACATCAAAAAAACTGAAATCGTTTATTTCATTTTTAGTCAAATTTTTCCTTGAAAAAATTAGTTTTGTACAGACTATACGATAAGAACGGTGAGAGGCGAGAGTAGGAGCGCTATCCATTTTCGGATCCGTAGAACACGATTCTGTAGAAAAAAAAATGTCTGATATATATATATATATATATATATATATATATATATATATATATATATATATATATATATATATATATTCCCGCCACCTTTTGACATTGTAGGGCCCCCCTATAGAACGCAAGAGCTGAAATTTGGTAAGTGGGGCTTATTCCCGATCCACCACATACTGTCAAAGTGGGGTCAAATTTTGGATCCGAACCAACCTTCAAGGGGGTGGCGGGGGGCAAAAAAACAGTAGAACTATTCCAAACCTGTTGGAAATAATGTTTTGGTTAATTATCTACAACATATCCAAAATTCAGCTTCGTAGGATGATTTGGAGGGAGTAGAGGGGGAAAAAATATTTTGGATGGATCTAACACGCCCACAGCCCCCCAGAATTAAGGTAGAGGGGTGAAATTTAGTATGTTGGTAAACTTCGCACCTTGGTTGTAATTTTTGGAGGTATTAATAAAATTGAACCCCCACCCCCATCATTTTTAAGCTACAATTTCTTGCTTTTTTGACATTTTCAAAGTTTGTACCACTAGCACAGGTCACCCACATAAACCTAGAAGGCTGAAATTTTGTATTCGGATTGAGTTAGTATCAAGGGGGTGCCTTTTGGGGGTCTCAACTTTTAACCATTACCCACACCATTTTTATACCAAAAAGAACAAAATTTTTCTTGTTTTTTAACAGTTTCGTTCGGGTCAAAATCTCCCCAAATAAACCTAGAGGGCTGAAATTTTGTGTATAGGTTAAGTTAATAGCCAGCTACTACTTTTTGGAGGTTTCAACTTTTAACCCTTACCCCCACAATTTTTATGCCAATATTTCCTTGATTTTTTGTTTTTTTTTGTTTTTTTTTTTTTTTTTTTTTTTTTTAACACGCCTAGAGACTCTCTGAGTAAACGTAGAGGGTTGAAATTTTGTACATGTATTGAGTTAGTATCCAGTTAGTGCCTTTTAGGGATTCCACATTACTTATCCCCCCACTTCTCCTATTTTTATATCGAAATTCAATGATATTGTTAAATGTGTTTAAAATACTTTATTTTTATACTATAATACAAGTAGGCGTATAGTAAATATAAAAATTTAAAAAAAAATGAACTTACTTTTATAACAAATGCAATACATACATATTAAGTAATTTAAAAATGTAATAAGTTAATGTTTATTAATAAAGTAGGAATTTTGAATTTTTATTTATAAAATAGAAATTTTGGATTCTTTTAGAAAGAAAAAATATCTTCATAAAGGCCTTCCAGTTTACTATTTAAAGTCCTTTTTTAATATTAAAAATATTTAAAGTTTCAATTACTTTGTCAATTTCACTAGAATTGAGTAGAATTTACTAAACGCGTTTTCAATCTCGCGACCATCATCAGAGTAATTGAAGAAATGTGAAAACGAGATTGAAAACGCGTTTAGTAAATTCTACTCAATTCTAGTGAAATTGACAAAGTAATTGAAACTTTAAATATTTTTAATATTTAAAATGAAATTTCACAAAGTAAACCTCTCAACAGTAAATCCTTTTTTAATATTTAAAAATCAAACACGAAGTAGGAATGCCCTCGTACGAATTGTGTTGGGTTTTTTCCTGCTAACTGCTATCGGCACCAAATTGAAATTTAGTGAGATTCAGCCCTTAAAAACTTAAAACCTTTTTTTAAAGCCCCGATCAGCCGGACACTCCTCATCAATTTTGAAACCACCAAAATGACAAATCGCTTGTAGACTTTCAAACACATTTCGCTTGTAGACATTCAGTACCGAAGATGAAGGGAAAAATTCGACTTCCGTGATGGGGCCCCGCTGCTCACGGCGTTTTTTATTTCGGACGCGCTATTCAAAAAATTTAAACAAGCTTTATATTCAAAGGCACTTTACAAAAAATATTTTTTGTACAAGTCGCCGTCTGACATCATCAAACAAATGGAACAAATGAAGCAAAATTAGACCTAGGTACCAAGTTTTCTGTCTATTTTTCTTTTTTTTTTCATTTTTATATTCAAGTAACTATAGTAACTTAAGGTTGTACGTCTAATTTTCATTCATTTGTTAATGACGTTAGACCAGGTATGGTCAAATACAGCCTGTGGGCCGAATTCGGCCCGAGTAATGAATTTATATGGCCTGCGAACAATTTTTCAATACTAGTATTTTTCTTAAAGAAATAAGCTTTGCTTAATAATTTTTAATTTTAATATTCCGTACAATAGGGAAACATTAAATTCCGTATCGAATCGTACGGCCCGTGAAAAAATTTTGTCCCAATTCGGCCCGGAGGCAAGAACAGTTGACCATGCCTACGTTAGACCATTTTTAGTTGATTTGAGCTATACAATACATATTTAAATTTTTTTTGACATTTTGCATTTTTTCTTGTACCCTTTCTTATGGGATTTTTCAAATTCAGGGGCGCAACAACCAGGGGGTTCAAAGGGTCTGGACCCCCTAAAATTACGTGGACCCCTCATAAAATGACGTAAATTTTCCTTCAATTTATTTTATTTATATTAAAAAATTAAATTTTTAGTGGTCTACTGATATTTTTTTTTTTTTTTTTTTGAAAATTGAATTTTTTGAGACGATATTTTCTATAACACTTTCCAATGTTATCGGAAGATTGCGTTATCAAAAAATTGGGTTATTTAAATTTTCGTTGGATCTCCCTGTAGACTTGTAGTTTGTGCAGTATTTGCGCCCCTGCTCAAATTAATGATAAAGGTCTAGGAGTAGGTCCAATTGCTAAATAATCACTTATTATTTTTCTTTTACTCGCTTTGTAAGAAATCGTTAGAGCCTTAACTATCCCCTCAAGAACAATACAATTTGAAACCTTACCGCAATTCTAGCTAATATACAAAAGTTTACGGTGAATTAATACACGTAAAAAAAGCCTTTTCTTCAACAAACATCCATTTGCAATGTGACAGCGACCACTTTTTTTTATATTAATTAAAGAATTTAATAAAACGACTACGTTTAAAATCTTAGTAATTTTTTGGAAAAAAAAAGAAATTTCGCAACTATTTATAACTCTTAAATTTTTAAGATTCATTTTATTTCCGAATTGCAATTTACAAACTTCAAAAGTTTGTCAAGTATTCCTCTAAAATGCCGTTTTTTAAACGCATCATGTTTTCCTTTATCAACATAACAAACATTTAATGACTAAAAAAAGAAAAATATGAAAAAATATTAAATCTAATTTTATAGAAAGAGACAGGAACGATAAATACATTAACTATGTAAGTATAAACATATAAGCGAGAAGCGAACGATAACAAAACAAAGTGGCTCTGAATTGTATAAAATAAATTGACATAATATAGTAGTTACTTGCACATATGACACTTAAAGACACGGAGGCGGGCCTCTGTACGCCATTCGCTTGTTACGGCTGCCATGTTTGTAATTAGATGCGGCTTTGATAACAATGTAAACTGCTGTAAGCTCTAATCATATATTGTATTTATTGTCAATACATAATTATTATTATTACTCTATGTGTATGCAACTAGCTATATATACATACGTACCTAACCTAGCTAGTGTATATAGACCGGGAGGCGGTAATAAGAAAGTGTTTACCCATCGAGTTAAAGAAAATTTCATTTTTCATCTAATAGTTTATCATTCGAAGTTACTAAAATGCTTTGTCGGCCAGGCCAACTCTTGTCCGGTTACGCGGGCCGACCTCAAAAAGTGGTCAATTTTTCGAGGCCCCCTTACCCATCGAGTTAAAGAAAATTTCTTTTTTCATCTAATAGATTATCATTCGAAGTTACTAAAATGCTTTGTCGGCCAGGCCAACTCTTGTCCGGTTACGCGGGCCGACCTCGAAAAGATGTCAATTTTTCGAGGCCCCCTGACCCATCGATTTAAAGATAATTTCTTTTTTCATCTAATAGATTATCATTTGAAGTTACTAAAATGCTTTGTCGGCCAGGCCAACTCTTGTCCGGTTACGCTGACCGACCTCGAAAAGTGGTCAATTTTTCGAGGCCCCCTTACCCCCCTTACAATGTAACAAATATGTTGGCCTGGCCGACAAAGCATTTTAGTAACTTCGAATGATAATCTATTAGATGAAAAAAGAAATTTTCTTTAACTCGATGGGTAAGGGGGCCTCGAAAAATTGACCACTTTTCGAGGTCGGCCAGCGTAACCGGACAAGAGTTGGCCTGGCCGACAAAGCATTTTAGTAACTTCGAATGATAATCTATTAGATGAAAAAAGAAATTTTCTTTAACTCGGTGGGTAAGGGGGCCTCGAAAAATTGACCACTTTTCGAGGTCGGCCCGCGTAACTGGACAAGAGTTGGCCTGGCCGACAAAGCATTTTAGTAACTTCGAATGATAAACTATTAGATGAAAAATGAAATTTTCTTTAACTCGATGGGTAAACACTTTCTTATTACCGCCTCCCGGTCTAATATTATGTAGGTTTACTTATGTGTGAGTAATTCTACAAGAACTACTTCAATCAATGTTCATAATAAATATTATGTGAGCAATGGAACTACCATTCTACTTATTTACGCTGAAACTTGAATTACCTTACAATTTTTTTTAAATACGTTTTCAATGTCATATCTTCATTGGTAATAATTTTTTTTTAAAGACATTTGAAAAACCCATCTTGCGACGCTGCATCTGATTTAGAGTTCCTTATACACTCACTATGAAAAACGGGTATGAAATTAAAGTTTATCCATATGATAAACTCTTTGAAAACAATTTTAATTTTTAAACGATTTAAAATAAAAATTATTGTACTAATGGTGGAAGCGTGGGAACTCACCTACATATGAATGGTTCACGAGACAAATGTTGATTAACCCTAGAATCATACGTTGGTCTACGAGAAACGTTAATCATACATCGACGTCGTTTTGACGGATGGACTTTTTACGGAGAGTTTTAGAGTTTATTTGCAAAAAACATTTTTTTTACATAACAATACTACAAAAGCGAACAAAATATTTAAAAAAATTGGATTTGGAAAAATTTCTTAATGTAAATATTTATTAATTTTTTTAATCTTTTTATCAAAGCATATTTTCATTATAAAAATTAAAAAATAGATAAATACATCAATTGTATCATAAAACATGTGTTTCAAATAATTAATTTATGAACTATTATGAGTCAGTGGACATGTGTGACTTTACAGAATGTGAAATTTCTCAGTCATAAATATTCCTATAGATATGTAGTTATTTCCCCATTAGGCATATTTGTAAATTTTCTAAAATTTGTTAGTAATTTTTCGAATAAGATCTCAATAAATAATAAAAATTAAAATATTTTTAATTTGTTGTTGTTAAAATTTGTTTGTAGTTGTTTGATTAAATTGTTAATCTTTTATTAAGTCACTTGAAACGCATTCTTTAGTTATCGATTCAATATATTAAAACTTCAGTATTATGTCGTCTCTATAAGTCAAACAGCTGTAATCATCTTTCACATTATCATAATCATTGAATAAATTAATTATAACATGCATATCTTTAATAAATTTTAGAAAAATTAGGAAAACTTTTATATGTGAAGTACAATTACATCGACGTCCTTTTGACGGACACTATTTCAATACAAACAAAATGACAATGACTATAAACAAAATAAATACGTCTTATGTGTTATAACAACAAATAAATTAGATAACAGAAATCTCACAGCAAGCAGGTACCGACAAGTTGTAATATTGGAGCAGGTAGAGAAGTTCGTTCGTCGTTTTGACGTGTACGTATGATTCTAGGGTTAAGTTCACTCTTTCAATTTTTCAAAATTCAAAAGTCAAAATACTCGATTAAGTCCCTACTTTTTATAATTATAGCATATCTCTCTAATATTAATTAATTAATTACGCACATTATTAATGACCAATTTTTTTGTACTAATGACCAAATTTCAAAAAGACATTTGCGTTATTTTGCCATTTTTTATGGACTTAATCAATTTAGTTGGTGAACCATTCATATAGCCTATAATGACTGTATAATATTCTTTATAACAGTGTGGCCATTGGAACCATATCCGCCATATTCAGGCCAAATTTGAAGTGAGTAACCGTAGTAACAGAATAAACAAGGTATACAAATTCAATGCATTTGGCCTGTTAATGGCGTCAACCAATTAAAAACTAGACCTACTAATGGCCACACTGTTATCAAGTATATTATAAAGTCACTGTAGCCTAATGATTTCAATTGCCAAAATAGATTTTAAGGAAATATATCTACATTGTTTAGATTAGGATCAGAAAACGATGCAACGGCTCTTTAGGGTAAAATATGCGCTTTAGAAAAAATAGTAATAAAAAATTAGACAGTCAACATTAGAATGGCAAATTATTTTCTGTGCCTGAATCTACATGAGAGAATATACTTTATATATATTAGTTACTAACTACACTATTTATGCTCTGTTAATTCACTTATCAACCCATGTAAAACACCATTGATTTATATATGTACATTAAAATAATCTATTTATCTTAAGTATCTGTCTAATTATCTACTATAGCAATGAAAAACTCGTAAAAATAGCTGCTTATGAAACTGTTAAAAAATTAAAATACCGACCAATTTTAAAAAAATACGTTTGAAATTTTCCTACACAGAAAAGAAAATCTGTAAAAAAAGAAGAATATTAATTTGAATTTGAAAGAGGAAATTTCAGTTTTATTTTTTAACAAGAAAATAGCCGAGATATGACCCTTAAGATTAAAAAATAAAAACTGAAGTGCTTTAAAGTTGGAAGACGGAGAATATAATATATTTTACTCAGGAACTAAAACTGTATTTTCTCGAAAACTTTTAGAAACTTTGGTTGACTTATACCTCATTTCTTCACTCTGATTTTCATAATTGTATGTTAGTGAACGTTGTTACTCACAATTATTAAATTTAGTAATAGTAAATTAAATTAAAGCTATAACTCAATAAATTTTAATTTCCCTATGTTTCTTTTTCAAAATACCTCCATCTGAGAAAAGTTTTTAACTCTTAAATGATTTAGAGCTTATCTGATAGAAGATCTGAGCTACCAACAATCAAGTTTTTAGATAAAGCGATAGAAATATAAGCTTTTTGAAAAGTTATGGATAACATCAAGTCACAAAATGTAGTAAAAAAATAGTAAAAAAAATAGTTCTATATAAACCTTCTTCTAAATTTTACCTAAAATAATTTGTATAACTTCTCGTACTGTAAATCGAATGAAAAAGGCCAATGTACCGAATTTTTCACAAGTTCTAATTATTAATCCTTATTTTAAGTGGAAGAATCTATTTTTTTTAAAAATGTTTTTTATTTTAAAGCCAAATAATTCGTCTTTCAGTAAAACTCGAATTTTATTTATTTTGGTTTTCAAAATTAGTTTTATATTTTCATCTCCAATCCTCAACCTATCCAATTAGAAAACTTTTATTTCATGTTAATTTTAAGAAATTTTAAATTATTTTATTACATTTTATTTTATTTTCGTTTCATGCGCTTATAATTTTTTTTTATTAACTATAGAGTATCGCAGTATGTTGAAATTAAAATCACCCACATGGACACAAGCACAATTAAAGGAAGCGATAGAGGCGGTGGTAACGCAAAAAATGCGTTTTACCCAAGCCTCAGCACGTTACGGAATACCAAAGGGCACACTCTACGATAATATCTTAGGAAAATCGAAACGTATGGTAGTACTTGAAGAAGCTGGTCTCACGAAAGCTGAAGAGGATGCTGTTTTGGAATTTTGTTGCGACGTATCCGTATCACCGTATAATCGACGCACTAAAAAATCATTATCATCCGTTTTAAGTTTTGTCGAGAAATTGCGACGTGCTCGCGATCCTGAATTTATGTTTACCGGCTTATCCGGTTTTCGTTGGTGGTGGGCTTTTTGCAAAAAGCACAGTATTGTCTCGTTATATTACGAGAATAATAATTCCAATAAAAATAATTCGAGTTCGTAATTTTAATTTAAATCAGTTTTTTTTTTTTTTAAATTCGACGAATTCAAATTGAATTCCTCAAAACTATTTCTCTCACTTTGAGTCTAACCGATTAATAATATTGATACTTTCCGTCTACAAATCACTATGCAATAATATACATAATTTGTATAGTTATTCTAAAAATGTGCACCACACATTCCTTCTCCAAATTCCATAAAATTCATTATAAAATAAAAAAATATAACATTCCTCAACCTTTCCAAATGATATTACTATCTTTTTTGAATTCAGTATTTTATTCAATATTTTTTTTAATCGTTTAGAAGTCTCTAGTACATTAATTAAATTAAAGTCAAATTAAATTCAGATAGTTTTTTGTTTTTTTTGTTTTTTTTTGTTTTTTTTTTAAACTAATAACTATTATCTTTAAAGTATTTGAAGGGGCAAGTCCGCAAGTGGAAGAAGAAGTTATATAACATTCTTTTCAAAAGTTTAATTTTAACGATTTCTTTTTTAAAAAAATACCAAATATGTAATTTTGTTAAAACCAAATTTGATTAATTATATGATTTTTATAACTTCTATTTCCACTTGGCCTTTCAATTTAAATAGTTTAGGTTAGTAAAACGAATAAAGTAAACAAAATTCGTAGTGAATAATTCCTCTAATAGTAAGATGATGACGTCAGTAAATCATTCCTCAGCAATAATGACATACACATGAACTACTTCTAATGTTCTAATTAAAACGAATTTACCATATGAATAGTTTAGATACCAATACTGTAAATCAAATTCATTTTTTTGTAAATTTTGTTCGAATAAATTTTTTTTTTATGTCCAAAGCCCGCCCTTCTTTGGATTCCTCATATGATTTATATTGGCATTAAAAGACATTATTTTCTTGTTTTGTTTTGTGGTAGATACAAAAATGATATTTTTCATTATATTTTCTTGTTCAACTATTTAGATATTAAATCTCTCTCACCTTGTAAAAATGTGCCTTCAGTTATTGATATTAGATAAAGTTGACTTTAAATTTTTTTATTCCTTTTAAAATTTACAAAATTAAATCATTAGTTTTAAGTCATTCCAACTACGTATATAAATCAAAATTTGTGGCTTAATTTACAGATAAGGTAATTTTTTTAATTTTAAATTAATCTGTTCATACTTATAAAGTGCGTATAGAAATATTTGTAATATTCTTGTGTTTTTCTTTCTGTTTTCATTATTTTTATACCCTACCTCTTTTAACAGAATTATTGAAACTTTGTTTAAAAATTTATTGCATGTTTGGTCTTTTAGTATATAACGAAAATTCAAAATCAAACCATTAACAAAATGACTGGAATAATACGAATATTCCTAAACGTACTAAACCTGTTACATTATATGAATAATAAATAACAGTCAGAATTATGAACATGTATTACTTTTTTTGTTTTGTTTTTTAAAAGTATGAATAGTTTTTCCAAAATATATGAGATGTTTAAAACTGAAATTAAGCCTAAGCAAAATTGTTTACTTCCTATTAAGAATTGTGTTACAAAATCTAATTAAATCGATATTCACTACTCCTTTATTAAATTTTATTTCTGTTAAAGTCATTTAAATTCGTTGAATTTTTATATAAATATATATTTTTTATAAAGCATTTAAAAGAAAATCATCGTTAGAAGCAAAAAAGTTTTGTTAAATTTTTATAACTGTTTTCAATTAATTTTTTTATATAATAAGACAAATTAGTACAAAAATAAAAACAATTAATTAAAGACTGTTAGTATTTTCCAGTTTTCGCACAATGATAACTATTTTTAAGTGAAAAAAATATTTCATAGTGTTTCAATATTCCATATTCCTAATCACAAATGTGACAAGCTTCAAAATATGCGTCTTTAGGCTTATTATTGTTTAATTCAAAATAGAATTATATTTTGTTTTATAACAGAGTTAAAATATTGTTTTGAAATTATTCTTAATTTTTATCTAATTTCAGGAGACTATCTTTATTTTAAATAATATGAATAATACAGCAGTGCTTCAATCAACACGAAGCAATGATTTGGATAACTTCTGTTATATTTTTTAGACTAATTTCAATTTATTAAAAACTATACTTACAAACTCACTTCAAACTTGTAGTGCTCACTTCGAACAAAACTCACTTAACTCACTTCGAACAAAAATGTAAAAAATAAATATGTATTAATGTTAACGGAATAACATTTACGTAACGACATTATAAAATAACACATTATTGTATAATTAGATCCAGGACACAGGTAGAATGATGTGCCTTAGAATTAATGAATTAGGTTTAAAAATTTAGCTCATTTATTAACAAAAATATTAAAATTAATAAAATTAGTTGATAAGTAATTAAAATCTTAAGACTACACAACTTAGATTATATTTTTTGTAAAATAATTATTCTTATGACGCATTAAAGGTGCCTTAGAGACGTATTTTATCAACAATTAAGTTCAGAGTGTTTTAGAATATTTCAAATATAATTAATAATAATAATATATTTCGTTTTCAAGACACAATGTTTCAAAATTTCTGAAAATAAATAATAAAAAATAAGTAAATGATTAAAATAAAAATAACAGAAAGAGTGGCCACATTTTTTTTTAGATGATGTTTTCGTTGATTTTGTGAGAGGTATTCAAAAAAAAAACGCCCTGTATATTTTCGTTATTTTAAAATCAGGTCAATTAATTGTATGATGATCATTATAATACAACAAGAGTATTTTTATCAGTTATTGACATTATTGTAGAAGATATTTTTGTAATAAACATCCCAGAATAACTATTAATTATTATTCAACATTTTCCATAATTTTCGATATCATTTTATTTCCTTCAGGACAATTTAATTTAATTATTTGCTTTATTGTGAAAATTAAAACAGCTTCAGTGTTAAATTTAATCGACGAAAGGCGATCGAATTTCTAGAATTTTTTTTATTTTTATATTAATTGATTCTATAAACTAATCACGTATTTTTTTTTTATTTCAAACAAATAATGACAGTGCTTAATAAAGCTAATAATACCAGCACATGTACATATTTCAGACTTTAATTTATACTTTAAAAACATAATTATATTATGAACTCAAATGAGGATGATTAAGTATTTTCTTCTAAAAAACTTTTTAGTAATATTAAAGATTTCGAATATGTACTTGCAAATAATTGACCTGTCCACAACCTGCAATAAATATGTAAATTTTAACAGCATTAGTTACTTTAATTTTAATTTCTGAACTGTTTTTTTAAGACAATAAATTACTTTAAAATTTATTTTCTTTAAATACTTTAAAATTTATTAACTTTAAATACGTAAAAAATAATGGCCGTATTCGATGACACGGTACAGCAAAAGCAAAACTTAGAGAAAAAACATTCTGCGTCTGCATTAGGCTAGCGCAGAAATCGAAAAGTCTTAACTGACTGTACCGTTGAAAATTACCAGTATTACTCAAATAATGGTTACAGAGATTGCTATTAGTTACTAATATAGTAAAAAATGATTTTAAATTTTCATGGACGAAAATAAGTTTAAACAGTTGAGGAATTAATACACATATATAATTTTTTTTCTTTATACTTTAATATTTTGTATAGAACCCAATTTAAAAACACTCAGTTAGAATAAATATATATTAAGAAGTCTGATATTAATTTAGTTATTAACTTGCCAATGTAGAATTATGATTTTGAAATAATATCATTCTGCATTCTGCGGTTTTTTCTTGCGCTTAATTAGAAAAGAGTGACGAAAACTATTTATTTTTATTACGCCTTAAAATTTATTATGTTTATTGATATTATAACTTTATAACTAACAATGTTCTTTTATAATACTGTATGTTAATTTTTTATATAATTTTTTTTTAATTATTGTATTTCTCAACATTCCATTTTTATGTAACTATGTTAAAAAAAATAAATGAAAATAAAGGAAATATATTTGAAAATGTGTAAAATGTTATTTTTTCATTTCAGATATGACATCATGGTAAATTTATATCATTTTTTTTAATATTATTCTCATTTGATTAAAAAAATTTTAAAATCATATAGTTTTTAAATTAAACTTAAAATGTTGAGATCGGCAGAAAATTGCGTATATATGTACATATTCAAAATATTATTTCCAAATACTCAACATAAAACTACTATTTCTTAAGGGGGAACACCACTATAATACTTTTTTTCTATTATGGTTTTTTTCATCTATTATACAAATTATTTAAAGCCTAAGAAAAAAATATTTTATTTATGACACACTGAAATATTTTCGTACCAAGTTTCATTAAAAAATAATAGAAATTCAGATAGATATAAACTGATTTAAAAAAAGAATAGTCTAATAATTTCTCAAAATCTGGTTTTAGGAACCATTAACACTAATAACTGACTTTTACTGGTAATTTATAATATTGCCTATACAACTTAAACATTTTCTTGCACATAAAAACATAAAATGAAAAGAATGAGCACTTTCTTTCAGGCAAAAGATATATGCTTCACAATGACATTTTACCATAGATTACAGAAACCGTCATCAAGGCCGTGGAGAGAAATAGCGAGCCCCGGGAACAAAGTACATTTCTTCAATTTTTTCCCAAAAAAATTACTGACAAGCAAAAAAAGCTTGTTTTACTTTTTTCCGGGCCCCTACCAACCGCTTCCGGGCCCCTACCAACCGCTTCCGGGCCCCTACCAACCGCTTCCGGCCCCCACTTCCAGCTCGGACCCCAGGGCTGCAATCCCGGCTACCCCACCCTCTCGTCGGGCCTGACCGTCATAAATGGCGTCGATCTTCTGCATAGATACATGTTTGGAGGTTTTTAGAATGCCTGAATGCTTGATGAATTGGCTGGTATTAATCGTCCAAGGAGTTAAACATAAAGTCTGATTGTTTTTTTAATTTTTTTATTTTAAGAGCACTAAAAAACGTTGTTTTTAAAATAAAATAAAAAAAGGCTATAAAAAATTATATACACTTAACGACAGCAGTATTATTAGTATTCGAATTAGTATTCGAATTATCGATCCTATCAGATTGAAATATGTTGTTTTGATAAAAATACAATTAAAAATTCATGTTCATTTTTAAGTAATAAGAAATCAAAAGTTTTTATTTACCAAATTGCCTTATTTTTGCAAACTTTTCGTAAAAATAAATTAAATTTTTTACTATTCAAAGTGGTGTTCTGCCTTAATTTAGAAAGAAAATTTAATAAGTAACTTGAAGGTTTAAAACTATACGATTTTTATTTTAAAATAAGAAGACAGTCGAACAATAAATACTAATGCAACTTGTATTTGCGTTTTCAGCAGACAGCTACCAATACCAGTTACAATCGATGTGGCAAAAATGTTGGAATACAAACCAAAGTCTTGTCCATAATTTGCGATTTCGTGAAAGAGGACCACTTAAGTCATGGCGACCGGAAACGATGGCGGAAGCGATTTTTTCCGTTTTAAAAGAAGGTTTATCATTATCACAAGCGGCTAGGAAGTATGATATACCATATCCAACGTTTGTATTGTACGCAAATCGTGTCCACAACATGCTGGGTCCATCTGCTGACGGCGGTACAGATTTAAGGCCGAAAGGTAGAGGGAGGCCTCAGAGAATATTATTAGGAGTTTGGCCGGATGAACATATACGTGGTGTAATACGGGCTGTCGTTTTTCGGGATTCACATCAAGCTATTAAAGAAGAAGCTCAGCTTGCAGCTGCATATCCACGTCTTCATGTAAGCGCAGATCTGATACAAGGTGTTTTTGGAGTGATAGAACTTTTAACAGAGATATTCGTGATAACAGGTAACCTTTGGTTTGGTATTTGTGTTCAGAAAAAAATTTGCAAATTATTACAAAAATTGCATAAAAAAAATGACATCGCAAAACTATATTAAAATTTATTTTTAAAAAAAATTGAATATGAATATTATTTCAAGAAATGGTCAGGTGAATTCTCCTCCTTAATTTCTAATTTGGCGCAAATGGGATATTCTCTTAGGATTTGTGAAATCTCTGGTTTATTCTAATAAACTAGCAACAATTGACGCTTTGAAAGCCAACATAACTAGTGTTGGTGCCGAAATAAGGCCCCAATTAGTTGATAATGTGGTTCGAAATTGAACTAGATTGAAACACGTGATTTATAAAAGGTAGTTGCGGACTTGCGGTGAACATATGTCAGAAATTACTTTCAAACAATAAATACCATAAAACCATCTTTTAAATAAATAAAAAATTGGTCTCCAGTTTAACTTATACATAGGTGTTTTATTTCAATTTAAAGTTCTATCACCCTAAAAAAAACATCGTTTAAATTTTAATTATCGCTGAAAAGAAATGATCATGATATGTAATAAAATTATTGTTAAATTTTAGGATGGATTAAGTGTCCATAGCTATGGAGCACCTGGTTCATGCGGTAGCAACGGGGGTCCAGATCCTAGTGTATCTCCAGGTGCAGCAGCGGCAGCTGCTGTTGCTGCAGTAGCTCAGGGACTTCGACAACAAATGTGCAGTATGGTAGCTGCAGCGTCGCATCACGGTGGCTTAGGAGGTCTTATTCCTGGTATAGGTTCAAGAGGTAGTCCGACAGACTCAGCGCACGATCTACGAATAAGTCCAACTGCATCACCTTTAGACACACCTTTATCGTCACCGTTAGCTTTAGAACCTGCCCTTAATTTAGCTACAATTGGTAATAGTGTGGAGGTTGGTATAGGTGTCTCGGGTATGGGATACAAACCGCCCCGGGGGTACTCATCACCTCGACCAGAAAGTTTATTCCAAGTAAGTAGTGATAAATGAAAGTAAAAATTATTTTCTTTAACAGCTCCAAATTTATTTGCAGGATGAAATAGAAGATTTAGTAAAAAGTCCTTTACAATTAACTTCGCCACGTATGGCGTTGTCAGATCCAAATAAAGATGTACCCATTAAAATGGAGCCGTTAACAGAATGTCGGAGCGAATGAGTGAAAACATCGCACTGTACACACAATGTGATAAAAATTATTCTTTAATTAAAAAATGTGTTTTCAATTTTATCATTTATTATTAATTAATTAATTATTATAAAAAAAAGAAAAATATTATTAGATAAAATCTTTATACATTTTCCAAATTTTAGCTTATAGTAAATTTTGGACATTTTTATATAAAAAAAAAGTATATATATCTAGAAGCCAAAGTTCGGCCAGTTTCCGAAAAGACTGTATGTTTAAGTATATGTAAAAATTCAAAATTATATAAATGTTTAAAATATTACTTATATTTTCAATTAATTTTATTTCAAACATCACATTGTTTTTTCGGGGATCATAACCCGTTACACTTTACCCAGCGACAATCCAAACAAATAAACTTAACAGACAACAAACAGCTTATGTGACTTATGTCATTCCATAATCTGCAATATTTTTCTTCATAAATTGCCATAAGCTTTATAAATATTAAAATGCAATAAAGAAATATTCTAAATGACAAAATACAAATACAGACACCTAAAACCAACCTCGTTGTAATATGGTAATTAATATAATCGAATGATTAACTGAAATAATGATAACGCTTTTGAGTTTCTTTTGCCTACAACACTTTTTTGTATTTGAAAAAAATAAAAATAAAAAATAAGTCAAACGTCCCGTTATTATGTTATAATTATTAGACTGATATTTTAATGTCAGCTTTATTTCTAACTGGGCAGATAAGACAAATTCAAAATACACAATTGCAAAAGACTCAAAACAAAGAAAATATTGAAATTGTTTCAATTATAACTTTTCAGATAAATTAATTGTAAATATTATAAATTTCGAAACTTTTTTAAGGGTAACGTCTAATGTGGGTTTGGAAAAAATCATTTTTTTTATTCTTCATTTTTCTAAACGCCCCAAGAATGTAATGTAAAAATTTAAATTCCTAGGTTTTTTAGATTTTATAACCATTTATTGTATTATATAATATAAATAAATATCATATATCTGAGAAGGTAAAACAAAAACTTTTAATCTTGTTTTTCTCGAAACTCTCAAAGATGATTCACAATTTCACATATATATAGTATTCATTTAAAGTTTCGGACCTTTTCAATATAGTACATTTTTGGAAAATTTTTCAAGTTTGAGGTTTTTAAGAATAAAAATTTTAAAGTAATTTAAACTTTCGGAACGTGGCATTCCTAACAGAAAATTCAGATTCTACATTGAATTCAAACTTCAATAATATTCGAGTTATTTTAAAATTTTTTGCCATTTTTAAACTAATTTATGAGAATTTATATCTTCTGAACATGTCGAGAGAAATAAATAAAATTAAATCAGCTGAAAAGTGAGTCGAAACACATTTCTTTTAAAATTAAGTAAAATTATTTTTTTTTTAATAGAACACTTTCTGTTTAATATCACTAAATAGAAAATTGTAAATTCTGCTTATCTCCATCAGGTTTTCCTATATCTAAAATTGATATTTTGGAAGTTACACGCAATTTATTTTCACGGTTTTCACAGTGACCGCTTGAAGAAATGTAGTTTCGAGAAAAATTCATTTAAAATTTTTGTCTGTCATTCTTATATACTGTATATATGCATAAATACAGTACTCTTTCTAAATACTATCGGCTAAAAGCAGTATCCTCGCTTTCGGTCCTGTTTTGCTCGAAATAAAAATAGTAAATACGATTTTCCAAAATGTCTACACCAGACGGTATCCTTAAATTGATTTCAATGTAAGCAACTGTAACGAGTCTTTATAAATCAATTCAGTTCTTATTCTATTTACACATAATTAATTAATACAGTCCATTTTATAAACAAAAAAGTTATAATTGTCAATTGATTTCAGTAAAAATAATTCACTCATAAATTCAGTTTATTAAAGAATAACCATAGAAAAATATGGCACTATTCTAAAAATTTATCTAAAGTTCAGGTGTGATTTCAGGTAATAAATTTTTATTTAAAAATTTTGCATGCAGATTGTTGTTAGACTATCCTTAAAATTCTTGATGTTTTTAAACTCTTGTAAAAGAAAATTTTTTAGCTAATACAACTTAATCGTATGAAAAATTGAAAACAGTACAACCGTTACAATTATTAATATAATAAAAAATTAACATATTATGTATTATGAATTATGCTCGATAGATTTAATAATTATTAACTAAACAAATGACACATACAGATTTTAATGGAAAATATGTTTGTAAGTGTTTCCATAAATTCATCATAAATTTTAAGGATTTCCATTAATCATGTATTTTCCAATTTCCTATTCTAGAGATACAATGTACAAAACAAAATATTTAAAAAAAAAGTAATAGAATTAAATTAATTAAACACAAATTAAGAAAACAAAATATCTTATGCTAATAATATAAATAAACAATATCATAAAAATAAATAGTGCAATATTATTAATTATTAATATAATTTTTCTTAGAAAATTTGTTTTAAATCTATCATTAAATGAACAAAAATAAATTTAACACTCCTGTTATACGAAAACTGAAAATTAGTAAAAGAATTTAGTACAAATTAATAGCGCAATAATTTAATATTAATAAAAAAATTAATTACATCCCAATAGAAAGTGCCACCAAAAAAATACATTAAAACGAAAGTTACAAAATTGTAAAAGTTTGTTTTAAAAAAATTTATATGACAGATTTTCAACGCAAAAAAAGAAAAATCTAATGTAAAATTAAATACTTCTAGGCGCTCCTATCATACTTTAAAGTATAGAGTCAGTAAGATATTTAACAGATAATTGACCTATGGAAATATTTACTATGTATAAGCAAATATTTAGTGCAATAGATCAAGAGATGGCGACAGATTTTAGTACACGATTCTCGTGCTTATGCCTCTGAGAATATTGAAAAATATGAAAGTGCTAAGAAAAATAAAGTAAAATTTGGGTGCCTCTCGCGTGGCTTTCATATGAAAAATTTAATTTTTTCGCAAAAAAAAATATGTGCTTAGACAATTTTTGCGCTTATGCGCAAGCGTGTCATGATGATAACTTTTATACATACTTTTTCCAGGGCCAGATTTACCCTAAGTGCCGCCCCTGCCGTTCCCTAAAAAAAATATTTTCTTAATATAACTTTTTAACTTATCCCTGCAAAAAATATATAACGAGCAAAAAAAAAAATTCAAATTCTAAATTTTGCCGGCCTCTTAAAAATTTTGCCCCTAGTGACGAGCGGTTTCAGCACTTTCATATTTTTCAATACTCTGAGGCATAAATGTAAAAATCGTATACCAAAATTTGTCACTATCTTCTAGTCCGCAGGAGTGACATCTCCAGCTAGCAATTCTAACAAAAAGATAAGTAATAGCTTACTATTATTTATTAGTAACAGTCAAAGGTTAAAGACCAAAGAACAAAAACGTCAGATTGTTATGTAAATGATTTTAGACAACAGTTTTAAGATACTTTTTCAGGTCACGGTGAAACGCTCATTTTTAGCGTTAAAAAGGTCATATAATCAAATTTATAAGAGTTTGATAGGCTAATTAAAAATGAACGTTCCAATGTGGCATAAAAAAAAACAGTTTTAGGTATAAGCCTAGATTATACCAACCTACTTAAAAAGGTACAGAAGACAAATTTAAAATAATATATACAGGTGGAAGCAGAATTACTAGACACCAAAAACTGAACTGTATTTTCAACTACATTCTCTATCCTTACCAGATGCATGTTACTGCCAAGCTATACACGCAAATATTAATATAACAATCAGATATTACGGTCTCTTTATATTTTTTAATTACTTAAAAAATTTTCGCTCAAAGAGTTAATTGTAAATATTTTCATAGGGTTCTCGCATAAGCAAATATATTACAATTTTCAGTCTTCGATAATTTGTAATGTTCATCTGGTCTCATGTTTTATAAAATGTTTTATTTATTAAATGTTTATAATTTATTTTAAATACATCTATTGTAAATATTATATTTCGTAATTAGAAGGATCTACCAATAGAACAATCATTACAATTTTATTTAAAGCAATTTCATATACATAGAAATAAAAAAATAAATGTCATATTCTCTAATGTGAAGATTATTAACATATAAAGGCATTGAAGCCCTTATGAGAAAAATATGACTAATCAGACTTGAATTATTAGTTTTAAGGTAACAGATTTATGATAGAATCATTTAAATAGTAATATTACATTAAGAAATAAATAAACTGTATCCTCCCTCGTGCAGTTTGCAAAAGTGCATCAAATTATATCTAACTTGTAAAGAATTTTCAAATGGTATGTGGTGAAGATAGCTGTGTCATCTTTTGACAAAATTAAAATTAGTTAAAACGGGTCTGTTATCACATGAAGTTATGAAGCTTATAATTAAAGTATCTAAAGCAAAACTTTCTGAAAAAAAAATTCGAATTTGATTTTGGGAGTTGGTAACTATTATACCCCATTTTGAATAGTTTTATTTTTTACCACTAGATAGCATTGTTGCAACAGCCACTTACCATTTACCAATTCTATGAAAAAAAATTATTGTAAGAACACACATTATTTCCGATAGAAAAGTTGTAAATGTGTACATTTACAAATAAATCAATTATTTTTATTTTTTAGAAAACTCAAGAACAAGATTTGTGTATTAGAACTTCACTATATTCACAAGTTTGCTGTTCTATTTGACATTTTTTTACATAGAAACGGATAACTCTCAGTTTCTACCACGACTTAAGTCAACTTAAGCCTATTCGTAGTAGTTTCATTGATCGCCAGATTACATTACTGTACTTTAACTGACTTAAAGTGTATCATCTATACAATATTATTTTACCAAATGGAATTTTATGTTATTCGCGTATATTTAAATGATTCAATTATATGTTTTAAAGTGGATTTTTTTTTAATAATCTTCCATTAGCCATTTGAATCAAATACTACATACTGTACAGACCGATTTTCTAAATGCATATACATAAACATTTTAATCATTAAATTCATTATGTGAATGTGAGGCATGATTAGAAATGCACCAGTTTGCATATTGAATTCTATTTTTTATAAAACAGTTAAAAATACAGCAATATAATGAATCCTTCAGTCTGTTATTGTTTTGTTATATAAAGCACTGGTTTAGTTATACATTTTTAAAATAGCAATGCCAAATGTATTATATATATTTAAAAAAAAAAAAAGAATCAGTAGAATATTATTAGTACATAGACGAAAGAATTCATACAAATAATATTTAATATTCTTTACTTCTTCATTATATGTCGTGTCTGTTACGTGACAATTGCTTAAAGCAACCAAATACGTTTATTTCAATCCAATAAAAATAATTACGTTTTAATATACTTTCATCGACATTGCATACATTTCTGTTTTTACATTTTGTTCACAAAAATTGTATTCTGTCGGTTTTGTTAGTACAAAATTTCATAAAAATAAAATTCTTTAATCATATTACTGTTACTTACAAAAAAAGAAAATTAATTAAAGTTTGTACTAACAAAATTATTTATTTAATAAAAATAAACAGTTATGATATTTTTGTATATCAAAATATCAAAAATAATAATTAGCAAACCTGAAGTTTACAAAGTGATCCAAAATTGTTTAACTCAGTTAATGAAATTCTGTTTCATTAAACTTACAAAAAAATCCAAAGAAAAAATAATTTTATATAGGTAATCCGATTGATATTAACTTCAATATGTAAAATTTTAATAGAGTGGAATTTTTTCGTTGCCTTAGTAAGTTAACAATAAATTAACAAATATTTAATTTGTGACAAGTATTTAATTTGTGACTTCATCCAAACTTGTAATTACGGTCATTTTAAGGATGTTTAGCCATTTTAAAAAGTTTAAATATTTCAATAATTAGCAAAGTAAAAAAATTATAATAAACTTATTTGTAGATAGGTTAAAAGTGATTTAAAAAGTGGAAATGAATTTTAAAAATCTTCGGTAACTTCAAACATATAATTCAAACCTGCTTTTTATAGTGGAGCGTAGGTTTAAACACCATCGAAAAGTTGGTTCTGAGAGCTTTTTAATAATATATGTGGTCCAAAGTTATTATTAAATAATATAATTTAGAAACTTTTCATAAAAGCTTTTATTTAACTTGCTATGTTAGTATATTGGTTTAGATCAAATCTTGGAATCAAAATTTAGACAGGTTCTAATTGAGCTAGAGGTTTCAAATTTTGCATACGTGTATAACCTTGATGGCAATGCAATATTGTATAATTAGTTTTGTCCTAAATCGCCCCGAACCAAAATTATTGATTTTTTGTCCTGTGCAACTTTTTGACATTTCGAATTGTCAAATATTATCCATTGATTTTACATTGCAATTTTTTGTTTCCATAGTTATGTTTGATTAGAGTAAATTAACCAATTAAAATATCCAGGTAAAAAAATTACTTCTTTAATTTTTAAATGAATTGTAATCAGACTAAAAAGTAGAAAATAAATTAAAGTAAAAAAATGTTTTTTAAAGAAAAGCTTTTATTTAAAAATGGGCTAAAAAAATAAAATAACTTTTGGGTGAAGTTTGAAGCAATATGCAACATAATTTATAATTGATAACTACTAAAAAGTAAAATAGCTACACTTATATCCAAAACAGAAATAATTAATGATAACGCCTCAAGCTTTTATAAATTATGTTGCATATTGCTTCAAACTTCACTCAAAAGTTATTAGTCGAATTTTCTCCGAAAAATTAGACTTATACAGTCTATACGATAAGAGCTGCGAGAGGCGAGAGTAGGGGCGCTATCCGTTTTCGGACCCGTAGAACACGAATATATAGAAAAAAAAAATGTCTGATATATATATATATATATATATATATATATATATATATATATATATATATTTTCCCGCCACCTTTTAATTTGTGTAGGGCCCCCCTATGGAAGTTAAGAGATGAAATTTGGTAAATGGGGCTCATTTTCGAGGCACCTCATACTATCAAAGTGGGGTCAAATTTTGGGCAAATTTTTTTTCTGACCCGACCTTTAAGGGGGTGGTGGGGGGCGGAAAAGCAATAAAACTTTTTCAAACCGGTTTTAAATAATGTTTCGGTCAATTATCTACAACATATCCAAAATTCAGCTTGCTAGGATGATATGGTGGGAGTAGAGGGGGGAAAAACGATTTTCGCTGGATCTAACAGGCCCCCAGCCCCCCAAAATTAACGTAGAGGGTTGAAATTTGGTGTGTTGATAAAGTTCGTACCTAGGTTGTGCTTTTTGGAGGTTTTAATATTTTACCCCCACCCCCCTCATTTTTAAGCTACAATTTCATGCATTTTCTACGTTTTCGAAGTTTGTACCACTCGCACAGGTCACCCGAATAAACCTAGAGGGCTGAAATTTTGTATTCGGATTGAGTTAGTATCAAGGGGGTGCCTTTTGGGGGTCTCGACTTTTAACCCCTACCCCCACCATTTTTATACCCAAAAGAACATGATTTTTCTTGTTTTTTAACAGTTTCGTTCGGGTCAAAATCTCCCCAAATAAACCTAGAGGGCTGAAATTTGGTGTACAGGTTAAGCTAATAGCCAGACACTGTTTTTTGGAGGTTTCAACTTTTAACCCTTACCCCCACGATTTTTACGCCAATATTTCCTTAATTTTTTTGCTTGTTTTCTAACACGTCTAGAGACTCCATAAGGAAACCTAGAGGGCTGAAATTTTGTACGTGTATTCAGTTAGTATCCAGCTAGTACCTTGTAGGGAGTCCACATCACTTTTCCCCCCACTTCTCTCATTTTTACATCGGAATTGAATGCTATTGTTAAATGTGTTTTAAAAGCATTATGTTTATTCTAAATACAAGTAGGCGAATAGTAATTTTAAAAAATTTAAAAAAAAGTGAATACAATTTTTTAACAAATGAAATACATACATATTAAGTAATTTGCAAATGTTATTAAAGTCACTGTTTATTTATTTATTTAATTATTATTTAGGAATTTTGGATTTTTATTATTTATAAAATAGAAATTTTGGATTTTTTTGGAAAGAAAAAATATCTTCATAAAAGCCTTCCAGTTTACTATTTAAGTTCCTTTTTTAATATTTAAAAGTAAAACACAAAGGCAATTGGCGGATAAGCATGGATAGAAATGCCCTCGTACGAATTGTGTTGGCTTTTTCCCTGTTAACTTTTATCGGCACAAAATTGAAATTTACTGAGATTCAGCCCTTAAAAACTTAAAATCTTTTTATAAAGCCCCGATCAACCGGACACTCATTATCAGTTTTGAAACCACCAAAATTACAAATCGCTTGTGGACTTTCAATTATATTTCGCTTGTAGACACTCAATACCGAAGAAATAATTTTTTTTTTTATTTTTTTTATTTTTTATTTTTTATTTTTTTTTTTGAAAGAAAAAATATCTTTATAAAGGCCTTCCAGTTTACTATTTAAGGTCCTTTTTTAATATTTAAAACTAAAACATAAAGGCAATTAGCGGATAAACATGGGCAGGAATGCCTTCGTACGAATTGTGTTGGTTTTTTTTCTGCTACCTGTTTTCGGCACAAAATTGAAATTTACTGAGATACAGCCCTTAAATACTTAAAACCTTTTTTTAAAGCCTCGATCAGCCGAACACTCATCACCAGTTTTGAAACCAACAAAATGACAATTCGGTTGTAGACTTTCAATCACATTTCGCTTGTAAACATTCAATACCGAAGATGAAGGGGAAAATTCGACTACCGTGATGGGGCCCCGCTGCTCACGGCGTTTTTTTTATTTTTTTAGCCTATTTTTAAATAAAAGCTTTTCTTTAAAAAACATTTTTTTACTTTAATTTATTAACTTACCAAACAAGTTTCAAGGCTCAGTTGACAGTTTCTCAATCAGGTTTGCTTTTATTTTGGACATTTTTAGTTTCTCAATCTTTGAAAGACCATCTTTCATACAGACATAAAATGAAATATAGGCCTTATCTTCAAAAGTACTAGGAATAAGTACTACATATAATATATCACTAAAAAGCTCTCAATACCAACTTTTTAACTTCTTATAAAAAAAATAATGCGTTCTTTTGGAAAAATTGTTAGGTTCATATATTTATATGAAGTTAGCGAATATTTTTTTTAGATTTACTCTCATTGTCTAAATCACTTTTAAACTAACCATCAAAAAAATAAATAAATAAATAAATAAATAAACTCATAATTTTTTTATAGTTTTGCTAAATACCAATATATATTTTTTTTATTTCTGATAGCGTTTAGCTACTAGGCTATATACGCCAATATATTTAAAAAATCTTTAAAATGATAAAAAAAAATGCAATTAGCCCATATAGACCACTCATATAAAAAATTCCATTCTGTACATCCCCGAATGTACATTAAGTATAGTTACTAATTGCACATGTTATCATACGTTATCCACATACATTAATCTGCGCGTGCGCATCAAATTTACTTATTTATATAGGTATAATAAATATTTAAATTTGACATAAAAAAAATGCTAACATAGTTCTTACTAGTAAGAAATTATTGGAGGAAAAAGAAAAGTGGAATTGTAGACTCTTTGGCTATAGCTTTTAAACTACATGGAATTTATAGAATACAATGTTTGTATATGTACATTCGCACATGCGCATTGAAAAATTCCGTGCACGTATATGGCCCATCAGTTGGATGGAAATACAAGAATGGAATTGTAATTTCTCTTTTACATGCTATTTGAAATCATTATTGTTGATAATATTTGGTTTTATAAACAACACAATGATTACTAAAAACATAATTGTTTACTGAAATTTTGGATCACTTTTTTATAAAAATTCTCCAAAAAACCCTCTAGAACGAATATTAATGTTTACAAAATAATTAAATCTGTATCTTATGATTACGTAATTCTTTAAAAAGGTATTGATTGGGCGAAAAAAGATGCTTTCAACCATTAAAATATGTCACAAAAATAATTTATTTAAAACTTTTTGGTAAGTAAAAAAATGTATTTAAAAATCTCGTATTTAAAAGTATAAATTTATTTTTGTTATTAGGAAAAAATGTACAAAATTTATATGAATAATTGTAGAAACGAAAAAAATTATTGAATGATATTTATTAATTAAACAAATGCCTTCCTGCCAATTTGGAATATATTATGTGAAGCAAAGGTATTTATAATGGCAGAATAAAATTTGTAAAATATAAATATAAAAAAACAAAAAAAAAAATTAAAATGTGGCCTTTGACTTAACTTTTTAGCTATTTGATGGACAGGAAGAAAATCTTACGTTGATGAACATGTTTTTAAAAAAAAGCATTCATCTGGTGTGCCTACTTTTTCTTCTATTTTATATATTTAGAAACAAAGTGATTTTATAAAATGGCCGTGTTTTATTAATACAAAAACTCATTTATGTTATACAAAACATACAAGTTTTGTAGAATCTTCAAAAATATCAAAAACTTTATTTAATTTTTTTTTTAATTACCCCTAAAAAAAATCGTCTAGGCTGTAATGTGTTCAAAAATGTCTTGTAGTAAGTGCCTTCCAATGTTCTAATCATTTTAATATTAATTGTAATTTCTGCCATTATAAAACTGAATGCTAAAAAATGTTCTAAAAATATGGCATATTTTTAAATGGGACATAACTGTATTCAGTGATATTTTAATATTTTTAATTCGGTCAAAATTGTATATATTTGGAATAAGTAAAATAAGTAAAGCTAATTGTAAATATATTCGTTTTACAAAAAAATAAGTTAATAATTTTGTAAAAAAGAAATCTAAATTATATAAAATTTTAAAAATTGTTATTATTTATTTATATAAAAAAGCGTTATTTTTTTAATTAGCTGATAAATTAATATATCACTGAAGTCAGAAAATTTGATGTAAAATTGATAGTGTATGTAAATATACCCAATACCAAAAGAAATGGATCGTTTGGAATTTGGTATAGTTTTGAATTAGGATTATAAGCGATAAATAGAATTTCTGTTTTATCTCAACTTTCAGTACATAAAACCATAAAACACAACATTTTATCTTGATCCACTTCTAAAACAGTATTTATGAGAAACAAATTTATCATAAACAATATGTAAATGAAATATATTTCAAAATGCAGTCGATGTTAGTGCTGTATTATTGTTAGAAATTATATATCGCAATACATTTGTAAATTATGCTTTTACAAAATATTCAAAAAGTGATTTACGTAAATTTTATGTAAAAATAAATTAAAATCATGTCGAATTGTTAAATAAAATTTTGATTCCCTATTTAGATAAATTAAATCTATTTTTTCTAAAAAATTATAAAAAAAGACAAAAAATTAATTTTTAAAAAGTTTTTAAATTGAATTTTTACGTAAATTACTTTTTTAATGGTTGAATTCTTAATGAATGTTTATTTCGTTTTGTTAATATTTTACATCAATTTCATGTAAATGTAAAAATCATTTTACAAATAACCATATTCCTCCGAACCGCTACGTTTATTTTAGTTAGTTTATTGTACTTTATTTATTTAGTGTTGCCGCAATTTAAGTGTACATGATATGTATCGATTATAATAAAAATAATTAGATATTTGAAATCAATTATTTTTCTTTTAATATTACACCTATAAATCCATTCTTATGATACAATAAATCAACACCTATTAATTTTGTCAGTAAAAGTTTTAAATCTATAAATTGTAAAATTTTCGCCTTTTTGTTTGACCACGCTTAAAATCACTTAAAAATGATTAACCCGTGAAGTTTTTAGAAAAACATAAGACGCTATTTGGAGTAAGATTTAGTTTCAATTTATCATGAACACTTTTGAAATTTTTACTTGGAATTTATTAGGTTTAGAATTGATAAAAAAATTATCACGCATTCGCAGTACTAAACCGCGCAAACGGACTTTAGGAAAGTTGGCGTTTAATTACCATATATTTGGAAGATTGTAACCGTTACATATTTAAATTTGTTTACGCGGCTTAATGTACTATGGTTACTTCAAAATAGTATTTAAAAATATAAAAGTCAAGTTCAAAAATTTTTTATGAATATTTCACTTTGGAAAAGAGCGCTAAAATTCAGTCTAAGTTGTCATTCAATAATTTCGATGTTTACCGGAAAAAAGAAATAAATGTGGCTGAAAATTATTGTATTTAAAGAGTTAAATCCGGCACACATATTTTTATTAAAAATAATTGTATTTTATTATTAATTATCACACTTTTAATGTTACTGACATTTTTGATATAACAATTAATTTAACGCAATTATCGGTATTTTTTTTATTTAAAAATTTTTGCCCTTTGCCCCTCGGCAGTTAACCCTTTGGCTTCCTCACTCACTCGTGTTTCGCATTGTTCTGTTATTTTTATTATGTTCTATAAATAAATAATACAATAAGTTACTTTAAAAAATGTGCCATATCATACAGTTGTCATTATTAAAAAATGTGTAAAATATTAATATTATTTGAGTTTTTGAAAATAAAAATATGCTTGCCGGCTTGAACCTTTCACAATTAAATATTTCCACCAAGTTTGATTTGTTTTTACCGGTTAAAAAGAAAAATATCGTATAACAACGTAGATTGCAAATTCGCTGAAAAGAGTAATAATAATAAAATGTAATTACGGAAAAAATTAACACAATTTTAAAAATGCTCCCTAGGGCACTGGAACCTTCAAATTGAATTACTCGTAAAACTATTGATATGAGTATCTACAGGACAGTCCCAAGACATGGAAATTAGATATATTAAGTTAGAGACGCGATCTGTGACCTCTGCATTCAAATCTGTCTTTTTCCAATACCCTCGTTCATATATCTATGAAAATCAACTGTAACTACTGCTTGTTTATACACTTATAAGAAGTAAGTTTATACCAAAGGGAGATATGAAATGGTAAGTACTCTAAAAGGATCATAAGGCTATTTTATTTTTAACTTGCTAATCCTTTTAGCCACTTGTAAATAGTACAGAAAATAAATTTTTTTCAGTCCACGGGATTAATGACGTATAAGAAAAGAAAATTTTGAAGTAATTTAAAACTTATTAGTCCTTTGAAAACGGTACATAGTATTCATTATTATTTTCGTTATTTATCAATTGCAATGATTGCATCAATTTTATTTACATACACTCCATACAATATATGCAAGATATGCAATATATACATAATAATAATTATGAAGAAGTTCGCATTGCTAGTGATAGGTACGATGGGTACGTTTACCACGTTTACGAACAAAGTTCACAACTAACATCACTGATATGTAAATTAAAATTAAATTCCTATAGGTACATATATATATATTTTTTTTTTAAAGGAACTTACAATTAGCAATATAATTTTTTAAAAAGTAAAGAAGTAAGATTATTCAAAATTATACAAAATGTATTCATTATCAGGAAAACTTGCTTTTGTTACTGGTAAGAAATTTTTTTTTTAATTATTTTATCTATTTTTTTTTTAAATATTTTTTACATATCTTTTAATTGCTGGGAGTAGTTTTTATATTTATTTGTCAAATATATTTAACCTAAATTATTTATTTATGTTTATTATTTAAAATTCATTATCAAACATAAATTTCAAATACAGAAATTGAAGGATAAAGTTTAAACACATAACAAAATACAGAAATTGTAATGTTAATAAATTTTCTTGCAATTCTGAGACTAAAATAGATAATTTAGTCCCTCTTGTAAGAGAGTAAAGTGTAACTTTTAGTCTCACTCGCAAGGGATTAAAAATATTTTTGCTTCCGTTTTTAAGCTAATCAACAAGCAGAATTTATAGAGCATCACCAATCAGCAAGCAAAACCTCTATGAGCGAAACTTAAAATAAATAGTGTTGCTAGGTAATTTAATAAAAAAAACAAATTTAAACTTGTAGATATGTAAATAAAAACAGTTATAATATAATATTGTACAATTTGACTGATTTATCGAAAGTATACTTGATGTCATATAATTTCATAGAATTTGAAAGACATTTAAATTAATTTCGTCTTAATTTTTATAAAATTATCCGGAGTTGCAAAAAATAATATATACGCCCCAGGACTAAAGTGTCTTTATTGATCCCTTATATGATATTTTACCCTTGATCCTCTGGCAACAAACTTCATACTCTAGATTAAAAATCACACTTTAGTCCCTTCGTTAAGGCGGCCAACTTTTTCAATACTCAATATGAAACAATATCGCAATCTTGGACTTTATTTTTATTCTTTTGATATTTTGAAAAATCCTAAAAAAAAAATGTTTCAAAAATACAATTGATGAGCAAAAATAAAAAAGAATTACATTTTTGCAAAAAATGAAATTGATGCGCAAACAAAACAAAACAAAACAAAAAAACTGACAAGTAAAGATCTCGAGGGCGGACCACAATACGACGCAAATATTTTTATCTGAAAAAAATAAAATAGGAGGGCTATCTTAGTTGAGTCATATGATCAACCAAAAGGTCGGAAAACGACAAATCGTATAACACGATCTAATGGTATATCAACTAATGGCGACAATAATTCTAGACTACAAGAATTCAGTGGCTAATGTTTAAGAAAGTGTCGATATTTATCTGAATTACATGGTAGGCAAAATGGTCGGAAAACGATACTTCATATTAAACGACCAAATGTTATGTCGGCTAATGGCGAAAATGATTCCAGAATACAATAATACTATTTAAAATTAAAGGACGGCTTTTAAATACTTCTCTAATGCTTAAGAAAGTGTCGATATTTATCTGAATTACATGGTAAGCAAAGTGGTCGGAAAACGACACTTCATATTAAACGACCAAATGTTATGTCGACTAATGGCGGAAATGATGCCAGGATACAATAATACTATTTAAAATTAAAGAATGGCTTTTTAATGTTTCTCTAATGCTTGCTTAAGAAAGTGTCGATATGTATCTAAGGTACATAATAGACGAAGTGATCGGAAAAACACATTTCAAAGTATAAATGTACTTTAAAAAACTGATAATAAAATTGTCATATGTGATTATAAAATTGACCGGTCCGTCCAAAATTATCTGAAATTTTACTGGGCCATGACTGAAGGAAGATTGAAAAACACTGTTTTACAACATATTCAAATTTTATCAAAATCGATGGATCCGCCCTCCGGACCTTTATTTGTCAATTAAATTTTTTTTATTATTTCCAATCGACTAAATGCGGCACTTCCAGTACGCATTAGACTCATTTCGGAACTATTTTAACAAAAAGTTCAGTGGGGGACAGTCCCGCAGAATCCGGGACGGTTGGCCGCCTTACCCCTGGTGTATAATATACCATTAAACTGACTGTATAGGATAACCAGCAATGCCTGATTTATACTAAGGGGCACGCAAAATTTGGAGCACACATGATAATTTTTTTTTTTTTGATCATCACTTATTTTTTGATAAGAAAAGGTAAAAAAGTGGGAAAGTTAATAACAATTTTTTTTTTAGATTTTTGTCAGGGGCGGCATTTTTCAAAGTGCTCTGGGCGGCACTTAGGGTAAATTCGGCTCTAATAACCAGATTAATTTTTATTAGAAAAAGAAAACAATTGTCTAACCCTTTGTAATCGGTGATACCAATCACAGAGGGTTAAATATTTTAGTCATCACAAAATTTATATAATCATTTAAGGCTTAATAATCCTTTAAGAATTCATTATTACACTTTATTTATATCTTTTTTAATAATAATAAAGACAATAAACGTATGTATTTAAAATTAAAAATATTTAATTATTTAGGAGCAGGTTCAGGAATCGGAAGAGCAACTTGTGAATTACTGATGAAAGAGGGAGCTCGAGTAATAGCAGCAGATATTAATTTGAAAAAGGCACAAGAAACAATAAACGCAGACAAAAATGAAAAATCGAATCACATGGCATTAGAAGTCGACGTAACAAGTTTACAAAACGTTAATGGTGCTTTAGATAAAATATTAAAACAATATCAAAAACCTCCAACTATTGTAGTCAATTCAGCTGGTATTACGAGAGATAATTTTTTATTAAAGTTATCGCATGAAGATTTTAAGTCTGTGATAGATACTAATTTATATGTAAGTTTCTTTCGGAATTAAATACAGTAGATCCTCAATTTTACGTCGGCTTATTTTATGCAATTTTTATTACACATATTTTTATTATACACGTACGAATTTAAAGTAGGCATCTATTACTAGGTTTCTTCTCCTTATCGAAATGTGGCATCAGTTTTAACATTAACGAATTTTTTAACTCTTTTTAAATGATTAAGATGAGTTAACTCCTCCTGTAATATGGCGGCTCAAAATGCTGACTTTTCCAGGTTTTCCAGAAATTTTATTAAAAAATTCCCTGACTATTTTGTGAAAAATGCCAACCCCCACTTTATCCCAAAAAAGCAAAAAAAAAATTTCTGACGTAAAAAAGTAAATGACAAGCAAAAAAAAAAGAAATACGCGCTAATTTTTAAATCTAATCTCAAAACAACTGAAAAATTGATTTAAATTTTATCCCTAAATATAAAAATCAATTTTTCCCGGTCTTCTGGTAAAATTCCCTGACTTTTCCAGAAAGTAAAAATTCCCTGACATTTACAGGTTTTCCAGTAATGTAGCCACCATGAATGTATTATATTCACTGGTACAGATGCCGCCAGCTGTGACAGATTTTCCGAAATATGGTATAATTCTAAATAATGTTCAATTTTATCAACATAGCTTAGTTTAATTTATATTTTGTAAATTCCTAGGGTTCACTTTTTTGATGTTGGGATCTTTTATTTTTTTCTTTTTCTTTTTTTGTAACCTTATCTAATGTACTTATCACTGGCAGTCTGGCAAAAAGTCTGGCATTTTGAGACAAAAAAATTTTTCCATATTGTTTGTTTAAAAGCGTTAAGAGATATTTAACATATGAAAAGTTTTACAAAGAACCTGAATTTATTTTGATTTTGAAAATCTACAATTTTACTGTTTAAGTTTATTACAATACTAAGTTTATAAAAAAATAAAAAATTAATAAAATATCAAATTAACTAAAATTAATTATTAACAACTTTATGAGAAAAATTTTAAAAATTTACGTCATGTGAAAAACCATCTACTCTAAATCAAAAAATGTGTCTTACCAACAAAAATTTTACGAGCTATAACGAAGATAAGTTCGTAACGAAGATAAGACGAATTCCAAAAATTTGACTGGAGTAGCATTGCAATTCGTGTTATGAAAAATCTGATTTGAATGAATCGACTTGCATTTACCAGAAATGACTTAAGTTACACAACTCCAGTTTCATCACTAATGTAGATCATAAATAATATCATAAGGAAATAGAATTGGTTAGATATATATATATTTTTTTTTTTTTTTATTTTAAATGAAAAGTAGTTTGACTGAACTTATTTAGAACAGAAAATGTAAAATTTCATTTAATTCATTTTAATTCCCGTGTAAAATAAGTCTACTATACTCCTAATAACTTGCAATAAAAAATTCAAATCCAACTAATTGTATCTTAAAATAAAACTTGAATTATGCACAGGGTACATTTAATGTGATGCAAGCATTTGCAAATGCTATTACAAAATTGGATCCATGTCCTGGTGGTTCATTTATAAATATTGCAAGCATTGCTGGAAAAATTGCCAACATTGGTCAATGTAATTACAATGCAAGTAAAGTAGGTGTAGAGGCGTTGACAAAAACGGCATCCAAAGAATTAGGGAAATTTAATATACGATGTAACGTCCTGTTACCAGGATTTATACAAACGCCTATGGTCGAAACAGTACCGGAAAAAGTTATCCAAGGAATATTAAGTAAAATTCCACTAAGAAGAATGGGAAAACCGTCAGGTGATATAAGGAGAAATAATATATGATTTTTAAATAAGTTAAAATTTTTTTGAATTTTAGAAATCGCTGAAGTAATAGTATTTCTGGCTTCTGAAAGAAGTTTATACGTGAATGGTGCATCAATTGAAATTACTGGGGGATTTAGTTGATAGGTAATAGTAGAAATTTATACAGAGCTTCTTAATAAATTGGAGGATAGCTGTGTAAGACATACTTATTTCAGATGTTTTTAATTTATAAGGAAGCTCTGTATGTATGATTGGAAGAAATTATGGCTACATACAACCGAGCAAAAATAAAAAGGGAAAATATTGGAGAGAAAATGGAGAGAGATATTGTATATTTGTATGTCATCGTTGTCTTGTTAATCTTTTAATAATTATAATTAACTCCTTTAGTGTTAAGTGATTAACACATTAAAGTCCGGCCCGATTTTTACTTTCTAGCTATGAGTCAGATTTTGATAAAATTTTACACAAGGATTCGGAATAAGATTCTTATGTAAATCGTAAAAATAATCTTTTTACTGAGACAGCTCATTAAAAATTATCAATACAATTGTAACTGAAAATCTATAATCAAAAAAAATTTTATCCTAATTCATCCTATTTATTGCTATTTAATTTAAAAAAAGAATCGGGTTATGACGGCACATTCTCTTATACTTCGACACTAGAGCCACTAGAGTCGCTACTTTAGAAATCGGTCTCCCTACTCTAATCTAACTATGGAAATTACAAATTGCAATAACAATTTTTTGTAACATAAAACAGTAGACAAACAGCCAAAATTGTTTCACAAAATTAAAAAATTATTTTCTAGTTATGAAAAAAAAAAAATTCTTAGCTACAAAATACCTGTTGCTATTTAGAAAATATGACTTAAAAATTGCGGATGAAGTTTTCGCGTAAATTTTGAAAATATTAAATTAATTTCTTTTAATGATTTTCTGCAGTATTTTTAAGAATGAAATATATATACATGGTTAATGCATAAATATACGTATTTGAAAATAGTTTCCCAAATTTAGTCAAATACTCCATTGTAAGGGACTACTAAAATGGAATGTTCGGCGACAGACCATTTTTAAATGTCTATTAAAATTCTCAGATTAAAATGTTTTAATAATTTATGTTCCATAAAGAGAAAGAGAAAAGTACAAAAAATATATTCCATTACTATTATTTGAAAACTAAAAAGTAAAAAAAAGTATCACTTACGAAAATCATTGTCGTAATGCATTACAGCAAATTAATTCGTCCAGCACAGAGACAATCTAAACTAAATCGAGTGTAGTTCTCATTTCAATCTCATGTGTCGTCTAAATATTAAATAAATTCATTTAACTTTTATTTTTTTTGTAATTAAAAGCTAATATACAACAGAAAATTCCGTAATGCTAAAACAACTTATTAATCAGCTACAAAACTTTGGCTAATATTATTATGAAACCAATCGTATTTTATGCATGAGGTTAATGTCATTTATGGCAGTTTTTTATCTATAGTATGTCATTGTGGCAGCTTACATTATTTGATCAAAGGAAAATGATTATTGTCTTATTTTTATCTGCAAGAAAATACGCTGTCTTGTAAAACTTAAGTTGTATCGGTAATATTAGAGATCATCAATAAAAGTTAATTACCACTGCTAGTTATTTGCCAACCAAATATATCCCAGCCTATCATGAAGTGTGGCAATATGAGTTTGAAAAAAATTCATGTGCATCATTTTAAAGGGGTTAATTGCTACTACTAAATAAATTTATAAACTTTTTATTAAATTTGAAAATTATTTTTTACTGTTTTGTACTTATTATAATAAATTTTATAAATGTTTTCAAATGTGTTTTACTTTTTATTTTTCCTTTTGAGCTTCTTAGCTTTTTGATACGCTTTGTAATTGGTTTTTCTTCGCTGTTCAACAATTTCAACGAATTTCTTCTTGTTATACTTCTTAAATTCAGAATCAGCTAATAATTCATCAACAAGAGTTCGTTTTCTTTCTTTCTTCGTTAAGCGATTATTGTAATAATCTAATGGAGAATCCATAACTTTTCCAATCTGAATAAAAATTAATTAATTTGTAATACGCGCTACAATTTTCAAACAAAAAAAAAATACCTGGAAATATTTTGGCAACACTTTAAGATCATTCTTTTTATAAAAATGTTTTGGATCCAAAACCGAACGCATTTGTAAAACTTCTAAATCTCTTTTAACTTCTTCTGTAATTTCTGTAGCAGGTAAATTGAACCATTTATCACCCTTGGTCTTTTGTCTCTCGAGCTATAAATATAAAATTGGAAAAATTTTATCTTAAATTTTTTAAATATTCCACCAAATTACCTTTCGTATTTTTTTCAGTTTTTTGTCGCTAATATTGTCTGAAGGCACTGTTTGTAATACATCAAATTCTGGCTTATGAATTACAGACTTTTCTAATAATTTACTTATTTCATTAGTATTTTTATTCTTTTCTATTAGAAAGTCGGGATCAAATTTTTTAAAATCATTTCGCTGTTTTTCTGTAACTTTTTCTAAATTTTTTATAAACTCATCAGCTAAAGAATTTTTCTTTTCAGTTTTATTCACATTTTTAACAGTTGTGCTTCCTTCTTTACTGTTTAAAACAGATTCTACAATGTTTGCAATTTCTGGTCGAAGTCCTAAGTAAATTTGAAAATGTAAATAAATACTGTAAATCGTTATAATTTTTCTAAAAAAAAAAATATTTACCTGGTTTATAAACACTTACTAAAGATTCATTCTCATTTCCCGTATCTATAAAGAAACTCATATTTATACAATATTTAAGATAAAGCTGAAAAACACGTTTTAAATTTTTCCTGACATTGAAAATACTTGACGTAATTGACAGTTTGCTTCCTCCTAGTCCTAGTCCATAGATAATATAATGTTATTACGTACCACAGAACACAGAAACGAAGTTTACTATCTCTGTACTAGTGCTAGCGATACCAGCGTTGACAAAAAATCCCTACCACTTCTCTACACTGTGTTGTGTAGGTACACACTGTTTGTAGTCGTATGTGTTTGATGTTTGCATCTATGTAAGTGGTCACACACACAACTACATTAACACGTACATGTGGACAGAGCAACATGCAGTGTAACTAACAATGATTTTAACAATATATAACAATTGACCTGCAAACCTGCAAAGGCTGATCGCCACCGAATGATTACCTTAGGCTACACGAGCATTTTTAACGCCTGTTTCTGAAAGGAAATTAACGCGACGTTTTCAACGCTGATCCCTGGCTACACGGGCGTTTTTTAACGCCCATTTTAGCGAATTTTCATTCTGGAAATTCAGCTATTACAGCAGCTCTTATGGTAAGACCTAAGTCTGGGACTATAGTAGAAATTTGTTTTGGAGCCTCTAGAACCCGAAAATCTACTTCACTAAAATATATATATATATATATATATATATATATATATATATATATATATATATATATATATATATATATATATATATATATATATATATATATATATATATATATATGTATTTATGTGTGTACACGATAACTCTCCAACGAAACGTTTAATGCTTATGAAATTTGGTATGCGTACTGGAATCCGGACTGGCTCGGCTAAGTTCGTTAGCCAGGCACGTCGGATGCCCAGAAGTAGGTTTTTTGGCCATTTTTCGCCATTTTTAGTGTTTTTTTTTTTTTTTTTGCAAGATTTGGCTAGAATTCAGAAATTTTTTAATTTTTTTTGACACCATCGAAAAGAGCGTAAAAAATTGCATAAGATAAGCTTTTAAATCATTGTACTAAGTGAACTAGCTTTTAAGAAAAATTAAGAAATTTGCTGAATTTTTTTACAATAAATGTTCATGATATTTTATTCAATATGTATGTATGTGATATAATAACAATGGCTCTGTCTCATCTTTTTAAATTAAAATTAGTCAGATTTTTTTAAGAGTACGTTATGGAAAGGAAATTTTTGTATGATGTCCTCCTTTAGGAGAAAATATAATTTATATATATTTGCATACCTAGAAAAAAAATCGAAAACTATAGTTATGTAATGTAATAATATGTTGTTAAATGGATATATGCTACACTATATGAGATTCGTTAGGGTTCTGAGGACCCAAAAGCGCCAAAAATTAACTACTGAACTGATTTTGAAAATTGTTTCACTGTTAGAAAGCTAAGCTATTTTAAATGGATACAGGTCTTAGATAAGATCCGCCAGTGCCCAATATTTGGAAATTCGCTATGTTATGCAGATGCTGCGACAGGGGTATTTTTCTTTAGGGTAAGGCTACACGAGCTTTTTTTAACGCCTAGTTTTGAGCGTTAAATAACGCTAGAAATATAGGCAACATTGATATGAATCTAAGTGGCTACACGTAGCGGAAATTATCGCTCAGTCTGGAAAGAGACACGCGTACTTAAGGTCATAACGCCCGGAGATTGGTCTGTGCGGTCCAGACCTATGCGGCGATAAAAAACGCGTGTGACGCATCTGGTTGGCCACACGAGCGACAAATAACGTTATTAACCTCAGACGCAATATCCGTTATATTATACCCCATATGTATTGAGAGATACAGATTGATGATTCAATTTCATTTTGTTTTCATACTTCTTTATAACACAAGTTCAAAAGCACTAATGGCGTTATTTACTGCTCGTGTACCCACGGAGCAGCGTTAAAAAAGTCACGTTAATTTCCGCTCAAAAATTAGGCGTTAAAAAACGCTCGTGTAGCCGGGTATCAACGTTAAAAAACGTCGCGTTAATTTCCGCTCAAAACTAGGCTTTAAAAAACGTTCGTGTAGCCTGCCTTAGCGAAAATTAACGCGACGTTTTTTAACGCTAATCCGCGGGTATACGAGCGATAAATAACGTCATTAGTGCTTTTGAACTTCAGGAATTAATAGTTCACTGTCGACAAATTTCATTTCAATATTTATTGTGTTATCATAAATTCAAAGTATGAGAACAGAATGAAATTAAATCAGTCTGTATCTCTCAATACATATGGGGTATGATATGGCGTTTGGCGTTACTAGCGTTATTTGTCGCTCGTGTAGTCAGCCAAATGTGCCACACTCGTTTTTTATCGCCGCATAGGCCTGGACTGGCCAAATTCATCTTCTGGGGTTATGACCTTGAAAACGCGTATGTCTTTCCAGACTGAGCGATAATTTTCGCTACGTGTAGCCACTTTAATTCATATCAATGTTGTTCATATTTCTAGCGTTATTTAACGCTCAAAACTAGGCGTTAAAAAACGCTCGTGTAGCCTTAGCCTAAGCAGTGAAAAAGGCTCGATCGGCCTCTTCTGTCCACAGATTTTTATATGTACGCTGTTTCTGTATTCTGTGATAGGTACCTTAACGGAGTGAATATAATTCTTCACATCGTATTTTTTTTATGAGTAGTTACCACAGAGTACAGAGGTACAGCAACTATCTCTATCGTGTAATCTGTAGTGTGTACTTCTGTTCACATTAGGCTACTTAGTAGTCACTCTCTCAGTGGCAGTCGCTAAGTGTAGGTCAGTCACAGGACAATGGATTTGATTGTTGTTAGCATTGTAGAACCCCCACACGTAGGGATGAGCATCGATAAGAAAACATTGAGGTTTTGCTGTCTTAAACATCGATATTTTGTATTGTTTAAACATCGATCTGCAAAATATAAATACAGAAAATAACTGTTATATACTATCGTCAACTGTAAATTGGGAACTAGAATAAGGGTGAATATTTTTATAGTTTTTATAGCTTGTGATGTAATATTTTCGTTCCTACATGTTCATATTACCCATAGTTTATATAAAAATATCGATGTATAAAAACTTCGACGACTTACTATCGATGTACGAAAAACATCGACAACTTACCATCGATGTCAAAAACATCGAACGTCGACAACAAAACATCGATGTTTTGAAAACATCGACCATCGATGCTCATCCCTACCCACACGTAGCGTTATGGTATCACACATATGTATGCGAAGCTGGGCCACGTGACGGCCACCACCATCTTCGATTACTCACACAAACACAGTTTACCGTACAAATACAAAGTAAACACCGTGCACGTATATAACATATTTTGTATCTCTTACTGATTATACTGGTTCCAGTAGTATAGAGATAGACATGTTGCCTCTAGTGCTCTGTGGTAGTTACCTATCCTTTAAATTAAAAATATACATAAGAATGATCATTTTATCATAGAATTCAAAAATTTTTGAAAATATCCCTAGTTTTTGAAAAAACAATAAAAATAATCATATATGTATTATAACTATACGGCCAATCCCTATAAGAGGCAGTGGTTCCGATGAAGTGAGACGAATAGACATCGGGTAGAGGCACTTCAGTTGTTTTGCGCAGATGCATCAATTAGTGTTTACCCTGTTTACTGTTCAGATTGGTTCATATTACCACCAAAAAAGTCGCATTTGCGCAAAACGAACAAAATACTTCCAAATCTGCACCGTGATGTTGGGACGTTTTTCTCATATCCATTTGGCTATATATGTATACTACATAATATATGAAAAATAATATAATTTCTTCTCTATGGTAAATTGAGGTCAAAAGAGACGATCTGTAGGGTTGATCAAAATGATCAAAATTGAAATTAAAATATAATTTCGAATTATATTTATACATCCAAAAAGAGAAATAATACTTCATGATTTTGTGTAGAAATAAACATAAAATCTAAAATAGAGTTTATAAAGTATAGAAATGTCAAACATAAAAATATCGAATGACTTGATAACCTAGAAAGTGCCCTGTTCTATGTTCCAATATGTATATCCGTCCCTAATCATCACAAATTGGTTCTTTTATACTGGATATACCGTCCCTATTAACCCATATACTGCTCCGTCCCTATTAACCTCCAACTTAACCTAAGTGTCATGTCCTCATTATTTCTTCTTAAAAAATTAAAACTAAAGTTTACATTCCCTTTTCTCAGATATGTTTCAAAATCATTAAAATTTCGATTAAACTACAATTTATTCATGAGAGGGCCAAAATAAATCGTTTTTAGATAGTTTTAAAAAACAAAAAATACCGCTGTTTGAAGACGTCAATCTCAATTGATTTTTTAATATTTTTTATTCAACTTATTGTTACTATCATTTTTTTTTTTATTTTATTATGATTGTATTAAAATGTGTACATTCCAATACTATCGCAAAAATCAGTGTGTTTGTCTGTTATTATTTTTATTAACAAAGTGTATGTTTACACATGTTGAATCGTTTCCTGAATTTATTCATATAAATATTTTTTAATTCTTTAAAAATATTACCGGCTTCTGGAGAAGTGTACGATGAAAATACACGGACTTTGTTGCATTGCTTCATTTTTTTTTTATTGGTGTATATTTTATTTATCAATTTGCAAGATTGGTATGTACAAGTTCTCTCATCTTCATAGTATTATGTGGAGGCCTGCTGACCTGCAGACATATAATATTATTCTATTCTGTACTGAAATGTCATTTTAGAGGTTTTTTAATTATTTTTTATTTTTTATCAGTGTTTATAGACAATTATTTTAATGATAATATATTTAAAAGCGATTATACATTCACAAGTTTTATTTTTAAATGTATTTTAACTGAAATAGATAAGAAATTAGTAATTATTTTATTCCTAACCAACACTGTGTATATGTAGTTATAATGATCAGGGACGGACTATTTGTAACAGAAATGAAACATTCATTGATTTTTATTTATATTGTACTTGTTAAATTTGCAAATGTAATAATAATTAGTTAATAATTAAATTATTTAATTTAATAAAATATTAATAATTAAAGCAAAGTTGTATTTATTTTCACAGGTTGTTGACCTTTCAATATTAAGCGCACACCCGGTATTTTAAGTTTATTTATATTTGTTTTTAACTATATAATTTATTGAAAACATATTCTTTTATATTTATTTTTTGTTAATAAAACTTATTTTGGCGCCCCCCATCGTAACAGAAACACGTCTAGTTAATATTTGGCACTTCTTTGGCACACATTTGGCGCTCCTCTGCGAATCGCGCCCGATACATAATAGACCCCTTGCACGCCCCTCGCTAGGTCAATGATCTAAGTACTTTTACCCTAACATTTTTTTCTATCAGAAGGCATACGTAAGTATAATAATAACAATACGGAATGTTCATTTGTATTTTTTACTATTAAAAAAGTTGTTAAATATCTTAATTTATTTTACATAGCAATTTTTAGCACGTAATTAATGTTTATATTTATTAAATATACATAAATAAACGACTTTTTATAAAAAAAAAAATTAAAATTCACGGAAGAAAATTATACTAAATACAGTCCTGAATCGTGCAGGTCTCTTTTATCTCTTTTATCTTCCAATGGTAAGCGAATGATTTAACCTGGACATATACCAATCTTGATCAATTTGTTCATCTTACTCGAGCTTTATACAACTTCAGTGTAACCAACATGATAAAAAAAATTTCTCCAAGTCGGCGCGATGAATATTAGATCTACAAATTTGCTGATTTCATCAAGGAATTGGCTTGTATTATTTTGATGAATAATTGTTTTGTTGTAGGTTAATTAAATTTTATGTTGAAAAGTGTCTAATAAAGCTTATGATTAAATGAAAATATAATATAACACTGAAAAACAAGACATAATATATTGAAGCTGAAGAATTGTAGAAGTGCTCATAAAAAGTATAACATTTATAACTTTTCGTGAACGTTAAACTTAAATAAACTTTTTAAAATCGTAATGTCGATTTTGGGATACAATGGTGGTGCCATGGTGGCAATGAAGGGAAAAAACTGTGTGGCAATTGCATGCGATCGTCGTTATGGTGTCCAAGGAGCAACTGTCGCTCTTGATTTCCAAAAAGTATTTGAAATTGGTCCTCATTTGTATTTAGGACTTCCTGGCCTAGCAACAGATACTCAAACTGTGTACGAACACGTTCGATTTAGAACAAATTTGTACGAATTAAAAGAGAATCGACGTATCACACCGAAGGTATTCAGTAGTTTGGTGTCGAATATGTTGTACCAGAAAAGATTCGGTCCATATTTTATAGAACCAGTTATAGCTGGTCTTCTACCTGACACCTTTGAACCGTACGTATGTAATATGGATTTGATTGGATGTCGTAACGAGCCAGAAGATTTTGTTGTCGGTGGTACATGTAGCGCTCAGCTGTATGGTATGTGTGAAGCACTGTGGCAACCCGATTTAGAACCTGATCAGTTATTTGAAACCATATCTCAAGCATTAGTCAATGCATTCGATCGTGATGCTCTGTCTGGATGGGGAGCTTTAGTTTATATCATTGAAAAGGATAAAGTAACGAAGAGGGCGTTGAAAACCAGAATGGATTAAATTAATTTTTTTTATTCAAATATTATTCTAATAAATAAGAAATTATTTTAATCTCAGTAATTTACTGAGTCGATTACAATTGTAATTATTAATTTTCATAACTTAATAAATTTTTTTTTGTAATATTAATATTATTATCTGTATACAACCTGTGTGTTCTAAAATTTAAGAAAAAATTTAAAAATGAATATTATGCTCGTGTGAAGAATATTCAGTATTTTTTTTCGAGTCGTTTGAAAAAATTTCTAAATCAATAGTAATTTTGATTCGAAATGATTCATATAAACCTAATGAATAATGACAGAATTATAGTTATCTTGTCATATTGTTATAAAAGAAAACAAATTTTGTCAGTACTATATACAGCAGTATTTTCTAATCTTTTTTCAGTCTGTTTTGAGTGCCAAAAAAAAAACAAGGAAAATCTCAAAGGACCTCAAACTTTGTAATCAGACAACGGAAGTCGACAATATACTAGGAACTTAATGTGCGCTAAAGATGCTTTGCTTCTTACTCTTTCGAAAGTTGTATCGATCACCAAGCAAGATACTTAAATTTTCCAAATGATGAACCTATTCTCCATAAAAATCCATTTTAATATACGTTAATATAAGTAGTAGATTTATTAACTGAATTTTTCATTTCCAATTTTAATTAACACTTTCAGTCCCACGGCTTCGGCATCCGAAACCAAACAAAACTTCCCCAGAGGCCGACCGCGATCAATGATTAATCATTTTATTTTATAAGTTTGTTCCAGCATGCTATATTTGACAGTCCGTGGATTGTTTGCACATGCGTAATCAAGTTATTGCGTTCCAGCAAAGAAAAAATAAACAATTTGTACATATTGTACAATGTTCCAACAATACATCCGACAAGTTACAAACTTGTTATTGACTGTCTAAATTGTCCAAGGATTTTTGAATGGATTTTTTGTACATTATATTGTTTGTTTCTTTTATTTATTGCTATCTCTTTCTTTTGACGGTTTAAAACAATGGATTATAGGTTAATCGTTTAAGGTACAGAATTTGAAAATTTTAAACTAGATAAACAAATTTTATAATTATTTATAGACATTTAAAAAAAGAAGGGGGAAAAATTAAATAATTTAATTTTTGTTTTCTAGATATTTATATTAAAATTTTAGGTTAACAAAATTTCAAGTTACATCTATAAATTTCATTTTAACATTTCTTGTTACTGAAATGGAGTGGAATGAATAAAACTAAAATATAATTTTATTTAATATTAGTAAATTTCAGCGTGACTTTAGATATTCCATATTTGTTTTATTTGTTTAATTTTAGTGGTAATATGATATGAGTGATATACTAGGAAACACTTAATTCTGATTTTCACTTATCTACCTTTGTTGAGATGGGGAACGAAATAATTCGATTATCATTTCAAGAAAACAAAAAAATTCAAACCGAAAGTTATATATACGCACTGTGGAAGAAGACAGTGTCCATTAAATGTCAACAATTGTTTTTGAAATATGTTCCAGCACTCTGCACATTACAAACATGTTTGTGACTTGTTCATAGTCGAGCATGCGCATAAATAAATCATGAACATGTTTTGTACTTGTCGAAAAATAGGTGCTGGAACACGGCTTATGTATTTGTTTATATAAAGTTTTTTTTTTAAATATTGCCGGCTTCCGGGGAAATTTACTATGAAAGTGCTCGGCCCTCATAGTGTTAAGCGGTTCACGGTTATTGACGCTGTACGACGTCACGACAAAATCTGACTAACTCAGACACCTCGCTGTACGACGTCAACTATTCAATATAAAGCAGGGGTTGGTAACCTTTTGTGGATGGCGGGCCATTTTAAAAAAAATAATTTTTAACGGGCCGCACAGTCAAATATTTTTCAATGTAGTATGTATATAGATACCGTAGAACGAATCAACAGAACAGGCGGGTGAATAGGGACAAAACGAAAAATATTATTTATGATATGAGTTTAATTTAAAAATACTAAACGTCAATGCAAACATATATCTTCCTTAAACAACAGTAAAATAATTATTCTTTCGGGAACAACAGTGACTAATTGTAAGTTGAAGATGGATAAAAAATATTAAAAAATCAATTTATGTAGATTGACGTCTTCAAACAGTGCTATTTTTTGTTTCTTGAAACCAAGGGGCCAAACTACTATATGATAGCTAGCATGCCGGCTGTAGCCAGAATTTTACGTCATCGTACGTCACAGTGAGGCCTCCTCACTTTCTATGGTTATATACATATTTAGAGTATCTGCTAAGAATGATGTAACAATCAATAGCCACCATCTAACAATGCTTGTTTGCTCTTGTAGTTTCTTGTACTTTAATGGCAATTTTTAATAAACATCTATAACGTAAAAGCCCTTATACCGGAACACTATTTTTAGGTGTGTAATTAAACTGGCTTATAAAAATTGACAAATAAATTAAACCCATGACCCATTTTTTTTCTTAATAAGCATGAAAGAAAGTTTTTTTTAATCCAATGAATATGATTTTAAAAAAATACAACCCAAAAATTTTTATTTACTTTCTTTTACAAAATGTCGATATCTATATCCAAACAAAGAAATATTAATGACACTAGGAGTTGGGAACCGATATACAAACAGACGTGTAATATGAGTAATATGACACATAGAGTGACATTTAGACGTTAATGTACGAAACATAGAATAGTTTAGGTATCAGACGTAAATAAAGGGTCAAAATACTGTATTCAACAAAAATTATTATATATATATATATATATATATATATATATATATATATATATATATATATATATATATATATATATGTTTATGGTATATATATATATATATTTAATTAAGTAAGGAAACATTAAATGCGAGGTGAATTTAAATTGAAAAATAATTATTCTATTAATAATAATTTTTGTTATCAGAGGTTTCTTTCAGAAATAACTTCATTAATATATAAATGTCAAAACTGTTCCAGTATTTTACCCTACTTCTATCTCTCAAAATTGAAAACAATAAAAAAAGATGGATTTATTTAATTTAAATGACATAATATGAACAAAAACTCATTTGATAGTCAATAAAAATTATAGTGGCACTTTTCAGTTTTGGCAGGTAAAAAATAAAAACAATTTAAAAAAATGTTTACTTAAGATACGTGGAAATAGGGCTTGGAATACCGGTGTGTTTTTATAATACCGGTATTTATTCGGTATTAACATTTAAAATAGCGGTATTCCGGTATTTCGGTATTGAATGAAGGTGGTATGGGAAAAGGAAAAACACTAAAAATCACTTAATAAAATTAATTAATAACAGCAGTAATAACAAACTATATCATCTTTGAATTTTAAAAATTTAAATAGAAATATTAATATTGAAACTAAAACAGACATGAAATAATAGACTTACTATATTAAATATACCTATACAAAATATAATATAAAATAAAAAAAAAGCTTAAATAATCAAAGTGGTAAAAACTTAAAAGTAATTAAAAACAAAGCAACAAATAAGTAAAACACAAAAAAAAAAACATTAATTTTGTAAAATTTTTTCCAATATTTACAAAGAGCAGTAACAAAAATCCTTTCAAGGGATTAGAAAATTAAATTATAAAATTTAACAATAGTAGAATATTTTTACTTACACATAATTGTGTATTTTATCCTATAGAAAAATATTTAAAAATACTAATGAATATAAGATATCTGGTCATCTGCACATATGGAAAACATTAAGCAAAACTAAAGATAATGTAATAATTTATGATGCATGTGTATACAGGGTATACCGTCACATACAAATTAGTCTATAGCTATTCGATACTAATTGTAAATTTAACGTAAAAATATTCAAAATATGTAATATATAAAGTATTTGATTTGATACCGAAACCGAAATACCGGTATTTGGAATTTTAATACCGGTTTTACAAAACGTGTAAAAATGTCTGCTATACTGGTTTTTCGGTACTACCGGAATACCGGTATCCAAGCTCTACGTGGAAATAATATTTTTATACAGTATACATATATGTATGTGTGTTGTATGCGTACGTTTATCAAAATATCTAAGTATTCATCTTTTATTTATATTAATCACATCAAGTCAAAATACCTGCGTATTCAAAACACAAAACTGTCTGATCCGAAAAATATCCGATACCTGGTACTCATATATAAATAAAAAAATATGGTGTGGACTGAATTCGTTCCTATTTATTCCTATCTACGGTATTTGATCCATAACTAAAAATAAATAATACTATCTTCTTACTTTGTTTAGCATACTTAGAATTGAACATAATAGATAAAGAAAAAAACAAACTGTACAGCCTGTACACTGAATATAACTATAAATTTTTTTTAGCAGTTTGGATTTAGTTACATTTATGTATTTACGCGTATGTGATTGCAATTTGTGGAATGTGCTTTGCGTGGAAATTTCTATAATCAGCTCGAGCGTACTGTTTTGATTGTGATTTTGTTTTTTTGAATTTTAATTTACAATTTTATAAGAAATGGCTGAAGGTGATGTTCAACTGCCAGCCGGATGGGAAAAACGGTTAAGCCGTTCAACGGGTGTGTTTTCACTTTTCAAATATGAACTTATCTTTTTGATATTTCAAACGTAACGAATTTTTATTATTACTGACAGGTCATCATTATTATTTAAATATTTACACCAAAGAATCACAGTGGGATGTTCCAGATAAGCCGGCTGAACCGGTGGCTTCTTGTGGTCCAGAACAAGTGCAGTGTTCGCATTTACTTGTAAAGCATAAAAATTCTCGACGGCCATCCTCCTGGCGTGAAGAAAATATAACACGGACAAAAGAAGAGGCTTTGGAGCTTGTTAAATGTATTTTATTTATATTAATTTAAAATTATTTAAATTTAAAATCATTAAAATGAAAATCTGGCTTAACGATTTTTGAAAAAAATCTCAATACAATGTTAAACCCAGATTTCCAATTATTCTTGTCTAACGAGGTATATGTCACACAGGAAGTGTCAGAAACTGTCCCACTTTTTGCCTAGCTTTTTATGCATGGCGGGATATATTTTAACCCACCTCGAAAAGTTGAAGTTTGTCATTGTTATATGGTTTAAGTTTTTCGTTCAGTTGACAACTATAAACCGACAGAGATTCTGTGCAACTAGAGTTTTTTTTCTTTAAAAACATGTACCGGCCTCAAAGAGCTAAATTAAAGAAAATTTTTAAAAAATCTCGTACTTTTTTACATTTGTCAAATGCCTGAAAGCGGTGTTTTTTTTTTTTAATCTTTTCTTGTCTGCTTTTTCAAACGTAACTCCATAAAAAAAAAGAATTTAGTTAGAATTTTCGCCAGTTTAGTGAAGAAAAGTGAAATAGAGAAACTGGCCCCGGTGATATTAGAAAGCATCAAGAAATAGTTCCGCATACTACTGTTAGACAGATCTTTTAATCCTTGGAGTTCAAAAGGATCATCTTGAATTCATGACTCCAACTTCTTTTATTTAAAATGACTAAGCTGGTCATCCACTAGGTCGACAGCGGGACAGCGGCTCAACATGGAATTTTTTGAGGAGTTATGCAGTTTCTAATTACTAGTTAACACTGATTTAATAATTACTACTTAAAAAATTCATATTTTATTAATAAAATTTAAAATACTTCGATGTCAATTTTGATTAGTCTAATTGCCATTTATATTAACTTCTAAGAAACCGTCAAACTATGGTGATTAGACAAGGTGACCTAACTCAATGTATTAAAAAAAGTGTCTAAATAAAAGAGGGCATTCGTGTGACTTAGATACGAAAACGGTACAGTGCTTATTCTCAAATGGAACACTCTCAAATGGAAACACGAGCTTCTATATGATCTTTATTAGCTTTTGAATAGAATCTTCTGGAATCTTTTTCAATGTTTAACTCAGTTAGAAAGTGGGTTTTTCGATCGTTTTTAAAATAAATTTAACAATTTTTATTTTGAGATGCACCATTTACATTGTATATTATATAATTCGCTGACGTCACTATGTGAAATCGGAGTCAGTACCATTGGATATTCGCCGTATAAAGTAATTTAAACTATAAGAGTTTATCTCATACATAATTTCTATGTATTTCCTTATTATTAAATATCATCAACCGACATTGGTGATTCTCAAATGGAAACACTCATTTCCTCAGTCCCGACGTGTTTCCATTTGAGAATAAGTACTGTATTTACATTCTGTTTTATCCGTTTTATGTTACTGTATTCGCTATCTTCACATCAGTATTTTGAGAATATTAACGCCATGAGTGGTAAAAAAAAAGAAAGCCTTATTTGTGCCATTTTCGTGACCAATTTTGTCAATTCCTCACATATAAGTACGATGTCCATCTTATAATAGTCCATTCGTCAAACAATCAAATTCAAATGTAAAATTATTTAGCTATAATTTTTAAAATAAAGTTTTTTTTTTTATGTCCTTGCAATAGTTACAATTGGTCATTAATATTTTGATTCCACTAATAATAACGATTTCGTTTTTTCATTAACTCTTTTAAACAAACCGTATGAAAAAAAATTTTTATCTCAAAATGCGGGACTTTTTACTACCAGTGATAAGTACAATAGATAAGGTTACAAAAAAAGAAAAAAAATCAAAGATCCCAACTTCAAAAAAGTGAACCCCCTAGGAATTTACAAAATATAAATTATACTAAACTATGTTGATAAAATTGAACATTATTTAGAATTATACCGTATTTCCGAAATCATATCATAGCTTTTTGAGCCGCCATGAGCCGCTTTTTGAGCAGGACGAGTTAACTCGTCTTAATCATTTAAAGGGTTAATAAAATATATGAAATTTTAATTAATAATATAATAAAATAAAAAATGGAATGTTTTCATTATTTTAAAAATATATATTTATATATTATAGAATATTTCTATACAGTGTTGCCATTAATTTTAATTGATAATAAAAATAAATAAAATATCTTTTAACTTAAATTACAACCTACCGTAATAAAACTATATTTATTTTTCAAAATCGTAAACTAGAATAGAATAGTCGGCAGAGCAGTGCGATGTAATTCCGACCTCAAGAAGTTTCGAGAGATTTTCAGTGCGGTGCTGCGCCGCGCTGTTCTACCAATTTTTTTTTCTTGAGAGCGGAATTTCTGTATTTTTTTTTCTTTTTTTTTTTTCTTTTTTGAGAGCGGAATTGCTCTACGCCGCGCTACGAAGCTAGTGGACGTTTAGTTTAACTGTGAACCAAAAAATCTAAAAAACAGAGGCACTTTTCATTAACTTGTCGATAAAAGATATAGATTATCAAATTTCCATGTCACTGATCCCCATAGTAACACATACAGTGAACAAGTACACACATATGTAAGTAATATCGTCGAATTTACCTATTATTATGATAAATTGTAATATATTTAAGTTTATTCTAAATTTGTGAAAATCTAGCTACGGTCTACAGAACTCTAGCTTAATGTGTGTTCAACACGCACCTGACCGTTTCTTAAAATATAAAATTAGCTTTCTAAAAATACTATATTTTTTTAGTGTTTAAGCCAGGTTTTCCCCCTTATGAATAATTAATAATTACCATGATTCTGCAATTTTTAGCAAAAGTACCACCTGATGTGTAAAATTCAAATCTATTTTTAGCTTATCGAGAACAAATTGTGCAAGGACGAGCTTCGTTTGCTGAATTAGCTCAGAATTATTCCGATTGTTCATCAGCTCGTCGTGGTGGCGATTTAGGCCCGTTTGGACGAGGTACAATGCAACGACCGTTCGAGGAGGCTGCATTTGCTCTGAAAGTTGGCGAATTGAGTGAACCCGTGGAAACAGATTCTGGCATCCATATAATTATGAGAACAGCTTAAAATTACACTTAAGACGTTTATTGATTGGTTGTTTTGAATGAATTGATTCAATACGCAAATTCGATGTTCCATTTTTCCAAAATAATTTTAAGATAACATATTATTCATAGAAAATTAGCCAACAGAATTTTATTGTTAAGTAAAAATATCGTCAAAATATATTCTGTTTTTCTCATTAATTTTTTGAATTTTGTTGATCTTAAAGAACTTCGAATTTGTTTTAATTTATTTAAAAATCATTATTATATTAATAATGTCAATTTTTCATGTTAAATAATAAATTTATTTTTTCTTTTTTTAATGAAAAAAATCACACTCGATCCTATATTAATTTTTAATATGTTTAGGTAAATTTGAAAAGTTTTTCGTTTTTAATTTCCAGTATGAACTACCGTTAATATTCTATGATTTTAAACTTTATGAGATACAAAACTTTACAATCTATAAAAAATTTCTGTGTACAACTATGTGACTAATTATAGGTTGGGTCATAATGGGTTAAAAAAATCATCTATTCTAATTTTATTTCTGAAATTAAAACTGAATTTATAACTGTGGGTCAGTTACTATAGATAACATATTTTTTGGTAAATGATTGAGTATTTTATTAAAAAGAAAGAAAGTGTGTAAAAATCTGTGACTCACATACGAGTTATAAGCTCGCCATCGTTACATTTGATGTTGTAGTCTAAGGGCTATCGAAAATTTTATTCCGAGTTTTTGTACTGGTTGAAATTTTCATATATGTAGTAAACCTGTACGACCAATTATAAGTGGCAACGGTTTTGATAAAGTGAAACGAAAACATGTATAGTGAAAAGAACGACAATTGAAAATGACTCATTCACATAAATTATGTTTTGGACAAACTCGTAATATAGCTATCTCTCACAAGATCTACTATCTAATATATTGTAGTATATCTAATAGTAGAAATTATAATAACTTTTATATGTGACAAAAATTTATTTTTGAAATGAGTCATTTTCAGTTCTTAAAAATAAGATTATACTTGAATCGTTTCGCGCATTTTCGTGCATCGTCGGTTTGTTAATGACTTATATCCAAAAAATATTTCGTAACATTATTTACTATATATCTGCATTTACACAAAGCAAACCAACTACATGTAGCGGAAGAAAGAGGACAAATATTGTCTACACTGTATGGTGGGACACTGTTCTTTATCCGACTGGCCATATAAAATTTTGTATTGTCGACGAAAAGATTAGGTGCACGTCTTTGTCAGTGAAATTAGAAAGTTAGAAACTGTATCAAATGGAACATGTACGTATACCTAGATCTAATTGGCGATAGAAATATGTATTATACAAACTATGTGCACGTCACGAGATTTTTTATCACCGATTAGACGTGCACGTACAAGGTTTGTCTGGTACGATTTTTAATTTCATCACCAGAAGCGCGAGAGAGAATCTTTGCATTGTCAATATGTTTGAAATATATGCCGATAATTTTGTTGAACATCCTTCATCCCATATAAGGACTTTTCATTTATTAAAAATTATCAATGACGATTTTTTTACAAATGTCTCCAAAAATAGTATTGACTTTTAGTAAAAAGGGTCATTAGATTATAAGTTTGTAAATTTTATTACAGAAAAAATTTATTTACTTTTTCTCTTAAAACGAGCCGTTTTTGAGAAGTTTGAAATTAACAAATCCATTCACGGAAATAATTGTATTCAATATACGCAGTAAGACCTCAATCGCCTATATTTTTGCGTGAGTTGTAAATATCTCAGAAACGATATGTATTTTATGAAAAAAAGGAAGCAGACCTCTCTTGTAGTAAAATTTACAAACAACAAATTTAACAATCGTATCGGTGTAAGCCAAAGCCGCTTGCACTCATTTTGAATCAATTTGCACTTGTTTTGAATCACATTTGGCTTGCTTTTGACATTTCTGTATACTCCTGTCTCACTTTCCATGTTCTAGAGAGAACCATCAAGTATTAGCGTTCGGTATACATCGTATACTGTATACGATGTATACCGAACGCTAATACTTGATCCTTCTCTCTAAAACATGGAAAGTGAGACAGGAATATACAAAAATGTCAAAATCAAGCCAAATGTGATTCAAAACAAGTGCAAATTGATTCAAAATGAGCTCAAGCGGCTTTGGCTTACGCCGATACGAATCGGCCCTTAGTATAAAAGTCTCCATATTATGTTTTTACACATATAAAGAAAATTTTCTTATATAAAAATTCAACCGGTACAAAATTCTTTGAATGAAGTGTTCTATAGCCCTTGGCCTATTTCTTTATTTTTATTACTTTCTTTTTTTACTCATTCGGTTATTACTCAAATTCTAAGAAATTTTCGAGTATTACAATTTTAATTTTCTTTTTTTAAAATTTGGTAATTTTTCTAAATAAATAAAAATATGAAATTAGGCTTTTTTGAAAATAAACCAATTTTTGGAATATATGATTTGTTAACGGTAGTATACTAATCGTTCATATACGAGTCCGTTCATATGAGGAAATAAAATTTTTGTGAATTATAAAAATATTTTTGTCAAGATTACTATTCCACAGGTATTTTATGTATTTGTTTCTCTATCACGCGCATGCACATTAATGCAATAATTACATTTAATTGCAAAATAGGGGGAAAATAATTAATTAGATATACAGTAATAGTTTTATTAGTTGCATACATGTGTATATATAATTATGGCCAAATTTAAATACGAATATGTTGGGAATGCTAACAATAAGTTATACATACATTATTTAATATTACGTTCCTTATTTTTTTATGTTCCGTATTTTGTTTAGTTGTCTATGTATACATAGAATACTTATTAAATATTATTATTTGTATTTGTAATTATATTCAATAAATTTTTCGTATTGGTTATTTCATTGTTTTATTTACAATACAGTGGAACTTCTGTTAAGCGGACAGCAATTTCACGCGAAAATTTTTTTTAAATCAAATATTCCGAAATTCTACACAAAGTCATTCAGTTATTTATAGTGTTTCACTTCCTTCGTTAAAGGACCCAAAAAAGCTATTTTCATATTTCAATGGTAACTTTCGTGTAAAAATGCTGTCCGGTTAAGAGAGATTCCACTGTAATTACTTCCTAAGACCTAATACCAAGTACAATACTTATAATTAGTAGGGAAAATATTATTGTATTTTTTATTGTTTGACTCCTTAGATCAGCGGTTTCCAAACTTTGTACACTAACGCCCCCTCTATAAAAAATTTTACCTCTGCCTTTACCTTTCGAAAAAATTTATAAACAATAGGGTACTTGACTGAAGTTGCAAAAATATTCTAAAAGCATTGTTTTTCTATATCAGCTAAGTGATTTTTTTATTTTCGACAGATTCTGTAAAAAATCATCAAAAAAAATAACCCTACAATTTTAAACGAGAAAAAGGCGGGAAAAACACCTCACTATAGTGACGTCACAGTTTGAAGCAACTAAACGTCAATGTCAATATTTATAACCTCAAAACTTTGATTATATTCATAAAATGTCAAAGTAAAAGCAAGTATTTATTTGAATTCTGGTCGATTATTATTACAATATACATAAGCTAATAGAAATATTCAAAAGAAAACACAATTTCACCTCACCGATAAAAATGATCAAAATCGACATATCTAGCTACAAAATGTTACGTCATTTTCAAGAAATGGCGCGTTTTCACTAATTTGAATATTTGTTGAAAAATGGTGATTTTCAAAATAAATTTTCTAAATAGTTATCAAATTTTTTTATGTTCCATCATTAAAACTGGACATATGTAATGATAATGCACAGAATTATTTAACATTTGACACAAATTTTAAATACAGTCAAGTATCGTATTCGTAAATTATTTTTTACTGAAAAAACTCATATTCTTGGCGGACGACAGGTTTATACGACACGAGAGGAAACCGTTGAGCAGACACGTATTTGATACTTACGCGCTAACATGACTCTGATCGCTTGAGAATTGTTATTGTTAAAATACAACGTACAGTAGCGAGCAGAAAAATCAGTGTTAGGGGTTACATGGCTTTTTTTTAGCAAAAAAACCTAATTTATTCCAACTTTTGGCAATTTTTTTCTATTTTTAAATGCTCATGGCTTTTACTTGAATAAACGGATTTTAAAAAAAAATGAAATTTCAAATTTTAACAGTGTTTTAAACAAAAAATTTTCGTTTTTTTCGTTAATTTTCTACTTGTAAAATGAGATGTAATAAACGGAAACAGTAATTTTTTGCCATAAGCCATAAACATCTACTATTAGAAAAATTTTCTTTTTATTTTAGGTAAGAATTTCACGAGTTACTCTGCCTACGGCGAAAAATCAGCGATTTTCGAAAACTAGCTGACAATGGCCTAATTATTTTTTTTGTTTTTTTTTTTTCATAAAAATTTTTTACAGTGTCTCAAAATAATATATAATAATATGCCAAAAGTTGAAATAAATTATATTTTCTTATAGGGTAAAAGCCCCGATTGTGGAACACTATTTTTAGGTATTTCATCAAACTTGCTTACAAAAATTAATAAATGAATTAAACACCCATTTTTTTTTCTTAATAAGCATGAAACCAAGTTTTTTTAATCCAATGAATATGTTTTTAAGAAAATATAACCCAAAAATTTTGATTTATTAATGTTTTGTTTTATAATTTGTTGACATCTATAAAAAAACGGACAGAATAAATTAACACCCTTTAAAAAATCAGCACATTGACACCTAAAAAAGAACACGTATGTACGAACATGAGATACATCAGATACATCTTTTGCCATCTTTTCACTCTGTGGAGTGTATGCCGCAGCATCTGTTGGTGACTTGTGGAATTGTCGCTCACACGATAGTTAAAAACAAAATCTACCTTATCGATTTCGACACGGTGTTATCGTGCTTGGAATGATACACATGGCGGGTCTGGTAGCGCAATAAAAAATAGAACTTGATTATTTCTCGCATCATATAATTTATTTTGTACCACGAATAAAATTTTGTATTTTTATAATTCAATATAACAGTAATCAATCGTATTTGAGTGTTTAATTTGATGTAGAGTGTGTTGAACCTCTACATATTGGTGACCCCGCAAAAACAAGAACACGTTTTAAACCCGCAAAAAAGATGGCCGAACCCGTGGAAATTAATGGAGAACAACCCGCTCAACAAGCGCAAGCTTCTGGAGAAATACATTGGGCACGTGTCGCAAAATTACCACCATTTTGGAAGGAGGAACCCGACATATGGTTTATGCAAGTGGAAGCCGCTTTTGGGGTGGCTCACATTTCAAGGGACGAAACCAAATACCAATATTTAATTACTAACCTGGATCCCACGATCCTACCATTCGTAAGCGACATTTTACGCAATCCGCCCGAGAATAACAAATATGAGACAGTCAAACGACGAATTTTATCAGCTTTCATCGACGCGAGCGAAACAAAAATACGTCGCTTATTAAAGGGGCAAATGCTCGGAGATCAAAGGCCATCACACTTTCTCCAAAAACTGCGTAATTTAGCGGCGAACCAGTGTAACGATGCTGTCTTGAAATCACTTTTCCTGGAGCAAATGCCAGATCAAGTAAGGGGGATACTAGCTGCGACGTCGGAAGATAACCTCGAAAAATTAGCAACAATCGCCGACAGGATCGTCGAACTACAGCAGCCAACAATTTTTGCCGCCAGCACATCAAGCATAAACGTAAGCGATTCAAACAATGTCATTTTAGCGCTAGAAAAACGCATCGAAGCGTTATCCGCAAAACTAGACCAGGCACTGACACGGAACAATTTCCGAAGTAGATCTAGGTCGAAATCGAGAAATCGTTCCAATAATGTCAACCAGAACGGTAGTTACTGTTACTACCACAACAAATTCGGCGAAAAAGCATATCGCTGTAGGAAACCATGCACGTGGACAGTGACACCACCGAGTACGGGAAACTAGGTACGTCGCCTCTAATAGAGACGGTCGGAGTCGACGACGCTGCCCAAAACCGTCTAAACATTACCGACAGGGAAACCGGTTTAACATTCCTGGTGGACACCGGCGCCGATATATCCGTCATACCAAAATCGGCAAATTTTAAAAGCACTACGGTAAATTTTAAGCTGTATGCTGCTAATGGTACCGTTATCAACACTTATGGAGAGAAACTATTGAACGTAGATTTAAACCTAAGACGCACATTTCAATGGGTTTTCATCGTTGCCGACGTGTCAAAACCGATCCTGGGAGCTGACTTCCTAAAGCACCACGGACTCCTAGTTGACCTAAAACACAAACGACTGATAGACAGCGGTACCAAGCTTTACGTGTCGGGGCACTTAACAAAAGCCGAATTCTCTGGCGTCTCCACCATAGCAGTTTCAACCAATACCTACAGCAACATTTTAAAAGATTACGTAGATGTCACTACACCAGCAAATCGGAAGCTAAACCAACAGCATAACATCGTGCACCACATAGTAACCACCGGTCCACCAATCGCCGAGCGTCCACGTCGTTTGCCTCCCGAAAAACTTAAAGCAGCGAAAGCCGAATTCGAATTTATGTTACAACAAGGCATCTGCCGACCCTCCGACAGCCCGTGGGCAAGTCCACTACATCTAGTTAGTAAAAAAACTGGACAGTTCAGACCTTGTGGAGATTATCGCCGTTTAAACGCGGTCACGACGTCGGACAAATACCCAATAGCCCACATCCAGGATTTCACCCACAAACTCAGCGGATGCACCATCTTTACAAAGCTGGATTTATTCCGCGCATACCACCAAATTCCGGTAGCGCCAGAAGACCAACCAAAAACAGCCGTCATAACACCATTCGGACTATTCGAGTTTACGGTCATGACGTTCGGATTATGCAACGCAGCTCAGACTTTTCAACGTTTCATGGATATGGTGTTACGAGGTTTTGATTTCAGTTTTTGTTATATCGACGATATTCTTATCGCATCGAAAAACCCGGATGAACATAAAAATCACCTAAAACAAGTATTGGAAAGGCTGCAAAAATTTGGGCTGACTATCAACGTATCCAAGTGCGAATTCGGCAAGAACGAAATCGAATTTCTGGGATACTTCATCAATAAAGACGGTACCCGACCAATTCCCGAACGAGTTGCCGCTATCCAAGAATACAAAATGCCCAACAACATAACCGAACTTCGACGCTTCCTGGGCATAATAAATTTTTATCGTCGCTTCATTAAAAACGCCGCCGAAATACAAGCCCCACTACACGCGCTGTTGCACGGAACCAAAAAAAAAGATAAACGCCCAATCAAGTGGTCGACAGAGACCGAATTGGCGTTTCAAAAATGCAAAGAACAACTAGCGAACGCCGCCTTGTTGTCGCACCCGCTTCCAAACGCAGTGCTGTCACTCCACACTGATGCTTCGGATACTTCCGTGGGTGCTGTGTTGGAACAGCTAAATAACGGACAATGGGAACCACTCGCTTTTTATTCAAAAAAGTTAAGCGAAACACAACGACGATACAGTACTTACGACCGCGAGCTTTTGGCAATATACCAGAGCATAAAATTCTTCAGATTTATGGTCGAAGGTAGAAATTTAGTTATCAAAACCGATCATAAACCAATAACATTTGCTTTTAAACAAAAATCAGACAAAGCAAGTCCCAGACAACTTAGACAATTGGATTACATCAGCCAATTTTCAACCAACCTAGTACACATCAATGGGGTTGATAACATCATCGCCGACGCGTTTTCAAGAATTAATGCTGTCGATACACCAACAGTTGTCAGCGTCACCGAGCTCGCCAATGCTCAGAACAAAGATCCGGAATTAAAAAATTTACTAACACGAACAACAACACTCCAACTACAAAAGCTACACATAGATAATTCCGACAGCACGATATACTGCGATACCGCAAACAAAAATATCAGACCGTACATTCCGTCTCCGCTACGAAAGCTAATATTCGAATCTATTCACAACCTATCACACCCAGGTACTCGAGCAACACGTAAGATGATCCAGCAGCGATATGTCTGGCCAAGCATGAATAAAAATATTTCAGAATGGGTACGAACATGCATCGCATGCCAGAAAAGTAAGGTGAATCGACATACAAAAAACGCACCTATGCACATAGCCATTCCAAATTCAAGATTTTCTCAAATACATCTCGATATAGTAGGTCCATTACCCGTCGTACAAGGTTTCAGATACTGTCTAACAATTATCGACAGTTTCACACGCTGGCCCGAAGCCATTCCGATAAAGGATATAACGGCAGAGACCGTCGTAACAAACTTTTATTCGACATGGGTCTCGAGATTTGGAGCCCCAGCAAAAATTATCACCGATAGGGGTTTACAATTCGAATCCCAATTATTCACTGCGTTGAAGAACCTATTGGGATGCCAACGCATAAGAACCACGGCATACCACCCAGCTTCTAATGGGTTAATAGAAAGATGGCATCGGTCCTTAAAAGCCGCTATCATGTGCCACAATTCATCGAATTGGGTCGAAATTTTACCTACCGTTTTATTGGGACTACGAACCAGTTTTAAAGAAGATTTAAAAGCAACGGCAGCAGAAATGGTTTATGGCACCACTCTTCGACTGCCGGGTGAATTATTTTCTAATGAAGAAGCACCACCGGACCCACAAATTTTCGTCGAGAAATTTCGACAACATATGCAGTCGCTACGACCCACACCAACCGCGCATCACGGACGGAAAACAACCTTTAAACACAAAGACCTTTTTACAAGCTCTCATGTCTTCGTTCGAGTCGACGCCGTAAAAAAACCGCTCCAACAACCATACGAAGGCCCTTACGAAGTAACTGAACGTATTTCAGATCGAGTTTTCAAAATTAAAATACGCGGAGTAGATACCGAAATTTCAACGGAAAGACTAAAACCTGCTTTCTTCGAACACGAAACAAATGACGAAAACCAACCAAACACTTCAACGTCGGATCCAACTCAAAAACCGGTTCAATTGAAAACTTACCAAGGACCAGCTTCTAAAAGGAAAGTACATTTCGCAACAGATACGTAAGTTGCTGGGAGAGGAGTGATGTGGAGTGTATGCCGCAGCATCTGTTGGTGACTTGTGGAATTGTCGCTCACACGATAGTTAAAAACAAAATCTACCTTATCGATTTCGACACGGTGTTATCGTGCTTGGAATGATACACATGGCGGGTCTGGTAGCGCAATAAAAAATAGAACTTGATTATTTCTCGCATCATATAATTTATTTTGTACCACGAATAAAATTTTGTATTTTTATAATTCAATATAACAGTAATCAATCGTATTTGAGTGTTTAATTTGATGTAGAGTGTGTTGAACCTCTACAACTCTATGACATAGAGTGACATCTAGTAGTAAATAGAATGTCAAATTAAAAAATATAGAATGGTTTAAATATTCGATAAAATAAACGACCAAAATCACAGAATATACCAAAATACCACAGAAAAATACTATATTTTGTTTCGCCATCTATGTATTTTGGTAAAGTTCTAATCAATTCTAAACCTTCTAAACTAACTTATCAAAATGGCGACAATTTTTCATTATTAATAAAATTTTGCAACTTTAAATCAATATTTTTTTATTTATCAATTGACGATACGCTCCGAAATAAAAAAAAATATTAAAAATTTTACGATTTTAAAGCAGTAAGTAAATATTTTAGACTCAAAAAGAAATTAAAGCTATTTATAATATAAATTTTTAGTTATTTTACGTACATGATTTTAGTTAAATACACAGGTTATATGTGTACTCAAAGAAATACACATATATATAAATTACATTTAAACCGAATGAAAAGATGATTTAGCTCTTATAATCTCTTAACTGGACTAATAAAAATTATTTGTATAGTTTTATTGCGCTAACTTCGAAAATTAACTGAAAAATGTTGAAATTTATAAGGCATGTGTTTCTATAAATAAGCATTGATCAAACGCAAAAGAGACACATTTAGCAAAAACTGTTTAATTTATATATGTATTTCTTTAATTAAGTAAAGAAACATTAAATGTGAGATGAATTTAAATTGAAAAACAATCATTCTATTAATAATAATTTTTGTTATCAGACGTTTCTTTCAGAAATAACTTCATTAAGATATAAATGTCAAAACTGTTTTTCTATTGGATCGCGTTCCACAAACGGGGCTTTTACCCTATTGTAAAAAAAATCAAAAAAAAGTGTTTCATTTTCACATCAAAACGACGACGATATTTGCAATTAACCTGCGCCCCCCAGTTTGGAAACCGCTGCCTTAGAAATTAGACGATTGGTGATGACAAGATGATTGGTGCTTTTGAGCAGTGGTTTTTAAACTTCTTGGTTCGCGACCCCCCTTGCATTTATAAATTTCAAAAAACCCTCAAAATATGTAGAAATAGGTAGGAAATATATAGAAAATGGGTATATAATTTGTAATCAGTTGTTTCTGCGATCACCTCAAATAGTTTTGGGAATATTCATTGTTAATATTTAACACGTTGACGGTAATAACCTATTATGACGAAACACCCATTTGTACACTACATATTTTAATGTCCTCAGCAGTCTTTTTACGCAGAATGTTAATTTGATAACACTTTGAAGTTACTTTTTTTTAAGTAGAATGTTTTAAATAAAAAAAAGTCAATTTAATAAGCGTACGCAAGCGTGTACAGAGGGCGCTAATGGGTTAATTTGAGAAGACAATTATTATTAAGTCTGTTTTTGGCCGGAATAATCGAAAGTTTCCTATACATACTTCATACAGACTTTAGGAAAAATATTTTTTAAATAACTACAGTAAGATTAAAATAAAAAAAGACTTTAAAATAAAATTAATTTTAATCAAATTTAAATTACAAAGTTTACAAAGGTGCACAAATTTCCATTAATTTATATGGATTTAAGCCGCTAAGAAAATTCAATTCTTCATTTTGTGCCGCTGGATCACCTTTTGTTTGAATCCATAAACGATCTCTATAATATTTTATACAATTATCAAATTCTTTCGGCGAATAATCATTTACGGATATAGGTACAAATGGATCCAAATGTTCAAATCCTCGTTTCCCCAATAAATGAAACGGATAATGGGAACCTTGACTACTTTTTGGTACTGCTTGTTCATCTACCGTCAGCACCACAACACCGTTACACCAATCATTCTTCGTTAAATCCATAAATGCATCTGTTAAACGCACTTTCTCTGGGGGTACTGGTTTCTTATCGCGATATACTCTCGTGTGTGGATAGAAAAACGCGTTAAATCCATCAATGGCTACTAACGTTTTACATTTGCCTTCAGTCGATAAGATTTTCAGCTGTTCAGCAATGGCTACAACACAATCTGACGCGAATTTTACTCTATTAACACCATGTTCAACCAAATCACTGAGCGGTGAACCTTGTGGTGTCACTTCACGTTTACTCCAAACATATTCCCGGGTGGTTTTTAATGTTGTAAGTAATTTTAAATTTTGTGTGCGAAAATGTACTAACCACGCGGCAGCATCAATCGGTAAATCGACATATCCTTCTTTTGTGGTAGAATTCGCGTACTCTTTACACCTTCGCATCCAATTTGAAACCCATGGCACATGAACAATTACGAAATTATTTTCGGCTGCGTAATGTATTACGTGTGCTAATGTCAGCGATTTTCCAGTACCTTTTTTACCATAAATAACAAAGCGTATTGCTGGTTTTTGATAATTGATTTGTTTTAAGTAATTAATTAGGTTTAATCCAGGATTTCGTATCATTAAACAACATTCTGTGAAGGTTTTTACTTGCGTTTCAAACGATTTAGGTAGTCCACCGTGTTGAAATAATGTTTTCTTTATTTCATTTGGTATCTGATAGTATTGTCCAAAATTTGATGCTGTATGCTTCGATGGATTATTTTCATTGCAACGAAATTCCGAAATTTCAGAATTATTTGTATTTATAGATTTTGTAGTAGTCGTACAATTTCTTGCAAATTGTCGTAAAATATTACATTTCACTAAATTTTCTGAGGCAATTATTTTTAACATTGTTAAGCTGTAAGTTATTAACACTATAAAATGTCGTCTATTTATAAATATCTTTTAGTGTATTCAAAATTCAAAACTGCATATTTTGTAAATTATGTATTTATATTTTGTGTCTAGAAAATATAGGTTAATAACGTTTACACTTGTGTGCCTTGTGTGCTTCAGACTTTGATTGTATTTACATGTAGGGAAGCACATGCCTCATATGCCTCATATCTCTCATATGTCACATGTTTCATGCGGTTTACAACATGATGCGAATGTCGCGAAATGAATTTGATTCTTCTTTCTGCCAGTCAGTGTAATGATATCTGTCATATCTGTACTGTCAATATTCGGCGTATTCTTTAATAATTAGAAATCATTACAACTTGTATAATTGTATAATAAAATTATTATTTATTTTACAAAAAGTATGAATTCCGAAATAATGTTGAATAATGAATCAGAAAATGCAGAAAACACTGAAAGTAATGAAGTTCCTGAAGATACCGAAGGTGCTGAAAGTGCAGAAAAAGTGGAAAAAGATTATGAAGACATGCTTGATTTTGAACGGCAGCTCTTTCTAGATGTACTTGAAAAAGATGCATTATTTATCAGTGCAAAGTATGTAACTATTAATAGTAAAATAATTCATTTTTACTAACGATTTTCGGTAATTATACAGAAATCGAGCTTCAAATCAATTGTGAATGAAGCATTTTGTTAACGTTTGGATAAGAATATTCATATTTTGATAATGACAAACAGAGATGCATTAAAAAAAAGGAACATTAGAAACAAAACCGATTTTTTGAATTATTCGTCAAATCTTTATTCGTACGCGATTACAAAACTCAATGATAGAGTATAGAGTTCTGTTCTCTCTGAGGTCATAACTTATTTGAAATTGGTTTTCGTCTAAAGTGACCAGACGTCCCGATTTTGGCGGGACAGTCCCGCTTTTTGGAAGACTGTCCCGCGTCCCGCGGATTTTTAAAAATGTCTTGCTTTTTACAAAAAAACTGCCTTTCTTATTTTAAATGTAATTTTTTTTGCTTGCCAGTTATTTTTTAAGAGAAAGTTCGTCCAATTCCTTATTTTAAATGTAATTGACGTTTTTTTTTGCTCGTCAGTTATTTTTTAAGAGAAACAAAAAGCAGAAAAAATTAAGATTTTCTTTTTTTCAAGCAAAAGGCAGGGGCGGCATTTTTCACAGTGCCTTTCATCTCATTTGTCCCGCTTTGTCTCAATGAAAATCTGGTCACTTTATTTTCGTCAGAAATAAAAGTTGCAGTTAACATTTTCATCAGACTCATACTTGTACACACATTAATGATTGAAAACTAATTTTGATCTTATTTTCAACCATATGACTGACATACAGTACAACACCATCAGTCGTGAAAACTAAACATATAGAAATCTTTCCTATGGGTTCCAAAAAAAGTTACGTACTCAGAGTGGACGATTGGTCATTTTAATACCACACTTACTGAACTATATCGGGTAATTGTACACTTTCACGGTCACCTGGTTTTTTGGCTATAAATAAAAAAACTAATCCGATTTGGAAGATTTTTTTTTTTTAAATGTTCGTCATAACGGCGGATTAATGATAAGAATCACAGAAATAAACAAAAATGAATGTTTTGGGTAGTTTTATGGCTTTAAATGGACAAAAATGTAAAGTTTTAGGAATAATCGTTCATAAAATTTTTTAACTTGGGTATATCAACTTCTTATATTATTTTTCGTAATCTGCATGAAAAAATGAGCAATTTAAAAAAAAAAAAACACTTATACTACTAAAAACACAAAGAATGCTAAAAAACAACAAATTTTGATCAATAATCCTTTATAAAATTTTTTTACATTATTAGATCGATTTCTCAACCTCAATTTAGAGCAAGGGGTAATTGAAAATCTTATTTAATTACCCTTTGCCCGAAAATGAGGTTCCAGTGGTGCTCCGCCGTCCATTTATTTCTCAGCCTTTCCCAGCACTTCCAGTATCGGTGTCGAGTTCTAGTATTTTTTTTCCATTAATTCACCGTAATGGCGAACATTTTAAAAAAAAAAATCATCCAAATCGGACCATTAGTTTTTTATTTATAGCCAAAAAACCAGGTGACCGTGAAAGTGTACAATTACCCTATATTGTACTACTTACTACTGAAATTACAAATTTCGTACCTACAAGATGATGGTAATAAGTAATTTAAAAAACCGGAATAAATGGTTGCCCCGGAAGAATTTATCGGAACATCTGTGCAAAAGGATTAAATCCGGGATAAATTTAGTTTGGACATCCTACGATTCGAAAATCTTTGAAATTTCACAACCGGGACTGAATATAGGCATGGACCTTATAGGCCCAAATCCATAGTGGTAACCGTAAAAATTTTCTTTATTTGTATTCGGAGCGTCTCATGATGTTTTTATTAAGTAATATCTTGAAGGGTTTGGAGAGTAAACCTGAAATTTACTACACTCTGGTTACTCGGAGTAATGTCTACTTTTTTGTACTTGGGTTTTATTTCCGGTAAGCGGTTTCCCGTCAGTGACACTAATTTTAAAATTTAAAATGGAATTTGATATTTTTCCCAGCGAATTCTGAGAAAATCTCAAAAATCGTGAAAATATAAAATCGATATATACTAGAGGAAATACCATGTTTCGCTCAAAACGTTGAAGCTGATATCACGTGATGGGAAATCACTAAATAGAAATAAAATTTAAGTATAAAAGAACAGCAGGCCCTTCTTTGAGTTATAAGAATTAAATAAGTTTAGCGGGGGATACTCCATATATTTTAATTGAAAACTCTGAAAAGGTTTATTTTAAGTTTATACAAGTCGAAAAGGGCGGGAGTGCAAAATTTCGTTGGACTCATGGGCTCAAGAACTATAAATTCGGTCCTGGTCATAGCTGATTATTTTTTCTAGCCACCCCCCCCCCTCCCCAACTCCAAAAAATATGAATAAAATTATGAAAAAATCATAATCATATTATATTGGTATATATCTCAACTCGAGGGTACCATACGTTTTTACTATCATCATAGGTTAGTATGCGTAGCTCTTAATTTTGATCCTCAGTATATAAAGCTTACCATCACTTAAATTTTTTTTATTCATAATTCTTTTTTAAAGGGACACGAGAGGTAAAATAAGAGTGGGACTCTCTTGGCGAAAAAAAAAAATAGTGAAAATAGAAAATTGATTTGAAACGCTAATTCTGTATAATTACTTGATTTTTTTTTTAATACGAATTGATTTATTACAGAGGTCTTTTGATGGACAACGTCATTTTAAACTTAATGGATATGCATTGTGATAACCGAAATTTAGTGATTGTTTTAAATAGTTCGGAATCAGAAGAGGATTATTATATCAAGAAATTAAATAGTCCTCACGTTTACAGTAGTACATATCAGACTGCACAACATACTAGGTAGATTTAATAATAATTTCATAAGTATTGTAAGCTACAAAATTATTTTTCCTATTTTAGAAAACATATTTACTCACAGGGTGGTGTTCATTTTATTACAACTCGAATATTAGTTGTTGACTTATTGAAAAATAGAGTGCCTATTGAAGCAGTTACGGGTTTCATTGTTTTAAGAGCTCACACAATCTTGGAAAGTTGTCAAGAAGCATTTGCGTTACGGCTCTATCGACAGCATAACAAAGTAAATGAATATAACGTATTTTAAAACTAAAATAATACTGCAAGACTTTTTTATACACATTGTACTAACGTATAATAGGTTAACCCGATCAGTTGCAAGATTTAACTCTTTTTTCAGATATATTGTACTCCAATAACAAGTTGAGATTCCTTTTACCATTTTTTATTTTTAAACTCTATTTGAGAAATATTGAGCTTCAAAGTGGGGAATAGCTTGCGCCTTCTCAGTAATTTTTAAACTCTTGATCCGAAAAAAAAGAAAACAATAAAATATTGAATTAAAATTATTTTGATTAAGTTGCGTCAGTAATTTTCGTATAGACAAAAGGAAGCAAATTTTCGAAAATTCAAAATGAAATTTTGCATTGCGGCATGATTTAGTATTAGAAAATATTTTTCAAAAATTCAAGTTCATATCATTAAGGGGAGATTCACCAAAAAACATCAAAAATCGACGTTTATTATTATTTTTTTTTTATACAAATAGATATTTTTAAAAAAAACGAAATATGCAACATTGTTTCTACATGTCTTGAGATTACAAAAAAAGTTTAAAAAAAAATTCAAAAATTAGCCGAGTATAAATGGATTTGAAGTCGACACTGCGAGATTTTTCCACCTTGATGGTTCCTCGCGTTCTAGAATCCCCAGTGAACCTAAATCAACAAATTAAGAATTTTCTAATATTAATAGATTTGAGCGTTACTTTATGGTATTCCATATTTGTAAATAATAAACAAATATTTTATTTCGCAAAAATACCACTTTTATTAATAATAGTACCACTTTATTAATAAAAGTGGTATTTTTGCGAAGTAAAATATTTGTTTATTATTTATTAAGAATTTTCTAAAAATATACATACAGTTATGGCACTAACTAGGATCTAAGAAAAAAATAAAAAACCAGCGAAAAGTCGCATTTTGAAAATAAATTTTCAAAAATCACCACTTTTTCTCAACTTTAAACAGCCGCCATTTTGAAAATATATTACGAAATCAAAAGACCCTAGTTTTTGCCAAAATGATGACATCGAGGAATAATATACACTTTAATTTTTGTCGATATCTCAAATACTCTTTGAGATACATGACTAACCATGTCGAAAAACGTACTTTCGAGAAAATAGCATTTAAATTTTTTTTAAAATTAATTATAGTACATAAAGTGCGTGCACTAAAATGCCCAAAACTTATTGATTTTCCATTTTTTTTAAAAAAAAATTTAGGAGAATACGTAACACCTTAAGGAACGTAATTATGAAGGGAAAAATCGATTTCTTTTTTTTTTTAGCGAATCTCCCCTTAAGAGAGATGCTGGAAAATAGACAAAATGTTCGTTTTCCGTAAATAACTCTAGAAATAATTTCACATATGTACATTATCGTACGGGATATCGATAGAAAGATCTTTTAAATTAAAGTTGAAGTTCTTTTGACCACTTTTCTTTTTAAGCCTCGTTTACGAAATATTGAACTTGAAAGTTTTCGAATTTTAACAAATTCACCGCCTTAAAAGTAATGTCAAGTCATTACTTTAAAATAACTAAAACAAGTTGTCTGAATGCATAATCTATAACGATCTGTTTTGGGAAACAATTCGGACGTAATATTTTATTTTGGTAGTTGATATATCTCAAAAATTAAGCGAAAAAGACTGTGTTATTTATTTTTTGTTCGGTAGATTGAGATCTCAGATTTTAGTGCTACAAAAACCAAAATATCTCCAAAAGGAAAATCATATATGTAACATTCTTTTTTAGACTGGTTTTATAAAAGCGTTTTCAAATTCTGCTGAAAGTTTTACTATTGGTTTCGGTCATGTGGAAAGAGTTATGCGAACTATTTTTGTAAAAGAATTGTATCTATGGCCAAGATTTCATAGTACCGTTATACAGGACCTGCGAAAGTATGAGGTACTTATTTTTCATAGTATAGGTGAAAGCTAGGAGAGATGGTATCCTTTGTGTTTTTTTCCTTTTTTCCTAATTCTTTTAAAGATGATGCAAGTGTTAACATTTTTTTACTTAAAAGTGATTTGTAGCCCTAATTCTCTATAATTATTTGATTTTTGAATACGATTTCATTTTAGATGAAAAAGCAAATAAAATGAGATGTAACTTAAACTATCCAAATTTCTTTTTGAATACGATTTCATTTTAGACGAAAAAGCAAACAAAATGAGATGTAACTTAAACTATCCAAATTTCACCAATAGATCTGATTCATATTATTTTTGTAGCCATTAAGGTGAATTGATTACAAGAAATTTTCCAAGTTTAGAATTTGAAATTTTAGTGTATTATAGAGAAAGATATGATGCATTCACTGACACCATTTGAATAATTTCTGATGTCTAGTTTAGAAGAAATAAATATTCAGTGTTAGAATTTTAAACTCTTTAAATGATTAAGACGAGTTAACTCGTCCTGCAATATGGCGGCTCAAAATACTGTCATATGTATAATATATTCACTGGTACAGGTGCCGCCATCTGTTACAGATTTTTCGAAATACGGTATAATTCTAAATAATGTTCAATTTTATCAACATAGTTTAGTATAATTTATTTTTTGTAAATTCCTAGAGTTCACTTTTTTAATGTTGGGATCTTTGATTTTTTTCGTTTTCTTTTTTTTGTAGCCTTATCTATTGTACTTATCACTTGGCAGTAAAAAGTCCGGCATTTTAAGTAAGTTGTGTCATTAAAAACCAACTTTAAGATTTAAAAAACTGGAAATTATTTCCTTTTATATTTTCGAATCATTAAAAAACTATTTTGTTTAATATTGGACGTTTAGTTATTGTAATAAATAGAAAAAGAATTACAAAAATGTTATTTTATACTAATCCACCCATAATATATTTGTGTATGTATTAGTTATTATGTATGCGTACTTATCAACCACCAGAGCCAAATTCATTACTTTTAAAATTATTAAAATTAGAAGATTGAATAATAATAAAATATTAATACTGTTACGTTTATTACAAAATTTAACTTATTTTTCTACACATAAATTATATTTATTTGTAGAAAAAAAATAGACGTAATTCATTTGTCAGTACTAATCGATTCACCTTAATTTAACTCTTTTATTTTAACCATATAGAGAATAGTATATTGTACAATAAGTGGGAAAAGAGGCTTATTTCTCACGAATATGAGTTTGTGCGCGAGCCCGCAACGATTCGTATGAGTGAGAAATAAGCTTTTCCCACGTATTTTACACTATACTTTTTCTACAAGCACATTTTTTTCGTAAAATTTAACATGAATAATTAAGTAAATTAAAAATCACAAAGTGATTGAAAAAATTATCCGGATCGGCCGGGGATCGAACCCAGGATCTCCCGGTAACTAGCCAGGTGTGCTATCCATTACACCACCGGTCCTTTGCTCGACAGGCGTCCGATACAGACAAAAAATAAATAATTAAAATAAAATTTAAATAATAAGTAGTAAAAATTTCTTAAATTTATAATGTCAGTGCTAAGATGTTCAAATTTTTGCCAAAGCATACTTTGAAACTATGGAAGCAATAATAAATAATCAACATACATATATGTATATTTTTAGTATTATTTCTATATATTATATATTAAACTAACGGAACAGCCTACTTTTTTATTATATTAAGGCGTGGGAAATAATTTCCCACTGTATTTCCGCACAGTGTGGGCAATTGTTAATTTTTACATATAGGTAGCCGTGCACAAAATGTTACTTTTAATAGTAGGAGTAGAAAAAATCAGTATTCTAAAAACAACAGAAAAATTACACGCGGAAATTAAATCATATTTTTTGAACGAATTTGGGTATTTTTGACCTAAAAAACTGATTTATATAAAGGTAGACCACCAATTAAATTACAATAGAAAAGTACTCACATAGTATAAAACGTTAATTATCACTGATATATAAAATCTATGTAATAAAAAAATGTATTTCACATAAAATTTAATATTTTTTGAAAAAACTAGGTAAATAATTTTTACGAAATGTAGACGATCAGCCATCGTGAGCCACATTTTTTAATTCATGGGCCGTACTTTGGGAGCCCTTGCCTTAGATATTTTTTTTTCGATTATCATTCTCGAAAAAATTGCTAGCGTTCCTTTAATTTTTTTGATGAGTATATTTACATATGTATTATTTAAGCTAAAAAGTTTAGTGTGTGACGTTGCAAAATGGAAAATATAATGGAAACTATAAAGGAATATGGAATATTCCCAATGATCAAAGAGCTTACTACTTCTCTTATAATCAAAAAAAAACTATATCGCCCTGCGATCTCTCCTTACGATGCCAACTGTCTTCGCTTTCCCCTATTCAAAAACAAAAGTGAAACATTAATTAACCATTTTAATTATTTTATAGCCAGCTGTTATTGAAATGCAGATACCTCTTCCAGAAGCATTACAAGAAGCACAAACGTGTCTCTTGGAGTTAATGAACCAAACTGTTAAAGAATTAAAACAACTTAATAAAACATTAGATTTCCAGGTAACTAAACGAATATTAAAATGCTAAGAGTTCAAGTACGGGTTATTATCTATAAATCAGGGTTTTGTAGTAATTTCAAATTCAAAATATATGTATATAACGTAAAAGCCCCTATACCGGAACGCGATCATATGTCCGAACAGTTTTGGCATTTATATATTAATGAAGTTATTTCTGAAAGAAACCTCTGATAACAAAAATTATTATTAATAGAATGATTATTTTTCAATTTAAATTCACCTCACATTTAATGTTTCCTTACTTACTTAAAGAAATACATACATATATATATATATATATATATATATATATATATATATATATATATATATATATATATATATATAATAAACAATTTTTGTTGAATACAGTATTTTGATCCTTTATTTACGTCTGATACTTAAACTATTCTATGTTTCCTACTTTGACGTCTAGATGTCACTCTAGGTGTCATATCATATTACACGTCTGATTGTATATCGGCTCCCAATTCCTAGTGTCATTAATTTGTTTGGATATAGATATCGACATTTTGTAAAAGAAAAACATTAATAAATAAAAATTTTTGGGTTGTATTTTTTTAAAAACATATTCATTGGATTAAAAAAAAACTTTCTTTCATGCTTATTAAGAAAAAAAAATGGGTCATGGGTGTTTAATTTATTTGTCAATTTTTATAAGCCAACTTAATTACATACTTAAAAATAGTGTTCCGGTATAGGGGCTTTTACGTTACAGTAAAACAAAGTTGATTGGTATGTGGTCTGACACGCATTTGGTCAATTTTTTCTCAAATTAATAAATTTGAAAAAATAAAAACACAGTTAAAGACGTGAGTGGATGAAGGTGCTATGTAACATTTTTTCAAAAAGTCATTTTTTGCTAAATTTTGGAATATCCTATTCTAATAGTTTTATAGAAATTCAATAATAAATACATGCTATTGCATGGGAAGTATATGTAAATAAAAACTTTCAAACGCTTCTATTCAGGGTTGGATTTACTTTATGAGCCGCCCTGACCACCATGAAAAATGCCGCCCGTGAAAGAAAATCATATCAACTTTTCACTAAAAAAGTAAGTGACGAACAAAAAAATTCCTTTCTTTTACTTTTTCCTACAAAAAATAAGTGATGAGATGAAAAAAAGCCAAATTCTCACATTGTGTTCCAAATTTTGCCGCCCTGGACACTAGCCCCGCATGCCCCTAGTGTAAATCCAGCAGTGAGAATACCAAAAAAATATAGAAAGCATAAAGACTATTATTTTTGAAGTGGAAATGGAATGACAGATAAATTGTTGCCAATTATTTTTATAAATATGTAATTGAAAAATAAGTAACAAAAGTTAACTTGAAGAAACTTCGTACGAATAAAAATGTTTTTATTCTCAATAACAATTGCATCAAATGTTTTCAGTTTTAATAAATGCGCCCTTCCAAAAAGTGCGCTTTAGACAATTGCCTAATTTGCCTATAGGTAAATCCAGAACTGCTGTTGTAAAATTATAAAAAAATGTTACATAACACCTTCATCCACTCATGTCTTCAATTTTATTTCGCAGATACAACTTTGTTTTAAAACAGAAAGTTTGTGATATGTTACGGCTTATATAGCTATAAACGAACGAAAACGAAACATGTGACAGAGTTTCTGACGTAAAATAAAGTGGTATCTACAAAATAAAATTGTGTTTTCATTTTTCCGAATGAATTGCCATAAAGTAAGGCCTGACGTCCACTGAATGCGGAAAACTACGATGGACGATTCGGACGATTACGTACGTTTGTCGTTAACAAACGAACAAAGCGCTTTCAGTGTATGAGGATGTATTGTTTCACAGATGTTTAGATCGTTCGTCTGTTTCCGTGCGTATTCGACCGAATTAAATTTCGCAGCTTTTTGTATTGAGTGAACGTCAAGCTTAACGCTCAAGTCTTTTGAATATAATAATTTTATTTAGGAAATAACTGTTGAAAATTGTATAGCAAAAAAGTTCCATAAAATCTTGCAAATTCAGTTGGATTCGGTTTGGTATCAGTTAAGTAATAAAACAAAAGTTCTTGTAGCGGATTTAAAAATCTTGAGACATCTTATAATGTAAGTCAATAAAAATATCGTCCTTCCTTGTATGAATTCCAATGTTGAATGAATTCGTTTTAGTACAATGATCCATTCTGATCCTGTAACATTTTACTCGATTGTTAGTAAATACATGACCAAAGAATACGCTTTAAGGACTTCATGGGTTAATTTGGATGCCGCTGAACAACTTTTTCAAATTACACGAAAATTTGTGTACGCCGGAAATGTGCAGGAAAGAGGTTATATATTTTGAAACAATTGATTTGTTTCAAAACGTTATTAAATAATTAAATTTATTTTTATAGAATTGAATCCCCTTCTTTGTCCTAAATGGGAAACTTTAATCGAAATTATAAATGATGATATTCCAAAAGATTTAAAAGAATTAAAAGAAAAACATCCACAAATTGATAGTTTGGCTAGAATATTAATTTTATGTAATGATTCTAAAACATGTTCTCAACTACAGCAGGTAACGTAAATAAAATTATTAGGTTTTTTCATTTTCTTCGAAAATTATAAATGTTTGGAAGTTTATTTTGTTTTTTCTGTAATATATGCAAAACCTTCTATTTACCAGATTTTTAATTTTAATAGTTTTGTATCTTCATAATAACTTAGCAAATTTGTTTGTTTTAGATTTTAAGGTGTGGTCCACAAACCTACTTATTCTATAATGTCATTAAAAATCGTATACCTTTTACAAAAATATCTTCAAAATTTTCGAAAAAAATTCAACAGTCAAATACCGAAAATGATCACGATAAATCAATTATTGATGAAAAAATAACACAAATTTTATCACTTTACCAAACTGCTCCCAAAAAACCTAAATTAGATGACGATGATAGCGGCAGAGAAATCTTAGTAAATCCAGATGATTTAGATGAAATTTTTCGAGATATTAATGATGATGAAACTGAGGAAGAAGAGTTTCGAAATAGTTACTTGTTAACAATGTCTCAGTCTAATACTGATCAGCCAGAGAATTCTCAAAATGAAACACAATTTGAACTGTGTCCAGAGGTAATTTTATTTTGAATCATATTTTCTGGATGTAATAAAAATTTTTGATTTCAGTTAGAAAATTTGGATCTTACTGCAATTGCCAGTGAAAAACCAATAGTACTTATTCAGACATTTAAAGATAAAAAAAATTCGTTCAGTTTAAAACAACGGTTACTTGAAATGAAACCAAATTACATAATAATGTATCATTGTGATATGGCAGCAATTCGACAGATTGAACTTTACGAAGCGAAAAATAGACGTAGTAAACCATTGAAGGTTTATTTCCTCGTTTACGCGGGAACAGTTGAAGAACAAAGTTATTTGACGTCATTGAGACGAGAAAAAGAAGCGTTTGAGTATCTAATTGAAGCTAAATCTGTATGTGATATTTAAAATTTTTTGAATTTAAAGTATACAATCGATTCCGAGTTGATGTAATAGGATATATACCTCTTTTCAGATAAAATTGATCATGAGTTTTCGTTAAAAAATTAAATAATTCTTATATTCGAAACAAACTGATCTTCTATTCTTTTCTAAAAATAAACTGCAAATTTAAAATTTACATAAATGCAATAATAAAAGAGATAAAGCCAAGAAAACGGAAATTATTTAAATTCAAAGTTACGAAGCATGATTAAATTTAACTGAAATAGACCATTCTTGACTTTTTTTGTAATTTATATAAAATACTAAATAATTCTGTAAATTATTATTTAATATATTTGATTTTACTGATGAAACGCAAAAATATTTGGTAATCGTGTAGAAATTTTATTTTGAAAATCGTTAATTTTCAACAACGATTTAAATGAATGAACGTCACAATTTGTAAACAAATATGTAGGTTCTGATAATTTTCATCTTCAAAGTTAAATTATGTTTTATTTTTATTAGCTTCAATAGACAGTAATAATTATAATCACTTATTATTACACGAGAGGTTTGTATTTTTTCGAATATATTCGGCGTTGTCTAACGAAAATTTGTTGCCTAGCAATTTAACGAGAAGAACTGTTAACTAACAAAAACGCGAAAGTGAAGCTGAAGCGTTTTTGAATTGACAGTTCTTCGAGTTAAATTGCTTTTAGGCAAGAAATTCGAGATGTAAAAAACACAAATTTTCTCAGAAAAAATACAAATCTTAAGTGTAACACGGTAAGATAATTTAACGAATAAAATAAATTAGTATAATTCATATTATTATTTAATACGTTGTTACTATGGTTCTGAAATCAATTAAATTTACCAATAGGAATTTTTGTTTCGTTTTTATCGTGTTTACCTAAAATGAAATGACCAGTGAAACGTTTTGTACCATTTTTTTCGCTGTAAAAATCTGTCCTAACTTTTTTCCATGATAAAAGTGACAATTTAACTCATGTGTATCAAGTCTCATAAGAATATTGTAGTTTTTTCACTTTTACCGTGGAAAAAAAGTTAGGACAGATTTTTACAGCGAAAAAAATGGTACAAAACATTTCATTGGTCATTTCATTGTAGGTAAACACGATAAAAATGAAACAAAAATTTGTATTAGTAAATTTAACTGATTTCAGAACCATAGTACCTAACAATGTATTAAATAACAATATGAATTATAATAATTTATTTTATTCGTTAAATTGTCTTACCGTATTACACTTGAGTTTTATATTTTTTTTTTTGAATAAATTTGTGTTTTCTACAACTCAAATTTCTTGCTTAAAAGCAATTTAACTCGAAGAACTGTCAACCCAAAAACGCTTCAGCTACACTGTCGCGTTTTTGTTAGTTGACAGTTCTTCTCGTTAAATTGCTAGGCAACAAATTTTCGTTAGACAAACCCAAATTATTCAAAAAAAATACAAGCCTCTCGTGTAATAATAAGTGGAAAAATTACAATATTCTTATGGGACTTGATACACATGAGTTAAATTGTCGATCAAAATTTAAATAAATAACTTGTTTTTACTTTTATATGTTATGAATATAATCCAAATTTTGATGTTATAAAGATTGACATTGACGTTTGTTTCTTTCCAAATTCTGACGTCATTTCAGTGAGCCGTTTCTCGCGCGGATTTTTTCATTTAAAATTGAACAGTTATTTTTTGATAATTTTTGTAAAGTTTATAAAAAATAAAATAAAAAACAACCTACCTAATGTGAAAAAACAAAGTACATATTTAGAATACTTTTTTAATTCTAGTCAAGTACTGTATTGTTAGCGACTCCGTCTTTGTCTGATGAATTATGCCGTATTTACACGTGTTTAGTAGCTAAAGCAGGTTACTTAATCAAGTTACTAAATTTAGTTACTTTTGTCATGTAGACAGTTGTATTTAGTGCAAGTGCAAGTAAGAAATTTAGTAATCTGTTTAGTCAAGCAAATAGAAGTCTGTTCTATTTACTTGTGCAAGTAGCTTACCCCCACTTTATTTTTTTTGAACTTGCTGTTATTTGTACCAGTGTAAACACATTAGTTTAGTAAAGTGTTTAGTAGATTTCGAATATACAAACATAGGCGCGTAAATATTTCTTTATTGCAAATATTTTTTGGGGAATTTTTGTACTTATTGTATTATATAAATTACAAATATCAAAAAAAGTCACTGAAGGTAACTTGATAAAAAATTGAAATTCGTCTGACAACCACTCTTCATCTAATAATAATAAAAAAAATATATAACATTTTTTTTTTCATTTTTATGGGATATATTTGGGACAAATCATATATAAATATAATAAAAGGTCGAACCAACAAGTTAGTTCAAACATAAATGTCACATTTTTTTCTGATTAAATCGCTTATTAATATATCTGATATATTTTTGTAGTGCACAACGAATTTATTGACAACTACATATGTACCATTTTTAATTTAGTTTTACTAGGTTATGTATTACTACTAAATCAACTTACTAAATTGTGTGTAGACAGCCACTAAAATTTTTCAATTTAGCTACAAAAAAATTTTTCAGTTTAGCTACTTGCTTTAGTTACCTGCTTTTAGTACTAAACCCGTGTAAATTCGGCCTTAGAAACTAGCCGGGACATTGAAGATCTAAAAATTGCGCGCGCGCCTCTGGTGGTAAATTATCAAATAAAGATGTACGTACGCGTTTAATTGTCTCATAATTATACAGATTATGTGCAGGTTCCTATATTTTTGCCAATTAAACGCAGTTTTACCAGAGGCGCGAGTGAGCGATCATAGAGATGCAGTCCTAACTTACCTATGTTGTCGCCCTGGTGTCAGACAACTTCATATTTTGAGAAAATTGCCCAATAAATAAACTAAATATTACTATATAAAACGATGAAAAAAATTATGTAATTGTCTTTTTTTGTAGAAAATGGTTGTTCCCGATTATCAAGATGGTAAAAGCGATGATTGTTTGCTGTTACAACGTGATATTAAGTTACCCGAGAAAAATACTAGGAAAGCTGGTGGTCAGGAAGATGCTACTCCCGTTATTCCGAAAATTATTGTAGATTTAAGAGAATTTCGTAGTGAATTGCCTGCGTTAATCCATCGAAGGGGAATTGAAATTGAACCTGCTACTATATCGGTAAGAAGTGGGAAGCTTACGGGAGAAGCCCTAAATAATTAGTGCATTCGTTGGCCTCATCACTTTCTTATAAATGATATAGGCTCATGCGTACACGAATTAAAAACTGCGCGAGAATTGGAGGGAATTAGTAATGTCAATTCCCGCGCAGTTTTTAGTTAATGTGCGCATGTGTCTACATCATTTAGAAGTAAGTGATGAGGGTAACGAATGCACTCATCAAGTGTGTACAAAAGTTTTACCCGTTTTTAATTTTTAATATTTTTATTTTAAAAAATTTTTGTTCTTTTATTTCTCATCGGTGTCACTAAAACTTGTATTAAAACACTTGGCGAGTTTGCTCGCTATTCGCTGGCTGACGTTCATTTTCAAGCGAGTAACTATTCACTTTAAATGATCTTTTGTAGTTGTAATGCTGAGCGTCCACTAGGTCGGAAACGTGGCGCGGCGCAGTTCCGCTCTCGGAGATAAATACATTTGAATAAATGCAGGTTCGTCTACTAGGTCGACAGGGTGACGCCGTACCACCCCGGAGATCTTATTGATGTAAGAACCGCGCCGCGCCACGTATCCGATCTGGTGGACGAACCTGCATAACCGTTTTGACAATAAAAAAATAAAAAACAAAACAAACACATATTCCTTGTTTTGTTGGTTCAATAAACTTTGGGGTTATTTCAACTGCAGGTAATGTTAAGAATAATCAAAAAGAAGACTTCCTGCAAAACAAAACAAAAAAAAAAAAAAAAGAAAATATAGATCGGAAAAACAAAATCAAGATCTACATGTCAAAAAATAAAAGACAAATTTAAACAATAATTGTCAATCTAACATGTTTCGCCCCTCAGGCCATCATCAGAGATTATGGCAAAAATCAATAATTTAAGGTTGTTCTGGCATGAGGTTTAGTTTTTTAAGTGTGGTGACTGGCATATCAGTAACCGTAGTAATTTTTTTTTTAAATTTACCCTAGAGATGTAAACTAAAATAATCTGGAAAAAAATAATGGTTTTTTACCCGCTAATATTTTTCAGACACGTCCGACGTCTGGAAGCTCAAAAAATGAGCTTTTTGGAATAATATTCCAAAATTCAAAATTTTTGTTTACACCATTGGAAAGAGGAGAAAAAATTACATAAAAAAGGTCTTTAAACTATTATTCTATGTCAACTAGTTTAAAAAAAAAAAAAAACTAATTTTTATAAATAGAAATTCGCTATGTTATGCAGGATGCTGCGACAGTGGTATATACGGCGACCATTTATAAAAGTTAGTTTTTCTTGGAAACTAGTTAACTAAGAATAATAGTTTAAAGACTTTTTTATGTGATTTTTTCTCCTCTTTCCAATGGTGTAAACAAAAATTTTGAATTTTGGGAAATTATTCCAAAAAGTTCGTTTTTTAAGCTTCCAGACGTCGGACGTGCCTGAAAAATATTAGCGGGTAAAAAACCATTATTTTTTTTTCCAGATTATTTTAGTTTACATTTTTTGGATAAATTTAAAAAAAAATTACTACGGTTACTGCTATGCCTTTGACCAATAATCACTTTTAAAGATTTTTTGTTTATCGATTAAAAAATGTCTCAAAATTTAAGTCTAACAAAGCATTACATAGAAACATGAAGTGATAATTAAGCAAATTTATTTTCCTGTAATCTCCTGACTTTTCTGAACATGTTGATGAAAAAATTATTGCTTTATGTTAAATAATACAGAAGTTATGGATTTTTTAATATAATAACGTCACCGAAAGTGATACCACGGAAACCCCATTTTAACCCTATTTTACTAAATTTTAAAAATTCATAACTTGAAAACTATTAGAGATAATTTTTTTTAAATTTTGTACAAATGATTAGGATGGTTAAATAAACAAATAAAAAAATTTTCAGCTAAATCTGAGGTCATGGGTGACATGACCTGGATGAAGTGGTGTGTAATGACCCTGAATTAAAATGCGAAAAGTTTGAATTTTTCTACTATTTTTGAATTTTGATTAATTTGATCTCGATTTATTAAATTAAATCTAATGAGTACTTAGCAATAATTTAGTGATGATAAAATTCAGGTATGAAGCGTGATTGTGATCATATTACCTAATCTTATCCACCATAGTCATCTCACATCGAGCATAATCTACTATAGTAGCGCTAATTTTATTCGTATTTTCATAGATACAGGGTGTAAAACAAATAACTTTCGTCCTTTTGTGGGGTGACTAATAGCACTCTGTAGACACTAAAACCGCAGGAATTTTTTCGGAATTAACAGTCGCGTCACCCCTCAAAAGGATAAGAGTAATTTCCCTTTCACCCTGTATATTTATATATATCACACATACATATATATATATATATATATATATATATATATATATATATATATATATATATATATATATATATAGGCTGTAAGGGAAATAACTCTTATCCTTTTGAGAGGTGACGCGACTTCTAATTCCGAAAAAATTCCTGCGGTTTTAGTGTCTACAGGGTGCTATGAGTCACCCCACAAAAGGACGAAAGTTATTTGTTTTACACCCTGTATGTATGTTTCAAAGAATGATTTACTTTCAGGTTGGCGATTACATTTTAACTCCTGAAATTTGTGTTGAACGTAAAAGTCTTTCAGATTTAATCCTGTCATTGAATTCTGGTCGCCTTTACACCCAATGTGTTCAAATGTCTCGCTACTACACCAAACCAATGCTTCTTATTGAATTCGACCAAAATAAACCATTTCATTTACAGGTTAAAAAGTTATTTTAAGTAAAGGTACTTGTGGATAATAACGCTCACTTAAATAACGTTCCGAAGCTGTATTCGGTAGAACAAGTACATGTACGTTTAATTGTTGATAGAAACACATATTATATAAATTATGTGTGCGTCACTAGATTTCTATCGCTAATTAGACGTATGTGTAAATGTTGGATTATGCCGTCGCTTCCAATTTCCCCATTCACCAGAGGCACGAGTAAGAGTTTTTGCGTTGGAAATAAATTTAAGTGGATCTTATCATCCGCCTGTACATACCTTATGTACATACCTTATTAATTTATTAAATTTTGAATATTATAAATTTCAGAGCAATTTCATCGTCTCCAGTGATGTCAGTAGCAATGATATACAACAAAAATTACAACTTTTAACAATACATTTTCCAAAACTGAAATTAATTTGGTCCCCAAGTCCGTATGCGACAGCACAACTGTTTGAAGAACTTAAGGTAAGAAATTAAATTGAAAAAATTGGCGATGATACAATTTCCCTGGTGAGCGTTTGTGGAACTATATATGACATATGATTAATATTATTTCATTGCTTTATAAAAATTTTGTGATGATTTCTTTGCTGATTTTTTACTCTTTATGAAAGAGTAAAAAATACTACGAGACCTCTTCGCGAGTGTGAACAATATTTTAAAAGTGGAATGTTAATATATGTGTTGGTGTTAAAGAACGAAATTTCAGTAACATAAAATATCTGGATTTAGCTGCACTAACTTCTGGAATATTAAGTTATCCACATGAAGTGGAATGTAATGCTGACAACTCAAAAGGTTCTGAGCAAACAAGCATAAACACTGATGAAGTTTTCATTTTAAGAATAGTTTCCCAATGTTTTTCAAGTTTGACGCTGGTAGGAAAACAATGAAAACTTAGTCCTTCCCTTTTGTAGTTCCTGCACTGAAACACAGTAGTAAGTACTCCCTTTTCTTTTGCGTTTACTAGTATTCATCTCAACACTTTAAATCACGTAATTATATGCACAATTTACGTAAAAACTTTATTAAATTGCTATTCGCTATGAGCTTTTGCTTGGAGGGGATACAAAAATCGACTACAGCGCTCATGGTGGACAAATATATCGGTTTATCAGGACGGCATTTGTACATAATTTTAGTATTTTCTTTAAGAAAGAGTATTTTTTTTTAAATACTTGTTTGATTTTTTCAAAGCGAGTACTTATTACAATGTCTATTTACCAGATTCTACAAAATAATATTTGTAACCCTACTATCAAACGTCATTTATTTCGAAATTTTCAAAAAAATAAATTTACTTCTTATACTTTTTCTTGGTTAATTATTGAAAAATATTCTATTTTCAGACATTTTTGAGGTAAAATGAGCAGATGTATGGCTTTTATTAAACAAATTTCAGTTTTTTAATATATTTTCCATTCAATTATAACAGTAAAATGTCCTGATAAATTGTTAAATAATCATTTGATATAGGTGGCTATATTTCCGCTTGGAGCGAATTAGAAAATTCAACTCTATGAAAATTATCTGTCATATATTAGTTTCGCGACTTGTCGCTAGGGAATTTTATCATTTCCAATTGGCGACGCAAAGATTACGTGAGCGCTCCTGGTTTTTTAAATTAGAAGCTGTATCAAGTAAAAATTTTTGTATACGTTTAATTGTCGATAGAAAATTTTACTATACAAATTATGCGTGGATTACTAGATTTTATATCACCCATTAATCGTATACGTATATTTTTACTAATTTTACCACCAGAGGCGCGAGTGAGAATCTTTGCGTCGTCAATAGGCCAATGTTGACAAGTTTTTAAAGAATGTTAAATTATTTATTGGTATGAACTATAAGTAAAAACAATTTAATTTACAAAAAATTAAATAGTCGACTGATTTAAACGTTACTTCCTGATAATCCATGTTGTAAATAAAATAAAATTTATTACTTCCCAAATATCACTATTATATATTTACAAAATTTTGAACATGGATTATTAGTTCACACACACATGCAACTATTAAAGAATGATGGCTAAAATACCAGTGTGTTATGATTATTTTAATCATAATACTCATAATATAGTTGACTTTGTTTGTTCAAAGTACAATGACATAATAAAATTTAATACTGATTTTTTTTTTAAATAAAAATTTAATTAACAGCTAGATATATTTTTTCAAAATTTTGTATCAATTTAGACTCTTTATCGACAAATCTACATACTTCTACTTTTGTTAGAATACTGTCAGTTCGCTTATTACTTTTTAGATTTTGATCTAGAGAAAGGGTTTCCAAAGTTTTGCATCGGCAGGCCAAAAAGATTAGTAAATAAATAGAAAGAAAAAAGAAAAATTGATAGTAATCTATATTTATAATAAAATACTAAGTTGGATTTTCGATGTGCGTGATTGGCATAAAAACCACTGGATAGATTTCGATAAAACTTTGTAAATTTATTCCTTGAAGATAAAAGTTGATATATTAAAGATAGTCATTCAACAATAAATGAAAACAAAAAAAGAAAAGCCTTATTTACGACAAAACAATATTTAAAAATATAAATGTTAGATTCAAAGTATTTTAAAGAAACTTCACATAAGAAAAGGATAATAATAAATTTAAGTATGAAGGAATGGAACATAATTTTAAAATTATCCCCCAGGATCCTCGGATTCAAAAGACCCAAAATTGAATCAATTTTAAAGCGACCCTAGAACTTTAAACTTTACCATTAAAATTTAAAAAAAATTAAATGTTTTATTTTAATCATAGAGAAAATTTTTTTGTCTCAAATTGTCAGAACTTTTACTGCCAGTGACAAGTACAATAGGTAAGGTTACAAAGAAAGAAAGAAAAAAAATCAGAAATGCCAACATCAAAAAAATGATCTAAGAATTTGTAAAATAGAAATTATACTAAACTATTATATGTTGGAAAAATTGAACATTACTTACAGTAATTATACTGTATTTCGAAAAATCTATCATAAATGGCGGCACTTGTACCAGTGAATATATTATATGCTTCATTTCAGTTAAATTTAACCATGCTTCGTCACTTTGAATTTAAATAATTTCCGTTTTCTTTGCTTTATCTCTTTCATTATTGTATTTATGTAAATTTTAAATTTGCAGTTTATTTTTAGAAAAAAACAGAAGATTGATTTCTTTCGAATATAAGATTTATTTAATTTTTTAACGAAAACGCATGATCAATTTTATCTGAAATGAGGTATACATATCAAAGGATTTTGAGCCGCCATATTACAGGGCGAGTTAACTTGTCTTAATCATTAGAAGTGGTAATATGACGGCATAATTCTTGAAAATTTTTAAAAATTTTCCTCTTGTCATAGTTTTAAAATATAAGATTGAACGATATCAGTCTTAAGCTACACTTACACGAGGAAGTACAGTAATGTTAAAGGTAAAAGTAATATTTTTAGGGGGCGTGGCCAAGTTTTTATAACAGTATACGTGCAAGACCTGTTACATGTAAACCATGTAAAAGTACACTTGCATGAAAGTAGGTACGCGCCAAAACACGATATTTTTTAAAATTTGATTTTTTAATTCAATAATAAAAATATCATATCAAAAAAATGCATTGTTTTAGTACTGCTAACTATGTCAAACTCAAAAAAGAAAAATTCTCGGGAAAAAGACAGTTTTGGGTAAAAGGAACTTTATAAATATATTTTTAATATAGAAGATACTTTATTAATAGAAACATTAAACACATCAGATTTTAAAAATTTACGATATCAGTTCCCGATCCCAGTCCGTTTGGATCCTTTTTCTTTTCTTTTTTTCAGAAAATATTTTCTTCGGAATGGTACAATCTGTTTTTTGATTTACTATGGGGTTCAATTCATTTCTTGTACAATTTTCTTATAAGTATTTTCTTTTCTTATATAATTTCAGTACTTTTTATTTCAAACGTTTCATAAATCTTCATTTTCTTCATATAAATTTATTAATTTTATTGTTTATTGTTTTGATATTATTAAACAGTTTGTTTGACAGTTCCTCCCTCACTTATTCAGTTTTCGTCATTTTTAATAATTTAAGTGGGGGTTACTTTTAACAGCAAAAGTAGAAATATTTTTACCTATGCAAGTAAATTTGTATAACAGTATACTTGCATTCAAATGATGCTTACATGAGCAAGTAGCCTTAATTTTTACTTAAAAGTATATTTGCATGCAAGTACACTTGCTCGTGGAAGTCTTGCATTACTCTCTTGCAGTGTTCTTAAGCAATACTAAGACGAAGATCGAGACAACATCGTATTTAGAAGACCAAGACCAAGGTCGATATTATGCATATGCCAGCAAGACCAATACTAAAATTCTTAATATAGATACAAGATCAAGACAAGACTATTTAGTTCTTCCTCTTGGTTTTGCATTTGTTCATCACAGTTGATAATATGTAATTTAGTTTTTCTGAGAAAATGTATAAACTGCCTCCATGAATTTGAAATGGCAGTTGATCTGGCATCGTGGACCACACTTTCGGAACCCCTAATCTAAAGAATATCAACTTATAACTAATTATATTCATTTATTTCTTGATTTGAAGGAAGGAAAAGATCAACCAAATACTGAATACGCCATTAGTATCAGCGGTGAAGGCGATTTAGAAATTATTGAACGAAAATATGATTCTGCGATATATGATTTTATACAAAAATTACCCGGTATAAATTCAAGGAATATAGATAGGTTTTTACGCCATGGAAAAAATTTAGATAATATTATACGTATGTCAGAGGTAATTTTTTTTAGTCGAATTTCTTTTTCGTTTGCTAAATAATTTTTTTTTTAATTTTTTAAATTTTTTTTTTTATTTTAGGAAGAATTAACAGAATTATTACAAAATCCTAATGATGCAAGAAGTTTATATTCTATTCTGCATGAAATACATAAACCAGAGGATGAAGAAAAGTCAAATCCATCTTTAAATAAGCCAACCACAAGTCATAAATGGAAATTGGAAAATAAATTTCGATATAAAAAGAATAAATCATAGCTATAGAAATTATTTTGTTCATTGTTTTCAGTATTTTTGTAAAAAAAAGTTGTACAATATAAAGTAATTTTTTGAAAATGAATGTCTGTTGATGGTTAGTAGTTTATGAACTATTGAACAAATTGTTTAACAGTTCTTCGTTTAGCAGGCGAGCAGGTTAACCCTAATTTTTAGTAAAAAGTGATTACAAGTGTCTAATAACTCTTTTTTTATTTTAATTAAGGATCCAAAAAGAAGTAAAAGATATAAATAATTTTTTTATTATTATTAAACCGTGTAGGTGTCTATGATTAACGTAATAATATGATAAATATTTTTCTAAATATTTAATTTATGTCAACGTAACTCATTCTAATATATCATATTATAAAGTTTTTTTTTCTTTAAAGAAGTTTAATTCATTATTTTCTATGCCAATGCTTTCTACTGATATGTTATGCAACATTTGTCATACTATAACGTTTATCATAATATTATAATACTGATGCAGATGACGCAAATATTTTACTTAGTTAAAAAATATCACGTTTATTTTTTAATTGTGACAATTGTTTCAATCTTTATTTTCAAACAAAGTCAAACTTTTGTTAAAATAGGCTATTAAGCTTGGGCTACCAAACTTTTGACTTTGTCTGAAAATGGGCTATTAAGCTTAAAACAATTGTTACAATTAATAAATAAACGTGGTATTTTTACTAAGTAAAATATTTCTTTTATTTATAAATAATAAACAAATATTTTACTTCACAAAATACCACTTTTATTATTGAAGCAATATTATCACAGTTTAATAAAATAAAATAAAAGTGATATTTTGCGAAATAAAATATTTGTTTATTATTTACAAATATGGATTTTGATTTTGGAATCGTTTAAAAAAATTAGTTACTAGGTAAAAATAAAGAACTAGTTAAATGCATCTGAGTTATAAATTTTCAAAAACATTAGTAGAATTAGAATTAAGTAATTTTTTTATATTAGTTAGTAATTACCTTATATTAGTTAGTAATTATAAACAAGACTATACTTGAAGTGTTGTTGAACATAAAAAAGTAGTTAAGAGCAGCTGTAATAATATTTATTTAATAATGTGTCTTTTTGATAAAACTTTCAAGGTTTCTTTATTTTTTGTAAAACAGGGTTGCACTTTTATGCAATTGTTTTAATCTTAAATAGAATTATTGTATTCTGGAATCATTTTCGCCATTATTTGGAATAATATTTGGTTGTGTAATATGAAATGTCTTTTTCCGACCACTTGATCCACCATCTAATTCATAAAGATATTAACACTTTCTTTAACCATTAGAGAAATGTTCAAAAGCCATTCTTTAATTTAAAGTAGAATTATTATATCGTGGAATCATTTTCGCTATCAGTTAGAATAACATTTGGTGGTGTAATATGAAATGTCGTTTTCCGACCACCTGGTCTACTATGTAATTCAGATAAATATCGATACTTTCCTAAGCATTACAAAAATGTTTAAAAGCCGTTCTTTAATTTTAAATAGAATTATCGTTAATTGGAATAACATTTAGTCGTGTAATATGAAATGTCTTTTTCTGTCCATTTAGTCGATCATATATCCCCACCACAGATCAACGAACACTATTATATTATACTACCAGACAAAGCGTAAAGCCAGTTTGTAGACATTTTTCTTGAAGCAGGCAACAGGGTGAGACGGGTGAGATTTAAGGAATATAATATAATGTCAATTTTTGAGCAAATGCGACTATAGTTGTTGCAGGACATAATTTGTATACGTATGTGTTTTGAAAATAAAGCAAATACTACTTTCTTTTTTTCAAAATTTTGCAGTTTCTTCTAAGAAAAGTCAAATTCTAATTATCAATATTATATTTTGATAATAATTATTTGAAAACGTTACTACGGATACAATCGGTTATTGCATTGCTTACTATATTACAGAATACTATTAGGTCGGAACTTGATCGTATTTGACATAAATAATTAGTCTATATAATATAATATGTAATATGTTCATTGGTCTGTGGTCCCCACTAAGTTAGTCTCACTATTTTCTGTTTTTTGAACTAAAAGGATGTACCGTCTTGTGTTAGTCGTGTACTAACATATATCATGACGTACTACCGTAAATAAAAAAGCCAATTCTCAAAAATTGATTTTTTTACAGCCAAAAAATATTTTTAAGCGCAAAGTTAGCCCGAACGTTTCTTATTTTCCTTTTTTTAAAGATTATGCTGTATTGTACTAACCTTGAAACCTCTAAAAACTCCAAACGTGAGATTCCAAATTCCAAAACTCCAAATTCCAAAACGTGAGATTTTTATCGCTAAAAATCTTTTTTTCATAAAGCTAGCCATTTTCTTATTTTTAAAGCAAAAATAAAAATTATAAATATTTTTGTAATTCCTTTTAATTTATACATCTCTCTGCGAACCGGTGAAATACTTTCGCGGATCGGCGGCTAGGAAATATTGGCCTAGACTCTAGACTAACATTTCCCAGTGTTCCCACAATTGATTTGATATCCGAGCCCTTGTGTTAACACAGTAAGCTTAATATTCTGTTTAGAGTCAGTACCTCACTGCATCTACTTATAAATCGTAAACGTATTGTTTCATTATCTAGAAAATATTTTTTTAACATTTGGTCGTTATAAAATGATGGACTTATTGATATGTTAATTCAGTTTTCAAGAGTGTTCATATGGGTGCATATTCTAGCGCATGTATTTTGTGAAGTGATTTGAGGTACTTGGAACCTTTCCTGAAGGTACTGTAATCAGATTATAATTTGATTAATTGTTATATGCTAGATATCGGCCACCTTTTTTGGCTGTGTTCCAAAATTAATCAAAATGTGACTTTTAAGAAACTGTTCTGTGTTATAGATTTATTTTCATTTTAAAAATGTTAAAAATTTTTATATATATTTTCAAAACGTCCACAATGAACTATTCTTACCAAATGTGCATTTATTTTGTTGAAAAAAGAAACACAAAAAGGGACACAAAGCTGAAATACATATTTTTACATATAATTATATGGGACAATTCAGGATAGGTATGGTTCTTTGCGGGAAAGTTTTAAGACCTTAATAAAGTTTCATAAGATTAGAATATTCCGGTTTTCTATTGATTTTTTAAAACTATATATTTTTATAGCTTATGACCTTTAGGTTGATAAAATGTATTAAAAAATTGCTGAGAAATTGATTTTAATTTTTGTTTTCAATTTTTTTATTTGCTTGGATAAGAAAGTTGTCCTTCAAAATAATTGATAAGTATCTTAAATAAAATTATTAGCAATAACTGAAGTACAAAATTACAAAAATAAAAAAAATATTAGTTTGTCAACTCCATTTTCGTATTAGGTATATTAAGTTAAGTTCATTACTAATTAAGTTCATTACATAGGTACAAAGTAAAGGTAAGTTATTATTATTTTGTTATTTAAGGGGATATTCTAGTCTAGAGAGCAAAAATTTCGGCTTTTTGTTAAGAATTAATAAAAAAAACTAATATTTTTACGTTCATTTTTTACCATCTACTTATTTATTGATATATTTTAAAACATACAAAAAAATTTAAAATTCAAGGATTGATAACAATTTAAATATAGCCATGCAAAAAAAAAATGATGTGCTGGTTGATATGATTTTAGGATTTGTGATGTGAAACAAAAGAAAGATTTTGATTTAGAAAGGTTGTAACTCTGGCAGGAACTACAATGAAAAAATTTAAAAAAATCTAAAAATGGCAGCTGTTTAAAAAATTATTTTTTTGACATTTTTTTCAGTTTTTAATTTTTAAAGATAGTAAAAATTAATGTTTCCCAATATCCATAAATCCTGCCATATAGCAATGTAAATTGAAGGTGCGTGCCTTTGATGTCGAATGGATAAATAGAACTCGAGATATATCATGTCATGTCGACTAGCTTGAAAAATGTAGTTTCAAGAAAAATACATTTAAATAAGTTTTGAAGAATATATACTTGATACCGGAATATATCGTATTAAAATGGCAATAGCTTTGTAAATTTTCAAAATTTTTAAATTTCCTTTTGAGAACACATTTTTAACGGTCTATACTTTCAGAAAATAAAACAAAAAAAAAAAAAAAAAAAAAATACGGATTTTAAAAAATTCTCGACTAGAATACTGCTTTAATCTATTGAGTAATGAAACTGTTAAATAATGTATATTATTATCTAATAGAAATAGCATATTATATAATAAAGAAAAAAAATAAATTACTAAATTTATTGCCAAACGTGTTAATTAAGACCCATAAAAGGCTGAGATTGCTTTTGACGTCAAAAGAAATCTTTAATTTGTTTTATTTGACATATCATGTATCTTTACTTACTTATTTTTTTACAATTTCTAGGTAACAATAAACTTAGAAGGGCTTTTATATTTACTTTGTCGAGACGATGGTTTATAGCTAAGAAAAACTCATATTCATAATATATATGTATATACTATTTCGCCATCTACTAGAAACAGCAGAATAGCGTCTGCCTGGCCAGCTACATAATAGTATTATATTATAAATATACTTCTTATATTTTATCCTCAAAATTTTGAAAAAATTTAGTCATAGTACCCTAAGTTATTATGCACATACTCAATTTTTATTTTTAGCATTACATATGTGTGTAGAATTGCATACCCTGCATAAATTTTTATACAAGATTTAATTCATTTTATTTTAGAACGTGCTATTATTTTATTGTTTGATTTGTTCCATTCATTAAAATTTTGTAATTAATTTGATTGAAACTGATTTATTTTTTGTTTAATCTTTTATCATATTTTAAGTGAGCTACCGACTATTTCAATATCTGGGTTAATGTTTGTTTTCTTTCAGATAAAATGAAAATTTTGGTCGTATTATTTTTACCCTTTCTATTTTTAATACCATCTACAAGACAACAGAAAGATCCACATTATCTTTATGGACGTTCTGTTATGGTTCATATGTTCGAATGGAAATTCGACGATATTGCAGCTGAATGTGAACGATTTTTAGGCCCGCGTGGCTATGGTGGAATACAATTATCGCCAATTACCGAAAATGTAGTTGTGAATACACCAGAGAATAAACGACCATGGTGGGAACGTTATCAACCGATAAGTTACAAATTTCAAACACGGTCTGGTAAAGAAAATCAATTGGCTGATATGATCAAAAGGTGTAATAACGTTGGTGTGAGGTATGATGCTCTTATATTATTTCTTAAGGGGGTATTCTGGTCTAGACGGGCAAATTTTAGTTGTTTTTCTAGGCGTAATAAATAAAAGAACCTTAAACATTTTTACTATCGGTTTTTTGATCAGTTTTTTATTAACATTTGAAAAATACAAAAAAGTAAAAAAAAATTTAAAAAAAGCCAAAATTGAAAAAAAATACAGGCCGGCAAAGTAGGGACTCACAAAAAAGCTGTCCCCTGGTTGACATAATTCCGACCCTTTCGGTGATCTGAAATACAAAATTTTAGTGAGTTCTTAAAGAGTAAGGATGTTATTTTCGTTTAACGAAATCGATTTGAAAAAAAAATTTCAAACGAATTTTGAATATATTAAGAAACTCTGTACAAAATTTCAAAGCAATCGGTCTATTAGAACTTGAGATATCATGTCAACCGTTTCAAAAAATATACTTTCGAGAAAAACGAGTTTAAAATTTCGATCCCTGTGTACAATCTTCCACCCTCTAAACTTTGAAAATATGCAAAAAAAAAAAAAAACAATCGATTTTTTTGAATTTCTAGACCAGAATAACTCCTTAATTATTTTACAAAAAATTCATTTTAGCATAGACTGTAATTGATTGAAGTTTGTATTCTACCATTATTATTTCTGGATTAATATTGAATCACCAACCAACGTCAAATATCAAATGATTAAGTAAATAGAATATGATTTATCCATGAGTAAGTCCACCCATCTTTCGTTCAGTACTATATGAATAATTCACAGGACAATCGATTAACTTCACTTTTTTAATTTTTTCAAATTCAGGCGTCTCTGTTTTTTTTGTTTATAATTACAGCATATCTTCATAATATCAAGTTAAAACATGGAACGAGCTCAGTCGACAGTCATGCCCGAATCGTGGGGTATACGCGAAAACATTACGACCTCCGATTTATCCGCTCCAGCGTCTTTTTTGATCGCTTCCACACTCGCACAAATTGAAGTTATCTCACTGCTTGAGGGTATCAGTTCGCTGTGCGCAATAATAATTAAATTTTACTGTACCACTTTTTCGGTGCTTCCGTAACTCTCTTGATCGCTCGATGCTAGACTATGGGTGTTTTTGGGTTTTAAATCCTGCAAATAAATAAAATATTGATTATTGTTGTTGGATCTATTATCGCTTGAGATCTAAATAGAGTTTCTTAATTTTCTAAAGACATCTCGATCAACATTTTAGCGGTACGTGTTTGCAAAGTACATGGATCTTAAAATATGTATGTATAAATCTCTAAGTAATTATGTACAAATGAATTTTTGTATGTTATGGGCAGTGTTGGGCAAGATATCGAATTTTATTATCTAGATAACAGATAATAGATAATATAATTTAAATATCTAAGATAAAGATAACAGATAATTTAACCGTTACCTAGATAAAATTTTAGATAACAGATAAGATAATATTTACAGAAATAATGCAGGTCAGTTTTCGTCAACCGCCGATTCATAGACTGGTGCTGGGCTGAGAAGGTACGTTGCCGGTTCCCAGAAAGATGTGTTAATTACATAATTATAATGAATTATAAAAATGTTAAAAAAAGATTTTTTGGTGACAAAATCGCTTAATTTTTTTTTTTTATTTACTGCCCGTAATAGCACACGTCTAGCACAGTAAAGTATTTACAAAATTTTTTGTTTAAAAAACAGTGCTTAAACAGTGACGATATTTTTCTGAATTATATGATCAACCTTGTGGTCGGAAAACCACATTTCATGTTTTCAACTAAATGTTATTTCAACTAATGGCCGAAATGATTCCTAGGTACCAGAATTCCATTTAAAATGCGTAAACATTTCTTTAACGTTTAAAAAAGTGTTGATATTTGTCTGAATTACATGGTCGAAACAAGTGGTCGGAAAACGACATTTTATATTACACAACCTACTATTATTCTAATTAATGACGGAAATGATTCCAAGCTATATCAGGGTTCGACAGGTGGTCGGAATACGACATTTCATATTCCACGACCAAATGTGATTCCAACTAATGAGGAAAATGATTCCAGGCTACAAGAATTCTGTTTTAAAATTAAATAACTGCTTTTAAATATATTTTTATAATTCTTAATAAAGTGTTAAAAGTTATCTGAATTACATGGTCGACTAAGTGAATATAGGGAAATGGTGAATTTAGCTTCAAATTTCTTTTTTTAGGAAAAAATAAAAAAATATTGTTATTATCTTATCTTTTTCCTTCGCCTAATAAAAAGATAAGATAAAAGATAACTTCTTTTAAAAATATCTAGATAAAAGATAATAGATAACGAAAACGTTATCTAGATAAAATTTCAGATAACGTTATCTAGATAAGTACAACACTGGTTATGGCTATGTTACACTTCACTGTTAAAAGTAACATTTCCCGTTCCATAAACATAATAGTAATTTAAATTACATATAATTATGTATATGTATGTGCATCACAACAGATTCATAGAAAACTTCTTAAGAGTAAATCGAAATATATCCTTATTCCCAAAAAGAATTTTGAGAATTAGCATTTTGGGAATTATTATTGAATTTGTGCTTTAATAAGCTTTCTTTTGATACTGTACTCAGTAGGTTATCCAAGGAAAATAAAGCTCATTTAATGCTCAAACTGACTAAACAATAATTAAATTATTGTACATTAATTTTTAATAAAAAATTGATATTTAAAGTATTGTCTCACTTTCTGCTAAGTTTTTGTAAACAATTCACAGGAAAAGTATCGAAGAATATTCGCAATGTGGTATTTATATCCCTATGTTATATAAATACCACATTGCGAATGTTAGTGTTCCGTTCAAAATTAGTAAAACGGAACACTTATGACTTATGGAATCACTTGGGTGTCCGTCCATCTGTCACAAGCAATTTTCTCTGAAATCATTCGACACGAAAATTTTAAATTTGTTATAGAGATAGAGTGTAGTTTCAATTCTAGGAATTAATTTCAGGGAATATCTTGGAAAGTGGGAAAAAAATTTTACTACTTGATGCTCTTCGGGAAAAATTTTTTGTGATTCTTAGTGCGTTGCAGCGCGTTGCACGATAAGGGGAATTCAATGATATGTAAGATTAGGAGAGAGGGTTAGGAGAAAAAAATCGATAAACTTTTCAACTGCTAAAACTTTTTGTTTCATAAAACCAACGTCATTAATATCAACGGTTTACATTGTTGCCAGTTGAATTATTTCTTTACGGGTTAAATTCCTCTAACTCAGAATCGTCGAAAAGTACACTCTGTTGGAAAGTAGAAAGAACACGCTACCCGTTTAGAACTGACCCTAATTAGCTATTACTTTTGTATTTATAAGGTAGTCATTTTTATAAAATATTTTCAGAGTATTTGTCGATGTTATTTTGAATCATATGACCGGAAATCCACAATAATCAAGAAGTCGGTACTGCTGGAAGTAGGGCACACTCTTTTAATAAATCATATGAAGCTGTACCGTACGGGGAAAACGATTTTCATAAAACCTGTGCTCTTAACAATTTCCGTGATCGATATGAAATATGGAATTGTGAGTTGGTTGGATTACACGATTTAGATCAATCCAAAGAATGTGTTCGAGAAAAGCTTGTAGAAAAATTAAATCGAATGGTCGATTTAGGAGTTGCAGGATTTCGGTAAGTATTTGAAATGATATACTGGAAACGTTTGGAAGTATTGTTTCGGGATAGTTTACCCAAACATTCATAAAAATTATTTTAGTCTTGATGCGGCAAAACATATAAATAAAAGTGACGTTGAAGTAATTGTGAGTCGTGTTAAAAATCTGAACACAAATTTCAACTTTCCGCCAAATGCTCGACCGTTTGTAGTTCAAGAAGTCATTGATTATGGAAACGAAGTAGTTACAAAAGAAGAATATGTACATATAGGCACAGTTACGGAGTTCCGACATGGGAAATTTTTAACAGATGCTTTCCAAGGAGCGACACCTTTGAAAAATTTGGTTAATTTTGGTAAAATATTAAAATTATTTTTTAATATCTATAATGTTAATTATATTTTAAATGGTAGGCACTGACTGGGGTCTTATCAAAAGTGAAGATGGATTAGTGTTTGTGGACAATCATGATACTCAAAGAGATAATGATGTTTTAACTTACAAAAATGCTAAACAATACAAAGTAGGATTTTCTGAAAGTATCAACCTTAAAGCTAAAATATCGATTAATGAATTCTGGTGCTTTTAGATGGCTGTAGCATTTATGTTATCACATCCATATCCAAAATTACCTCGTGTTATGTCCAGTTTTGATTTCCAATCAAGAGATCAAGGTCCACCTCAAGATGAAAATCAGAATATTGTTGGTCCACAAATAAATCCAGACGATACGTGCACGAATGGTTGGGTTTGCGAACATAGATGGCGACAAATATACAACATGGTTCAATTTAGGAATGTAGTTAGCGGAACCGGATTAAATAATTGGTGGGATAAGGAAATAATCAAATTGCTTTTTGTCGTGGAAATAAAGGATTCGTTGCTTTTAATAAGGAAGGAGATTTGAAACAAAATTTGCAAGTAATTATCTAAACTTTTCAAAATATTAATAATATTTAAGGTAGTTGTTAACGCTATAACCCGAAAATATTTTCGGGGAAGGAGGCTTAGGAAGTTTTCAAGGGGCCTTAGATACATCTTTTATTAAATTTGTAATAGCCGCTGCACACTGAACAAACTTTTGTTTGCACAAACTGTTTACGCAAATATAAATTTGTACAAACGGGACGTGTGGACCAGTGGACGTGATGTTTGCGCAGACATCACATCAACACGTCTCGTTTGCACAAACTTATGTTTGCGCAAACAAAAGTTTGTGTAGTGTGGACCGGCCATAAGGAACGATTATTTATAATATACATCCTGTAAAATTTCAATTTTTACCGATTAAAAAATTATGGTTTTCATCATGTTTTTATGGTAAAAAAAAAAAAAATGGATGAGCTCACAGACTTAGAAAAATTTTTTTGGTTGACCAGTGTTATACTAGTACTTATGACAGCTTTTTTTAATTTCGTTAAAATCTTTAGCTCCCCTGAAATATTTCTACATACTCATCAAAGAATGTAGTTTCCTATTAGTAAGAGGATATCTTCGAAATTAATGGGAGTACCTAATTATTAATTTTTTAGACTTGTTTACCAAGTGGAAGTTATTGTGACGTTATTTCCGGCAGTTTAATAAATGGAAAATGTACGGGTAAGGTTGTAAATGTTGACGGAAATGGAATGGCGTATATTGAAATATTGGGTAATGAATTTGATGGTGTGCTCGCTATTCACGTTGAGGTGGGTAATTTTATTTGAAAATAAATCATAAATAGGTAACGTTTCTAATACATTTTTTTTTTAAATTTTTAGGCTAGAATGGAAAAATCAAAAATTTGAATAATTCGTAATTTTAAAAAGAAAAATTTGAAAATTCTAAATCGAATTGTTTATTTTTGTTATTGAAAAATGTTGTTAGAATAAAGCTTTTTTTGAATTTAAATAGATATTGATTTTAATTAAATTCTTAAAAATTATAATGATTTGAATGAGTACGATTTTGTGGTATTTAAATACTTTTTCTATGTCTCCTTGTTAATTTTTGCTTTTTTCGTTAGTATTTTTTTCTTTTTTTAATAAATAGATTACGCTTGATTCTACCAACAGCCAATAGAAGCCTTACCAGAAAAAATGTATTCCTTCAAAATTAAAATTTTCTGGACTATAGTTGCTTTCTGTTTGTTTTAGAAATGCTTTGCTTGACCACTCCGTTAGGTTTGCTTGATACTTTTACCAGTAACATTCAAATTAAGGAAAATATTATACTTATATTAAATATCAAATTAAGAACTTTATGAAGAGGCTAAAATACGTATTTTCAGATATTTCTTTTAAATTTTACTTTGAATTTTAAAAATTGCAAAATAAATTGTGCTTAAAATTACATAATTTAATAAATGACCATCCGTGAGTACTTTTTTTATACATGCATAATATAATTTAAAATGCTACTCAGAAATAATTGAGGAAATATTAAATAGGTAAATTTTTTTTTTTTATTAAATTAACTATGTATTTTTATAAAATTTGTTATTATTATTAGATTATATAAAACATAAAGTTTTACTAGTATCTGCAATTCAGTTATTACAGTGGCTCTCATGATAAGACCTGAGCCCGACTATGATAGAAATTTGATTTGAGGTCTCGGGAAACCAAAAATGCCCACTAAAATTTGTATATTGTATTTACGCGATAATTCTCGAACGAAGCATACAATTTTTACGAAATTTGGTGAAAATGTCAAGTGTCAAACACTTTGATGAGTTCACTTCTGATCAGCTAGACACATCCGATTTTTAAAGCTAAAATTTTGGTCATTTTTCTCTAATTTTGGTGGTTTCTTGTAAAAATTTGTTAGAATTCAAAAAAGTTTTTAATTTTGGTAGAAAAAGCCACCATAATGGGGGCTTTTACGTTATATTTCAATTTTCAAAATAAAAATTAAGTAACTTTTCAAGAACGCGTTATCGTTTGAAAATTTGTACAGGGCCGTGGAGAGAAATGATGGGCTCCGAGGAAAAAACACAAAAAAATTCCCCCCTCCCCCCAAAAAAAGTGACGAGCAAAAAAAAGCTCTTTTTCCTTTTACCTGGGCTCCCTATCGATAACTACAGGTCCCCTCTTTGAGCCCGGCGCCCGGGGCTGCAACTAGTGGAAGCACTGAAATATTTAGACTTATACTCTATGAGATAGGTATATATTATTATTATTGTTATGTATGTTATAACTGAATTTCGATATATATATATATATATATATATATATATATATATATATATATATATATATATATATATATATATATATATATATATAAATCGGTTAATCAGCTTCATCTTGTTCTGTTATTATTCACAGGACCTGTTTATGGAAATTGTTCATTAAATACCTATATCTACATATATGCAAAATTTTGGGTCACGTTTTTAAAGGTATATTATACAGAAAATTTTTTAAATATTTTATGTATGAGATGCAGCTATGGATAATTCAAATTTATTTTTGTAAAAAATAATATTTATTTTTTTTTATTTCATTAATACTCATATTTATCAGTAATTAAATAATTACCGGTAATAAAAGAAGCTCACATAAATTACATATTTTTGATATTTTATTGTTCTACGTGACATGTACGTGTCACGTGTGATATGTGTTACAATGTATTACAATTTTGTACATTACATACATTATATATTACAATTTTCTACACTGATATACATATATCACATATTCACATATATTATAAATACCCCTGTCGCAGCACCTGTATAACGTAGCGAATTTCCGAAGATTTGACACTGGCGGATCTCATATAACAACCTGTATCCATCTAAAATAGTTTGGCTCTCTAACAGTGAAAAAATTTTCAAAATTGATTGAGTAGTTAATTATGGTGCTTTTGGATCCCCAGGACCCTGGCGGGTCTCATATAGTATAGCATATATGTATTTAAAAACTAGTTTAACTTTTTAAAGAATTGGTTAAGTAGTTTATTTTTTACACTTTTGGGAACCCCGCACCCCCGCGGACCTCATATAAAATATGTAACTTATATCCATAATCCATCTAAAATAGTTTAGCTCTCTAACAGTGAACAAATTTTCAAAATCGGTGATGACACGCTCTTGAAAAGTGAGTTAATTTTTATTTTGAAAAATGAAACAGATATAAATATTGTTACTGTAATGACAAAAATGATTAAGCATTTATTGTAAAGAAATTCCGCAATTTCTTTATTTTGCTCAAAAGCTAGTTCACTTAGAACAATGTTTTAAAAGCTTATCTTATGTAATTTTTTACGCTCTTTTCAATAGTGTAGAAAAAAATTTAAAAAAGTATTTGAAATTTGTCCAATTTTTGCAAAAAACCACTAAAAATGGAGAAAATTGGCCAAATTTTTGGCTTCCAAAAATCGGATGTATCTGGCTGACGAACTCACATAACAATTGGAGGCTTCGTTCGAGACTTATAGCGCGGACTGAAGGTCATTTTCGGTTTCTTGAGGTCTCAAAACAAATTTCTGCCATAGTGTCGGGCTCAGGTCTTTTCATGGCACCCGCTGTAATAAGTGAATTTCTAGAAATGGAAATTCGCTTAAAATGATACACCGTGTACCATGTGTGTACCACCGTGTACATGTGTTTGTAAATTGTGTGTAAACAAAGGATGACAAATTTGTAGCGATGTGTCAATTTTGAGTCATAATTTTTATCACAAATGGTATAACAATAGCTCAAAAAACTGTTTATATAGCGTATAGTTAATAGAAAGTATGACTGGTCAATGACGAAAGACAAATTGCTTCTGTTCGTCATATTTAACCAAAAGAAATTGAGATTTCGAATAATTTTTTATCAGCAACCTAATTAACGAAATGTTACCTGACAATTTATAATAGTATTCAACAAAGGGTATCGATAGCTAAAAATTTTTTTGATAGATTTGAGTGTTACTTTATGGTATTCCACTTTAAAATAAAAATATAATTTTTTCTTTATTGAAAAGTTTTAAATATCTGTGACATGTTTCGGCCTGTATGTCCATTAACGAACAGTATAATAAAATAGGCTATTATAATTTAGTCGTACATAAAATAATTTTCCGTATTTTTAAATTGTATCAGTACATATTTTCAACATTTTCTAAATGATATGCCAAATAGTCATGGTGGAGGCACTGGGCAAATACAAACGTTAAAGTGGCTATCGATATAATATTGATTTAGATTTTAGATATTGAAATATATCTATTTCAAAGATAATTTTGTAGTCTAAGAGCCCAATGTAAAGAGATGGAACACATTTCCTCATCGATAAAATTTCAGAAACATATAATACAGCCATATGAAAAACATATAATGCCATGTGCTTAAAGATGGCAAAAAATGTTATTATGGACATTAGATCTGCTGGAATCTAATACAATGCCGAGTGTAATCTACATCTGACATAAGTTTTATATTGCTACTCCAGTCTTAAAAGGGCGCAAAGGCCTTCGTATTAAATTTTAATTAATCTGACAAACTAATTAACACTTTGACGGTCACAACTAGAGTGCGGACATTGGTCGAAAAAAAACGGGACTGAACAATTTTTTTACAGTTTATATATATATATATATATATATATATATATATATATATATATATATATATATATTTCACGTATACATATGCGGATGTGTTTTATAAAATTATACCGCCCAAATAATTTTGGAAGGGTATATATATATATATATATATATATATATATATATATATATATAGCTTTTGTATATATATATATACATATATATATATATATATATATATATATATATATATATACAAGGTGGTCCAGAATTATGTACCGTAATTGGTAGAGCTTGTAGTACGTTCAAAAATTCGTCAAGTGCGTGTTTTTGACACGCACTAAGTAATGTCACCTCAGTGAAAGTGTTAATTTATGATTTCTTGGCTCGTTTTTTAAGTACAGTGAGAATACAGCCCTCTTGCGTTTATTCAATATATGCGTGTACAACTTTATAATTATTATATTATATATTATTATTATTATTATTATTATTATTATTATTATTAATTTTTCCCCCACTATAATTACACAACGAGATTAATATGTCATCCTTCGGTGACATAAAAATAATGGTACCTTTTCATGTACCTACGCATTTTTTCAAAACTCAATAATAAGGGAGATACAACTCTGTAAAGGGGTGAAACGAAAACCATTATTTCTTAAATATTTTCCAAACGCTTTTGAATAACGGTTTTGAATATTGATTTAGATTTTAGATATTGAAATATATCTATTTCAAAGATAATTTTGTAGTCTAAGAGCCCAATGTAAAGAGATGGAACACATTTCCTCATCGATAAAATTTCAGAAACATATAATACAGCCATATGAAAAACATATAATGCCATGTGCTTAAAGATGGCAAAAAATGTTATTATGGACATTAGATCTGCTGGAATCTAATACAATGCCGAGTGTAATCTACATCTGACATAAGTTTTATATTGCTACTCCAGTCTTAAAAGGGCGCAAAGGCCTTCGTATTAAATTTTAATTAATCTGACAAACTAATTAACACTTTGACGGTCACAACTAGAGTGCGGACATTGGTCGAAAAAAAACGGGACTGAACAATTTTTTTACAGTTTTATATATATATATATATATATATATATATATATATATATATATATATATATATATATATTTCACGTATACATATGCGGATGTGTTTTATAAAATTATACCGCCCAAATAATTTTGGAAGGGTATATATATATATATATATATATATATATATATATATATAGCTTTTGTATATATATATATACATATATATATATATATATATATATATATATATATATATACAAGGTGGTCCAGAATTATGTACCGTAATTGGTAGAGCTTGTAGTACGTTCAAAAATTCGTCAAGTGCGTGTTTTTGACACGCACTAAGTAATGTCACCTCAGTGAAAGTGTTAATTTATGATTTCTTGGCTCGTTTTTTAAGTACAGTGAGAATACAGCCCTCTTGCGTTTATTCAATATATGCGTGTACAACTTTATAGTTATTATATTATATATTATTATTATTATTATTATTATTATTATTATTATTATTATTATTATTATTAATTTTTCCCCCACTATAATTACACAACGAGATTAAGATGTCATCCTTCGGTGACATAAAAATAATGGTACCTTTTCATGTACCTACGCATTTTTTCAAAACTCAATAATAAGGGAGATACAACTCTGTAAAGGGGTGAAACGAAAACCATTATTTCTTAAATATTTTCCAAACGCTTTTGAATAACGGGTTGATATTTTAGGGGTACTTATTTTGCGTTGAAGGATTAAATTTATGTCAACACTTATTCCACCACTCATGACTAAGGGGTGGTTTTGGGTGGTAGGTGTGAGTTATCACGTCTTTTTTTTAATTTGCAATTATTTAAACAAAATCCCTGATAATATAATTCCTCAGATAATTTCACGCAAAAAAGGTATACTTGTTATATTTCGATAAATATTACCGTTTTCGAGTAATTTAAAGTAGAAGTATCTATTTCCAAATTATCCCCTAATTATGAGTGATCGAATAATTGATACCATAAATTTAATTATCTTAATGTTCATACGCGCCTCTAGAATATGAATCCAGTAATCAAAAGCACCTAAAAAATTAAAAAGGTACCATTATTTTTGAACATATCAGCTGCAGCAATTACGGTACATAATTCTGGACCATCCTGTATATATATATATATATATATATATATATATATAAATATATATATATATATATATAAATATATATATATATATATATATATATATATATATATATATATATATATATATATATATATATATATATATATATATATATATATATATATATATATACCAAAAACGCTTAGTTTCCAAGATACAGAGTGTCCCGTTTCTTGTTTTTTAAAATATTTTTCTATATTAAATTAAAAACAAATTATGTGGTCATACTGTAGAAATGAAGCGTCTTCACCTTTTTTTTTGGTAAGACATTTTCATAAAATGACCTCAGCAGTTAATACGAGAACCTAAACCGATTTTGTAGTAAGAACAGTAACTGAAAACTGCTTTTTATCTTGAAAACGGACACATGAACGACAAAATACTAAGAGGTCATTTTTGTCAACAATTTATAGAATATTTAAAAAAAAACATTTTCAAATTGGAAAAAATCATTGGCGTCCCTTTTTTTCTTCAAAAATATATCATCATATGGCCGTACGGACGCCACTGATTTGAATGGAAATATTCTGTCTACTTCAGAATATGGGTATTTATCCTGTCGTAGCGTATCCCAAATTTTATGTGAATATCTCAAAACGTTTTTGAAATATTTAAGAAAATATTTAAAAAAGACGAGAAACTGGACACTCTGTATCTTGGAAACTAAGCGTTTTCGGACATGGGTTGATGTTGATATGAACTTTTTTACATAAAAAAACCTCAGTAATCACCCATTAAAATATTTCGCACTTATTCACTAACACCCTATATATATATATATATATATATATATATATATATATATATATATATATATATATATATATAACAGTATAACAGTATATAACTATATATATATATATATATATATATATATATATATATCCTCCCCGACACCCAACTGGTACACTATTTAGACAACTAATACACTTTCTATGGGATTGTTCTAGAATCCCATAGAATTCTAGAAAAATCGCCAGACACTCTCGAGAATATTAAACATATTGATATTACTCGTTATTAAGGGTAATAACAAGGATAAAATCCGATTCAGTGTTATTTTCATAGGGTTCCCATTGAGTTACCACCTCAAAAAAAAAAATAAATACAGTAACTGGGCCTTAGTCTACTTTATTACCATACCAACTTTTATTTATATTCAAGGGGTGCAACATATTTAAAAAAAATAGTATATTATGCAATAAGTGCGGGATATTGTTGATTGCCCACGAGAGCGAAGTTGAGCGCACGATCGTAGTGAGTGCGCTCATTCGGTCGAGTGGGCAATCGACAATCCTGCACGAGTTACATATACTATTTTTTATTACGAATTTGATATACTTTCTTCCATTATTATTACTATTTTTTATTCCTTTTTAAAATAATATTTTTGAGTGTTTGTCTTTTTTCTTTTTTTTTTTTGAATTAAATAACTTAAAAGCCCCGAATAATATCCGAACGTGATCATATGTCCGAATAGTTTTGACGTTTATATAGGGTGAGAGTGCTAAAAGTCGGTCACTTAAACAATTAATGATAGCAGAATTCTGAATTTTAAATTTACGCGTATTTTTATCGTCTCTTTAAGTACTTTTAAGTATCGTCTTTCTAACTAAATGGAGATCAGATTTCTAAATTAATAAACAATTAAAATATTTTAGTTTTTATCTTTAAAAATGTATTTCCCTTAAGTCGGCCACCTGTGCCCTAAAGCCGGCCAAAAATATTCCTAATGTCAGCCACCGGGATTTTTCATAATAGAAATGAATTACCTGGCTGTAGATTATTGTGAGACTGAGGAAAACGTTTAAAGAAAACTATTTTAAATGTTATAATACAGTTATAATACATTTGGATTACATTTACAAAATGTAACCTGAAATTTTCGATTACACTGCATTTTATAATCGTAATTTGTAATCGTTTCTGAATTAAAAAATATGTAATTTAATTACACAATTACGATAAATTTTACTTAAGATACCTGTAAATGTGAATAAAACTGCTATCTAAATTAAAACAATTTCGATAGTGAAACAGTTAGGTTAAAGAGAAAATTAAGGTAGGGTTGGTAAATAAATTGTTTATTATGTTAATTTGGGGCCTAACAAAGCCTAAATTTATCAGTTTTAATCAATTTATGATAAGTAATTTGATATCGACAATTTTCGATAACGAAAAGTAAGTTTTAACAGCCGCAATACGTTTGGAATAGCCATAACTTGCTTCGCTTAAGCCTTAAAAATTTCGTTATTTTTTTGCTACGACGCACCGTTTACGAGATATTTACGATCAAAAGTTTATGTTGACGAAAAGTAACGAAAAGTAATTTTTTTTAAAAAATGTGTTATTGCTGACCCGCTCAATATAACTAATGGAGAGTCATATTGAGCGTTTACGAGATATTTACGATCAAAAGTTTACGTTGACGAAAAGTAACGAAAAGTACTTTTTTAAAATGTGTTGCTGCTGACCTGCTCAATAGGACTAATGGAGCCTAAATTAACCAGTTATAACTATTTTATAATAGCTAATTCGATATCGATAATTTTCGATAACGTAAAAGAGGTTTTAACAGTCGCAATAGGTTTAGAATACCCATAACTTGCTTCGCTTAAGCCTTCAAAAATTTCGTTATTTTTTCGATACGACGCACCTCTTATGAGATACTTACGATCAAAGTTTTCGATTATGAAAAGTATCGTTCAAATACTAACAATAAAACAAAACATTTCGATTTTACAGTAGCGTAACATCAGAAGCACTTATTTTAACCATTACTTACAACCAGTGTGTTAATAATAATATAATGAGGACATGAAAAATAGTTTGTTGACGGCCTGACCGACCTTAGAATTTTTCTTCAAATTTTATCCCTAACGTCGGCCGTCCGTTTTTTTTTTTTTTTTTTTTTTTTTTTTTTTTTTTTTTTTATTTCAAACGATAAACCTTTTAAACAATTTCTAACTTCTTACGACATGTATAATGTTATCAAATTTCATAAGTTTAATCGTTATTGTCAAAAACTTATAAAATAATCGTTTATTTCCCGCACTAGTTAAAATTACAAATAATATAATGGCTGATCAATTTTCAACACAAATTGTCATTTTTCAATCGATTAAGTGTAACAAAACATTAACTACTTGATAAAAATTATTCATTTTAAAAATCGTAAATCTAGAATAGGCGTACATTTTGTTTCTATATGATTTTCAGCATTTTTTTATTTTTTAAGACCTTATTTTTAAAAAAAATGCAGTCAGTGGCCGACCTTAAGGCACCGGCCGACATTAGGCAATCCCACCCTATTGTGAAGTTCTGTGAAACCTCTGTGAAACCTCTGATAACAAAAATTATTATTAATAGAATGATTATTTTTTCAATTTAAATTCACCTCGCATTTAATGTTTCCTTACTTAATTAAAGAAATAGATACATACATATATATATATATATATATATATATATATATATATATATATATATATATATATAATAAACAATTTTTGTTGAATACAGTATTTTGATCCTTTATTTACGTCTGATACTTAAACCGTTCTATGTTTCCTACTTTAACGTCTAGATGTCACTCTATGTGTCATATTACTCATATTGCACGTGTGTTTGTATGTCGGTTCCCAACTTCTAGTGTCATTAATATTTCTCTGTTTGGATATAGATGTCGAAATTTTGTACACGAAAAACATTAATAAATAAAAATTTTTGGGTTGTATTTTTTTAAAAACATATTCATTGGATTGAAATAACTTTCTTTCATGCTTATTAAGAAAAAAAAATGGGTGTTTAATTTATTTGTAAATTTTTATAAGCCAGTTTAATTACACACCTGAAAATAGTGTTCCGGTGTAGAGGCTTTTACCTTACTATTTAAATTATTTTGTTGGTAGTTTCTATAGAAATAATTATGAAATATTTATTAAATGAAAAATTAAGAGGTGGCTTTGCGTATTTTGATTAAATTTTGCGTGTTTTATTGTCAAGTATGGAAAGTACAGAAATGTGTGCACCAAATTCGTACTTCTCTCACATGAGTAATAAAAAATTTTTTTCACCCTTAACCTATCGGACAGCCCCTCCAGTTGGTCCGACCCTGAAATTAAGCATCTCAATTGAAAACTTTAAAAATAAAGTGTTTGAGTCTAATAAAGTGTTTTTTCCTATCTCCTATTTTTTTAAAACACTATAAGATACCGTTAGTACAGTTATTAATGTAAGTTGCTATGGGGGACAGTTTCACCATGGAAGAACGGCTAGACCCTTTGTTAAAAAACTATCATTATTTTTCTATCACCAATTTTGATATATCATATTTAAAAGAAAGATAAATATATCATATTTAAATCTGAGAATTGATTAACAAGAGGGATCTTTTATTCACGAACGTATATTTTCGGTCGGTAATTCTTTAGTTGAATTACTGTGCAATTATTTCAATAATCTGGTAAAATAATATATAAATGCATAATGTGCTACATGCAATTGTTAAGTAGTGCAACCAGTTTATACGATTATTATTTCTATCTACTTAGATGTTGCATTTATTTTACACATTGTACTGTATGTATATTTACAGGTGTATACATGGTGTTTCCTCAATTTTTATACAGAATACAGAATCATTAGATCCGTTCAATACGTGATCCTTATGGCGCCAAAAATAATGTCGCTTTTAAGTTAAAATGTACCGATAACGTTATCTGACAATAACTACTGATATTTCCCGACGATTACACCGCCACATTTTTAAAAGTTAAGGATAACTTGATTCTGTTTTTTGAACTTGAACGGAAAATTCAGCTATTACAGTCACTGTCATTGTGAAACTTGAGTCGGGGGACGAATTGGATGAATTCTTCTACTAGACACGTCCAAAACTTCAAAAAATGAGTTTTTTGCAAAAATTAGCGAATATCCGAAATAATTAAATATCCGAAACCGAAATCGTATCCAAAATAAAAGTTTCGAATTTGTTTCGGATAATTACAGACAACTGCCGTTGGAAAATTCAGTTTAAATCGAAGAAAATTTACTTTGGCATTTATTTTGTATTTCGTTCAGTTCATAGTTTTTGTTTGTTCTAGGTGATTGCCATTATCAAAATCTAAATTTGGTTTGAAAATTTGTATTTTGACAGACATTTGATATCTTAGGACGTGTAAGGTTTAAATCGTATCTTTTACTTAAGGATAATTCAGGGTTATATGCCCGGATATCCAGGGTTACTAAATTTTTCAACTTGTTAACGGTAGACAAAAATGATTTCATTTGAAATTACATCTTCTCAGCGTTCACACCATTGCAATTTTAATAAATCACGGAGGTGGCGCTGTTAACAGGTATATGTATAGGGTAATTATAATTTATCAATGCTGCAATATAGGTATTTATATGATGTATTTTCCGTTTTTGAAACAAAATGCAACGGTGAATGCAATTTTTTATAAACATACTCTATATAAATAAATACATAATATAGTAGGTATATATTGATGTTGATGTGCGTTTCTCAATAAAAATATATATCCATGCATATGGCATATATGGTATATTATATGAATATGGTATATATATTGTAAACAAACCTTGCAATCTATACATTCGCCGTTTCATTGTTGTGCCGTGGAAATACATACACATTGTACCCAGTGTACAATCCGTACAAATTAAGTAGATATATTTATACAGTTGTCTTGTTGTACACGGCGCGTTCGTTTTAATATCAGCTGGCAGTATTATTATAGCTTTGTTCGTTAGTCAACTAACGTTTTCTGTATAAACATCGTGAACGTACTATACTTACATACATTGACTCTAAAACTATTAAAAATTTCAAATAAAACTCGCTCATATGTTTGGATATTTTTAAACGACTGTTTATAAATAGTAACTGACAAAGTTTGTTCTTTTACAGCTGATTTTTGTTTATATTATTTTTTGAAAAATGTAAGTAACAAAAAAATAAATTACTTGTATGTTTTATGGAAAATTTTTTGATAATTTCTTTATTCTTTTGTTTAACAATTATTTGTTTTTCTATCTTTTGTTTTATAATAAAAATTACGAAATTAACTTGTGCAATCAATAGAATTTCAGTTGTTTTAAATTTCTGAAGAGTAATCATTTCGAATGTTTTCGAAATTTTTAAATTTAAACGTTTTGAACAACTTCTCTTTGTATTCATATAAACATTTATTGTTTGCTATTAAAAAACTACAATTTATCTTATCAGTCTTTTTAAATTTCTCTTAAAATATTGTTATTATTCATAAATATTTTATTTTGATTTTATTATAAAAATTATTGTATAAATTTGAGATAATTTTTTTTATAATTTCTTTATATTTTAAATATAATGTTTGAAATTTCTCAGTAAAAAATGCATTATTTAATTTAAGCAGGCTTTTGTATACAATTTAACAATTATGTAGAACAAGTAATACAAGTTTTTTGTGAGAATATTTAAATAAAAGGATTATAGAATTTCTGTAGTAATCCAAAATAATAGATTAACAATTTATTTTTTCTGTATGGGTTACAAGATCTTAAAATTAGAAAGTCCGTTTCGAAGAAGTGATTAACTGAAAATCTAAAAAAAAATATGGTTTGCATAATGCATATGATTTGCAAAAAATGGTTTGATCCATTTGTATTTTTTAATCAATTCCATAGATACCTGCACCTGAAAATGCAGAATTTAATTTTTATATTTAACATTCCGTTAGCTAGTGGCAATGAATTTATCAATTTTTTGTTTGGCATAATTTAAATTCTAAGTTTGAAAATTCTAATTAGAGCCAAAATATTCAAATTATTTTTTGTAATTAAGCCTTATGTCAGTTATACTGGGAGTTTGTTGTTTTGAAAAAGTACACAAGTTCATTATGAGTATATAGTGTTTTAGTTAGTATTTTTGCTATACATTTATTGTTAGATATTTAAAATCAAATAAAAAAATATCATATTTTCATTCGACGAATTGCTGTAATTTTCTGAAAAACGTTCTATTTGCTAATATGTAATTTCATAAATTTATACACATTGGCTTAGATAAATTAGATACTGACAGAAATTTTCTAATGGGGTATTTGAAGAGTTTCTAAACCAGGCATGATCCGAGGGCTACCATGCGATCCATTTGAAAATTTCTAATGGCCTACCGAACTTCGGTAAATGTGAAGTATTTGTGTTGTGTGAAAATAAATTAAAAATTCCTTCTTTTTTCCTAAAAGATGCTCCTTTCTTTCAATATTATATCTTTTGTATTTTTCTTCAAAAAGTTATAAATACCCTTTAATTTGTCCTTTTTTTAAAGAAATAAATAAACGCCATCTGTAGTGACAATAATAGTTCATTATTGACTGACAGTTCTCATAAAAAATTTTATTATTCGCTAAAAAATCGTTTTGGAATGAAAATACTTCTGATCCAAATTTTTTCTTCTTAATATTGCTTTAGACTAATCAAAAAATAGGAACATTTCTTCCTCTTAAATAAAGATGCAGTACGCGCGTCTAGACAGTAAACTCATCCACAGGCCGGCAATAATTCTGTCTATAGTTACCCTGGGTAACGGAGCGGTGCGATGTGATCCATAATACGTTACGTATTGTGCAGCAGATCTGTTGTAGCTATCGCACCTATTATATGTATTATGTTATTCGTCTATAACGTTTACAGAAATCAACACTCCACCAAGAGTGTGTTATCCATGTAACCGGCCAAAACACATCACATACATATGTGATCACTGATCGCGATCGGTCTCTACGATTGTTCTGGCTATCATATTAATGCGATGTGTTCGGACTGTAAAGCGTTTTTACGTCGCTATAATTGGAAATTTGGGATGATTGAGGTCGAAGTAAATAAAATCCTCTGTATAGTAACAAACCTAAATTTGATAGAAAATATTATTTTGAAAGTAAAATATCTGATATAATGGCCAAGGAATGCAGATAATTTAAACAGAAAACAAAATTTGTTATATTGCTATATAATTTAATAGTAAAAACAGCAAATGATTATAACCAGGTAATTAGTATCTGATTACCTGTGTTGCGGTAAACTTATTGTACAATCTTAAATCTTCTATAATATAATTTTGTTTTGTGAAAGTTAAAATTCTTCCTAAGGTGTAATATTAACTTAGTTACAGACAGGCTGTCGGACTCTTGGCAAATTAAAAAAAAAAGTTGTAGAAATGTGTATACCGTATGTTTACAGAAATTTTGCACGTTCTATAAACGTGTTACCATATTGAGCCACTTAAATGGTTAGGGATGTGTGTCTAATAAAATTACATTATATTTGATCGTCAATTTTTTGACTCCACAAACATTTGATTCCATGTGGTTAACACCATATCTTAGAGACTTAAACGAACAAATGTCGCAAATTGGTCATAATTGGTCAATTAGATCCACTTATTGTTAGCAATAAACAATTTTTTTCTTGTTGTTATATAACGTGCAAAAAATTTTTGAAATATTTTAAAATTTAAAAAAAAAATTTTCTGTTGGTGATTACATTAATGGGACTAATGAGGCCCAAATTGACCAGTTATGGCTAACTTATGGACCTGTTAGATGAAATTTTTTCTTATACATCCACAGGCATAGAAATAATGGTAAAAAATAATTAGGCGCACCTCTGCTTAACACATGAAAGAGATATACCTTTGCGTAACTTAGTCAAGCAAGAGGAAATTAGTTTTACTGATACATAAAACTATGTAAAAACAAAGTAAATAAAAATCTACTTACGGTTCAAAAAAATTTTTCACAAAAAAGTTGAAATAAATCTTTGTGGTGCGTTTCTTCCGAAACTCGTTTAGCTTTCGAATCTAATTATATTTTGAATTATTTCTATGGCTATTTTCTAAAATTTTTAGTAATTATTTCATTAAAATAAACATTCTGTACAAGTAATAAGTATTCAATATTTATGAATTTTAAAAGTTTAAATAATAATTATTACTAAATTCATTTTTTGCATTATTCAATACATGGCCTTCAGTTTGATATATTATCAACATTTCTATAGTCGTATATAATTGAATAATCTTCTGTTTTAATTTGAATATCAAGAATACATAGTAAAATATGAGTTGACATATTTTTTCTAATCTTTTGTTTAAGGATATTTTAAAAAAAAAATCACTTTTGAATTGGTTTCATTTCTAAAGAAATATTTTAAAATTAAATACTTAGGTACCTATTTATTTAAAAAAAAAAAGATCTACATACATCTTAGAAATAGGAAAAATTTATTAAAAAATATAGACATATAATCATTTTGATAACATAGTTTTTGCACAATGTAAAATATATAGTAAACATTATCAGGCAAAGGCATTAAGGGGAGATTCGCCAAAAAACATAAAAAATCGACCTTTTATTATTCTTATTTTTTTTTTTTATACAAATAAATATTTTATTAAAAAACTAAATATACAACATTGTTTCTACATGTCTTGAGACTACAATTTTTTTTTTTTAAATTTAAAAATGATCTGAGTATAAATGGTTTTGAAGTCGACACTGCAAGATTTTTTCACCTTGATGTTTCTTCGCGTTCTGAAATCCTCAGTGAACCAAAATCAAAAAAACAAGAATTTTCTGAAAATATACGTACACAGTTATAAAACTAATTAGGATCTAAGAACAAAAATAAAAAATCAGAAAGAAATCGCATTTTGAAAAAAAATTTTTTAAAAATCACCGCTTTTTCCCGGCTATAAACAGCCGCCATTTTGAAAATATTTCATGGAACCAAAAGATCCTAGTTCCTGTCAAAATGACGGTATCGAGGAATAATATGCACTTTGATTTATGTCGATATTTCAAATACTTTTTGAGATACATGAGGAACCATGCCGAATTTTTTTTTTTTAAATTGAATTATAGTAAAGTGCGTGCACTAAAATGGTCATTACTTTTTGATTTTTGATTTTTCTAAAATTAAATTTTTTAAAGAGAATATTCCTGACACTTTAAGGAACATAATTAGGAAGAAAAAAAATCAGTTTCGTTTTTTTTTAGCGAATCTCCCTTTAAAGCAATTGTGTTAAATAAAAAAAGTGTGTAGGTACTTAAATCAAAATTTGGAAGCTTATTTTTTTTTATAAAAACCAAATAAAATAAAGTTTCTTTTTCATTTTTATAGCACACAATGAAAATAAAATTTAATGGTTAAATAAGTTAAAAAAATAGTGCTTATTAAAAATTTGCAGTATTTGCAACCTTTTAATGGCTCGGGATTTTACGTTGTTGAGTAAAATAAAGAGCTGCTTCAATTAATTATAATAAATTGTTTAATGTTATTTGATGGAAATTTTACCAAACAGTAATTGGAATAACTTTTACCTTTATTTTGTTTTACACAGCTTGACAGCTAGGAAATCATTTAAGAGGTAAAAAAACAAAAAATAGAATTAATCTTGGTGGAAGTTCCGGGTAATACATTTTGACGATAAACGATTTCAGTAATTTTACAGATGGGTTACTTTGCTCACATGTACTTTACAGAAACAAACAGATATCGCAAAATTTATAGTCCAGCACAACTACACAACATTTATTGATTATAAAAATAAAATCATCAAAAGCTAAAATTATGAGTTTTTGGGTGTTTTACTTTGTTAGAAACCCAGAGTACACAGATAACGCAACTATCTCTATCATGAAATCTGCAGTGTACAGTTCTGTGCAAGTTAGGCCACTTAGTAGTCACTCGCTCCGTAGCAGTGGATAAGTGTAGGTCAATTGTTTTAATCACATTTTGATTGTTGTTGGCATTGTTAGAACCCCCACATGGAGCCACATAGATGCGTAGTAGTGTATACGACACTACGGCCAACACACATCCGATCACTCACACAAAGATAGATCACCGCACAAATACAAAGTAAACCCAGTGCACATATATAACATATTTTCTATCCTTTACTGGTTACACTGGTTTCAGTAGTATAGAGATAGATATGTTGTCTCTGGTACTCTGTGGTTAGAAAATTATCCATTAATTAATTTTTTTTTAAAGAATCAATTTAAATTTTTTTTCTTTTATTGTTTAAAAAATCAGCCAGCTTAAGTGCTACAAGGGAGAGGAAGGATGAGAAAAAACCATTATTTTTGAATATAATTTCCTTGTATGTCAGCACATTTATTGTATCTTATAATTAAATCGAGTACAGAAATAGGTACTTTCAGGTATTTCTTGGAAAATATTATTTTATATCTTCTTGTCTTCAAGGATTCCATGAATTTATCAATTTCCTAAAGTTTCCAACTTTGATTTTTTTTGTCAGCTCTTAATCCGAAATTATCAATTCTTTTAGTGTTTTAAGACTAACAATAAGTACAGGACGCACTGAATTCGCTTATTGTTTTTTGAAGTAGTAGTAATACCAAATGATCATGATTTCATTTCGTTAACATAACTTATTGTAAGAAAGACAATTATTTTATAATAAACATTCAGTTTCCGTGAATATTTAAAATAAAAAAGAAAAAATGTGACACATTTATCAATTTTATAGTAAAACAGATAGGTATATCGCTAAATTAATATGAATGTAAATAATAGTATTTTCTATTTAACATGTTCACAGTTACACATTTTTATTTAGAGGAAAAATAGTCAAGGTTTTATCTTATAGATAACCGGATTAATAATGAAAAAATTATACTGCCCACAGTATTTCATGTCGATCAACAATTTAATATTATATGAATTATTATGTTAATTATAATCTACTTAGTACATTAGGAATTACCAAACATTTAATTAAGCAATTTACCTGATTAGTTTTTTTACTTATATCTATATTTTAAAATTTAATTTGTTTATAACTAAAAATGAATGTTTACAATTTTTTTTTCTTTTTTTTATAATAAAAACTTTTATAGCGAGGGTAACTCTGAGTGAGAGTGTAATGAAATCTGTAATTCACACCTTCATTGTGCAACTTGTTGCATAAAATAAATAACTGTTACTTGTTTAGAAATTTGTTTTGTAAACGTACTGTATTGTACACAAAAGTCTAGACATTTAATTTGAGCATATTGTTTAGCAAATTAGGTACTTGTTAAAATTATTTGGCCTAGTACAATCAATTTGTTGTGTTATCTAGTAATTACATATTTAGTTATACTAAATTGGTTTCTGATAACAGGGGATTAATTAATTTTGCACACAATTAGCAAATTTTATTATTTATTATTTGTGGATTATATATAAACTTTTTGCAGGCTTTTCGTAAAATGTCCGTTTTATATGTATATTTTAATGACCTTCATTTTTAATTATTATTATTACTGATAACGTTTTTATTACGTTGATTATTGTATTAATTGTATTTATATCAATATTATAAAGAGAGAGTGTGAGTGTATGTATTGAAAAAACTCGAAAATTACTGGACCGATTTCGAAAATTCTTTTATTGCTAGAAAGTTAATAAATTATGTATATTTCAGATGAGTATAGGCTATGTTTAAAGACGCTGAGTTCGTAGAATTTTGGGGAATTTTTTTTTTTTGTACTTACTTTTTTGTCTTTTTTATTGCAATTTTCATGTGTTATAGGTACATACATGTAAGACTTTATTTTATTTTTTAATCTTCTACGTGGCTCATTTAATACGACGTTCCTAGGTGTTGCTAGATTTTAGGAAAATAATTCATTTATGCCATAAGAATTTTCTTCTTCAAAAATGTTTCTCTTATCATTTTGAAGTTTTAACAGATTTATCTACTTACTATACAAAATTTGAGATTTTTAGCATCATTTTTCGTTGAAAGATAACAAAAATTTACTATTTTTTGTTATAAGAGTACCTACATGTATTTTGCCATCATGTATTATAATGCATTTTTTTCAACAATTTTTCATATTTCATTCCTAAGAACTCAAGGTCCTTGAGATTTGGATGCAATAAAATTTTCAAAAAATATTTTTTCTTTGTTATTTAAATAAAAGGTTTAAACTTTAAAAGGGTAAAAAGTATAGACAATTCGGCCTTCGAAGCGATTGTTTTAACTCTTTGCACTCAAGCAAAACAAAGTGAGTTGTAAATAGGCTGGTAAGACATGTAGCACATGACAACGACCGACGTTCTTTTTTTGACGGATTGTTTTGACGTTCTAACCTTGTTTCCCCAAAGTTGAATACGAAATGCGCTAAATACGTCCTCAATGCTGTTTTTATTAGTTTTTAATTTTAAAAAGATAATTCAACGTGATTTTGTATTATTTTATTTACAATTTTTCTAATAAATGAATGTGTTTGCAGTTATTAAATAAAACATTCATGTAACGTGAAGTATGAGCAGTCATTACAGTTCAACATTCAGTGTGTCATGTGGTACATGTCTTATGATCCAACAGACAAAACACCTTTAAATATGGTAAAGTTAATGGACAAACCACCTTGTCATGCTGTACATGTCTTATAAGCGCAAAGGGTTAATAACTACCAGCGGTCGTGAGGATAACTATATTAGCGGTATGGTAATGCAAGCCAATAGAATACGATATTTTTTCTACGACTTTTTTCCTTTTTTATTTAAATAAAATTGAATATAAATTTTAAATTAAATTTTTAATCCATTTCTAATTTCATTAAATGTTTGTATAATATGTATAAAACGATCAAAACAAAATATAAACTATTTTGTTTACTTGAACGTTACTACGCAACATATATTAAATTAAAACTTGATACATACCTTATTCACAAAACAATCGCAAACCCATTGAATAATGGGTGATACTGTGATTTCATTGGTCAAAAAGGTATTGAGCAATGATCATTCCTCCACACCTTTGAATAATGCCTAACTTTCTCAACAATTAACAGATATATAATGAGTGTGTTTTTCAACAGGAGTAGAAAAATTAGTATAATTCATATCATTATTTAATACATTGTTACCATGGTTCTGAAATAATTTAAATTTACCAATACGAATTTTTGTTTCATTTTTATCGTGTTTACCTACAATGAAATAACCAGTGAAATGTTTTGTACCATTTTTTTTCGCTGTAATAATCTATGCTAACTTTTTTCCATGGCAAAAGTGAAAAAAACTATAATATTCTTATGAAACTTGATACACATGAGTTAAATTGTCTGATAAAAATTTAATCAAACCAAAGAAAGCTTAAACTGGACAAACCCGTTCAAAACCTAACGTGAGTGCCTATGAGTCAATTATTGCATAAATTACCATAAATTTAAAATTTTTGAATTTATGTTCATGTTCTTCAATGAAGTGACGATACTTTCTTTTTCCATTAATTATTATGAAGGCAAGATTATTATAAGAGATATGTATAAATCATGTCATTTCCAATAAAATTGTTTGGATGGAATTATTGTCGTGTTTAATTAAATATTTAAAGACATTGAAATTTTAGTTTTGAAAAAAAATTTAAATACATAGTTTTTCTCTTCTTTTAATTGTACAATATAAATTATCAAATGGATATCACGTACGTTTTCGATATAAATACATATAAATATGTAAATCTACCGGTATTTTGAATTTAACATTGAGTATTTTTTTTGTTTTTACATATGACATTAATGAATAAAGTAATATATTTTTAAATATTTCAAAGAAAGGGCACAGCCGGGTAAGATAGGGAAAACGGCCCTTGACGCAAAATTGATTGTTTTTATAGGAAATAATATTTCTTAGCCCCAGGTACATTCCTGCCAAATTTCAACCCTCCGAGGCTAATAGTTTATGAATGCACAATCAGGCAAAAATTTTCAAAAAATTTTTTTTTTGACGGAATTACTGAGCCGATTTATTTGAGTTTAATATATATTGTGTACCCACCTTAGGCAAAGTAATAAAAAAAAAATTAACGTTATAGTCCTTTATTATACTAATTTTTTTAAATTTTTACATTTAAGTAAATTTTTTTTTGGCACTTACGCGTTAGCGGCACCCACCATTTTTTGTTCAATAATATGTCTCTTAGTACTCTATAACATACATTTTTAAGAAAAAATTTTAGTTGGTAGAACATAGTAATATTTCAATACAAATGCATGCCATGTTCGGTACTACCTATATTACTGATGTATAAAAAGGGACTATAAAGTATAATATCTACCCCATTTCTAAAATTATATAATTACATACGTTCATAACTACGATAAACTAGTTTAAATTTACAAAAGTCCAATATTATCTGCTGTTTGTCTTTTTTATTAATAAACCAAAATAGTTATTGAGTTCTCTTTTGTTAGAGTTTTTTCCTTTGTAAGACGTCAAGTGGAACTCTATTAGCTCATACACCGCGTCTTACGACGTCAACAATTTCATACAAAGTTTATTAGCTGTTAAAATAATATACCAGTTGGCCATTTCGTTATAATTCTCCATGACCCGTCATCGTGTTAACAAAAGAAGACAAACAGCAGATAAAGCTAGACGTTTGTCTAAGCTTGTTTGTCGTAGTTATGAATGTATGTAATTTTATTACAGAAAAAATCCACTTTCTGCACCCCCTTAAGAAGTGCAATAAAAACATCAAGTGAGAGGGTCGAGCTACATATTGCGCACACATGTACACTATTTTCTTCAAGTTAGTTATATGTACCTACATGTAATTTACCTACATATTTTTATAACTACAACAGGTTTTAGCCGGACTGTTGTTATTACTATACATTGTTGTAATTTTTTGTTCCAATTTATTAAGCTAATGTTTATTATTATTAAAACAATATAATATTTAAGACGTAGTATTGTTATTATTATTATCTTTATTGAAATAAAGTTTTTAAAACTTATAATTTTTGTTGAGTTAATATATTATTTAATATAACGTTAATTTTTTTTTTATTACTTTGCCTAAGGTGGGTACACAATATATATTAAATTCAAATAAATCAGCTTAGTAATTTCGTCAAAAAATTTTTTTTTGAAAAAATTTGTCTGGTTGTTTATTCATAAACTATTAGCCTCGGAGGGTTGAAATTTGGCAGGAATGTATCTCGGGCTAAGAAGTATTTTTTTTATATAAAAAAAATCAATTTTGCGTCAAGGGCCGTTTTCCCTATCTTACCCGGCTATGCCGTTTGTTTCTTGTGCAATAAACAAATTTTAAAGATATACAGTTTGGATCTAAAGATTCAAAATTAAATTTATTCATGTATTCGTATCCAAATAAATTAAATTATGTAATTTAATAAAGTTTGAATAATCTAGCAAAAATAAAATAAAGCAAACTTTGATCACAATGAGTTTTTTCCATGTTAAAATTTATACAGTCTATTTCAGCGAAGTATAAACATACAAAATTTAACATGGGAAAAAATTGTTAGGATCAGAGTATGCTTGTTTTTTATGGCTATAATTTTTATATAGGTAGGCATAGTTATTAAAATTTTCTTTAATTGCAAAAAAATAAATTTGAATACAAAACAATAGGTGTCCAATTTTTTACTAAGCAGTATTATTTGTTAATAAATATTGCAACATTAGATTAAGATTTATTTATAATTATCTCCATTAATATACTGATACTGTCTTTTAATTACTTTTAAACATTGTTTTGACGCAATTTTATTTTAAGTTTTGCTAAATATTAAAATAATAATAAAATAAAGCACTTCTCGATCATAACAAATTTTCCTTATGTTAAAATTTATATGTTCTTAGTTCCTTGAAACACGCTGTATGTTGTTATAATTGTCAGAAACATCTTGAATGCATATAAATGGAAGTATTGTTTCTTATGTAGGTATTATGGACATTATTAGGAATTGAAATAATTATTTTCTCTGAGTTTTTCGAAGAAAACCGCATGAGTAACTTTACTTAAAATACGTAAATTAAGCTAATTATTGTAAAATGGTAACTTAAAATGAATTTCGGTGGAAAAAAGTTATGATATCAAATAAAAAGGTTCCCTTTAATTAATAATTGTTAATTAGTGAGTTTCTCAATTTTTGACGAGAGACTGTAATAAAGTTCATTATCAAGTAAACAATGCGTTACATTTAAAACTTCTCTATATTGTTTGCTATTAGTATTAGTATTTTCTTTAATAGTAGCACTACACTCTCGTCGAGGCAACACGAGGCGACGCGAGGCCGAGAGTGTAGTTGATGCTCTCGTGTTACCTCGCCTCGCCTCGTCAAGCCTTGCCTCGCCTCGTCAGGTCACCGATCTGAGTCGGTTTTTTGTCACAAGTCAAAGGACACGAGACACGAGGCGAGGCGATCAACTACACTCTCGCATATACTCGTGTGTTGATATTGCATATGTTGCATATCTGCATGCTATTATGTTTTTATACATAACCTAAAATCATGCCTTAAATTTACAAAAACGTTATTTTAAACGTTATTTTAAACTTTTTTGTGTAATATGCATGAAGAAAATTATAGGATTCAACAGTACATAGAACTGCAGCAGCAGTTATTTGAATTCATGTCACCGACATCACCCATCTTGTCCATCTATGATTGACATTTCAAACTATACGAACGCGTATGAGCAGTATGAATAACTGAGTAATGAGCGAGAGTGTAGACGGTACATACTCGTGTTGTCTCGCCTCGTCAAAACCTCGACGAACGTCTCGTCGAGGCGACCTCGCGAGAATGTAGTGCTACTATTACATTACACATTATGTAGTAAAGGACCTCCACATTCTCGCCGAGGTTGGACGAATACGATAATATAGAGGGTTATTACGTTGTGCCTCGCGGTTGGTGTTATAATGCTATTCAAATGCCTTAGCCAACCTCAGCGAGGAACTCGGCGAGGAACCTCGTCCAACGTCGGCGAGAATGTGGAGGGTCTTAAGTAAATTAAGTAGGTAAATAAGTAAATATGTGTATAGTTGTTTGTTTTGTCAGTGTGCCCAGTCGTATTTTTTGGTTCAGTTACTTTAAATAAATCAAAAGGCGCTGATATATAAGGTAATTAGAATCTGAATTCAAAAATTTATTTTTTTGTTTTCGAAAAAAGAATAATTTTTAATTTTTTTTAGATATATAGCAAAAATAGATATTTACATAAAAAAGTAATTGACGACATGGGTGGAATAATAGCCTAACTCGCGTTAGAAAGTTTTTCCGTAAATTGCATTTTTTTGTAGCTCTGGGATAGCTCTATTTGTAAAAAAAAATTCACTTTAAAATCTTTAAAAATAACGAAGATATTAATAATTTTGTGTTAGGTTGTTATTTTCGCAATTTGCTATTACTTGACCTAACTTAAATTAAACCATGTAACACATACATACATATTAATTTATTAGGATGTGCATGAAAAATTGGGTTCTAATAAGAATTATATAGGTAAGGTACGTATATCCAACAAAAATATTGATTTCATGAGAAAAAAACACGATAGAACAGGTTCTACTACCCCTAATAAAGATAAAACAATAATAAAATTTTGTAAAATATTTTTAAACCTATTTGTATACAGTACCTTCAGAAAATGAAGGTACAATAAATGACTTTTTACAGTTTAAAAATAAAATTGATTTTTTTTTATATTCATTTATATTCTTAAATGTAGCTTATAAGCTACTTCTGATTATACTAAAAAGAAAATTATTACCGAACCTTTTTTTATTTTAAATGTAGTGTTTTGATTTTGAATTGACCGTTGAGATGATTTTCCTATAAGAATGTCTAATTTCTAAACATAAATACATAATTCTTAATTCTTAAATGTTAAATATGAATGATAGTTCTTTACGATATATAACTAAAAATGAGGTAGGTATATCTAAGTTTATAAAATATTGTTTTTAAATCATATAAAATAATTTGTTTTCTCCTCATTTCATAACGGCCCTGTATGTGTATCTGTATGTATTTTAAAAAAATATTTTTGTTTGGCCAATTATGTGTATTTATATACATACCTATATTACCTATGTACACAGGAGCATCGATTATGCGAACTACAATAGGTTTGGTTAATCGATCATTTTCGAAAAAAAAAAAACATTAGTGTTATATTATGTATATGAGCATAGTGAAACGAATAAACAATAATAATAAACACAAATATCTTTTGTACATACTACGATGCTTACACAAAAACAAATAAATAAAAATTACATATAGCACATAAAGGTACATAGCGCTAAATAATGGTAAACACGTAAACAGTAGGCTTATATTTTAGAAAACAACAAAAATTTCCACAATAGAGGTAGGAGTTACAAAAGGATTAATTTGCCAAGGGAAAAAACTATCAAGGGATAAGGTGACTATAGAAATAGACAGAACTACTACTAAATTTGAATTTTGTCTTCTGGAACGCATTTGGTTAATCGAGGTTCAGATAATCGATGCTCCACTGTACTTATTTTATTACTTGTGTAGTATCCATGTTTAGTATAGTTGGTGTACTTTTTATTTAAAAAAATCTTGACTTAAATTTTTAATTTAATTTAGGTTGTTATTGTATCCAAGTTGTCATTTTCATATTAATCCGTCGCCAATAATTTTATTTGAATTTCGGAAATAAGAACCTAATTTCTGAAATATTTAAATCAATTTATCTCAAAACTAGTATTTTGAAATTAGGCTATTATTCCACCCATGTCGTCAATTGAATATTTGAAAAAACGAAAATTAGATATGTTGCAAGATCCATCAAATGTGCCAAAACAAGAGCTTCAAGAGAATTTTCAAAATAGTTTAACGACCCTTTCCGAGAAATTAGAATGGTATGAAAATAAAAAGAAACAAATTCTGAAGAAAAATGAATAATTTTTAATTTTTTTTTTTTTTTGTTGAGTTATTAAATAGTAGAGGCGCCAGTGTTATTTACTGAAAATTATGAAATAGGAAATGTCCTTTTTGTTTTCTTAATCAAAAATTTTCTTAGAACCAAAGGTGATGTTATTAAAATTATATGATTTATGTATTCGGAAACATATAAGGTAAGAGCACCAGTAGCCGTCATGTTAAGACATGAGCAGGACTTTACATTAAATTTTTTCGTTCATAATTATACGAAATAACCAACAGTAAAGCTAAAACAAAAGAGATTTTTATGATCTTTCAGAAATATTTTAATTTATTTAAATATTTTTATAATAAATATATTCATAAAAATAAAATAAAGAAAAAAGTGTGGTGTACCAGCAGTCCAGCACCTGTCAATAAAAAATTAACGATGTTCCAGTATCCGTCAGAGGAGAGACCCAGTATCCGTCATTCTTAAAAATATGATTAATCTTAAACAACTGAGCTATATAATTAAAATACTTTAAGGATAAAGCTTTATTAAAAAAAATTATTTGATTCTGTTATTTCTTTTCTACAATTCCTGCAGATATATTGCTTAGATTGGCACTGAACTGATTCTTTTAGAATTCTTTTTAACTTTAGTCAACTATCCGTGATGCTAATTCTTCTGAAGCTTTATCCATAATATCCATAAATGCTGTTTTTGTACATTCTTTTTCATTGGAATTAATAACATTACGTACTGATTTTTGTCCTTTCTATAGAATTACATGGTTATTAGTCGGGCTCAAAAAGATACTAATCCATCATAATTCCATCAGACGCTCTGTATCTTTCAAAATTTCTATAAATTCTTCTTTTTTAAAATATTCTTCAATTTCCTTAAGCCAGTTTTTGATATTTTACCCTACCGAAGCCCTTGATTTTCTTAAAGTTTGAGATAATCGCTTAGATAACTCCGGATGTCTATTGCAAAAAGACAAAAACCATTTTCCAGGTCGACTATGAGTAAATGGATTTTCGCAAGTTCTGGATTAGTAATTGGCTACTGTCTAGCAGTTAAGGATCACAGTTTCATTCAAATGTATCATCCACGTTACTATGTTCTCATCTTCTTTGTTGGTTAAAATAATTGTGGAGGCACTTTTTGCATAATATGGGCTACTTTCCTTTTAATTTATCTGACAATGTGGTCTGACATCTGTGATATACGAAATTGTTTGACTGCGATAGAAATCGGCTTTTTTTAACGAATAGCATATCGAAAGCATTTATTTAATCTTCATTACTGTATTTTATATTGAAATTTACTTATAAAAAAGACGGTACCAAAAACCGTTACTATAGGGTACCAGTATCCGACATTAATTTACAAGGATTACTAAAATTTAATTGTTACAGGAAATAATGATGGGTACTGGTCAGTAGCTTTATCGTATTGTTGTGAACGTAATCCAGATTTTAAAATTTTAGTGTAAAAAATATAGGAGAATATGTATCCTTTTTTAAAATGCAACTTGTTACCCTAATAACCGTCACTATGACGGTTACTGGAAAATGCTTGTATTTTATGTACCAGTAGCCCCCATCAAAAATATAAATTTCTGTTAGGTTTTCTGGTCTAAAAACTATTTTTTAACAAAATTTAATTCATAATAAACCTTAAAAGAACGAAAAAATATAACAACTAACTATTCGTTAAACCAATATTACAGCAAAATTAAATTAGTGCTTACCTTAGCTAAAACTTAAGAGTTTTAGTGAATATATGCAAATTTTACAAACACTAACTTTCAAATGAGTCGTTATTATATCTAATGCTAACTGAATGCTATCATAAGTGGAATAACGGTTGGGCATACTTTCCAGAATGTGTAGCAGGAAACACAAAAAATATATGCTTGCTTAATATCTTAATACTTATCACTTTACTGAAACTTGACGGCTATTGGTTCAATGACGGCTACTGGTGCTCTTACCTTATTTTCCTATTTTTTTATTTTTTATTTTTTTGTAATCTCAAATCTATTTGTTTTGTAACCTTTATACGTTTTTGCTCTTTGCCACTGGCGCATGGCGGCTCAATTATATCAGCAATAAGTATGTATGTTTCCTGTAGTGGGGTTTTTAGAAAATATTCCATTAATTTTAAAATAAATATGTTGTTTACTTCTACAATCATACCCATTGTCATTTTTTTATTTTAATAAATGTAAATAAATAAGTAAAAATTTTATCTATTATTATTAAAAAATAATGTCCAATAGCTCAAATTAAAGTGGCATGATTGACCTCACACAATAATGGCTTCAATATGGCGGCTGAAAAGCATAACCGCATTTTTCTTGCGGACAATAAACGTTCTGTAACGTTTTAAAAACTTTTTCATAATACTTTTTTTGGTTAAAAATATATAGTTTTCCTTAACGTTTTGAGGACAATTTAAAAATATATAGAATATATACAGGCTGATCCATTTAACCTGGAATTTTCTATGTCTAAAAAAATAAGCCTGTAGGGAAACTTTGCCTGACCAAAAAATAATATTTCTGAAGAGGGCATCTTTCTGTCTTAAAACAAGTCCCCCTGCCCCCTGGGGGTGGGGGAGGGCCGGACTTAATTTTGAAATCTAAAATAGGAACCCCCATTTTTTATTGCAGATTCGGATTCTACGGGACAAAATACAATATATATATATATATATATATATATATATATATATATATATATATATATATATATATATATATATATATATATATATATACTGTGTGAGTTTTTCGAGAGTTGTCATTTTTATTACAGCCAAACCGTTGATTTAATCGAAAAATTGTTCAAATAAGAGTTGTAGATATCGACGGGGGCAACCGATTGCTATAGTCAGGAGCTTTATAACTCTTATGGTTTTCGTGCTACGATACAAACTTATAGATTTTTAAATGGGACTATATATAAATTTTTCGATAAAACTGATCTAATGCATTAATTAACAACATAAATGAGCAAAAAAAAATTTTTTTACCCAAGTTTAATTTTTTAATTTTTCTTTAATTTATCAGTTAGGTGGTAAAAATATGCATATGTAATTGAAACTAGTTTAACCGATAGTGTTTTTCTTGGTTACATTTCCATTACATCCAAGAAAAGAACCTTTTCCAGTACCATTTCTATCATAAAAATTTGGTTGTAATAGAAATGGCAACTCTCAAAAAACTCACATGGTATATATATATATATATATATATATATATATATATATATATATATATATATATATATATATATATATATATATATATATATATATATATATGCCGCTTCATAACGACTGTCCTCGTGTTTATGCTCCCACTTTCCACACTTCTCGATGTTGCCACTGATCCGCGACCAGTCTCCGACATCTCATTGCGTCTTGGACCCCTTCGCCCCAAGTTTTTCGAGGTCGGCCTCTCTTTCGCCTTACTATGGGTGTCCATTTAGATATTAAATTGGGTAAACGATGTTCCTCCATTTTTTGCACATGCCCATACCAAATCAACTGTTTTGTTTCTACAGTTTCTATGATATTTTTATTATTTGCTACCCCCATTAGCTCCCTTAATCTTTGGTTCCGAACCATGTCACGTCCGGATACTTTTGCCGTTCGCCTCAGAAAGTCCATTTCGGTCACCATAAGCTTATGCTTGGTACTTTCCGTTAATTGCCAGACCAACCATACGTTAGTACCTATGTTTTTTATAATGTTGTATGTTTGCAGTTTTCGATTTCTGGTGATAGTATTACTCCACAGGATAGAATTTAAGGCATTTATCGCTTTTTTGTTCTAGTAATTCGGGATTGTAGTTCGAGATCTTGTGTACCATTCTGGTCTATATATATCCCAAGATATTTGACACTCGAAGTTCCCCTTATTACATCACCGTTATCTAGCCTTAGATCTTGTAGCTCGCTATTTATACATAGATAAAATGTTTTTTCAATATTTACTTCTAATCTCCCTTCGAAGTATGCCTGTGTTCATTTCCTGGTCATATATTCTAGGTCGTCTTTATCCTGTGCAATTACCACCTGGTCATCTGCAAAATGGAGTGTATAAAGATGTTGGTTTCCTACTGGTATCCCCATTCCTACATATTTCCTTCTCCACTAACGTAATATTTTTTTAACATAAATATTGAAGAGCAATGGTGAGAGGACACAACCCTGTCTTAATCCTTTACTTACTAAAAATCCTTTGGTTAGTCTTTTGGCTATTTTTACTTTTGATATACAGTTACTGTATAAATGTTTTATTGCTTAAATCAAGGTTACATTTATATTTGACTCTTCTAATACCTCAAATAGTCTTTTAATCGGTACGCTGTCATACGCTTTAGTAAGATCAACGAAGAGCAGATGCAACTCTCGATTTGTAGCTTTCTTTTTTTCTATTATGTGTTAGGCAAAAAATGCTATCTATGCAGGATTTTCCAGCGGTAAAGCCAGATTGTTCTTCCATCATTGGAATCTGTCCATCGTTCTCTAATAGCATTTTTATTACTCTTCCATACAGTCTACTAAAACTGGCAGTTACCGATATTCCTCGGTAGTTGGAACGTTCTTTCTTATCTCCTTTCTTATATATTGACGAAATGTGGGCTATTTTCCACTCTGTAGGAACATTATCACCGTTTACGTATTTTTCAAATAGTACAGCTAGCATATGTCTTAAAAACGGCGTTTTTTTATCATTTCCGCTGGGAGACCTCCAGGACCGGGTGATTTGTTATTTTTTAGTTCCCTTATTGCTTTTTCTATTATTTCTTCTGTTAGAGCTATTTTTTCATCCATTACCTTTACTCGAGTACACTGAGGTAGTTCTTCTAGTTTTCTATACTCTGGTCTTCTCTCTGTCAACAATTGTTGGTAATACTTTTCCCAGTCATTGGGTTTTATTATATTAATATTGTTTGACACTTTCTCCAAAGATCTTACTGAGTTTACAAATCTCCAAGATTCACTTGATCGTCTACCTCCCAAATAGCTGTCAAGTTCTGTACACTTTTTCTCTCATGTCTCATTTTTCGCCTTTGTAATTATTTTCCGTACTATGGGTTGCTGCTTCTTATACGCTATTTTGTCTTGCAATTGTTTCGTATTTAGCCATTTATGGAAAAGTTGTCGTTTACGCTTTATTTCTATGTCTAACTCCTCATCCCATCAGTAATTGCTCTGTTTTCGTACTTTTTGTTGTAGACCTAAGACTTCCCGTGCAGTTGCATGTATGCACTCTAAGATATGGTTGTATAGGTCAGAGAAATTTTCAGAATGTTTACTTTTCAGTTTTTCATCCAAGCGTCTTTTATATAAATTTCGTGTACTTTAATTTACAAAACTTGACAAGTTATAAGTTGGGTCAGATATTTCATTTAAATTGTACTCGTTTCCATTTTCTTGGTTTTTATTTTTTGTATACGGCATCAGTAGGATTTTAGCTCTAACAAGATAGTGATCTGATCCACATGTAGCCCCTCTGAGTACTCTAAGATCTTGAACTTTTATTATTATCTGTTTCTGACGCGTCATTACATAATCAACTATAGTTTTCAGATCTTAGGTGCTTTGTACCCATGTGTATTTGTGTATGTCTTTGTGCTTGAAGAATCTATTCCATATTTTTAGATCGTTTTGTTCACATACAGATATTAATCGTTCTCCATTTCCATTTGAATTTACCTCCCCAAAACTTCCTACAACTTTATCATTAAATTTTCTACCAACTCGCGCATTTAAATCACCCACTATAACTAGTTCTCGATTTCGATTAACTTTCGAAATTTCTTCATTAATTTTTTCAAAAATTTCCTCTTTTACTAATTGGGTTTCATTATCTGTCGGTGCATAAAGTGTAATTATGGAGAGTCTAATCTGATTAATTTTCATATGTACTTTAGGATTCTATTATCGACTGCTTCCCAATTTTGTATGCAGTTTTTAAAATTATTTTTGATTAATAAGGACACTCCACCTTTCGCTCTTTCATCTTTGTTTACGCCAGAGAAAATATGTACATAGTCGGCTACGTTTTCGATTCCTTTTCCTCTCTTTTTTGTTTCTGTAAGGGCTACAATATCCATTCCAAGTTTTTGTATTTCTATTAATACTTCGTCCCAAAATCAAGGTAATTTTTATATAATTTCTTCTTACTTACATTATTGACTTTAGTCTATTACGTCAGAAAAACCTGTAATAAAAATTTTAATCAAATTTTTAGAGTTCATGCAGTTCTTTTGTTAGTTGATAAAAAAAAAAAAAAAAAAAAACTAAACAAAAAGATAACGAATAAGTACGTAAGCGACCTATTTACATACGAAAATTGTTATTATTTTCAACCAGTAACGGAACTCTGGGCAGTGGCGTTGCAAGCGGGTGGCAGGGATGGCCCTTGCCAGGGGCGCCGCCGCAACGGTTTCGCTTAATTGTCAAGATATAGGTATCACCTGATTTTGATACTACTTGTAAGAACATTGAAAAATTACTCAAAAACATAGACTGAGATGAAATAATAATTAAGATATATGGCTAAACTGGGCTACAAGTGGAAAGTAAAAAGATTTCTAGTATTTCTACAGGTCTGAATAACAAAAGAACTGGGCGTCGTTATCGCGTAATTCCGTGAAGTTCGATGAGTCATGCTTAGAAGCCCAGGTGGTTGTAGCTTGGGTAAAAGAGGAGAGGAGTAGTGATGTGCCAGAAAGAACAGAACTGTTCTTTTGAAACTGTTCTTTTGTTGGAACTGTTTCGTAAATGAACAGTTCCGCGATTTAGCCTGTTCAGCTGTTCATCTGTTCACCTGTTCGTCTGTTCTGTGCTTTATTGATATATCTGTTCAATTTGTAAAACTGTTCAGCGATATGTTGCTCAAATATATATGTACGTGTATACGTATTCTCTGTTCTTTAAAAATAGTTGACCACGATGTCACTTTAATATTATAGATGTCCGCACTACAATAAACTTTGTTGGTAGATTTTTATTTTAAATTTTAACGGATATAACGAATAAAGTAGCATTGTTTGATTTAAATTTTGAATTTAAATAATATACCTATAATATAATGGTTATTGTCAGACAGACATTCGGCTATTCAGCATAAAATTCAACATTTCTGTGGAAGATTATACTAAGTAAACTATACTGCAATGGTACAAAGAATAAAACAAGTTTAATTTAGTCAATTTTAGTGAAACCAAAAAACTAATCGATGGTTAATATCGTAGAAATAAATGTTTCCAGAATTAAATGTTTTGATAAAAAATGGTTGTATGCTGGCAACTTCAGTTCCATCGGAATGAATTTTTCCAAAATCGGACACAATAATAAACGACTAAAAAAGTGGTTTGAAAACCAAATATGGCCAAAAAATATTTTATTTTTAAAAAAAATGTTAATGTGGTTTATTAAAAATGGAATTAACTATTTATCTCCAAAAGTAACTTTTTAAATAATTGATGAATGTGTGAATTTAGAATAAAACATAGATAACTGATATTTATAATTTGAGATTCATTATTTATTTTGTATTTGCAGCTTCACAATTATTAATTTTATATTTTTTGTAAATATCAATGAAATTATTTTTAGGCACTAATAAAATTGTAAGTGAAATATCTAGTTGAACATATTATTACTAGAACGATGTCGTCCTACAAACTGTTGTTTGTATCATGAACAGTTCTCGCTCAATGAACAGGTATGAGTATACATAACACTGTTCTTTTAGAAACTGTTCTTCTGGAACTGTTCTTTTTACAGAACTGTTCTCTTCGGAACTGTTCCGTAAAAAGAACAGTTTCGCACATCACTAGAGAGGAGACGTATGATGTAATTGTTGGGAGGGGGCGGATTTTTTTAAGTTACTGACCCCCCTCTGTTTTTATCAAAGAGGGGGCGCCACTTTTTAGTCTGGCCAGGGGCGTCAGCCACTCCAGCTACGCTACTGACTCTGGGTAATGCACAATCGATTTTAGGAAATAAAATATCGTCAAATGCTGATGCGGTGATTCGGAAGGAAAAGAAGGATGGATGATTACTTAACTAATTTGTGTAAAAATATGCAAGTCACAATTTAAAATATCCTTTGAGATTTGACATCATATTTTAAAAACCAAGTTAGTTACTATGAGAGTAGAATAATTATTTTTGCGATTAATTAAAAATTCCTATCGTATTTCTCACTATACCTAATATTATTTAATGATATGTATTTTTCAAAGGTGAGTTAAATGTTGAAAATAGAAAATTTTGTCATGTTTGCTTCTCATTAATCTGACAGATAGTAGAAAAGTAGTTCAAGAATTTTGGCATTTATTAAAAATGGCAAGCGAAATAAAACAAATAATAATATTTACGGTCTCTCCATACGTGTATACATACATAATTATGTGTGTAATGTAAACAATTCGTAGACGTGTTTTTCTTTTGTTTTGACTTTGGCAATGCGTGAGTTATTGTTTAAAAAAATTTCAAAAAATAGAATCAATGTTAAAGGGCATAGCCGGGTAAGATAGGGAAAACGGCCTTTGATGCAAAATTGATTGTTTTTATAGGAAATAATACTTCTTAGCCACAGATGCACTCCTGCCTATATATGAGTTTAATATATATGTTGTATATATAAATAATTAAAAGATCAAAAAAAATTCCAAATTTTTAGCGATTTTTCGAATGGCTGTATCTTCGTGAAAAATGGTCGTATCGGAGTCCTAAGCAAAGCAATTTAAAGCTGGAACTTTCTAGTTTCGAGATCTTGCGATAAAAAAAATTTCAAAGTAACGTGTGTGGCGCAATCCTAATAAATACACTAAAAAAAAATTTTCGAAATTTTTTCGGTTTTTTTTTTTTTTGGTCCACGGACTTGGAAAAAATTTTTCCGACTTAACCATCATATGGACCGGATAACTTGTTCATTCAGCTTTAATTTGCTTTTTTATAGACTTTTATACGACCACTTCTCGCTGAGATATCGGACTTTGAATGGAAAAGGATCATTTCGTCTTTGACCATCGATATCTCAGCAATCAATGATCACACAGAAAATTGAACGGGTGTTTTAAAAACTCGAAAAAATTCACTACAAGGATCAGCCATTGTTTTTTCAGAAAAAAATTTTTTAGCATACTTTACATGAATTTGAATAATCAAGAAAAAAAGGGCTTTTGGTGGCTCTTTGGAAAATTAAGTGCTGAATTGAAAACTTCGAGAAAACCACTAATGTTAAGTGTGCTTTTTACAGTTCAATATACTCACAAAAACCCCACCAAGTTTCAGTTTAATCCATCCAGCCGTTTTTGTGTTTCATTCGATTGAATTTTTGAAAAAATTAAAGGATGATTTTTTTGATCTTAAACTTTCATAATCTTCAACAAAATGGAAAAAAAATTCTCAGCTTTTTTCACATTTCTATCAATTAATAACAGTGTTTAAATTTATAAAAACAAGAAAATTTCTTAGAAAATTTTCAAAAAAAAATTTCTTTTGTGTGATCATTGGTTGCTGAGATATCGATGGTCAAAGACGAAATGATGGTCAAAGACGAAGTGGACAATGGAACGTGCACTTCAAAACTGATCGTGACCGTATGATGACTATAGATAAAATGTGACTGCAGATTGGATTGGTGTGGACACGTACATTTAAATACAAGTATTGAATTGATTGTGTGGTCGACCGCACGGTTTTCTACCAGTCGCCTGTTCCGGTCTGTTCATACACTATTACATTTGGTTATTTTTAACCCAAGATTGATTTTATGCTTTATACTCTCTCCAATCTGCCGTTTAAGATTTTCATGATGTGAATGCACTGTAGAATAAATGGCGATGAGTATTTTCTGAAATGGGTGGTAGCATATATGTAATACTACTATATAGCTAATCGTATAAAGAAATAGGCGAAAAAGCTACAGTACCGACGATCTGTTTGTTTCACTTCAGCAGTAAGTACAGAGTACCTTATGCGCATATGTAAGATTCAAATTATTAAATATGTGGATATTCATTGGATACATGCAATTTAAAAAAACCATCGCACTTGCGCATAATGGGCTACGTCCCTTATTCTGTTTCACTCTTACCGTGACCTAGCCACTTCTAGGCATTAGCCATATAGAAGTATTACATATATGGGTGGTAGTAATTTCCGCACCAAACAAAAGATTGCAGGTAAATTCCACACTTATCTTTTGAAATTATCATGATCCTATGTGTATTTTCCGCACTAAACAATTATGTATTGAAAATAAAACTAATTATTTTTTGATAAAATTATTATTTAACTGATGTGTATAATATACATATACAGGGTGTCAATTTAAAAACAAGCCAGGCCTTGTATCTTTGGAACGGTAAATAGGTCATTAAAATCTGTTAAAACCGTTTCTAGTACATGAAGGGGGAACCATTATAATCCGCATGGGAAACTTTTGCAACCAACCCCTTAGACTCCAGTCACTCCAACCCTATTTTTTTTAAATTGTAAGACCCCACTTATGGTACATCATTGGAAAGTGCTTTAAAAATGCTGTTCATTAGTACCAAACACAATATTAAATTATCGAATATTTTTTGAAGATAGGTTACGTTAGTTTAATTAGTTTTGGCATTGATTCGACTTTGATATAAAACTAGGTGGTAAGGTTAGTTAAGGTTAGATTACTTTAGTTTAGTTTTAACAATATGCTTCGACTTTACATATATGTATATTCTGGTAAAACTAGTCAAAATAAATACTTTTTGTTATCCACTTGATTAGCGTTTTTTAGTATTTCCCTTTGCCCGAATTCTTATGAATTAAAAGCAGTTAATTGAAAATGAGTCACTTGTCTGATTAGCATTTTTAGCATTTTTCTTTGCCTAAATTTTCATGATAATAAGGAGCTAGCTGAATATTATTCACCTTCATAATTAGCATTTTCTTTTGTCCAAATTTTTAAAAAGTGGTTTCGTTTTTGTTGTGAATATTTTAGGAATAAATCGAATGACAATTATTATTAAAAAACTCACCCGATATATAGGTTTATTGTGTACATACTAAGGATGTTATGGAGAATGAAATGTCGGATATGGATACGGATACGGATATTTAAAAATATTTTTTTCGGTTTCGGTTTCGGTTACGGATATGCAATAATATCGAATAATGCTTCGGATACGGTTACGGTTACGGATAATTGCTTTTAGTGATTTTTTTTTGTTTTTTAGTAAAAAGAGGGAAATTTTACTCCCAAAACGGAACGTCAACACGAATCAATAGAAATCTATCAAAAAAACTACATGCAGCAACTTGCTTCGATTTAAACTCAGTTTTCCAACGGCAGTTGTCTGTTATTATCCGAAATTTTATTAAATTATTTCGAATATCCGGTAGTTTCGGATTACGGATATCCATAACATCCCTAATACATTCTTATGTTAATTTTCTGACCAGTGCGGAATTTACCACATAAATTAATAACAAACAGTTGATGTATTTTAAAAAAAGTGCGATAATTACATGCGCCCTCTGAAATCTTGGGCAAGTGTGTTGATTTTCAGTTTTTTTTTTCAAGTGGACTAAATATATCTATGGCTCTATAAATTCTTTTAAAAATGCTATTGGTCTTTAAACTTATGCGAGTCCTTATGAATCCACGTGCTTATGTTGAAATGATGTGTTTAAAGGTCCGTCCACACGGCTCAAGCTTTACCACCGACTTACTTGCGCAAACCAGGTTTGTGCAAGTAAACATGTACGTATGGACGGGAAAAAACGTACATGTTTACTTGCACAAACCTGGTTTGCGCAAGTAAGTCGGTGGTAAAGCTTGGGCGTGTGGACGGACCCTAACAAATGTAGCCAAGTAAAAAGATAAAAATTTTAGAGAGCGAAATTTATTGTATATTTGTAAATACATAATGTGACACCTAATTCGGGAAAAGTAAAATAATGTATTGGTAAAGATATTTTAATCATTTGAAGTGAAAAAAATAATTGAAGTGTAATATCAATATAAAAATTTCACTTAATTAAATTTTTAATCAACATTTTTTTTTTATTTATATAAAATATTAAATTTTATGTACTTTATACATTTATGATGTATAAATATGTACAGATGGATTCATGTAAAGTGATAAAACTCAACATTCGTTACGAAAGTAACATTATTGCTTCGAAATTCCGAATTTTTAATGTTGATGGTGGGAGCGCCAGGAAGAGTATATATACGTAGTGGTTTAGAAAATTTTTTTGTGACTTATGATGGATCTAAACCGAATAATACATGAATTTGAATAAAGTAAAATATTGGCCGAAAACAAAAATTAGTATTTGATGGAAGTAATAATTACCATAGTTTTTAAGTAAATTCCAATTTAAAAAATGCATAAGGGTACGTGTTATCATAATCAAAAAAAAATTTGTCAAAAATATGTTTTTTTTTCGATTTTTTATGTTTCCAAATTTTTATGAGTAAGAAATTTTCTAATTTTAATTTTAAATGATGTGGAAAATGTGCGGACGGCATTGTAAAATCTTTGCTAATTTAAACCAGAGTATTATCGGCGCGAAATTAATGTTGACTCAAACAAATCGGAAAAGCCAATACATAGTAATGCCAATTATACCTAATGAACGATTTTATACTCCTACTCTTATCGGAGTACTACTCTTCAAAAACAGGTAAAATTTTGCATATTTCTAATAAATTTTTAGATAAGAACTTAAAAAAAATCAACGATTAAAACTGAGTTTACTTAAAGCAAAGATAGTAATATGAACAGTGATGATATTTGCGTGTGTTAGTGAAAAATTTACCGATATCCTGAGGAATAGAGGTAGCGGACGTATATTATTGAATCTTTCCATCCTTGAAAATTGGATTATTCTCGTGATGTGCTTCCAAGAATTCGACCTCTCTAAGATGTACACATTTTGGGGCAATTTTGCAAATTACGTGCCAACGAAATTTTGTAGTGTTTTCTATTTTTCTTGATTGATTTGCAAGTAAAACAAGTAAAAAGGTAGATAAAAATTGTCGGACACGCTTAATTTTCGTTAAAAAATATTAAAATTTAATATATTAAGCATTGCGTTTAGTTATAAGTAAATAACCTATTTTCCTTTCTTTTTTTTTTAATTTGGGCAAAGGGAAATACTAGAAAGAAAAACAAACAATTTAATTTAATTATATTTTTTTATTACTAAATAATATAATTTCTGAGAGCATAAACTTTTATCGTCATTTTTATTTGTTTTAATATTAAATCAATTAAAAGAAAAAATAAAAAATTTGACAGTTTTATTTATAGGCTGGCACATAATTTGGGAATTAGACCATTTTGGATTACCAATATTGAGCCTATCCCAAACAAGGTGGGGGAAATTTAGGGAAATCGTAGAATATTAGGGTGATTGAATTTTGAATTAGTTCTAGTTGGATTGGATGGGGCTCATTTTATCTGTTCATTCATGTACATAGAACACTTAATGAAATACTTAAAACATAATACAATATACATATGTAGTGTGTACACCAGAGAACAAAGAGAACGAACATTACTATGTCTATACTAGGGAAACGAGCGTAACCACAAAGGACAGAAAATATCCCACCAATATGTTATATATGTGCACGCGGAGTTGTGTGTGTTAGTCCGTTGAATGTTGTGTGTATTAGTGTCTTGCATACATACATACATAATATGTACGTGGTGGTCTGGTGGTGGTGGTACGTATGATGTACGTACACCACGTACATATACCGTGTTAATACGAGAGGTAACAATATAACAACAATTGAAACATTCCCATTGAGTGTTCGCGAATGAATGAGGACTAAGCAGCCTAAGATGCACATAAAAGCACATAAGTGATTGCAGAAAAGAGACAGATTTATTCGTTCTATTTGTTCTGTGGTGTACACCGTGTACACAATATAAATAAATAAACAAATATATGTATTAATGAATGCGTCAACCATTTCTATAAAACTATGTATTTGAAGCTAAAACGGGCGATACACTCTGACCATTGGCGGCGCGGCCGTACTATCCTGAACCGCTGACTGTGTATGCATAACTACATCACAACGACACAGTAAGGTAAAAGACCCGGTAATTGACCCTGGCCCAGTTTCTGAACTTTTCAACTTTGTTATAAATTAATAAAAAAACTATATTTTAAATAAGAAAAAAAATAAATTCTTAATTTAAAGTAATCTATTCTGTGTCTAATGAACAGCAATTTAAAAAGTTTAGAATATATTAACTAAATAAAAAAAATTTTTTAAGTTTAAAATGTGTGTAAACACTATTTTTTTGGTAGTTTCTTAACAGTTTATGTTACAAAGTACTCATTTTGATTTGTGCAATATTCATCATGTAAGTATGAAAACTTAATTAAAAATATATGAGCAGGTTAATATTTGTTTAAAATTTATTTTAAAATATTTATAAAATACCTTAGAATGATTTTTATTATTGAAATATGAGGGTCAATTACTAGGCTCACTTCTAAAGTGGTATGGCCCAGTTAAATTCTAACCAGTTTTTGTTAGTTATTTTGTTATTTATAGTTATCTTCGATTAGTTTTTGTTATTTTTCATAACGTATTACATTAAACATCCATTTTTATCAATAAAAAATTATTTATAAATTAAATTTTAAAAAACTGTATTTTTAAATTTAAGGATCAGAAACTAGGCCACTGTCAGGGTCAGAAACTGTCACATGAGAAATTTTGAAGGTCAGAAACTGGGTCCTTTTTGTCAATTTTTAAAACATTAATTTAAATTATTAATTCAATTCAAATAATTATTTTACTTGTATGGCTTTATTTTGAAAGCCATAAACTAGTTGATAAAATTATTAATTGTCTCTTAAGTTGAAACTTATATTTATTACTGTCGTTTAACCTCAGCCGTCACTCTTAAAAGGTCAGAAACTAGGCCCGTTACCTTACACATTTCTCTTTGTGTTTTGAACTTTTCATATCACGTGAATGATGTAAATTCACAGCTGATTACCGCGTGTACAGGATTTCCAAAACGTACAGTACTAACTACATGTATGTACATAACCTACACAAACGGAACAAAACATAACACTAAAATACTTTGCATAGATACTAAATAATGTAAGTTAAATGTTTTCATATGTAGAATATTTGTTAATTATAAAAATTAATTAGAAGTTGGGATATACATATTTTTAAAATTTATAGTTATTGTGAAATTGAAGAATAGGTATTTTGACTAACCAATTTCAAATTATTTTTATTTTTAATTTAAATTTTAAGGTGAATTTTGTAATTCTGAAAAGTGTCACATTTATTTTTAAAATTTCATATTTACATCTGCAAATTTTTCGTGGAAATTTTCTGTCGTTTTTAATTTACGGTACATCAAACGTTTAGTTTAAAAATTTATATTTATAGCAGAAGATATTTAACTTAAATTTTTTAATAAATATAAATGACATGTTTTTTAATACTTTTTAAGAGATTTTTTCTAATATGTAACTATAAAGATTTGAAAAACCTGGATTTTTAGATAATTTTCGATTTCTAAGATTTTTTAAAAATTGATTACTGTTATTTATGCAACAAGTAACAAATTAAAGATGGTTTTTCACAAACAAAGATCCAGCGATTTGTCAACCATAGTTTATTAACTTCCCATAGGAAGTTATTGTAATGGGTCCGATTTTACGAATCGCTAATTTTGACATATTTCCACGTTTCAAGGTCACTAGAATCCGAATCCATCGTTTTTAGCGTGATGTCTGTGTGTGCGTTCGTTAGTTCGTTCGTTCGTGAATTTTTTTTCGTCTCACATATCTCGAGAACAAATGATGATATCAACTCCGGACTAATTTCATTAGATGCGTAATCAAAAAATGAAGACCGAATAAAGTTTTCAACAAATTCGGATTAGCGGTTTGTTTTTTGTGGTAAAAAAATCGACTTTATTAAGATAACACAGATTACTTATATTGATTTTTTACCATAACATTATTATATAATGGCCTAAAAACCTTCCTTGATGTTAAAAACGTCAGTATTTTATTACAAAATTAAAAAAAAGAAAAAAAACGAAATAAGAAACTTGAAAAAATTAGTTTTTTGCCAAAATATATTTTGTCTCGCATATCTTGAGAACAAATGATGTTATCATTTGTTTGATAAGGGTGGAGCCCCAACCCTTAGGTTCAGAAGGTGAAGCCCCCGGTATGGTGCAAGGGGCAAAGAATTATTTATGTACAGTAGTCTCTAGTCTTTAAGGACACCCAATGGGAAGTTGACAGTGTGGGTAGACCTGTCCCCCAAATTTTTTTTGTTGATATACTTTATACTTTTGTAACACTATAAAGTATGTGAAAATACTATATTTCCAGTCTTCATAATGTACAGAATACTTAAGTTTCGTAAATAAACATAATTAAAAATGGATGTGACAAATTACCAAATAGATTTCTTTCCTATCAGTTCTCTGTTTCCATTCCTCAATTTTCATTAAAAGAGTTTTCTCAATGGTGAATATAAAATGGTGGGAAAACTGGGAACAGACGAATTACACAGTTCTTGAATTTAATAAAAAATGAGTTTTTCTTTGATTTAAATCTATAGTAAAAGATTGTGATACCAGCTATTAAACTTTTAAAGAAAACCAAAAAGGACAAAAATTTTTTTCTTTTAAATACTCTTTATTTTTCTTTTTCAAAGCAGTTCAGAGATAATTTACGTTATTTAAAGTTGGCAGTCCTATTAACGACACTATCATAGAAAACTATAAAATTAGCATTTTAGTTCAGCATTACAAAAAAATTGTTATTCTCTTGCTATCCCATGTATTCGCCATCCTGTATTACCTCAGGTATTATAAAAACGTTCCCTCAGGAAAGAATAGTTTACAATGTATGGGCAGAGCCGGACCTACAGTTATTATGAGGGGGGGGGGCAAACTTTGTTGTTGGTGCCCTCCCAGACAAAAAATTCAAATTTCAAAATTCAAAATTCAAAAATCCCTGAAAAAAGCAAGTGACGAGCAAAAAAAACTCACATTCAACATTTTGGCGCCCCCGAACTTGCACTTTTGCCGTCCCCTAACATTTGCAGGGCGGCACGTGACTCGCCTGACGCCTCCCCGTCCGGACTGGTTCTGTGTTTAGGTAACGAGAATGCTGAAAGTAACTTAATTACTGTCCATTTTCTGACAGATTTGTTTTGTCCTAAAATCAAATATACTTGAGACAGCTAATGAAATAGGCATAATATGTTTATTTACAATAATACGATATTTTCCAATAATATGTAATTAATTATGTACCTACTGTGTTCAACAACCATCTTTCCTTTTCTAGTTTTAGCTCACAATCAGTGAATTTGTAATTTGTTTATATGACGCACCTTATTTTAATCAAGTACATAATTAAAAGCTGTAAGCGTGGGTATTAATACAGCATGCGTAAATTAAATTATTCATTTTACCTTGATAAAAGAAAAATAAATTTACGTGTTTAAATATTAGAAAATAATTGTAGGTTTCTAAACTTTTTTACTGATCTATTTATAAAGCGTTGTTGACTTTTACACTGTAAAATGTAATTTTACATAAATGCATAAAAAAATTCGCCAAGTTGGACACGCGTTCCGTACAATTGAGTGGTGTAATCAGTTTTTGAAATTTTTCAAAAATTTGACCAAATTGTCAAGAATTGCTGAAAAATTTATTGTTGTAAGAGAAATTTTTTGTTATTTATTGGTTTTTCTTTTACATTTTTGAGCATGTTCTTAAATTAAACACCCAATTTTTTTTATTTTACCAAAAAGTACATGTCAAGCCGAAAAGTACATGTTTATGCCGCCCCGGGCAAAAGGGAATAATTCCGCCCTTGCAACAAACTGAGTGACCTTTTTTTTTGATCGCTGGGTGTGAAAATCGCGCCCTTTTTTCTCTTTTTTTATACCGGCGACCTTTTTTTTTTGCTCGTCAGCTGTAAAATGCCGCCCCTTTTTTAAAAAATTACCGCCCTTTAAATTTTCCGCCCCGGGAAAATCTATTTTTTTTTTACTCAACACTTCTAAAATTGCCACCCTTTTTTATAAAAATTTACAAAAACACCGCCCTTAAAATTTCGCGCCCCGGGCAAGGGCCCGGGTTGCCCGCCCTTGGAGCGGGCCCTGTGAATATCAAATTATCACAAGTGTGTTTCAGAAAGTTTCTAAAAAGTTGAATTTAGACTTCTAATAAGTATTGCTGTGAAATATTTGATTTTTTTAATTAAAAAATCTTAAATTGGTGCAAATTCTTTTTAATTTCCGAGTACTAAGTCAGTTTAAATTTGATTTAGTAAAATGATATTTCAGTTTTATTCCTACCCTCATAATTATAAAAATATTTGTTACAAATTAATTATAGGAATATATGTTGTCAATGTAGGTAACTACATAATTTGTTTATTTTAATATTGAAAACATTTGTGACAAAGGTTTAATTTTTAATAAAAACATGCCAATATGGACTGGTGTCAAAAAACGGCTTTAATGTTTTTGAAATTCAAAATTTTAATTATTAATACATAATATACATATGTGTTTTATTAATATTTTGACATTGACGATATAAATAATTTTCAGAATTATTTATGCATAATGCCATTAACGTAAACGTTGGTGGTATATCAAAAAAGAAATATTAAAAATTGTAAGAGCGCGTTGAAATTATAATTTTGAAATGCATAACATCTAGACACTTAATTTATTATGAAATTCATATAAACTGCCAAGAAGTGTGGCCCATAGCTTTCTCGTACTTGTAACATTATTGTATAAAGCTGCGTCTTTTATCCAATCTTCTTATCTTAAATTTTGTGCCTTTTATTATAATAACATCATGTTTGAGACAGTAATAACTTTATAATGAATTGTTTTTTAATTTTTTAAACGGAAATTAAGGAAAGTACTGATTGCCATTTTTTTTTTTTTGTAATGTCAAATCAATCAATAGAAATTATTAAACAAGCCCAGTGGACATTGTTTGAGGGTTAAAGCTCTCAAATTACAAAATTAACAGATTTTCTCATAATAGCACGCAAACACCTTCAAAATTTGAACGAAACTGAATACAAGCAGAGTATGTAATTTTTCTGTTAGCGTTTACGCAGTGACTGCTATACATAGGGGAGCGCAGTGGCTGCGATTTATTCCATCAAAATCGGTCAGTCGAATGATTCCAGAGTTATATGCTCCGGAAGGTGTTACGAACACACTGACCAGTAGACCGATAGATAGACAGACGGACGGATAGATACGGAACTAAAATTGTTCAGGAAACTGTAAAATGTGAAAACAATTTTTCACTTAAAAAAATGATTCAACGCTTCCGCTACTTTATAAGTAAATTCGGAAGTAACATTGAAATATTTGACTAAAATTGCAATTTAAAGTTTGAATAATATTAATTATTGTGTCTATTTGTCAAAGGAAAATATACAACCTCGCAAAAATTGTATTTACTCACTAAAAACTTGGCCTTCAAGTGATACCCGACTATAGTTTTTACATTTATTTAAAGAAATTCCAGACTGCATATTAACAATTACAAAATAAATAAAAATAAAGCTAAATTGTTACAGATGTCAGAATCACTGAAAAAAGTTAAAAGTTCAATTTGAAAAAAAATTTACAAAAAGTTAAACGGTTTAAAATTCTTAAAAAATATTCAAAATTTCTAGGACATCTACTATACTATAGGTAGGTTTTAAAACGAAAATGACTCATTTAATACCCGACTAGAGTTTTTTTTTTTTACTAAAATACTAACTTACGTTTTTATCATTACTTAAAATGCTAGTTGAAATGCTAGTTAAATGGCATATAGTATATCTCCTAGAAATTTTGAATATGTTTTAAGAATTTTAAACTGTTTAACTTTTTGTAAAACTGTTTTCAAATTGAATTTTTTAACTTTTTTAAGTGATTCTGACATCTGTAAAAATTTAGCTTTATGTTTATTTATTTTGTAATTTTTAATATGCAGTCTGGAATTTTTTTTTAAATAAAAACTATTGTGACGGTCGTTTGAGAGATTGCCAGTTTCATTGGCGTGCATTCATTATGTTCTATGTTCGAGAAGAATTTTACTATAAATACATGATATTAGCATCATTTGTTGCAAGGTAATATATAATTATAGCAGATGCAATTTGTGATACTGGATGATATTATATTAAATTACCGCTAATAATATATTTTATTAACAATAATAAAATAAATAAAATTATTGTCAATGACACACATCAAAATTAAGCATATAAGTGTAATAGAAATAATGAAAAATAATTTAATACTAGCCTGGGTATATTTTAATATTGCTATTCGCAGTTTTATAATTCTGATAAATGCATCTTTATTTAATTGAATCACTTTCAAAAGCCAGATGTATTTAGAAAAAAATTAAAATAAGATATAGGTAAACGAAATGTGATCTTAAATTAATTTTTTGAAATGATAAAATTGATACTATTTCATGGTACTTGGTATTTTCGGTGTTTTAAATGCCTATGGATTAATTTTTACTATTTATTTAATAACTTCCATTGTAAAATGGACTCGTAAAAAGTTTTAATGCCCTTAGACAGTTTTATGATCATGCAAATCGCACCCCGTATGCGGTTCGGCTGATAATTCTCTTCCAGTTTCACCATTCTGCCATTTTATTAATGGGTTTTTAAGGTACTTACTGAAAAAATTTTGTAAACTTGGTGACGTCACTAAATTAAAAAATCTCTTTTTCTCAAAGTAAATCATATTGAAGTGATTTGAATTAGGGTGATTGGTTGAATTATAGGGTAATTTGGACGTGAACTTTTCACTTTTGTTATGAAAAGGATTCAATTTGTTTTATAAATGTAATTGATTCGATAAAAGTTTTTGTTCTAGTGGTCCTACGTGCCTAATTTTGATAAAAATGGAAAAAAGTGACTTCGAAAACCTATAATTCATTTTCAGTTCCATCATTTTATTTAGGGTTTCGAAATCATTAAAAGTTTTAGTAGCCATGATAATGTCATCAGATAAACCATGATAAAATTTAAATTAATCTCTGTTTAGGAGGGGGGTTATAGCTCCCATGACCAAACCCTCTCTATCTGCTCTTCACTTCGATAAATATTCGTTTTGAAAGTATTAATACCGGAGTCGGAGGTGAAGTTTCGACCTTTAGACTTATTCCGACCTAATATCAACATACTATACGGTCATGCTTAATACAATCTGCCGTACATTTTATAGGTATTTTTGTCCCACTTTGGAGTAGCTTGGTACAAGTTGGTATTTATCAATATACAGTTACTCACAAAAGTGTTTAGACAAAAGTTTCTTTAAAAAAACTTAAAAATTTTATTTAATTTTTTACGAGATCTTTTGTACAAAAGAAAATAGAAATAAGCGAAATAAATTCTTCAAAATCTGTACTACAAAATCATAGTAGCTAGGTTTTCATCTAGTCACTGTGGAGGTGTATGAAGTAAATGAGGCACGTAATACAAGAAATACTGCTTCACTACAATGCCGAATGTTTAGGATCCTTGTGCTGTTGAAAAATTAGTTCTTGGAAAGCTTTCGGATAAATTCAATTTTCTGGTGCTTGCATGCCTAGTTCTTTTAAAAATATTCCGATAAACATATTTATCCTTAATTTGATCCAAAAAATGTAAATTTCCAACAACTATACACCCCTACCCCATGATAGACGTATGATCATGTTTGACACTGTGCAGCAAATTTTATTTTCGAATGGTTTTAGGGCATCGGATGCAATTTGAGTATCTGAGGATGAAAGCCGAGGATTCTTAAGCATCTCAGCATTTCAGTATTTCAGCATTTCAGATACTCAAACTGCATTCGAGGCCCTAAAACCATTCGAAAATAAAATTTGCTGCACAGTGTCAAACATGATCATACGTCTATCATGAGGTAGGGGTGTATAGTTGTTGGAAATTTACATTTTTTGGATCAAATTAAGGATAAATATGTTTATCGGAATATTTTTAAAAGAACTAGGCGTGCAAGCACCAGAAAATTGAATTTATCCGAAAGCTTTCCAAGAACTAAATTTTCAACAGGACAACGACCCTAAACATTCGGCATTGTAGTGAAGCAGTATTTCTTGTATTACGTGCCTCATTTACTTCATACACCTCCACAGTGACTATAGATGTAAGCCCTGTCGAACATCTATGACCAATATCTAGGCGTTCAAATAAGAAAACGTAATATTTCTAATAAACAGGATTTAACTAAAGCATTAAATTGATGAATAGAGCCAAAACAGTCCGAATTGTACAACAAAGTTAATCGCATCAATGCCCAATCGCTTGCAAGCAATAATTAAAGCAAAGGGATTTGTAACGAAATATCAAAAATAGTTATTATCCTATGTTCCGAACTTGTAATTTCTTGTTTACTGTTCTGTCCAAAGACTTTTGTGAGTGCTATAATACATGTCTCAATTTAATATTATTTTTTTTGAACAGAGTTATAATATTTGCTGTGATTTTAATTAGTATGATTGTACAAAAGATCTCGTAAAAAATTAAATAAAATTTTTAAGGAAACTTTTGTTTAAACACTTTTGTGAGATACTGTAACTTATTGGTGGAAAATTAAAAAAAAAAATTGTTAGCTCACCGATAATTTTACTGAACAAATTCCCCGTTTGTGGTCATTTGCTGTGTAATAATTATATAATTTTTAAAAGTATGTCAAGTGAATTGTGTTGTTTTTTTTCTGATAAAATTATTGTTGTTATTATTAACATTGATTACTGGTTGGCAACAGAGCAAGATAAAATAGTTTTAAACCGTTGTTAATTATTTAATTAACCGGAGAGGTATGCCACTATTTCACCATAACACATATTAAATTATGATAAAAGTTTGACAGTTGTTAATTTGGAAATTAAAAAGCTATGTCGTGCAAAAAATGATGTTAAAAATAGTTCAATCAATTCGAATTTGTACTGGGGATGGGAGTAGGAATCCCACATAAAAATCTTGTCAAATTGTTAAGTCAGTAAATTATATGAGCATAATCGTATTTATAAGGTGAGAATAAAGACAGATTGTCGACCAAAGTGTAATTAAACTTAGCTACAATGTAAAATATCACTTCTTTCATAAGTAAAATTTTCCGGAAGGCTCTAAAGCCTGGTCTCTCTTTAACGTTAGTTTTTTGTTGAGGGTATTAACACTTGGTCACATAGTCACAAAGCATGGTCATAGTAGATTTTTTTTAAAGGATCGTTTAAACCTTTATTGAAAGACACAGGTATCTAACTGGAATCTTTCGATATCGAAAATTTAAAAATAATAAAAAAAACAACATAATAATGGTAGTGTGGAAAACCAGCAGATTTTCATTGTGTAAAAATATACTCTGGCGTGCATTTGGAACTTCGCCTGACGTACTGCCGTTTGCTTAAATCATTATAGTGCAATTAAATATTGAAATATTAGTTAACTTAGAGCTTGGTGTTTCTACAACTCTAAAAACTTAACGAGTTAAAAACGAGAAAAAACGAGTTAAGAACATTAAGAAAATACAGCTGCTCAAGTATAACCTGGCCTGTGAAGGTCATATGCGCAGTAGATTAATCCCTATTCGGTACACATTTTTGTACATAGCTGGTAATAGTTTATTTCTTTTTAAAGTATTTGCCATCTCTTTTGTTCGCGCACGTCACCGACCAAGTTAAGTTTGGTGTACAGTAGGTGTCCAAATGGTTTCATTTAAAATATTTATAAACTAGAGTTCTAAAAAATTGAAGTTTATAAAAGTCATAAAAATTCGTTATGATGGTGGAAGTACTGTACGTAGGTATAGCTTTTTGGGATTGAACGATGCGGGACCGCCGGGACCGCGCAATTTTATGGCCTGATGTTTCTGCATTGAGTTATATTGTGTACGACACATATTCGGCGTGATGTATTTCAATGAATTTCAAACAGCAGTGCCGTACCGCACAAAAGTTGTACATGTGCACTGACACATAAGAATCTATAATTAAATTTCATTAATAATGGAGGGCACGTTGAAGAACGCTATGTCCGGCACTTCCACCATAGTTGCAATTTTTATGAATTTCGTAAATTTAATTTTTTCAAAGGGGCGATATCGCATGTTGAAAATTTAATGAATTTTATTGTTACTTTATTATTTTCTTTTGAAAAAAAGATTGTTTGCCGAGAAATACGAAAACAATTTTTTTTCTATAATACCTATTGAATAATAAGTAATTGTTTAAAATAAATAATTCTAATAAATTGTAAATGAAATATGTGTTTATGTGCTTATCTTAGTAAACGTGAAAAATTTGCATATTAATGCTATTTATTTGTAGAGTTTTTTTTAAAGATAAATACTAATTTGTAATTCTAAATCTGTGATGTAAAAGGTCAGGTTTTTGTAGTAGTAAATATTAACTTATTAGCACCAATAAAAAATAAAAGTGAATTGCGTACCTATTGTATAATGTTGCAGCGACATTGTCACAACCGTCCTGTTATGAACAGATTAGACTGTGTTGGCGCATTTGTGGCAAAAATTGTTTTCACTGCTTTTTTGGTTCTTTTGCATAATCTGATTTTATAATTTTAGTACTAACTAGCTGTACCCGCGACGTCGTTCGTGCGACGCTTCGTTATAAACTTAATGAGAAGTATATACTTAACTGTAATAATTATATAGAACAATAATTTTTGCGTAATGCATGCAAATGCTCAAATGGTTTTTCTATTTTCCCGTGGGAATGAGATATTTTCTCAAAGTAAAGAATATCTTGGATGTTGACCAAGGCAATAAGTTATCACCATACCAAATTTCATCAAAATTCGTCCAGTAATTTTGGCGTAATGTGTGCACATGCTCAGAATGGTTTTTCTATTTTTCCGTGGGAATGAGACACTTTCCCGGAATAAAAAGTATCCTAGATGTTGACCCAGGTAATAAGTTATCCGTTCAATAGTTTTTGTGTGATGCGTGAACAGACATACAGACAGACAAAAATTTTAAAATCGCTGTTTTGATATCGATAACTATTTACAGTATTAATACAATTTTTAAAAAATATTCATGGCTAGAAATGGTCTCGTTTACAGTTTTATTATACCTATGTATAGATATAGATTATAGAAATTCATGGTGTGACCTGGCAATTTAGTTAATTCTTTTTTTTTTAACAATTTCTTTCATATTCTTTTTATTTTAACCTAAAAATAACATAAAGGAAACGAGATAAAAACTTTTTACGTCTAATTTTGCTTCATTTGTTGCATTTGTTGCATTTGTTTAAGGACGTCTAACCAATTTTAGTTGATTTAACCAATAGCAACATTAAGTCCTTCTTTACTATTAATCATAAAGTTGATATTTCCCAGGTTACGAATTTTTAAGCCGAAAAATGATGTTTTGATTGATTTCTTGACACTTTGATACTTTGATGTATTAATAATGAAATGTGTGAATGTGAGTGTGTGTGTAGAGACCGATCGTCACCAATGATGGACACATTTGTGTGATGTAACCGCGGATGCGTATTGGCTGTTAAAATGAGTAACACATTCATACTGTAGTGATGATTTCTGTAAACGTTATACACGAACAACATAATACATAATATAGTAGTAGTAGTAGTAGGTGCGACAGCTACAACAAGTATGCTGCACCATACATAATGTATTATAGATCACATGTTTGAATTGTAAGCAAATAAAACTAACCTTATTTTCTTTTATAAAAAGTTATGTTAAAATATATTTTCGTTGGACCGTCCCAGGAACTCCAAGAACTGAAACTCAGATGGGGAAGGGAACATTTGTTGTACTTCTTGGAGTTCTACTATATAAGAAATAACGTCAAGTGAAAATCATTAATTTTTTTTGTAATTTGACTATAATAAAATAGTTTTGACAATATTACTGCAACACAATCATGTACGCATTGTATACACGTACACACACATTTATACAGTATACACACACGCGCTCATTGTTATGTGGTGTTTACTTTCATTATAGCTCAATAAACTTAAGTAAGTAGGTAATAATTTGAAAGTACACGTGAGTGAATTGACTGAATTACTTAAAAATGTATTACACATGATTTTCATTGTGTTTATCGTACTTATTTGTACAATTGACCCCTGTGAAGCACTTTGTAGTAGACCTAGAGCTGCGGCGTTTTTCATTCATTGAGTTTTTCTACTGATTCATGCATGTGCTTGCAGTTAATGTTCAAAATTAACAAATCTATTCAGAACGATGACAATTACATCCAAATTGTAAGTATCTGAGAAATGGGGAAAAATAATGTAATATTTTTTTATTTTTATTTTTCTTTGAATGAAAGCTTCCAGAAAACTCTATCAGCAAACTGAGAATAAATTTAGATTGGAAAAAATCTAATGTCGTATTTACTACGAATATATTTTTTGCATTCCGTATCAAAATTGGCAAAACGAAACACATGGAAACATTTCGGTGTGACAGGCGATTTTCTTTGAAACCATTCCATGTGAAAATTTAAAAATTAGCATAGAAATAGAGTATGGTGATTCAGTTATATATGTCAAGTTGAGTTTCGATTCTGGGGGTTAATTTCAGAGTCGGTAGTGTCGTAAAAAATCAATGGGGTGATAGACATTGTCACTAAAAGGTATGAAATAAAAGGTAAATAGTTGAAAAATTATAAAACGCGACTGCTGTGACAAAAAATGAATTAAACAATGGAATATATTTTTTCTACAATCTTAGTGGAAAGAAGACTTTTGCGCTCTGTGAAGAGAGCGCAAAATGGCTATTTGCCGAAGACTCTCGTTGCCGAGCAACGAAATACTACTTTGCGCTGTAAAGCGTAAAGTAATACTTTGTCGCTCGCTCAACGTATATTTAATTACAAATCGGGTAGGCGTTGTTTATATTTTCTATGGTAACAAATAAACAGATTCTAAAATTATTATTCTTATGGTAATCAAGTGAAATATTAATTTTATTAAATTTCCAAATAACTAGAAAATATTAATTAAAAATAAAAAATAACTATAATTAATAAAAAATAAGAATAAATAATTTTAAGAAATCTATACATATATGATGGAAATATATAATTGTGACAGTGATTTCTCAAGTACACCTCCAAATATTTCTGAAGCTGCAAAACATTAAAGTAAATATTAATGTCCATTATTATTTTTTTAAGTATCTTTTAAATAAAAATACATTTTATAAGATTGTAGAAAAAATTTTGTGTGTAATTCGAGCACAAAATGATATTGCCGCTCTTATGAAATTAACGCGCTCCGCCTGGCGGCGTCGCGCGTCAACATTTTCAATCGAGCGGCAATATACCATTTTGCGCTCTTAATACACAAATAACTATTTTAGGTCCCCCGACTTTAATAAAAGTTCAGCAATACCGTGTTTTCAAGTTTCTAGTTATTTTTTTATCACGGCAGTTGTGTGTTTTTAAATTTTTCATAGTTATTTACTTTTAACAGAAATTTGCCATATTATTTACAATTTTGAAAGGTTTAAATAATATTCTTGGCAGTGTTGAAAAAAACGCCAATTTGTTTATAAATTGGCTTGTAATCAAATTAGAAAGATATGCGTAAATAATTACGAATGAAGTGAAACGTTTCGGGAGTAAAATTTAGCTTTTCAATTAGAATGATACAATTTTATTTGTTTTCCGTTCTCTTTTGGAAAAGAAATTATTTAAATAATAATTCTGAAAAAAAATTTAGATCAAATTTTTAGTGTCTTTAAACTTCCATTAGGCGAAAAAGTACAAGTAGAAAAATGTCCTGTAGAATAAAATAAAGAATTCATAAGAGAAATATAAACATTCACATGTATACAGACACATTATAACAATTTATTTGATGGAAATAAGCAAATATACCCTTTTCATGTGAAAGAAACCTAAAAGATGTTTTCATTTTGTATAATTTTATGGTAAATCAAGAATGTTGGTGATTGATAGTAAAGATCCGCCCTAAATTAAATACATAATATATTATACATTTGCGTATGTGAATATGTGTATATGTGTAGGTGTAAACACAATATATATATATATATATATATATATATATATATATATATATATATATATATATATATTGTAATATTGAAGAAAATCAATATTATAGCTTTTACGTTTATTGATAATGCAAGCAATCACTTTTACACTATTTTGCATACATGTTTTTGACCTATCAAATTAAATCCATTCTTTGTTTGGTACATTTAATGAAAGAAAAAATACCCCTGTCACAGCATCCTGCATAACATAACGAATTTCCGTTTACAAAAATTAGTTTTTCTCGGAAACTAGATGACATAGAATAATAGTTTAAAGACTTTTTTTGTGTGATTTTTTCTCTCCATTTCAATGGTGTAAAAAATGTTACAAAAAATTTTGAATAAGGGGAAATTTTGGCGCAAATTGCCAAAAAAACCATATTCCGGGAATCGGACGTTTTTGGTTAACGAACTCGTCCAAAGGTTTGGGACTTTCAATATTTTCCATATATATATATATATATATATATATATGTATATATATATATATATGTATATATATATATATATATATATACATATATATATATATATATAAATATATATATATATATATATATATATATATATATATATATGTATATATATATATATATATATATATAAATTTTAGTGAATATCATGTTCGGTTTCTAGGGACCTCAAAACAAATTTCTGCCATAGTCTCGGGCTCAAGTCACGTCATGACAGTGGCTGTAATAGCTGAATTCCATTCTGGAAATTCGTTAAAAAATTGTCTTTAAATAACTTAAACAAATAGTTTGGATTTCATAAGGGTCTTTTCGAACTCAAGCCGACTGATGCAGCAAAAGAAAAGTTAAACAATAACGACATGGAAAGCCGGTGTGTCTATATAAAGGGCGCTTTGAATTAAAAATGGAAGCACCTATTCGAAGTGTGTATTATTTGCTAGCTATAAATAATACATATATTTATGATATAATTAACGTAATTTTTCGAGAACAAAACCCGTAATTATGTACATACGCTCCAATTACACTTAATTTAACACGTATTTTATTAAAATGAATAATCTCTTAATTAATTATACCGCATAAATGTATGTATGTAGATATGACATACCAACAACACGTTTTATAATGTGAAAAATAAAAACTTCCATTTTCACAGAATTACAAAATGATTTGTACTTTGGTCATTTTCATTTGTTTGTTTCCTTTTTTATTCATGATTATATATTGTTTGTTTTCTTGTTTATATTTTTTGTTATTTTTATGAAGTGACCGGAAAGGTAATATACATACGCAGTGTTTCAAACTGCTAATGACTTTCAACTAATAATAAATTGTAATATGAGACAACAGTATGATACAATACTCATTCTGAGATACTGTCGGCTATGGGAACGGTGGAGAATATGTTTTAACGAAAAATAATATCGCAACTTTCGAACTCTATTGGACTCTCTATACAGGGTGGAAATTAAATAACTCTTATCCTTTTTTTTTTTGGGGGGGGGTGATTCATAGCACCCTGTAGGCACTAAAACCACAAGAAGTTTTTCGGAATTAAAAGTTTGAGAAAATCGTATATTAAGTGGCTATATGATGCTTAAAAATTTTTCTAAGTACGGCCCTGACTAAATCATGCATAAATATTTTAGGTACAATAACTGAAAGATACAAAATAATTTTATTGACTAAAATTCAATAAAATTTTGTAAACATGCTGGGGTCGTAAACGTGTTTACCAGATTTTTTTCAAAAACAGAAAATTTATCTTACAAACATGAGATGGTCAGAGCCGGATTAAAAAAAAATTAAAGGTCCCCTTTTTTTAGTATCAAATTTTTTCTGTTAAAAAACACTTTTGGTTCAAATTTTTTGGCAAATATTAATTACATAAGTGAGATCTACCCACTGTTTTCTTACGGAGACTTATTTACGGTCCACTCTGTATATATATATCTGTTTGTCCTTGGCGATTTCCTAAACGATGAGAGATACAGTTTCAGTTAAATTAGATAAATCATACAGAAGCACTAAGTGCGTTGAGTGCGTTGAGTCCAAACTTTCCAAATTCCATGTAGTTTAGTAGCTATAGTCAAAAAAATTATAATTCCAAGTTTTTTTTCTATCAATAACTACTTACCAGTAAAAATTATGGTATTGTATTTTTATTTACGCATTTTAGTAGCATTTATTTAAGTAGAATATAATTATATTTTTTCTATGACTACCGGTTTTCGAGTTATGATTTCGAACTTTTGTTTCTCTTACGCGGAATGCAAAGTAGATTTTGACACACTTAAATGGCTTCTTTTCTAGTCTCTCTATCCATATATATCATATGTTATATCTATCTTGAAAAATAACTTCAAAAATCTAAAAAAATTTGATTTTGAAAATTTAAAAAAAAATGAAAAAATGAAAAAAAAAAAAATAGAAAATTCCAGTCAGTTTCTAGTCTGGGAAAGGACAATTTCCTTTTAGTAACTTATTGATGCCATTTTAAATTTAATATTTTTCTTTAGTTACCGACCGAAACTTTTCAAAATAGTTTTCTTAAATTTTTGAGATTATCTTTGAAGACAGATACGACATATGGTATGTTGATAGAAAGGGTCGAAAAAAGCCATTTAACTTTTAGGTATATTGTTTTTTATCTTATATATCTGTATGTCAATAGCAGTCAAAAACCGTCTGTATAATTATCTATGAAAAATTTGAATAACATTAATTACATAACATAAAACATGGATCTCAAATCGTATCCATATTAATTTATTTATAGGCTCAATGTTCATAGAATTAATTATATATGCCGCGTATATATATATATATATATATATATATATATATATATATATATATATATATATATATATATATATATATATATATATATATATATATATATTCAAGTGATTATGTTATTAAAATTAATTATTATGAGAATAGAATAGATTGCCCGAAGAGAAAAAAATTGCATGATATTTTACATGCTGCGCACTGTTGCATGGGTTACATGCGTTGCATGTATTTAATTTTTGTCATTTATTTTATTTGATGCATTTACTACAATTTGTTTAATTTTTATTGCGATCATTGCATGTAAAAATATTTTTATTTGTCCACGCACGGATGGATACGTCAATTGATGTGAATGATTATCGTTTTCAATGGTTTTTACATTAAAATTGTAGTGGTTTCGATTATAAATTTATCTTTATGTAGCGTTCCCACCACTTATAGCACAATGATCAATTGTTTACTATTACTGAAAAATCGAAATAAATTTATTTAATAATTTTTGGCACTATTGACTTTTTTGGGATAGTTCTTTCGTGAAGTCCAGCAAGTAAGAATTGTTTGAGGTAAAAACAAGTAAAGGTCCCGAGGCTGGATCTATTGCTTTTGATGAAATTTGAATACATATGTTGTAGAACACTAAAAAATGAGCGACAAGTATTTTTTTATCTACATAAAAATGATCTGAAGGGGTGAAACTGCCCTTCAAAAATATTCAACCCCTCTCGACCTGGCTGTCCCATCTAGTAGAATTAAAAAATTAAATAGCTCTTCACACAGAGCTCTTCCCGCTGCTTAAAAATAAACATATCAAATGAATCCTTACGGTAGAATTAAAAATTATTTATTAGTTTGGAACTGATATAGTTTCTCAATTTTTAAGCTCACCCTTTTAAATAGAAGGTAATTACTAATTGAGCCGTTTATTTTCAAAGTGGGGCAAGTCCATATTTTGTTATTGCGAGATATTTAAGGGTTTGCGTTTCAATAAATTTAAAAATATTGGTAAGTATAAATAGACATATTTTTTGTATTTTGTGATATTAGATAATGTAAGTTTACAACCCAATAGTGTTTATAGTACTGGCTAAAAAAATAGTGGTTTTATTATAACTAAATGGACTTGCCTCACTTTCAAAATTAATGAATTATTGTAATCGTTAATTTAAATGTATAATATTTGAGTTTTATCATTTAAAAATAAACATAATAAAAACTTTTCATACGACAGTTCAACTTCAGAAGCACGTACTGTGACATCATTACCCCCTGCCAGTGCCTTAGTAGTAGAAATGAGTGTATGAAAATAAGTATGTACTTTAAAAGGGCGACTCACCCTCTTTGCAGTGTTGTTTAAAATGAATTTGGAAATTTATTCTAATTGTTTTACTATTTTCCTTAAAGAAGTTTTTAATTACTTAAATAGTACGGTTATGTCGACACAGTCACCCCCGTAGTTAACTACCCCTGGATTTAATATTAGGAAATTGAGTAAAAACTGTTCGATTAGATTTTTTTACGTAGATACATTTGAAATTTGTAAATAAAACTTTATTATATTTTATTTTTCACCCCTTTTCGCAAAATTAACCCCCAAATTTTAACCCTAAACTACCTTGGTGCAATTTAAACAAATTACATATCAATAGATAGCTATTTAAAAAAGAGCAATATCGCCAATTTAAGCTTTTGCTCTGTTTCTTACCATTTTCGAGATATTTGAAAGATTAAATTTTCAGCCCAATTTTTGCATCACGATTTCACCCTTTTAAACCGCTTTTCCGCAGATAAAAAAATACGTGTTACTTATTTTTTAGTGTTCTACAACAAATCTAAGTTTCATCAAAATCAATAGGTCCGATTTCGGAAATTTTACTTGTAAGATGGACTTGCACCACTATCAAAATAAACATATTTACAATACTGTTAAGAGCTAAAACTTCAATCTTCCAAATATTAGGCTTCTAAAAAGATCATACTAAGTCTTATCTACATATAACTACCATTATCTTCATTTTTTCAAAAATGGGCTTGCCCCACTTTCAAAATAAACGGCTCAATTTATAATAAACAAAGTTTGAAAAAATCACCTGTTAAATGTTTAAATTACATAAATAATAAATATGATGTAGGTATATAATATTCATACATATATACTCGTAATATTTTGTTTTACATATTGCATTCAGTAAGTATTGAAAGGTTGTTAAAATTCAAATGTCAAGGTCACCATATGATTGTTACAAAAGCATATATAATATAATATAATAATACATAAATATTATATTTTGTGGTTCCTCTTTATTTATACGTTTGGAAAAAGTTTACAGCAAAATAACAATATGTTTCATTTTGATAACAAGGGTAGAAAATTGTGTTCAATAAAAATACGGGCCCTGGTAAAATTGGTGTTCTAGGTAATTCGATTTTTAAAAATTTATATTTGAATGGAAATATAATTTTATTTGGATGGAAATAAGATTTTTTCCTTATCATTCTCAAAATAACGTTTTCTAGTTTATTTTAAATATATTATATATATATTTTTTTTTTAAATGAAAGGTCTTTAATTATTAATTTAAGTAACCTAAAAGCCTCTATACCGAAACGCGTTCAATACTTGAACAGTTTTAATCTTTATCGGTTTTTTTCAGAAATAACTTCATTAATATATAAAATATGAAAACTGTTAGAGTATTGAACACGTTCGGGTATAGGGGCTTTTACCCTATTATAAGTATAATATTTCTATTGAATTAGAATTTATGAAATAATTGAAGATTTTGCAGGTCCGACGAGAGAGCGGGGTAGCCGAGACAGTAGCCTCGGGACTATAGTTAAAATTTTGAGTATAGACCTTCGTTTTTTTTTAACCGTATTTTAAGAGGTAATTTTTTTGTTTTTTCCTCTTTGCCCTGGGACCTGTGATTTCTCTCCACAGCCCCGAGGTTTTGTGAATAAATTTCACATTTTATATATGTTTAGTTTAATTTATTGTTATATAATTTGTTTATTAGTCGATATTTGGTGACTATATATATTTATACTACCGAGTAAGTTATTTATCAAAATATAATTAAAAATTATTGTTCAGTTAAATGTAGTGTGTAATCTCTATTTCATGTTTGTATAACGTTTAAGTTACTGCTAGGTTGATATTTTTTTAAATTTTTTTGACAAATATTTTATGGAAATTTTAATTTTTTATTGTACCTAACTCACAAGTGAAAAATTTTTAACTTTATTGTGAAGTGAATAAAATAAATTTTAAAGTAAGAAGATATCTATGTATCTATAATAATCTAATTATATAATAATCTTGGCCTTGTTTTCGAAGTCGGTTGGACGCATTCGTTAGAAAAAGACCTTTAATCTTATTTAGAATTGTAAATTTTAAGCGGTATTTGTACTTCATTTCCTGCAAAAAACGTCGGGAATGAAGAACAGGAATTTAAAACAAAATATGTAAATAATTTATTGTTAAAATATGTATCGGCAATTCTTTATAATTTTTTCGGATAATTTTGTTGGATAGGTTCGTAGGTAATATCAATAAGAGAGCATCAATGAAATGATTCATTTTGAATGATTTTTTACAGTAAGAATATCAAAGTTTATTATTATACTTTTTTCATACTATCTGATAAAAGTTGGTTGCATTCGAAATTCTATTAACCAATGTATTAATTTTAGAACCTTTGGTGTTTTCAGGCCGCTGCCGATAATACCCAGTTTCGATTAAATTTATTATTTTAACATAGAAAACAAATATCTATAATGGAAAGGACTTCTATTTTATGTATTTTAGATATTTAGGTTATTTGAAATGAATAATTGAAATATAAGTGAATCTAATTATTTTTATAGGGTAATTCGAATGAAGTAGCGAATTTCGACGCACCATTTTACATCGGTTTTCTCTGTTTCCATACAGTAATTTTTTTTTTTTTATAATAATAACTAACCAGCACATTCTAAGTAATAAATGTCGAAACTTTAAAAATTTTTCTGATAGAACTACATTAACTACTCAAGTTTCACCATGACAGCGGCTGTAATAGCGACCGCGAAAAATTCCTCGAATTACGAAAGTGTATGTGCCTTAATAGTGAATGACACAAAAAAAACACTATTATAAAATACGTTCCACCTTGTTATGCCATAAAAATTAAATAAAAATAGACTGCGCCATTGATGATAAGAATACGTAAACCTAAAATAATTTTTTTTCATCTTATTTTTATTAAAAAATTTTTTTTTATATATTTATTTCAAAAAGAAAGTGTTTTACTATTTTTGAATCGAAGCCAATATTTGATTAATGCTGCCAAGAGGTCATTGCCGTCATAGGATTAAATGATAAAATAAATACTCTTTATCTTCAGAATTTTTTTATTTTAAATGTTAAGTCATAAAATACTAATAATAATTATCAATTTTATGGGTATTTTTACATTATTTTGATTACGTCTGGTGTAGTTTTTTGGGTAATAAAATACGCTGCATTTCACATCTGTGAATTAGTTTAGTCTACTTATTATAAGAAAAGTTTCTTTAGAAATTTTGCACATGATTTGTTGTAATATTTTTAAAAGTTTTTATGTAACCTGCAATGTTTGTTTGTTTAGAACAAATCTTGCAATCAAAATTTCTAATTGAGCTAGAGATTTCAAATTTTGCATACGGGTATAACTTTAATGATAAAGGAATATTATATAATTAGTTTTAAATTCCTTCAAAACCAGAATTGTACAAAATTTTAGAAACTAGAAAAGTACAAATTGTACAAAATTTTTACCTAACAATTGAATGTTGACATTTGTTTTTAATATATTTCAACTTCGACATAATTTTAATGTAAGTATTATATTCGTACCAAATTTATATTAATCAATGCTTCGAAATAAGGAAACGTATGTAATTGCGAATGTATTGGTTACACGGATATAAAAAAAATTTCCAAAATAGTATGAATAATTTTTAAAATAAACAAACCATTTAATATACCTATACAGGGTGTAATTTTGTTAACTTTTTTATCATCTTTTTCTTTTGGTGAATTTTGATAAAATTTTACTCGATGAATTCGGAATGGGATTCTTGTATGAAAATCATGATATTTGTTGCAATATAGAAGTTAAAGTTCGCATGGCATGTTTATGAGACCTAGTACCGATAGTACTGCAGAGAAAAATTAAATTATTTTATATAAAAGAATAGAGAATTGATTCTCAAATTACTTATAGTCAGCTCAATTCAAATTGAAAATTTTGAATCGACAAAATCCCAAGACTTATTTTTCGCTTGTAAATCGGAAATATTTATTATATTATAAGCTGATGTTAAATTGTCCACTTTGCTATAATTATAATTTTTGTTTTCCATTTTTTTTTTCAAATTAATCTGGATTTTCGGCCAAGCTTCATTGCAAGAGACTTTTAATATAAACGCAATGTGGAGACTAAATTACAAAAGTAAACAGAGAAATATATATGAATAAGTTGCTCTTAAATATTGCTAGTGAAAAACGATCTGTTAAAGAAAGAAAATTAAGAACATGTTTTCAGGGAATCAAAAAGAAAATAGATTTTCTTCTTTTTTGTTCACTTCTATTAAATTTGACTGTTTATAACTCATTTCAGAATATCTTTTAAAAATCCTTGCTTATGGGTAGTTAATATTTGCTTGTTAAGATGCACTGACTTCAAAAACAGAAACCACAAAATGAAACAGAATTTACAAAACAGAACTATAAATTGAAACAGAAATTAAAAAATAAGGGGGGGGGGATATTTGGTCACTTTTCCTTGTTAGTAACTTATGCATTTAGCTTTTACTTCAGTATTTTTTTTTCAAATTCTATTGAATAATAATAGTATATTGTGCAATAAGTGCGGGAAATTGTCGATTGCCTAAGAAAGCGAAGTTGAGCGCACGATCGTAGTGAGTGCGCTCATTCGCTCGAGTGGGCAATCGAAAATTCCGCACGAGTTGCTTATACTATTTTTTATTACGAATTTCACATACTTTTTTTCTATTATTATTACTATTTTTTATTACTTTTTAAAATAATATTTTTGAGTGTTTGTCTTTTTTTTCTGAATTAAATATTGTTTAAATTACTTTGTTGGTGGTTTTTATAGAAATAATTATAAAATATTTATTAAATGAAAAATCAAGAGGCGGCTTTGCGTGTTTTGATTAAATTTTGCGTGTTTTATTGTCAATTTGCGTGCGGAAAGTATACTTTCCGCACGCAAAAAGCATGTGGGAATACTAGAGTGGTCAAACAGATATTTTGTGTACAGAAACGTGTGTGCTAAGTTAGTACTTTTCTCGTATAAGTAATAAAAAATGGATTTTTTTTTTTTTTAGTAGGTTTTAAACCAAAAAATTGAACCTTGTGAAATGTTTTTAAAAATATACAGAGACTATCATTAACCTCTTTCTAGATTTAGGTACCTTTTTCTAGATTTCTTTCTCATTTTTTGTCCAGTGACTTAGCCAGTGTAAGTCAAAGAGCAGTTCTCTTGTTTTGCTTAGAATTAAATATAGTCAATGTCTATCTGTAATAATTTAGTTTTTTTGGTGTGAAAGAATTTTTGAAAATCGGTCAAGTAGTTTTTAAGTTTATTCCTTACGTAAATATGTAAACAAACAAATACGCAAATGTATTCTTATTCTTTTCTAGAATGGCTTAGTAATTTCTGGAAAATGTTATTAAAGAAATTGAAATAAAGATATAAGAATAAAAATGAATCATCTTCATCACATTTCAACGAATAGTCGAGGTCGAAATATATAGAAATGTTAGTAAGATATTTTAAAATTATATTTCGGTGGAAAATTTTAGTGTTTCTGTATGATCTATTTACCATATGTTCATATGTAGGATAAGGATATGTGTCTCTTTTACTTTTACATTTGAATAAGTCTGACAATTTGATTTACTTTTGAAATGAACAGGTTGTTAGTTAAATGAATGTTGTCTGTTGTTGGCACTGAATCAGATAAGAGAAGAAATTCCCATTTAAAAATAATGACCGTGCAATGTACATAGTCAACAATAAACTTTTATTCGTTTAAATTGACGAACAACAAATGACAAAACGAAAAAAATCAAATACATATTGTCATTTTTTATAATGGTAGTTATGAGTTATAACTGATTATTTACAAACAAGAATTGTGGTTAAGCATAAATGCATCAAAATGACGTTAATTCTCCATAAAGTTATTAATAGTTTATAAAAAAAAAAAAACTCTAATTTTTGGTATACATATGGCCATTATAAAGTTATTTGAAACATAAAGCAGTGTTGAAGTCCCGAAAAGTGTTAAAACTCCCACATTAATTATGGATTCAGAATTGTGTTATCTACTTACTCAGTTTTATTCTAAATAAATGTGTTTTTGATCTTTAATGGCCAGTAGTCTAACAAGAAAGAAAAATTATTTTATTTTTAATCACTTGGATTATTTTAAATATGTATAAAAGACACCTTCCACCGATCTCTTCTATAAGTTTACATGATACAAGGATACGAAGTTTATGAGGATTTTAGGTGGAATAGATAAGCTTTTTCCTTGAAAGCCGCAGCCATCGTGCTATATATTGAGGAATATCTACTTTCTCAGATTTTTATAAATAATTAAACATTGAAAAATAATTATTTTATCTCTTGAGTATGCTTAGTGTCAAAGAAAAACATTTCGTGTATTAGATCATTTAGCGTGACTTTCAAGTGTTTAGCAAAATCCTCGTGCAATGAGAATGACGTGCAGTCAAATGCACAAATATGCTTTTCCCATCGGATGCGGAATTTGTCTTTGAGTTACCTCTGGACAGTAGAAATCCTTTACATCCGGTTGAATTAGGAAAAAATTTAAAAAATGTACATATTGCGAATTTTTAGAAAAGAATCATATGTTTTGCTAATAACTTTATCTAAGCTACAAAATTGGTGTTAATAAGAGATTCCAGTGTTTTAGTATTTCCACTAAAAATTAAATCAGTCAAAAATTCAAATTCTTGGTCAATGCGCCCACTGTTTCTTTCTGCCAGGAGATCATTTAACCATGTTCTTCTCCCTTGTTCTATAAAAACTAAAAAATTGATTTGTTGCAATTGACTATATTGTATATTAAACCGTAGGGCACAAGTATAAAACTTATGGAAACATTTGAAACTTAATGTTGTTTTAATTATATGTATAAATATTTAATTCCATAATTTTATTAATTTTTTATTTAATGTAGGAAAAACATATTTGTTATTTGCGATTTTTTAGATAAAGACTAATTTATTTTCTTCATTAGCGGTTTTTGTTCAATGTTCTACTTTGTGTAAATAAGGTCAAGCCAGAACAGACAAAAAAAGATAACCTCGAAATTTAAAACATTTCCTTTTTTCTTTATGTGCAGACGTAGAAACATCTGGTGAACATCCGAATTGCGTTATAAATAAAAATTATCACGTATTTACACATCAACTTAATTTTCGTTAGTTCTTAAAGATAAAAAAATTTTTTTTTCATGAAAATGCAGTTTTTCATTTTAAAACACGTATTTATAGAAGTAGTTCAGTGAACCATGTATATAAGTATATTGGCATTTTAAAATTTTCCCAAGTGAAAATACAAATCTAAAAGAAAACTTATTTTTAGTTTTGTTTGTTTTTTTTCGAAAATTTTTATTCGTCATTTTTTATTCAACTAAATACTGAATAGTTTTTTTTTCTTAATCATAACGAATTCAGTCTAGCAGAAAGAAAGTTAATTTAGATGCCTGATGATGTCGAGGTATTTTAAGATACCTTCTGTGTATGTAATTTCTTTGTTATTGTTTTGAATAGTTTTTTTTTTTCTTTGGTTTTATATTTTCAATTTGATTGATTTTTTTTTCTTTGTTTCAGTGCTAGTTTACTTATGCCTATGTGAGTTATAATAAATTTGAAATTTATTGTGATTGTTTTGGTTTGAGTGTTGTCTATTTTCTTTTTATTTGAAAAGTGTTATATATTAATTCGCTTTAAATATGTTAAACCTGGATTTAGTGACTTAATTATTGTTTAAAAGAGCTTTGTTTTGCTTTTTGATTAAAAAAGAATAGACATCGATCCCTATTATACTGTGAGCATTGAATGAAAATAATAAGTATGAAACAATGGCTATATCAACTAAAAAATGGTCTGACGTCATTAAATGCCGCAAATGAAGGAAAATTAGACCTACTTAGTGTTATGTCTTTTTTCTTTCTTATTATTTTTATATTAAAGTAACTATAGTAATTTAAAGTTGTTCGTTTAATTTTGCTTCATTTGTTAATGATGTTAGACCATTTTTCGTTGATTTGACCTATAGTAAAATTTAAAGTCAGTCTTTTCTGTAAGCATAATATCGTTTAGTTTCATTTGTTATCTATTTAAAAATATTTGGCTATATGGGTACAATTTAAAAACTATTCTTTAAAAACTATTATTTTAAAAAAGGGGATAAATTTTTATAAATTCTCTAATTTTCAGAAACGATTTACAAAAATAATGTTTGTATTGTTTGCAAAAATTAGCAAGATGTAAAAATGTTTATTTTAACATGTTTCTTCGAAGTCGAGTCGAAGCACTTTTATTGTGATAGAAAAGCATATTTAAAAATTGAAAGTGCTTGGACCCTGTGCCGATTGCGAAAATTCACAAGAAATATATAAAATTGTGTACTTTGCTGATTTTCGTAAACAGCACAGGGTCAAAGCACTTTTTTTCATAGCATCAGCGATTGACTTTTGATGGGTGAAATAAAACATTTTGGATTTAAATGAATTTTATTTTGATTTACCTTTGAGTCTATCATGCAAGGTCGATTTGGGAATATGGAAATATTCAGCAGCTTGTCTGAGCGATTTTCTTTTATTTTTAATATCGGAAAGCAGGGGTGCAACAACTACATATCTATAGGGGGTCCAACAAAAATTTAAATAATCAAATTTTTTGATAACGCAGTTCTCCGATAACAATGGGAAATGTAATAAAATGTCGTCTCCTAAAATTTGATTTTCAAATAAAAAATATTAGTAAACCACTAACAATTTTACTTTTTAATATAAATAAAATAAATTGAAGGAAAATTTCCAGGTAATTTTAGGGGGTCCGGACCCCTTGGACCACCCGGGTTGTTGCGCCTCTGTCGAAAATAGCCGATTTTATGCCATCTAGACTACAGTTTATGTAGTTTATACCCACTTTCTTTTTATATTGACGCACTATGGTGTATGAATTCGCCTCACCTATAGACAATTTTTTGTTAATCAATTTATAAAAAAAAAAATAAAATAACAAAATATTACAAAAAAAAAAAAAAATAAAATAACAACGCCTGTAAAATAACAAAATACAAAGATGTCATGTTCACGGCTTTTCTTTGATGACTAACTCATAAATAACTGACAAAATTCAGTAGCATAGATTGATCTATGACCTTGTACCGTCATCTCATAACACTGACGAAGAAATATCGAGAGGCAGCTCTGTCTAGATTCGCCTCTACTGTCCAGGTTCGCCCCAACTGATGGTATCTATTTGAAACTCCTTTAATCAATTTTACTGGTTTTAATCGAATTTTTTTTCAAATGAAAGCCAACTTTTCCTCTTACAATTTGCAAAACTTGGTGGTAAACTGCAGTATAGAGGTAACCTTCTTTTATAAATAGTTATACAACATTAATATTAATTAAGTAGTCATTATATACATATACATTTTCTATTTTGCAGTATAATTTTTTTTTACTTGGTGTTAGTAATCTGCAAATATGTAGTACATTAATTAGTTAACATAACGTAATAAATAATATGTCAATCAAATCTATTTTTATAATAATAAATAATTTTGACATGCGTTTTATAATTTGTTTTCTTTTTCAACGCAGATAATTTATTGGAAAAGAAAAATAAAATTAATAAAAAAGAATTTTAATTAAAAAACAATCTTTTTTGAAGAAAGTTAAGTTTCGATTTTCGAACGACATAATATATTAGTATCTTTAAACTTAACTGACGCTACCGAGTCAAAACCGTACAAAACTAGATAAGAAAGAATATAATTTGATAATAAGTGATGCTTATGACGTTATATAATTATAGGATGATAGTACAAAAATTTTGATAGTACAAAACATTGTTGTCGTGATAACTTTCTTGTCTTGGATTCACTTCAACTTCTTGTGAAACATAATATATTTTCCAAAATTGTTTCTCTGTTAACTCTGTTAATGGATTGCATATAGTCACTTTAATTAAATGTTTCGGAAAATTAAAAGTATGCGGTATTTCTATTTTCAAGAAAATTGTAAATTATACATTTTTGGTAACCTTGTTATTTATTTTAATTCTTTTTGAATCCAGTTAATTAAGATATTATGTGAGGTACGATTCTAACGATACTAAAAATAGATTTTTTTTTTACAATTTTTGGTCCTTTTTGATAAAACTTAAAATTTGCTGGAAATGATCGCTCTCCTAATCTCCCAGGTTTCTGAAGCTACAATTTTGATTTTAATAGAGTTAGTAGATATTGAGTTAGATTACTGGAAAATTACGGGTTTTTCGATAGTGTAATAGTTGCTGAAAATTTTAAATAGATATTTACTGTTTCAATACAATATGGGTGTCAGGCAAATTTGAATAAGATTTAAATATAATTTAGTCTACTGACTGTTCATTGGACGAAACCTTAATTGTGCAAACTCGATTCGCTCTTCGCCAATTTTTCACATGGTTTTTAAACGTTTTTAAACCAGCCCTGCCTTTTTTGTAATATTACATAATAAGTAGGTTAAACAAATACTTAAAATTATATTAGATATGTATCTTCGACAAAAATAATCTCATTGAACTTTATTAATTAGTGTAATTATAATTAATACAGATATTAAAAAAAATAACAACTGTAAATAAAAAGAAAAATATTGTTTGTATAAAAAAATTCATACACTTATCAATAAAAATGTGTTCCATGCAATTATCTTATGGTCATCTTTTCAAAATATGATAAGAACATACAATTTTTGAAGACAAACACTTCTCATTTCTATGTATTTTTGTTATCTTTTGGTAGTTATTTGTATTTATTTTAGAGAATAAGTTGTTATCTTGTCTTCTTGTTGAAATAATTGTTTAGTAAATTACCCATGTTTGTTAAAGATTCAATATAAATTAAAAATATTCTAATTTAGATAATAATTATAATACTCATTTATTATTAATTGTAAGTAGAGTTATCTTATAAATATTTTTTTTCCTACATTGTTAATAAAATTGTACGTGTTATAATCAGTTTTGATTTAATTATTATCATAATTTGATTTCAGTTATTAATTTTTTGAATACTTAAAATTTAATTTGTTGTGTCTCTTTGTTACAGTACGTTTCATATTAAGAACAGAATGTTTTCAACACTAGCGGATTCACCAAATGCCGCCCTCAATAAGACATTGTTGGCGAAATACATGGATTTGCCAATACCAAATGGCAAATGTCAAGCGATGTACGTTTGGATTGATGGTACGGGGGAAAATTTACGATGTAAAACAAGGACTTTAGATAGTGTGCCAAAATCAGTGAGTGGTATGTATTTATTATTTTTTTAAATACGAGGTGTGATAAAAAAGTAACGGGAATTTTCGTTTTTCTTAAAAAATCTTTATTTATTAATCAACACCAATATTGTCCCCTTCAAAGCAATCCCCCAGATATAATACACTTGTGCCAGCGCTTTTTCCAATCTTGGAAGCACTTTTGGAACTCACTTTTTGGTATGGCCTTTAGCTCCTTCAGTGATTCTCTTTTAATTTCATCAATAGTGGCAAAATGTCGGCCTTTCATTATTCTCTTCACTTTACTTTTACTTTTTGATCACACCTCGTATACTTAACGATATTCGACTATATAATAATTTTTTTTAAAGAGATCAAACAATAGTGTGGTTTTAATTACGATGGTCAGGGTTAAGCTTAGGCACGGGCTCAAAGCGGCAGGGCGCTACAGTCGCGAAAAATTAGCCTTTCTCATTGTTTACATAAAGATGTTTCGATTAGATAATTATTTAGAAAAGGGCTTGGAGGATTAACATTAAATTTGTTGGATTCTTATATCCAAAATGATACTTGTTTACTTACGGTCAGATTTTATTTCTGATTAGTGGATTTAACATGGAATATTTATCTCAATAAGTATTGACTATACATTGAATTTTGATCTATGTTTCTTTCAAATTGGGTATGGAACCTTCTGAAGGAATTTAATAATTTTAAATTGGTTACTGAAAGAAGTGCCATGATTTATTAACAATTTTAAAGTTTATGTCACGTGACGGAAAACTGAAAATAAAATTTAAGTGTAAAAAAGAAATATATAAATGGGCCATAAAGAATCTTGTACCTATGACAAGGTTCATAAGTCAATTTTGAGTCATACGGAACTAACAGGTTTCATTTTTGTTTTTCACAGCGTTTTCGAGATGTGGCTTAGTCTATTTAAGAAACATTCTATGTTTCTTATCTTTTAATTATTGAAATTAAAAAAACCGTAAGTTTATATTAGGTTTGGTTAGGGAGTGACGAAGGTGTAAAATGTAGGGAGTGACGGGGAGTAAAATTTTCCTAGATCAATGGGCGGAAGAATTGTGTTCACCATTGAATTGAAAGACGCCACGTGTTTTAGAATACTGCATATGCTGGGTCAGCTAGTTAAAACTAGTTAGTGGCTAAAACTGTGGTTTTTTGTTTGTGGTATACCAAAATACATTTGGGATGTATTTTTCATTATTATACCAAAATTAAAGTACCCTGGTCTTTTTTCTTGAAAAGTTAATTTTTAAACTAAAAATAAAAGTTTATTATTTAACAAGAATTGTTGTTTTGCTAGTCTATAGAAGCAGGCTTGTATATTGTTACTAATTTTATAAAAATAACCTTTCTTTTGACACAAGTATTACTTGTGGGCCTTCGATAACAATTTAATAATGAATTGATGCGTTCTGTCTTTGTTGGTTTTTTAATTTTTTAATTCTTGACGTTTATGGTCATTATCGAGAGTGATTACTGATTATCGAAGAAAAACATTGAGTATTTTTTGATGTATCAGTAGTTATGATCGATTCTAAAGTTGTTCTATGAAACTCAACTTTTCTTTGTTTGGTTTCATAAATAATAATATCTGATTCCAGATGTTATACCTATTTACTTTTACATATTACTTAAATATTTTGTTTTATTTCAAGTAACTTAATCTTCTCTACAAATAATCCTTTAAAATATACTTTAGGAAGTGTTTAGATTCGTTTACAAGTTCATAATTATTAGCTGTAAAATCGGCTTAGAGTAAGCGTTAATTTCTATTTATGTTAAAGCAAGACAATTTTGATAATTCTGTTATCTTTTAAATCAGGCGTTTCGTCTGTGTCTAAAATTAGTTGTTTTGATAAATTTTGATACTGTTATCAATCTTGTTTTGTTATTTATAAAATTTTTCTTTCTTTCTTTTATGATTATTTTTTAGATTATGATAACTTTCTTAACGATAATAAATTTTTTTACTACTTTTATGCAAATATTCCCGCAAATTATCTTTTAATTTTATATTACATAATAGTATAATTTCTCATAATATACATTGTTAAAATAATCAATGTTAGCAATAATACTGCGTTACAAAAAAAATCAAAAATTAAGTACCCACTTTAATTTTTCCTGTTTATTCATTCATACACATCCCTCAATAAGAATATATGCGTACTTTTTTTCTATCACGTACTGTTTTTTAGGGACGATAATTAACACATATAACTATTAGTAAAAATATTAAAAAGTAACGCTTCAGAATACACATTATTTTAGTCAGTAATGAAAAATTTTTATAATTTATTTAAACTATAATTCGAGTAAAACCAACAACAAAACTTATCATTAAAATATTTGCACACATTAAAATATAAAAAAATATATAGTGAAAAGTACATATTGTACACAAAACTATGAAAAATATTTAACTTTTTCTTCTCGCTTTAAACGCCAACAGTTGTTCACAAAGGCTGCCTGTGTACGATCAGTAATACTTTAGAAATACTGACATTATTACTGATCGTGTATTGATAATGCTGAAGTATTCGTATATATAATTTATACAATAAAAATAATGATTTACTATTTTTGTCAGTAAATACTGACAGTATTTCGTGTATGATCGTGTACAAGCAGCCTAAGAGTTCTGCCTTTTTGGCTCTGTGATTACTTATCCGTGTGACCAATACAAACCAAATACTAATATGGACGCAACAAGGATAGTTCAAGAAAAGTTGTCGGTGTGTAGCTCAAAAACAAGACGTGATAGAAACAGAAGACAAACACTGCCAGTATATTCTAGCTAACAGAAAACTACAAGAGGAATCAATTTTCCGGGTACCGAAATCGTGCCACGCAGTGAATTATTGTTCATTTAATTGTATGTAACTAGCTGGGTTCTGCGGTTTCACCTGCTTAGAATTACATTAATTGTGAGTCGAATTACTTTTAAATCAGATATTCAGAAATTCTATACAAGATCAGTTCATTGGGGTTTATCTACACTTAAAAAATTTTGAATCCTTTTTGCACCACAACTCCGACTGCCTTCCCCCCTCAATGGGCCAATGTAGTTATGTGTATGTGGGTGAATATTCGCATATTTTCTACATGTCTGGAATTTTTTCCTGCATAATATCTTACGAATAAAAAAATTATATAGTACATGGAGAGAAAAATCATATAATTTTTGTAGATAAAATTTCAGAAAAATTACCATGCTCTCTTATAATGTGTGCGCGATCGACGACCAAAATAAAAAATAATTGCTAGCATGGTAAAATTTAATGTGTTAACACAACTTTTATCACACTCTTATGCATATATGTTATAGTTTAATTCTTGTTGTCGTACTCATTTGCGCATCTGACCCACAACTTTATGTTGCTTGGGCGGTACCTGTAAAAACTTCGAACCTGTAAGAACTTTATGATGCATACAAAAATGATTGCCAACAATATATTCTAATACTAAAGATAGTGAAGTAACAATTAATTAATAAATTAAACGGTGACATCCCCGTCCTCTAACACAGTGTAATGAATACTTCTTGCTGCTTGTAACACAGTCTAATGGATCAAGGTGCTTGGTCCGACTCGTCCGACCAAGTTGGTCGTCCTAACTTATGGTTGGCTATGTGATTTGCTATGAGTGAGGTACATTTCAACAGCGTTCACAACAAACACAACCTTCTTTCTATTTTTTTCTTTCTACTATTAGCAGATAGCATATCAAATATTATGATACAGCATGGTAATTTTTGTAAGGAAAGCAATTAAAAAATATTTTTTTGTCGGCAATGGAACTTTTTATTGTGCTGTTTTACAAATTTTACGGAACTAATATTACGGAAACAATATTTTATCCTTTAAATCTTCTATGATTAATTATAATTTTTATATTTTTACCGTACAAAATTGAATATGTTCGCCTTTTACACGTCGATTGTAGTGCTGAGCACAGTAATTTTTATATGAATTTTCTCTCCGTGTAGACTTCGTTCAAGTATTAATTCAAGTTTATGAATGTTAGTACCTATGATTTATAAAATCATAAATTAACTTGTTTAACTAATCATTAGCATTGTATTTTAAATTTTGTTTCAGAACTTTTCTAGTTCGCTACCTCTTTGATTTTATGGTGCTCTGAAACTGGTTCTCTTTAATCTGATCTTTCTTACTACATAGTCTGTTTACGATCTTCTATAATACCTGTCAACTATTCTTCACATTTGTTCCATCACAATCTTCCTAAATTATTTCCAATTTTTTGTTTATTTCATTGAATTTTGAATACTTCAGGTATAATAAATTGTTAAAAAAGTCATTTTTTATAGTAAATATTAAAAACACGTCTCAGTATTGTTATATATTTCAATCGTGATTCATGGGATAAAAGAAAATTGCAGAAGAAGTAAAGTTTGTTTTGATATTTGATTAAGCAAATAATATCCATTTGTCCCATATCAATTTGGCGCATTTCCTTGTTTACGACTACGATTTATTTCCCCTTTATTATTAATTAGTTATAAAACATTTTTAATAAAAGTAATTCAAAAATAAATTGTAATACGCTACATCCACCGACTACGGTATAATTACCTAATATCCTGGCATACCATTAAACTATATTACATTATTGTACATTACTGCATGTATGTATGGTCTATGTACTAGTTAATAGCATATAATAAAGAGTGAGTTATCACAATCACATAGGGGGCATAACAAACACATCAATGGATCATCTGCCTGCTATTTGCCAACGATTATAAACAATTACAACTCATTTAATCAATAAATATTGCAAATAGCCGATAAGAGTAAAATAATAATAATAATAATAATAATAATAAATATAATGGATAGTGGATAGATAGCAATGTAATTAACTTAATTGGTATTATGTTGTATTATACTAACACGAAAAAAGAGGCTATTAATGTACAGTACAACTTATTATAACATGGACATTATAGTTCAAGCGTTTAACTGTAAAATTTTGATCGGTATCAAACATCCAGTCAGTTTCGTAGAAAAATATCTATACATTCAAAAAACCATTATCATCACCTTATTCTGGTCAAAGTGTCAAACTGACCCTTTTAGAGTAGTCTTAGCATAGGACATCCATATATACATATTTTTAAATTAAAGGTTAAGTTGCCTAGGTATAACAAAAACAGTTGTCAGTTTAAGCAAAACTAGAAGAAATATTTAAGTAGAAATTCGTGCCAGACCTTCAGTCTAATTCACGAATACTATTTAGGACACTAATTCGATTCCTGTCAAGATTTGGCCAAAATCATATACTGTGTGAGTTTTTTGAGAGTTGCCATTTTTTATTGCAGCCAAACCGTTGATTTAATTGAAAAATTGTTCAAATAAGAGTTGTAGATATCGGTAGATATCGACGGGCGCAACCGATTGCTATAGTCAGGAGCTTTATAGCTCTTATGGTTTTCGAGCTATGATACAAACTTATAGATTTTTAAATGAGACTATATATTAATTTTGCGATAAAACTGATTTAATGCATTAATTAACAACATCAATGAGCAAAAAAAATTTTTTTACCCAAGTTTAATTTTTTAATTTTTTTTTTTAATTATCAGTTAGGCGGTAAAAATATGCATATATACTTGAGGCTACTTCAACCGATAGTGTTCTGGTTGGTTACATTTCAATTACATCTCAGAAAAGAACCTTTTTTAGTACCATTTCTATCATACCAATTTGGTTGTAATAAAAATGGCAACTCTCAAAAAACTCACATGGTATGTAGAATTTTTCATGTTGGTTATGCTGTTTTCTTTCATTTTTTTCAAAAACATTTTGTTGATTCTATCACAATCATTTTACTCTTTTCTGTAAATTTTGTCCCGTTTTTGAAGATTAAAAATCATTATTTATAGATTAATAGATCACCAGCCAGATGACTGAGTGTACTTACAAGGAGATGCACCCAGAGTGAAATTCGTGATTTTGATGAAATTTTGCTGGTGTGTAGAATAGGTAAAAATAAAGGACCCGTATTTTTTTATCGGCCTTCTTCCACGTTTACGGGGTGAAATCAGCCCCTAAATTTGGGGGTTCAAATCGTATTTCTTAAGATATCTCGAAAACTATAAGAGATAGAGGAAAACTTTAAATTGACGAAATGTTAAATACCTATTCACTTGCATAGGTTAAACCAGGGTCGGGTTCATAAGGGGGTCTGGAGGGGTGAAAAATGGGTAAATTTTCTTGTACAGCCTGAGTGGTTCAATGTATCAAATTTTCACCATCATAAATAGAAAGAGCACCAAAAATTAAGGGATACGGATTTTTGGTTTTTTTCGAAATATGTGTGGTATCTGAAATATATAAGGAAGAAAAAATAGGGCAGATTATATTGCATTATTATTGATTGCAAAATACCTTCCATATTTTTTTTTTATTTTTATGTTTATTATCATCATGAAAATGTATATTTTTATTTTCCGATAATGATTCATGTATTTTTCAGTACTTACTTAGGTAATTGGTAATTTAGCCATGTATATATTTATGCTTACTCCTATTCTTTATTTTTTACACCTATTTCTGCCAAAGTTCTCTGGTCTGCAAGTGTTAATGAATGTTCGACAAAAAGCAATAATCTTCCGTTCAACACCTGCCTTTATCTTCTTACAAATTTTTTTTAACCAAAAAACGCGGTCTATTTCTTTCTCAACATTCAAACTACTTTTCTTATTCTTTTTTGTATGTTTTGTAGGTGTTAACCCCATTTCCTAAAGAGTATGGCGGGGTAACTATTTTTTATAAGATGGACTAATCAAATGTAACTTTTTCCTACATTTTCAGGTCATTACACGCACTATTTTCTTAGAAAATAACATTAATAATTTAAAAAAATTTTTTTTTCCTTAATGTTTTTGTATATTATTTAATTGGTTGTGATACTTATATGTGTTAGCTAAGGTAAAGTACTATTATATTCTACAATCTACACGCCAGCTTTTAAGAAAAAATAACATGACTATTTCATTTTTAAAAAAAAAATTTTCCCCGCTTATATGCCCTGGTACACCAACAAAATTTTTTCTGTAAAAACCTCTAACAATACACTAACCCGGGTATTTTTTTCAGATTTTTCGTGTGGGTGAAAGTGGGTCAAAAATTAACAAAGGGTACAGCGGGGTTTGCACGGACAATGTGTCCCCCAATAGTAACTCATAGTGATAAATGTACTAACGGTATGATAATGTTATAACTTATAAGTAATTGATATCTAGAACCTTCTCGGCTAAGTAGTTACGGAGATAACTAAAAAATATCCAAAAAATGTCTGCTTTCTTCAAAAATTTTTTTCTCGGTAACTACTCAACCTAGAAAAGGAATTCCAAGTCCACATGAAAGCAATTACTATCGAGAATATTAGATATAGTTTTTAACGTCCCAGCTCTCGTTATTAAGGAAAGTAACATGGGTTAAATCCGACCCAATTTTATTTTTATGGGGTTCTTATTGACTGACCACTTCCAAAAATATACACTAACTTCTCCTTAATGTACTTTATTACCATACAATGTTACCATACAATGTTTCATATAAATTCAAGGGGTGCAACATATTTAAAAAAATGTTTGTTACCCGTAACCTGTCGAACAGCCCCTCCAGTAAGTCCGACCTTGACATTAAACATGTCAATCGAAAGCTATTTAAAAATAAAATTTGTTGTTTAATGAATGAATCCAATGTTTAATACGATAATTTCATTGGTTGAAAGGTATTGAATAATGGTCATTCCTCCACACCTTTGAATAATGCCCAACTTTCTCAGCAATTAATGAGTATATATATATATATATATATATATATATATATATATATATATATATATATATACCGTGAGTTTTTCGGGAGTTGCCAATTTTATTACAGCCAAACCGTTGATTTAATCGAAAAATTGTTCAAATAAGAGTTGTAGATATCGACGGGGGTAACCGATTGCTATAGTCAGGAGCTTTATAGCTCTTATGGTTTTCGAGGTATGATACAAACTTATAGTTTTTTAAATGAGACTATATGTTAATTTTTCGATAAAACTGTTCTAATACATCAATTAAAAATATAAATGAAGAAAAAAAATTTTTTTGCCCATGTTTATTTTTTGAATTTTTCTTTAATTTAGCAATCAGGCGGTAGAAATATGCATATGTATTTGAGGCTCTTTCAACCGACAGAGTTTTAACGGCTAAAATTTCTATTATATCCAAGAAAAGAACCTTTTCCAATATCATTCTCTATAATACAGCATTGAATACTGAATGGCAGTAATTCAGATTTTGGAGTATAGATGTCGGGCTCTATTTCAAGTTTTTAACATTTTTGCATAAAAAATCAAATTATTTTAAAAAATTAGTATTTAAAGTAACTTAATTTAAAAATAATTTGATGTATTTCATTAATTTACTGAAAAATATATTTATTTTTTATTTATTTATTTTATTTTTGCCAATGACAGGTGGCAAGTGAAATAAATGACTCTAATGTACACATTCAATACAAATCAAGATAACATTGGCGTTTCTTAATAGTAACAAAATGAGGTTAATTGGGAACGAAAATATTATTAATAAATATACTCAAATAGTGTAAAAATATTTGAAATTCGATAGTATTTTCTTTTTATTACAAACCAAATTAAAAAGGAGAAGTTTTTTCACAAAAAACTTGTCATTTCCTTTAAAAATACTTGCTACAAAAATATGTTTAGACGCCTATGTATCTGTCAAACAGTGACATTTCAGAAAAATAAGTTCTTATTTTTTAATGAATTAAAATTGAAATTTTATTTCCTTATTGTACTTAGTTATCATTTTTATATGATAATTTAATCTATTTAATAATTTTAATTTCCGATGGAAAACGTAATAATCGTTTAATTTTTCGTTACTACATTGTCAAAACTGGCAACCATATTGAGTATCTTTTTAAATTACGTAAAATCCTAATCGTTTGCAAGTACCTGAGTACGAAATTTAAAAGTGTCGTTTTTAAAACGTAATTACTCAAAAATATGAGATAAAACAATGAGAATTTGATTGTTTCTGGCAGTTTTGAATCACAAACAAATTTTTGAAAAACTTTTAAACATACGTTTCCATTTAAAAAACTATAAGTTTGTATCATAACACGAAAACCATAAGAGCTATTAAGCTCCTGACTATAATAATCGGTTGCCCCCGTCGATATCTACAACTCTTATTTGAACAATTTTTCGATTAAATCAACGGTTTGGCTGTAATAAAAATGTCAACTCCCGAAAAACTCACACAGTATATATATATATATATATAAATATATATATATATATATATATATATATATATATATATATATATATATATGTATATAATATATATATATATATATATATATATATATATATATATATATATATATATATATATATATATATATATATATATATATATATATATATATATATATATATATAGGATGTAAGGGAAATAAGTCTTATCCTGTTGAGGGGTGATGCGACTGTTAATTCCTACGGTTTTGGTGTCTACAGGGTGCTATGAGTCACCCCACAAAAGGACGAAAGTTATTTGTTTTACACCCTGTATAAGGAGTATGTTCTTAACAGGAGAAAAAAATTATATTACTTTTGTTTCTAGAATTACCCATTTGGAATTACGATGGAAGTTCCACGTATCAAGCGTTAGGAGAAAATTCTGATACATATTTATATCCGGTAGCCATCTACAACGACCCGTTCCGTCGTGGTGACAATAGATTAGTATTATGTGATACCTACAATTATAAACACGAACCTACAGGTAATAATTAATAAAAAATATTCAACTATGCTTCTTCAATAAAATTCAAAAATATTTAATAAAAATTGATTTTTTCCTGCCTTATAGATTCGAATAAACGTCACACTTGTAATAAGGTAATGGAGAAAGTAAAAAATCTAGAGCCATGGTTTGGAATTGAACAAGAATATACTTTATTAGATATTGACCGTCGACCACTTGGATGGCCAAAGAATGGTTACCCAGGACCACAAGGGCCATATTATTGTGGTGTTGGTGCCGATAAAGTGATTGCACGAGAAATTGTCGAGGCTCATTATAGAGCTTGTTTGTATGCCGGTATTAATATTTCTGGAACAAATGCTGAAGTTATGCCAGCTCAGGTAGGATTTTAACTTTATTTTGTCAGCAAAATTAAGCAAATTGAATACTGAAACTTATTTCATTGTATAGGTCAGTTTTTAATTTTGTTACTTGTTACAAAATCAAGATAAAAATACATTACGGCCAAACAGTTGGCAAAAATTTAAATTCATAGAGCGAGTTGTAAATACCATGAATGTAAATACTATCTTAGTTTCATTCGAATTTATATCAAGATTCACAAACCTGTTATAGCAAAAATCACCATTGAAGAATCATCAGAGTAAACAACAGAATTTTGTAATTTGGCGCAAGACAGAACTGCGTGTCATTTGATTTCCGTTCTGACAGAAAATTAGCCAGCAATATTAGTCTAGTTCACAAGTTAATAAAAAAGGTGAAAAATATAAATAAAGCTCTTGAAAATATGAGCAATGGCTCATTCGATTCGTAATGATCTATAGAAAAATGTATTTTAAGGATTTTACAGCACATAAAAAATTGAAATTGTTATTAACAAAATAAGATGGAAAAAAGAGGTATTCAGTTTTTTGTTAATAACTAACTAAAATAATAACTATAACTAAACTAATAACTAAAATGAAACAAAAAGATTCTTAAAGAGGAGGAAATTTGCAATAAAAAAGTCCCGGAACTCTACCTTCGTTATTTCTAATTTAAATTTAATGCCGAAAATCGGGTTCCGCGCGCCAGTTTTAGCACAGACGCAACGACGCTGAAAACAGCATAACACCGAAAATAATTTTTTTTTATAGTAGTAAATGTTAATTTAAAAATTTAAAAAAATTATGCTGTATTCAAAACACTTCAAAGAATAAGATCCCGTTAGGAAAAAATTTTTATCCTAATTTTTTTATAAAGTTATGCAATTTATTGTTAACCAATAAATAATTTATGGATCTCTGCTTTCACAAATAGTTACATAAAAGTTTAAATAATTACATTAAAAATTTTTTGCCTCGTGGAGCCCTTCTTATAATTATATATATACCTACTTAAGAAGATTATGTGGTAACAGTTTATGAAAGTTTGTAAATAATAAACAAATACTTTACTTTGCAAAATACCACTTTTATTTTTGAAACTGTGACAATATTGTTTCGAACCGTTCATTTTCAAACAGAATAAAAACTACATTCGATACATGCCCTTATATACTAATATTATCTACCTATGCTTATGAAGAGGGAGTGGTATATGGTGTGGAAGTGGAAGGGGCGGGGGTAGTGGACGAATCCGAAAAACAAGAAAAACAAGATTACATTACATGTGAAAAATGCAAACACGTGATAAAAGATTGAAATTGACAAACAGACAATATTACAGAAAAATACAATTTTAAAGGTTTAAATATTATATTGAAAATAAAGTTGAACTGTAAATATCGGTGTAGTCATTTAAAAGGTGATCGGAGTTATGTTTATTTATTTCTATTGCTTCTAGGATTGTTAAATTCTGTCCTTTGTTTGCCTCGTGTAGCACGGTAACTTCCCGTTCTGGTGTGTGTCCGGTGTCAATTAAATGCCTCGCAAAAGCAGAGCCGGATTTCTTATTCCTATAAGATCTGAAATGCTCTGCTCTCCGGGTTTTAAAGTTTCTGCCAGCTTGACCGATGTAAAAACTATTACAGTCTTGGCAGTTTAATTTGTAGATACCCGATTTTTTAAATTTATCAATTTTTGTTTTATTGTTTGTTTATTGTTATATATTAAGATTAAAGCCTGATTTAAATGCTATATTTACGTATGATTTTTCTAGAATTTTTTTAATTTTATCTGATATATTACCAAAATATGTTATAGTTTTAAAGTTAGTTTTTGGTTCTGGTTTAATGGAGGGGTAAATTCCTTTTAAAATTTGTTTAAATTCTTTCTTAGCTATCAATTTATCGATTAAGTTTGAATTATATAAAGTTTTTTGTTTTGTTTATTATAATTTCTTAAAGTAAAAATTTAAGAAATATGAAGGAAATAAGAATAAAAAAAATTTTAATTAGTAATTTTATAATTTTATCTACCTATGACAGTAATTAATATTGGTTGCAATTTTTTTACATCTTTTGTTAATAAATTTGTTATAAACAAATGCAGAAATTTAATAGTTAAAAAAATTTTTTTACCCGTTTGTTGTCATAAAAAAAAATGATTTTTAAACATAAAATTTTTTAATTGTTTAAAATTTTTTTAAAAATTTAAAAAAAATTTTTTTTTAAATATTTTTAAATTTTTTTTTTAGTTACCGTGTTGAGAAATGCAAATAATGATTTTTAACGAAAAAATTTATAAAAAAGAATTTAAATAAAAAATTTTTTTAAGAAAAAATTTTTCGTTTAAAGCTCATTATCTATTCATGTCAACAAACGGGTAAAAAATTTTTTTTAACTATTAAATTTCTCCATTTGTTTATAAAAAATTATTAACAATGACGTAAAAAAATTGCAACAAATGTTAACTACTGTCATAGGTAGATAAAAAACATCAAAATTATAAAATTGCATAAAGAAATTTTTTTTATTGTTATTTCCTTCATATTTCTTAAATTTTTAACTTTAAGAAATTATAATAAAGGAATTAAAAAACTTTAATAATCTTTTACCACATAATCTTCGTAAGTATATATATATATATATATATATATATATATATATATATATATATATATATATATATATATATATAAGAAGGGCTCCATGACGCAAAAAATTTTTAATGTAATTATTTAAACTTTTATGTAACTATTTGTAAAAGCAGAGATTCGTAAATTATTTATTGGTTAACAATTGCATAACTTTATGAAAAATTAGAATAAAAATTTTGTCCTAACGGGATCTTATTTTTTGAAGTGTTTTGAATACAGCATAATTTTTTCAAATTTTTAAATTAACATTTACTACTATAAAACAAAATTATTTTCGTTGGTATCCTGTTTTCAGCGTCGCTGCGTCTGTGCTAAAACTGGCGCGCGGAACCCGATTTTCGGCATTAAATTAAAATTATAAATAATGGAGGAAGAGTTCCGGGAGTTCCGACTTTTTTATTGCAAATTTCCTCCTCTTTAAGAATCTTTTTGTTTCATTTTAGTTTAAATTATTAACAAAAAAATGAATACGTCGTTTTTTTCCACCTTATTTTGTTAAAAACAATTTCAATTTTTTATGTGCTGTAAAATCCTTAAATTACATTTTTCTGTAGGTCATAACGAAGCGAATGAGCTATTGTTCATATTTTTAATAGCTTTATTTCTATTTTTCACGTTTTTTAACATGTGAACTAGACTATATACCATGTGAGTTTTTTGAGGGTTGCCATTTTTATTACAACCAAATTTGTATGATAGAAATGGTACCGGAAAAGGTTCTTTTCTTGAATGTAATGGAATTGTAACCAGCCAGACCACTATCGGTTGAAGTAGCTTCAAGTACATATGCATATTTTTACCGCCTAACTGATAAATTAAAGAAAAATTCAAAAATTAAACTTGGTTAAAAAAATTTTCTTTGCTCATTTCTATTGTTAATTAATGCATTTGATCAGTTTTATCAAAAAATTAATATATAATCTCATTTAAAAATCTATAAATTTGCATCATAGCTCGAAAACCATAAGAGCTATAAAGCTCCTGATTATAGCAATCGGTTGCCCCCGTCGATATCTACAACTCTTATTTGAACAATTTTTCGATTAAATCAACGGTTTGGCTGTAATAAAAATAGCAACTCTCCAAAAACTCACACAGTATGTAATGCGGCTTGAAGCGCTTTAAAGAATTGTTCCTTCCGAACGCATCCCCTGAGTATTATTTATTTCCTTATACTGGATGTCCCGGCCGGATGTATACATATGAATTACATGTTAATCTTTAACATTGGATTCCCATAAGGAAAAAAGTTATGTCACAAGAGTGCTTTGGATAAGCATATTCCTATTTTTGGTAATTTTCTTTTATAAAATAATTTTTTTTCCACTAAATTATCTGCATTGTTTGTTCAACTGAATATTTTTTTGGTATTTTTATTATTTTAATATTTATTTTCAAGAAAAAAAAAAAAACGCCTTTTTGAGTTTATAGCAGATGACACAAATATTTATTATGTAAAAATGTGAAGTGCTTGAAAATTGCGACATTCATTTCTTTATTTTACTGCATTATTATTGTTAAAGCTATAGTAACAGTAGTTATAATATTAAATTAGTATTATTAGTTTATTCAAAGCACTCTTGTGACATAACTTTTTCCTTATGGGAATCCAATGTTAAAAATTAACATGTAAATCGTATGTATACATCCATATGGGACATCTGCTATATTTTTTTAAGATTTTTATTTTAAATGACTTACATCCTTTTTGTGTGCAAAATTTTGACTGAACAAAAAATAAATTTTATTTTTTTTAAACTTTGGCACATTTATTAAATTCTAAACGAAAATATTCAATTTAAATGTGCTAATCGGGTTCTTTTAGCCGAAAGTTTTAACCAAATACCTATAGGTGCAGATAGAAAGTTTTAATGATTCAAATTCTACCTATCGACGTACCTAATCTATCATGTAGATAAATTTTACTTATAATTTTCTGTAGTTCTTTTCCTACTCATAAATTCATTATAAACTGACATATAAGTTTCCTTTCTTGAATTTCAGTGGGAATTCCAAGTTGGTCCATGTGAAGGAATTAAAATCGGTGATGATTTGTGGATGGCTCGATTTTTACTTCATCGTATCGCTGAAGAGTTTGGCGTAATTGTAACATTAGATCCAAAACCAATGGAAGGCAATTGGAATGGAGCTGGTGCTCATTGTAATTTCTCAACAAAGACAATGCGTGAAGATAATGGTATTGTTGAAATTGAAAAAGCGATTCAAAAATTAAGTAAATGCCATGATAGACATATTCGTGCATATGATCCAAAACAAGGTATCGATAATCAACGACGACTTACTGGATTACATGAAACATCATCAATATTCGAATTTAGTGCCGGTATGTATTAATCTGTATTTGTACTACTATAATACTGTAAAGAGAGTCTGCATGTTGATAATATTTAAAAAAAAAACTATTTGGTTTGTTAAAGCATCATGTAAAAACGATTGAGTCGATTTTGATTTCTCAGTTCGTTAACAGGTTTACAGACTTACTAGGTTTTGTAGAACCAAAGATAAAATGAACAAAGTTACGGGCGAAAACTAGTAAATAATAAAATTTAAAAACATTTGATTTAGGTATGAATGCCTAGAAATTTATTTTGGAAATAATGTGATTTAAATTTTAGAATTTTATATTTAATTAATTCAACAGCTTTAAGCGGAAATTCTGATTTAATCATCTAAAAAAATTCGACTGTTACTTTAATCAAAAGTAATATTACCGAAGCATACTTCATTAAAATTTGAAAAATAAAAGACGTAGACGTCATGCAAACAGTATGCCTTCAAATACATTTTGCTCAAAGCTATGTTTATTTTTGTTTATTTATTTTTTTTTAAGTGGGAGGACCGACAGAAGATTCTTGATTTAAAAAAAATTATTAGTATGTTGCAAAAAAGTCTTTTTTCACTCTTTTATTACTACAAAAACATTAAAATTTGATGTTAAAAATAATTCCTTTTTTTAAAACTGTTTTTTATTTCCTTATTTATTACGACTTTCTCCATTTTGGTAGGTTTAATAATTACTCTGAGTACTGAATCGAACATATTAACATATGTTTCCTAGAGATACCACAGGGATTAAATTATGTTATGAAGTATGACTCCATTTTATTAAACTCAACTTGCAACCACGGAGACTTGTTTATAAATATTATGCCGTATTTACACGTGTTTAGTAGCTAAAGCAGGTTACTTAATCAAGTTACTAAATTTAGTTACTTTTGTCATGTAGACAGTTGTATTTAGTGCAAGTGCAAGTAAGAAATTTAGTAATCTGTTTAGTCAAGTAAATAGAAGCCTGTTCTATTTACTTGTGCAAGTAGATTACTCCCACTTTATTTTTTTGAACTTGCTGTTATTTGTACCAGTGTAAACACATTAGTTTAATAAAGTGTTTAGTAGATTTCAAATATATAAATATAGGCGCGTAAATATTTGTTTATTGCAAATATTTTTTTGGAAATTTTTGTACTTATTGTATTATATAAATTATAAATATCAAAAAAAGTTACTGAAGGTAACTTGATAAAAAATTGAAACTCGTCTGACAACCACTCTTCATCTAATAATAATAAAAAATAAAATATATAACATTTTTTTTTTCATTTTTATGGGATATATTTGGGACAAACAGGGCCGGACCTAGAGTTATAAGGAGGGGGGGCAAATTTTCCTGTTGGCGCCCCTTGCAGCAAAAAAATTTTTACCTGGAGGATGACAAAAAAAATAACCTGGACCCTATCATAAATCGGCAGCGTTGACCTTTTTTGTTTTTTTTTGGTCATCACTTACTTACAAATTCACAAATTGTTACTATTCACGTTTTTTTTTTTTTTTTTTGGTCATCACTTGTTCCAACTATTGACCCTATCATAAATTATTACTGTCAACCTTTTTTTTTTTTTTTTGTTCTTCACATCACAAATTTTACTCGGCCCAAAAAAGTTTAAAAGTTTTACCATTTTCGTGCCCCTAAAATCATCCAGGGGGGCACGTGCCCCGGCTGCCCCCCCTAGATCCGGCCCTGGGGACAAATCATATATAAATATATAATAAAAGGTCGAACCAACAAGTCAGTTCAAACATAAATGTCACATTTTTTTCTGATTAAATCGCTTATTAATATATCTGATATATTTTTGTAGTGCATAACGAATTTATTGACAACTATGTACCATTTTTAATTCAGTTTTACTAGGTTATGTATTACTACTTCAACTAATACTAAATCAATTTACTAAATTGTGTGTAGACAGCCACTAAACAAAAAAAATTATTCAATTTAGCTACTTGCGTTAGTTACCTGCTTTAGTTACTAAACCCGTGTAAATTCGGCCTTAGATAAGTCATTAAATTAATGGTTTGACCGCCATTGAAGTAATCATATCAGTCAATTTTTTTGCTTCAATTTCTTAATGTATTGGTAATATACAGCATTATTTCTAGTCGATTTTCACCTCAATGAATAATTAGATAATTTTATTAGGATTAAATTTTTTTTTTTCTTAAATTTTAAACAAGAATTAATGACTCCTGCTAATTGGAAATTTGCACGTTAAATTTTGCAAGTCAGTTAATTATTGTGGCTCCAAATACATACTATAAACATATTTTATTAAAGTTGTTTTTCAATGTATAAGAAATATACAAGAAATAAATCTTAAAATTTCAAAATGATTGGATTCATTTTAACTCTCTTTGGAGAGTTCACAAGTTACAAATCTTGTAATTGATTTTAAAGTAACTTCCTGGTGAGTTAGAGACTTAAAATTTTAAATACAGATCAGAAGATTCATAAGAAAAATTTTCAATTTGTATACCCACTTTCGCGCTATACCCGTACGTAAGAGCAAAGACGTGTTAATTTTTTTTAAATATCTTTTTAATATAAAAGTAAATAGTAAAACTCGTCTAAGTTTTGCCTGCTCGATTAATTTTGTCAAAAATTACAAGAATAATTTTTATAACTGGAGCTTTAGAGGTAATTTTTCCATAGTTTTAGTATTAAAATTTCCTATCTTGATTCAAATTTAATTGTTTTAGAAATAAAAAGAGCAATTGTAAAAACCGATAACTAGTAATAAAGATTAAGCCTCTGTTATTTAAGTTATGAATTGAAAGATTATGCAGTTGAATATACTTAATGATGCCACAGTTATTTTAACATTTTTTTTTTTTGTTTGAAACCAACCTCGTTTACTTTTTTATGAGTTTGTTGATGAAATTTTACTAATTTGAGTAAATTTTTGTTTTTTACTAATAAAATATTAAAATCCGACTTGGAAATATGGCCTCCAGTTTTGAACATTATTTTCAATTGATTCTACTGTCATAAATTTGCTTATAATTGAAAAGAGTAGTAGAAAGAACTTTTGCCATTTACCATAATAAAATGAAACATGCCATAATAATAATCTTCTGGAGAGACTTCACGAATCGACTATCAAGTTTCATCTTGAATTTTCAGTTTTATTCTAATAATGAGGTGAAAATCAGTCTGATACTTCGTAAAATAATGTATATTTTAATTTAATATACGTATTTTCTGAAATTTAGTATATAACTGTATATAGTATATTCATTTTATTTAGAAATTATTTTTATTACCTGAATTATTAGAATTTGATGGATGGGGTCGTTAGTTCAGGATCATTAAGTGTTTCCTTAAGGTTAATATTTTTTTAGTTTCTGCAATTTCAAGGAAGACTCCTGAGTGCCACCTCCCACTATCACAGAAATTATTTATCAAATTTTTGAAATAACTAAATATTGATTTTTATTTAAATTTTTATTACAGGTGTTGCAAATCGAGGAGCTAGTGTTCGTATTCCACGTGGTGTCGCCGAAGAGAAGAAAGGTTATTTGGAGGATCGACGACCATCATCCAACTGTGATCCTTATTCCGTAACTGAAGCACTCGTACGTACAATATGTCTCGATGAATAATACGTCGCCAATTTTATCCATAAGTAAATAAATTTCATATAAACAATTTGATTTTTACTAATACAATTATTATGATGTAATTTTATTAAATCCTATATTTAAAAAAAAAAGAATATATATTATACATATAAATATTTTTGTACCATTTTTAAATAAAACTATTTAAATGATCTGAATTATCTATGTATAATTTTGATCTAATAATTACTGAAATATTATTAAGTCTGAATATTAAATGCAGCCTAAATTATTATAATGTAAACAAGAAGTTTTAATTAATTTCAAGATATAAAAAAGTTAAATCAGTAAATTGCGTCCTTTACAACAATGTTTGCATGATATTATTATTATTTATTTATTTTAAAAAAATATAAAAAATTTATAAATTTCACCGACGGGTTAGTCACTATCATTTCTTAAAAGTTATACTTGTACAAATGTTTTTATTTTATTATTTTAAATTATATGATAATTTCTTAGGTGTGATAAATCTCGTTTATTTTCCTTTTTAAATCTTGATTTTTAATTAAAGAAAAAAAAAATAAAAACTTTTATTTTCCATAAAAAAGTTACGTGATTAAATATAAACTTTTTAATTTAAAAAGTTTCTGTGCATATCATTTGTATTATATAATTTAAATTACATTTTGAAAATGGTGTTAAATGAAATGAAAATTTATGTGTACAGCAGTTTAAGTATAATCAGAAATCAACCAACTAAATAAATTCGGATCGCAGGCCATAACACTAATTACTAATACCATTTATTAAATATTTATTTTATTATTATTATTATTATTTTTTTTTTTTTTTGTATAATTCAACGTTGTTATGCAGAATGGTATAATTCTGTAATTTTTCGATATATAATATATTTTATGGTGCATTTTATTGTTAATTTTGATAAGAAATTTATATTAAATTTTAATGGTATTATTTAGCAAATACGTATGATTAATTTATAATAAGAAATTAGTAATATTATTTTAATTGTTAGAAATATTGAAATTTTAGCAAATTAAAGACAATGAAATTTAAATTTTATATTTATTCATCGCAAAAAAATTTACAATGTTTCTAATATATTTTAGTTTCCAATTATGTATTAAATAAGTAATTATTAATTGTTATGTTATTAATATAAAAAAATAAAAATATTTTTAAATTTTTTTTCCTTATTTTTTTTTCATTAAGAATTTGTATAAATATATTTGAAACAAATAATTAATTGAGACATCAATTACTTCGCCAAGAAATCAGAATATATTCTTATTTTACTTCAGGTTTTTACAATTTAGGGTGATTATTGTTAACTTCCCTGTAAAGAAAGGTTATTATTTACCATAGTAGTTGCTAGAAATTCATCGGATCAGGGATTCCCAAAATATAAAATTTTGTGGTAAAATAAAGTGCCTTGAGGTAAGTAAGTTTGAGAACTGCAGTAATGAATAATATTTCATTTTATTAGACTTTTGGAAGGGTTCAAGGCTTTTTTCCCTGAATTTTAAATAAAAAAATAATAAAATCCAAAAATTAAGTGATAGAAACTGAGAGTTGGGTATTATATTTATAGGTTTTCTTTGCTATTTAATTTTTGGTAATATTTTTTATTTTTTTTTAAATTTAATTTTTCAATAGTTTAGTGGCCAAATGAAAATGTATGTATCGTTTTTAAATAGTTAAAGTTTTATTAGTAGAACTATTTTATAATTATATTATTTATCTTTTCAGTTTTATCGGGTACCTAAGAGTACTAAGTTTCTTTTTAAATACTTTAATAGACTATAAGGCTATAAAACTAACAAACAAATCCTAGCTGGTTCTATTCACATGATTCTCACAATCAGACGTATTTAGTTACATAAAGTCTAAATACTTTTAGATATAGTGAATTTCGGTTATTACGACCGATGAAGGGACTATTAAAATTATGTCACAATATTCGAATGACGTTATACATGAATATGCATTATATAGTACGTATATAATTAATTATCAGATATTTACTATTGAGCTAAGTAGACCATACATAAATGCTCAATTTCATAAACGATCAATAAATTTGAGTTCCTTAATCGTCAGTTAAAATTTAAACTTCAGTTAGAAAAGAAATGATTTCACAAATGCTAGTCGATGAATAGTTGACTATTCTCCAGTTAGTCAGTGTTTGATGCCTCAAATACCTCAATTTTTTGGACACTATATAACCAGGTTTCCTTAAAATTAACTGACGAATATCTCTTAACTGACATCTCTGATTGTTATTATAAACTGACGAACAGATGTTAGTCTGTACTTAATATGTTACTTAACGTTTCTGAAATTGGGCACAAGAAGGATTAAAATAAAATAACATTTCTAATAATTGGGTATTTGATAGTATCAAGGAAAAATGATCAAAACAAGTTTAATGAAAATCTATAATAGAAAAAGCAGAAATTTATTATACTAATTTATCCTAATTATCATTATTTAGTTAAAAAAATGATTTTTTAAACATAAACCATGTGAACAGACACGAATTGTGACGTCGCATTCATATAGTTTGATTGGTTACCCTATTCTAATCAAACATAACGTTAACACAAATTTAATTAATCCTAAAATATTTACAATTTTGTTTTCCTAATTGTAAGACCTGTTGCTACATATTTAGATTGAAATACTTAATTCCAATTGATTAAATTCGAATATTTTTCGTCAGAAAAAACTATAAAAATAGAGTAATAAAAAATTACTTCCAACACTCACATTTACTTTTTAAACATATTTTATTTTTTTTTAAAAAAGAGTACAGAAACATTTTTAAGTATTTTTAAAGCAAAATTCTTATAAATAAGACGATCAATTTAAAAGGCAGTTAATTCTTTATGAGAGCGATTATGATTGTATATTTTTATTGTTGAAAGATAGTTTTTTCGACCTACATATCTGTACTAAAATAAAAATCATTTTAGCTCTACGTTAAAAATCCTATTTTTCTTAATTAAAGTCAATATCAGAATATTTCTGATCATTTTATTTCCATCTATAACTTTTGAGATTTCATTAAGATAAAATAAGAAGGTAAAAGTGATAGAAAGAAGTGGAATATAAGATGAAATAAAAACGACATTTATTCAAATAATTCTTTGTTATCGATTACAGTTACTTTTTTTTAATACATGAATTTCTTAACATATTTCTTAGTTTATTTTTTAATTAATTAGAGTTATACTTTATTTAATGAACATGAAAACTAAATGACGACACTAAAGATGTTATTTAATTAATATTGTTTTTAAAAAATTTCATGAAATACAAAAATTCAATATATTTTTTTAATTATTTATTAGTAAGTTATTCGAATATTTTTTCTTTAATAACCTTTACGTTAAATATTTTAATCAGGAGAAGAGAAAGACAAAACAAATTTATAGTTTCAATCATTATTTTGTGTGATGAGCAATAATTAATAAAATGTTATTATTATACATTCTTAACTTTATTATTTAACATATTTATTAACTATTTTGATTTGTTTCTATACAATTTCAAATTAGCATTTGTAACAAATCAAAATATTTTGTTAAAATTGCTGTGGTTGTTTCATAATTGTTCTTTCGATTTTTACAACCATAACAATTTGATTATGATGCAAGATAAAAGTTAAAACATTGTTATGTTTTAATTTATTTAAAAATAAAATATTGTAATGTTTCTGCTTAAAAATGAAAATTTTCTAAACGTTTCGTATTGTTTCTTCATTTTGTTAGCAATTATTACAAATTATCAGATCACGTTATTTTTAAATGTCTTGGGTGTGATTTATATTTCAGAATAATTAACTTTTAAGGAAATTTATTTTACTGAAAAAAAAAAAAAACATCTGATAGTTTGAAACAATTGCTGGAATCATAACTTTTTTTAACTTTTCTAGAATTATCTACACAATGAAATAAAATAATTAAAATATATTTATGAATTTGCTTGGTACAATATGGATACAAATTTGTTTTGATGGATTATGTATTTTGTTTTTCAATTACCTAAAATTGATATTTTTTATTTATTTTATTTGATAACTATGATACATCCAAAAAAATGATTTATTTTATTTTATGTTTTATTTTTTTTAAAAGACAGTTATGAAATACTAAACATATTGGATTAAAACACGTTGGGTTGAAAAGTAAAACCACCATGTACTCCCTCTTTCATCGTTCTCTTCTGTATTTTATAATATATTCACACAAATTTATGGTCTATTACGGCGTCCCCCTGAAAATAAATAAAATTTTAGGATAAATATAATATTTTATCGTTGCGAAGGTAGGTATTACATATGTGGAGGAAAAAGATTATTTTTGTATTAAAATAGATAGAAATGCATATTTAGGGGAATGAAATACATATTAATTCCTAATTGGATTACGGATTTAATAAAGTTTCAACTTATTAATATTTGTTAGTAGGTTGGTATATTAGTTTTTTGAAAATTAGATTTAGCATAATAATAATAAACTGAAAAATAATTTAAATATTTGTTTGAATAATTTACATTGTTAGTGAAAAGTTTGCGATAACAATATTATAGTAAGTTGTCTGAAATATGCTAATGGATCTACTGGATTGTATCTTTCTCCCTTCAGCCATTTAGCTTACATATCTTCTACCTAATTTTCGCCATTTTCAAAACCGTTCGTCTAAGGTCTAAAAACTACGATCAGTCTTTATTTTCGTACATAGTGAAAATTTGTATTGTGAACGAGTTCGTAAGAATCTTTGTATTTCACCATTGGAAGACCTTTTAGGATCTATGTATGTATGTTGCGAAAGGTGAAAACCTGATTGCGGTCAATAATGACAAAAGATGATTACTTCGTTGGGTTATGAATGCTTAGTATATTTTATTAGTTGCTATTCTTTGGGCACACACCGGGCTATATGCTTTCGTTTTCACAACTATTAACAATATTAATATTCTATTGCATTGCCATTCATATAACTGGAAATTAAGAAATATTTTGTTGGTTAACTCAATGGATTGAAACTGAACATTTGTGAATTCTCTAGATGTACAGCGTAATATGGAACTGCTAATCTACCTACGAAGTGCTAATTTCTCCATACATGAACTTTATATAGTTTTTATACTAACATTAAGGCGCATATAGCCTAGTCGCTGCGCGCCAAAACAAAAAAAAAAGAAATATTTCATTGTTCAATAGTTTTAAATTTCATGGTTTAATTTAATACCAAATGCGACTATTAAAAGGATGTTTGGGATTAATGCTTGTTTTAAAGGCTACAAAGTTGAAATAGAATACTGTTCTTTGAAAAACTAGACTAAAAGACTTTTAGGATATTTAGAATTAGTTTTTATACATTTCTGTCCTGGATTAATGAATCAGAAAAGCTGAAAATTGTGAGTATATTACTTACAAACCGAAAAATTGCACTTATGAATAGTATGGATATGGATAGAATAAATCAATTTTTTCAGCATATATAATACCGAATAACAAAAAATTGTCTATAAGCAGCGCCCGCTCTAGCCTTTACGCCGCCCTGGGCAAAAGGGAAAAATTCCGCCCCGGTGCAAAATCGGTGACCTTTTTCCTTTTTTTTACACCGGCGACCTTTTTTTTTGCTCGTCAGCTGTAAAATGCCGCCCCTTTTTTACAAAAATCCCGCCCTTTCAATTTTCTGTCCCACGAAAAATTTTTTTTGCCTCGTCACTTTTAAAATGCCACCCTCTTTTTACAAAAATTTCCAAAAATCTCGCTCTTAAAATTTGCCGCCCCGGGCAAATGTCCGGGTTGCCCCCCCCTGGAGCGGGCTCTGCTATAAGTTAAATCCACTAAAAATGGTTTGACGTAATCAAACAAATATAACCAATGAAGCAAAATTAGACGCACCTAGTTTTCTATTTTACGTCTTGTTATTTTTATATTAGAGTAACCATAGTAATAAAAAATTGTATGTCTAATTTTGTGTCATTTGTTAATGACCACAGACCATTTTTAGTTGGTTTAACCTTACGATATTAATGATAGTATGTGTAATCTTAAGTGTAATTCCCTTTTCTTATGCTGTTCTTATGTAAGAGTTTTGGTAGGTAAATGAAAGTATTGATTGAATAAAATGAAAACTCGAGTGTCATTTTCAGTTGTCGTTTCTTTCACTTTAGCAACTACACTTTTTACTCGTTGTAAGCAACTTGAAATAGAATCATATATCTTACTCTTTTTAGATAATAAAATTCGCCTATACGTAAAAAGAGTAAGGCGTATGATTCTATTCCAATTTCTGAGTTGCTTACAACGAGTAAAAAGTGTAATACTACTTAAGAAATAGCCTTGTTTAAAAAACCTAACAAAACTCGCCAGAAAAGCAAATTTCCGTACATTGCGGACAAAGTGATATTAATTAACTCGGGAATTCCCAGTGTCACCTCTAGGTGACAGTGATTTGTGATTTCTTTTACACACAATACAACAAATTTTAAAAATAAATGTGTTACGATTAAAATGTTAATACTTAGTAATATTCATGGTTTTAATTTTACAACACTGAAGTTATGTTAACGGTCAAATTAATTCTGTTGTTTCAAACGATTTGCTGTTTTATTGCTCGTGAGTGTATCTTGTGGTATTTTCGCTGTTATAAAAATGCCTAAAAAGTAGGTACTGTTAATTATTATTGTTATAACAAATTATTATTTAAGAATCAAGTATATAATGAAAGTGATTTTTTGCCGGTAATTTCATACCGTTTTACTCACAAAAGTCGAAAATTCAAAAAAATCTGAAACTTTGTCAGTATATAGAGGGTGGCTACCTAATAACATAAAAAATATCAGTCGTTGCTAAAAAACGTTTTTAAGGGATGAAACATTCCCTCAAAGTTGGAACTCAAAAATTTAAAAATCGATGAAATTTTGTTTATATGTACCTTAAAAAGTTCTAGTAACAAATATAACATTATTTTTTGCATTTACACATTTTTAAGGGTTGAAACCACCCCTCAACTGTGTACTTAAAAATTTAAAAATTGATATTTTGTTTATATATACCATACAGAGCTCTAATAATAAATATAACATTATTTTTTGCATCTACAAATCTTTAGGGGTTGAAACCACCCCTTCATGTGTGTACTTAGAAATTTATAAATTTATATTTTGTTTTTACACATTATACGAAATTCTAATAATAAATATAACATTACTTTTTGCGTCCACACATTTTTAAGGGGTGAAATCAGCCGTTCAAGTGTGTGCTTAGAAAATTTAAAATTGACAAATTTTTATTTATATACCGATAACTACTATAAAGAATTTTAGTAATAAATATAATATTATTTTTTATACTCACACATTTTTAAGGGGGTGAAACCTTCAGCTCTCGACTTGAAAATTTAAAAATTCCGAGATTTTATTCACATAAAATATATCACATAAAAATCGATTCATAATTTTTTTTTCTGCTTCCATACATTTATAGGGGCGAAATATTCTTTCCAAATTATAAATTAGAAACAAAAATTGACGACATTTTGTTTACATGTACTACACAGTAGTCTAGTACACTATTTAACAGCTATTTGTATTGGTAATTTTACACATTATTATTATATTTATTGTAAGATTGTTGTATTTGTTGTATATGTAAACAAAATTTTGTCAGTTTTGAAATTTTTCGTTTGCAACTTGGAGGAGGTGTTTCACCCCCTAGAACTGTGTGAAAGAATATATTTATAATATATTTATCGTTAGGTCTCTATGTAAACACAATGTCGCCAATTTTTAAATTTTTAGGTACGCACTTGAAGGGGTGGTTTGAAAATTTGTGGATGAAAAAAATAATGTTATATTTATTACTAAAGCTCTGTATAGTATATGTAAACAAAATATTATAAATTTATAAATCTTTAAATACACATATAAAGGGGTAGTTTCAACCCCAAAAAATTTATAGATGCAAAAAATAATGTTATATTTATTACTAGAGCTCTATATAGTATATATAAACAAAATATCATCAATTTTTAAATTTTCAAGTAGGTACACATATGAAGGGGTGGTTTCAATCCCTAAAAATTTGTAGATCCAAAAAATAATGTTATATTTATTATTAGAGCTCTGTATAGTATACATAAACAAAATATCATCAATATTTAAATTTTTAAGTACACAGTTGAGGGGTGGATTCAAGCCTTAAAAATGTGTAAATACAAAAAATAATGTTATATTTGTTACTAGAACTTTTTAAGATACGTATAAACAAAATTTCATCGATTTTTAAATTTTTGTGTTCCAACTTTGAGGGGGTGGTTCACGCCTTAAAAACGTTTTTTTAGCAGCAACTGATATTTTTCATGTTATTAGATAGCCGCTCTCTATATATTGACAAAGTTTCAGATTTTTTTGAATTTTCGACTTCTTGCCCTTTCCTTGTCAAATAACGGCCCGTATGACCTATAATTAATTGACACGCCATTTAAAAACTAAAGGGTATTTTTTTTTTAAATTTTTTATTTTTTATATGTTGAGTACCTAAAGATAAAAACTAGCACAAAATAAGAATATTTTGTCGATAGATCGCGGCTTGGGAATTGCCGAGTTAAGTATGGTTGATATAATAATTATAATTACTCCCTTATATTCCCCTGTTAGATTGTTTAACTCATCCAACAAAGAAAGTTATTATAGATATTATAAATACATATATGTATACAAAATACGTGGGAAACCTATAAATACAAAAATTAGAAAAATCTTTCTGATAAAATACAAAAAGAAAAGATACTCAAGTTTGCTCTGTAACAACAAACTTTAATTTCCTTTTGCAATGCAAACAGGATACATGATAGAAGCATAACAAGAAATACAAAACACGTATTTTAAATTACTTTATATTAGAATATTAACCTATCAGTCAATCAATCATGTGGTGGAGTTTGTTCTGTCTAGAGGCGGAAAACATATACCTGGGTACCCTGTACACCCTGTGTACTTTATATATACACCGTAAACTAACTAGTAATTTTTTATACAAAATATTTATCTCATATACAGCTGAATTTTTCGAGAACTTTAATTTTTAATCAAAAAACTGTTCGAATAAAAGTTGTAGATACCAGTGAGGTGATCTTTGTGTAAAAGAAGGTCCAATTTAAGTTAAATAAAAGGAACTAATTGATCATAAGAGTTTCGAATCATTTATCTTTATTTTATCTGACTATTTTATCATTTAAGGCTTTAAGCTGTCGTTCGATTTCGGGTAACATCTTACGTGACACAGGCGACTTGGAGTTTTTATAGGAAATTCACTAACATTTTCATGAAGTCTTTGTGTTCTTAGAAAAAGATTACTAATACTTCACAAAAGTACTTATAACAAATTCACTGCCTTGAAATTAAATGATTCTTTTTATTCTCAGTTATCTTTTCTGATCTTCTCTGATGAACGATGTAATAGCTGGTCTAATTATATAACATAATAGTGTTCATTGGTCTGTGATCTGAATGTACATTAGTGTCTTTTTATTTTCAATCAAATTATTGTTGCTATGTAATTATTGTTTGCTATAAATATCTTGAAAATGTCTAATTTAAAGAGTTATCGAGTTTGTTTTGTACCATTATGTGGTAGACTGGTGGTAATACAAAAAAAAGAAAAAAGTATTTTTAAATATTGCTAACTAATTTAAAACTACCAATAATTTTTTTACTAAATTTTAATAATTTTAACAATAGGTATATACGAGCTGTAAAAAGTATCTGAGTGAAAATAAATTAACATAATGACCATACAGACACCACGATTTTTTGTGGTGCTGTATATTGTAGATAATCAAATGATATTTTTTTAAAAATTTTAATTAATTCATAATTTATTATATATAATTTTTAAAAATTTTTTCGCATCAATTATCAGTATTATTTATAATATAGTATTGAAACAAAATTTAAAAAAAAAATATTTTTTATTCAAAAACTCAATTCTAGGCAAAGGAGGATCCAGCCAGTTGTTAGTTGTATGTTTAACTAAAAAAAGTTACCTATTGTAGGTCAAGGGGGGGGGGCTGCAGCCCCCACAGCCACCCCCTGGATCCGCCTATGATTCTAGGTAAAGTATGATTATGAAACAAATAATTAATTTCAATTTTTAAAAGCTTTACTAAATGAAAGGAACTCATGGATTTGAAAATGATTTGTTTACCAGCAAATAGAAACATTTCTATATTCACTTCAAAGACATTTAAAATATATGAACTAGGGTTGACCGGGGTAATTATGAATGGATTTTCATGAATTGAGATAAAAGCGTTGTTTTAAGTATTTTTTATTTTATATATCACATTATGGTTGATTTATTTTTAATTTTACATTATTCAGGATGCACCACACAAATTTTGAGCAAATTCGTATGAAAAACAAAAATTTTATAAGCCATTCACATTTCCCCGGTGCGGTTTTGAAAATCTTATGAATTTTGGGGTAAAAGTGAATGCCATTAGAAAAATTATTTAGAATGGATTACAAGAGAAGTGAGATACATCAGAGTAAAGTCCAACTTAAATTCTTCACATTTATCCCATTTTCAAATTTTCATCATACTTTAGCGGTCACAATTTCTCTTTGTTTAATGCAAGTTACGCATACCTCAAATTTGTACAAAAATTCAAGGTTAAATAAAAATAACAAAAATTGTAGGCACAAATTTATTACAAGCTAAAAATGATATTTTGATGATATTTTGTCATTTTTCATATAAAAAATCAAAAAATTACATGATTTCCACACAAAAACAAGGAAAATAAGACTTTTTCAAGGAAATACATTTAGTTTACATGAATAAAAAACAACAATCTATTTGGCGTAATACTGTAAATGAAAAAAAAATGGTTTTGTGTTAATCCTATTGCCCTTGGACACTCACAAGACATTGAAAACAAGTAATTTTTTTGTTTTTGTAAGTTGTTATTGGGTAAGGGAGCACAGCAATGATTTCATAGATTGATACAAAAACCATCGTTCTTTCTACAATTTTTTTGTATTGTTTGTACAACGGAAACTTCTACAATAATATCACCACCATCTTCATCAACATTTTCAACTCCGAAAAGGACACTACTGAAATTTTTAACTGAATGTGAATTGGTAATAAATTGTCCAATTTCTTTAGCAGTTAATAAGGAACCCTCTCAGGGTTTAGACCACTTCTTTAGAAGTACTTTTAAACATTTCTTACCTTTTAAAAAAAAATTTTTTTAGGATTGGTCGAAGTAAGATACACAAAATTTTGCAAGGGTTCTTTCAAAATAAAAAAAAAAAGAAGATACTAATACTTGGAGAATTGTTATCAAATTTTAATAGCATATTAAGAAAGGACAGAAAAACATATTAAGAGTTGATTTTTAACAATATTAATGTTATTTTAGAAATTATAGGCGCCTGTTCACAATTGCCCCAAATCACAATTACCCCGGTCAACCCTATTCTTTTTCAAATACCCTGTACTACATATATTGCTGCTGATGTTCAAATGTAAACGTGAGTTTTATTAAAAATGTACGTGAATATACTGATATAAATAACTATTACTTCTGTAAATTTAATATTATATGATAAACGTACGAGGTGGGTAGGTACGTGTATTCTTATCAGAAAATATATACATATGTATAGTTATATTATTTCTAAAATAATAAAAAAAGTTTCTAGCGGTAACGTAAAAGCCTCTATACTCGAACGCGATTCAATACTCGAACAGTTTTGACATTTATCGGTTTCTTTCAGAAATAATTTTATTAATGTATAAAATATTAAAACTCTTAGAGTATTTAATCGCGTTCGAGTATAGGGGTTGGTCGACCATAGACGCCAATAATTATTTCTCAAAATCTGGGACACAACAAAAGTTCTGTTTAGTTTTTTATATCTTGTCCTTTATCGAAATCTAGGATACACATTTTTTTTAAATTTAAAGTTTACTCTTTTCAAAATTTGAAATAAAATGTAATTTTTTCAAATATTTCGAAAGTGGTAAGACGTACAGAAAAAGTTGATTTTAGAACTTCTTTTACAAGAATTATCTGATTGTGTATAATTTGTTTTAATTTCACCATCAGTGTAGTCAGAGGATTTCAATATTGGGGTAAAATTTTTTTTTTTGTTTTGATTTTAAATATCTCTTTTAAAATTTAATATTGAATGTATTTACGCATTCTTTTTTTATTCGTGCACGTACATGCCCGACGAGAGGGTGAGGTAGCCGGGGTTGTAGCCCCGGGGCCTGAGTTGGAAGAGGGTACCCGTAGCGGTCGGTAAAAGCAAAAATTTTTTTTTTGCTCGTCACTTCTTTTTTTGGAAAGATACTTTTAAGAAATGTGCTTTATTCCCGGCGCCCGTCATTTCTTTCCATGGTCTTGATTACGTAAGTTGTACAGATAGATACGCCACTAGTTACATTAATATTTTAACTACATTTGTACTGCAATAAATAAGGACAGGATCGAGTTGAAGTGAAGGATGTATTAATTATTTTAAATGGTTATCGATTACTGTGTTTTGTATCGAATTTAGAACTGGAGGGTGTTTTATTCAAAATGCAAAATTAGTATTTGTTTATGTAGTGGTTTTCAATTTCCAGGCAAACCATTAATTTGTTTCTACTTAAAATAGGGGTTTTTCTTTTAAAATAAATTTCGGCTTTAGTCATTGATTAATTAAGTTAGACCTTTTCTGTGAAACAGCAAGTAAATAGATAATACATTCATATCATTCAAAGAAACCGTTAATAAAATATTTTGAAAGTTGTTTTACGAATGTTAGGGAAATGATATAAGATCAGCAACAACATTTATAGGTAGGCATACATTACAGTTATTTCTTAATCATTTTTGAAATGTGAAGATTACAAGATGTATTTTTATACCAGATTTCTCATTGTTGGTTGATTATGCTTTCATAAATGACTCAACGATGGCTTTATTTAAATACACTTTGCAACTTTACACGTATTTTTCGTTTTATGTTTAAAAATTACGTTGTTCCAAACGATAGGCAAGATAATATTAGCAATTTTTGTCCAACTGACTTGAAATTTTACCTGTAGCTGCTTAGATAGAATTTCTAAGGTGGTACATAAGATTTTTGGAATAAATTAACAAATAAATTGTTATTAAACTAATTAATTTCGCTAGATTTGAGCGTTACTTTATGGTATTCCATTTTAAAAATAAAAAGACAATTTGTAGTTTACTAATACCACTTTATCTAAAGTTTTAAATGTCTGTGACATGTTTCGGCCCTTATGGCCATTAATAAACAGTCACAGATATTTAAAACATGTCACAGACATTTAAAACTTTAAATAAAGTGGTATTAGTAAAGTAAAAATTGTCTTTTTATTAATTAATTGCGATTTTTTCATTAACTATCAAATTTTTTTTTAAACTGGTGACATTTCGGGAAAAATTAATATTTTTAACATGTGTGTACCACCAAAGTAAAATTAATGTAAATGATGAAAAATTTTCCTTTTGAAAAATGGACCTCTTCAAAAAGAAAAGCGTCTGGTTTGGACCTACGCCCGCACCGCTGTTTTACTTTTTAAATTAGGAAACAATTTTTGTGTACCTCCTCTATTACGGCGGAAAATATTTCCCTAATAAAATCGTCCTCTCTGGCATTTTAAAGTAACGTAACCCCTTAAGTGACGACTTGAAAACACGAAAATTTCAATAGCTACGTAATTGGAAAATTCTTGTCAAAATGGGAGTGCGGGAAAGACCTAGTTTTAGAATATGTTTTATTCAGTTTTTCAGGATTATTATAAAATGTAGTTAGTTTTGTTTCTACGAAATTCCTGATTTACACATTTTTATCTGACATATTTTGATCTGAACCTATTAACTTTTTTTAAAACATGTAAAGTGATTCAATTAAGAAAAGAAATTCATTCTAACTGAGTAAATCAAGGCTTTCTTTCTAACTAAAATATTAGTATTTAAAAAAAAAAAAACAAAAAAAAAACTGTTAGATTCAGTTTAATTCATTCACAAATAAGCGTTAATTTTCTTTTTGTTATCAATTTTGAACATTATCAATTTTTACCTTTATTTGCCGATTTGGGCGGCTTTGTTCCCTTTTTGGTTTTACATTTTTTGGTGATTTGCCTGCTCTGTTCGCAGGATGAATCACTGTTTGGTTTCAGCTTATCGATGCGTGTCATTTCACTTTGGCCGTTGCATTCGCTCCAAGCACCACGCTCATACCGGCAAGCTGCGGGCAAAGATGTAGAACTGCTTGTCACTTGCGTCATTTCGCCATGTATAACATTGCCAGGGTTGCCATGATTATTATGGTTTGATGTTTTAGGTTTCTTATCATGCTTGCTTTTTACTATATGTGATTTTATTCATACGCAATGATGATTGATTGGATGGTGAATGGTTTTTGATGAGAAGCGTGGTGAATAAAAAAGGATGGAAACGAAAAAAGAAAAACAAAAAAATAAAAAATGTGAAAAAATATTATGAACATAATAATATATAAACTGAAAAGAAAATATGAGTTGTTTACGATAAGAGATGTTTGTTTGTATTACATTATAATAAGATTGGTGAAAGGATAAAAATGTAAAAAAAGCCATGAAATTGTTTTTCTCTTCTTTTTTTTTTCTATTCAGTACCACAGTGTTTTTTCATATACTATTTAAAATAACACCATAATTATTATTGAAATAATTATAGTAGAAGGTTTGACAGGACAAACCAACATAGAAAATGCAACATGGAATTCTTTTGTAAGTGAAAGTTTTCTATGAAAATATTAAAACTTAACTGAACTTGCTATTGCGGTTTATTTGCGCAAGCCATTTTTTGTGCACATGTTGTGCAGTAAGTGTAATTAATTTAATATTTAATTATATTTTAACAGGTTCACTATGCGTGTAAATTTCCGGTCAAATAGATTTTAGAAATAAGAGATTTTCCTTAAATTCATCCATACAAGGCACTTAAAAACACATATACAGACTTTGGTGCTATTAATCTACACCACACATCTAGGCTATGGGCAATGAATCTCTTAAAAATCAAACTTATGACATTAAAAGTTAATTAATGCACCATTTCTTTTGAATTACTGTGAAAATACATTTGAAAAATTATTTATTTTTTTATTTTTTTATTTATTTACTTATTTATTTATTTTAAATCAACACAGGTAGATAAAATTTTTTCTCTTGCGAAATGTTTTCGGAAAAAAGTAATAACCAATACTGTTCCTAAGTGGAACTGTAAGATAATAGGACTGATTTTATAATTATTATTATTATTCATTGTCAGTTCTATATTAGAATCTGAAAGGTGTCCGTTTAGAAATCGTGCAGAAACCTGTGGCACTGAAAAGATTGAAAAATTGTTGCAAATATGTAAAATTGTATTTTAGCATAAGCTATTGATTTTAATTATGTCATAATGCATGCGCGCTAAAACAAACAATATGATGCACAACTCTAATTGTTTTATCACTGTTCATAAACAATTTAAAGTTTAAATAAAAAATAAAATAAATAAGCTAAAATCAAAGCATAAATGTGATTAAAGGTTTAGATATACTTTTTATAAGCCTCAGTTATTTTAACTCGCTTTAATATTTTGAAACATATATACCTAGATGTTGGTTGTTTATGTACTCAGTAATTTGTAGTATGTAGTTTTAAATAGCATTTACGAGCCCTTTCACTAAATCATATACAACTAAGAAGGGTCTATATATTATTATTGAACTTGGTTTCAGTATTTCTAGAACTGAGGAGGATATTAGGAAAATGAAGCATAATTATTATGTTAAATAATTTAAATGAAAAATAAATACAAATCTTCAACTATATGAAAATTTTACATAAAACAAAACTTAAGTGACTTATAAGAAATAGTAGAGACATTTTTTATCAAAAACATAAAACTATCAGAAATCTATTGTTACACAAAATGAGTATAAAAGCTTTTTATGAGTATGGAGTTTGAACTTGAAATTCTTTTTTCATTTCAACCTGACATTTCTTTACATTTCTGAGAGACGAATGTAGAATGAAAGACACATACCTATTCATATTAAGTTGTATCTAACTTTTCCTTTTTTTACCAATTACTCTTAAATTATTGAGTATCTATCCTAGTCAGGGCTAATCTTAAATATAATTGCATCCTTTACCTGATCAAGAAGTATCATTTAGCAGTAATTGTACTTACAAATATCACCGATAAAATTGAGAGTATATACGGCTTTAGATTCAAAAATACTTGACTTTAAATCATTACTGAACACTTTTTATTAATTTTTCTTATTTTTCTTTCATATTTTAACTCTTTGCACTCGAACCACTTTTTAGTATGGGTACTCAGCTACTCGACAGTAGTTTTAATAAAAAATTGTAATACATCAAAGATAAGTATTTTAAACAAAAGTAGTTTACTTACATATTTTATTTTTATTTGCATATTACAAACATTATATTTTAATATTAAATTTTATAATTTTTCTTAGTGTGATATTTGAAGTAAAGAATAGGATGGTGCCTCAGAGGCGCCTTTCGAGTGCAAAAGGTATTTATTGCGTCGCCGCGGCGGCCCCTATCGAGTGCAAAGGGTTAAAATTAAATTTTTAGGTAACCCTGGGTGTATTCAGCCTACCCACTAAAAAAGTCACTGAATTTCTCTTTTAAATAAAATTGGATTATGCATCATAATAAAGTCTTTTCCCTTAAGTATCCACAAATAATTAGAAAATAAACTATTAATATAAAATATTTACTAGATCCATTTTAGGTACTTTTTTGTGGGTCCCTAAGGGGGTTAATTTTATTATTGTCTATAGTCTAACCCACAATCCAGGTCAATATAGAAATTTGACTTAAAAAGTGGGATTATATTTTGTTGGTTTAAAAAATCGATATTCTTCATAAATTGTCATTCACTAAAATATTCTGCAAAATTTTGTAAGAAAAAATCATCTATTTCTTTGACCGTTCCCGTACTAATACAGTTAATTATTAAAACAAAATGCATATGTTTTAGCATTTTCCCGTTATGCCTTTTATTTTCATATCAAGTTACGGTTCCTCTTAACTTATAAATTAATAATATTTAGAAAATTATTTACATACATATATTAAATATTTATTTGCATATATGTTTACCTCGATCACCTGTCCAAAAACATTGTGGCTCTAAACCAAAGGGAAATAATTAAATGTAACAACGGTCCTGGTGCGGAGGTGAGTGGACCAACACATATTTTACATTATTCAATAAAATATTTAGCATACCTTTTATTTTTGGACGGACCGGATTGTAGTGTCGTCGGCGTCGGTCATGTGTATAAAAATTTTTGTTGGAAAAACTTTTCCATTTTAAGTGGGTGTATTGTCATTGGACCGTCCTAATACAATATTCTCCATGTAAATCAACGCCCGACCATCCCACACTTTTAAACATTGTTGTTGTCTATTTTAGTATCTATTTTGGTTAAAATATCATTTTACTCTATATACGGAAAATATTTTATAGTTATTTTGTTTGTCTATCAAATATACTGTTTTAGTTGTAATGGAGTTACCTACTGTATGTTGGAATAAAGTGGAATTGTTTGGTTAAAGTGAAATTTTCACAGAGACTATTTGAGAAATTTTGTTTATTGATGTACAAAGAGTGTGTCTATCTATGTTCTATGCCATATTAACTAGGTAGTTGACCTAAATTTGTTTTCAAATGAAAATTTCTATTTGATTTAAGCCAGAAGAAGCGGTAGTAAAGGTTGTTTTGTGACCCAATAACTTATTTTGTGTCCTTTATACCTTAGTCCGGCAATTGTACTAGCATTGGTATTTCGATAGACAAAAGTACTTAAGGGGTTATATCCACTTGTGATGGTCGGAAATTATTTGTTTTATTTATTATATTATAGGGCATATTCTTTAAGTACATTATCTCAAGAATATTCTCACTAAATTTCGTAACGGTCGGAGCATTACATCCGAAGTTATAGTTATTTATAACGCGCTACCTTCAGAAGTGTCCACGGCTACTCTTGCGCAGCTGTCCCTGAATCACGCAGCTGCTGCTAGGTTTAATATAAGAGGTATGTCAACTTTCGCCGCTCTACTGTATTGTTCGAAATGTATGGCCTTGAAACTTTGTCGCAGTTGTGTATAGATTTTCGAACGTTCAACATCGAATATGAAAGAAATGAACTTGTAACTTTGCCGCTGAATCGTATTTTTTTGAAAGTATCTTTGTGGTGGACACGATTACTAAAACGAATAAATCCGATAAACATCAAAGGCTATATAGGCGGATAATCATGTTTAGAATGCCACCCGCACGAATTGTGTTGGTTTTTTTCTGTTAGCTACTATCGATGTAAGATTGAAAATTCTTAAGTTTTAGCCCTTAAAAATTTACCCCTTGGGGCTAAGAATTTATTTTTTGAAAATCGAAAAAAATGTATAACTTCTGAATGGCCTGACGGATTTGGCAGAAATTTTTATGATTCAGATACCTGTATAGTGTATCTCAGAAAAAATTATCAACTTCAAAAAAATCTTCAACCTCAAAAAAAAAAAAATTGTTTAATTTTTCAATATTTTTTTTCATCAACTTGTAGCTATAGTATAATCACCAAAATTTTTTTTCAGGCTTCTTACTCTGATTGATGGTACAACATAATTTTTTCAGAATCTTTTTCAGAGTGCGTCATAGTTAAAAAAATGTCCAAAAATATTGTTTTAGAGAAAGGTGTAGGTACTCAGTCGATCGGAAATCATTTGTGAATTTCGCATATATTCATTTTTCTTACTGTCAAAAAATTTTTATTGTGAATTTGGTTTTTATATTTTCATTAACTGATATTGCTGATAATGTTTTCATGCTGCTGCAGAGTTAAATCAAAATTTACGTTTGTTAAAATAGAAAATAGATTCTAATAAATTAACGTTGGTAAACAATAAACAGAATAAACTATAAGATTGTCATAGTTTAATCGGCTTTTCCACTATTACTTAAATCTTGTCGCGTAACCCGTCATCTTAATAATGTACCACCAGGGGTATATGCGTAACTCATTTTGAGAAACCTTGTTACGTACCAATTGTACACTTTACTGGGAAATGTCACACTAAAATAGTATTTTTCACGTTTATCCGTGGCACTAAATTTCAACTAAATTTATAAAATATAACTATATGTATAAAATTCGAGAAAGTTAAGTGTCTCTTGTTTGTTTTTTCATATATCGTAGCAATAAAATGAAGGCAACTAGCTACATGCTATATATATATTCCAGAAAGAGTTACTTTATATCAATAGATACAGGTGCCGACTAACGACATGGCAGGAGCCAAATAAGCGGCACATACGATTCATATGTCACTTAACGTGAATATCTCCAGGAAATAACAAAACAACGTAAATAAATAATCCTACTGCCGCCCGCATTCTGCTAACCAACACCTAACGCTGTCCCCTATTTCTGCCACATTGCAATAAAAATAATATAATACGCCAAATGTCAAATAGAATTCATAAATCATTTTAGGTACTATTATAGAAATGTCACAGATTTCTCACAATATATGTATGTATGATATAATAGGTAGAAAAGTGGGTGCCACTATAATACGCGGTGTACACTGATGTTTTGTTTCGAAAATTCACATTATTGTAAAAATACCACTGTCGCAGCATCTTGCATAATATAGCGAATCTCCAAAAAGGATAGTTAATTTTGGCGCTTTTGGGTTATCAAGACTCTTTCGGACTTATATATAACATAATCTACATATGCTTATTTTCCAGGCAAAATTTCTATTTATTCTGGGCGCTTTTTGGGTATGTAGAACCCTGGGGAGTAATTTTAGTTTAACGTTAACTTTTCCCGAAATTCCAATTTGGGTAAGAAAATAGAATAGAATAATTTGGAAAGACAAAAATATTTAAGAAAAATCCACCTAGGATATTTTAGCTCTCTAATACTGAAAGTATTTCCAAAACCCATGTATTTTATTTTTGGCTTTTTTAGATCTGCAATCTCATATAACGTCACCTGTATTCACCTAAAATAGTTTAGTTTTTTAAAGGTGAAAGAATTTTTAAAGTCGGTTGGGTAGTTTATTTTTGGTGTTTTTTTGGGACGCTAGGACTCTGAAGGACTTCGTATAACGTAACCTATAGCAACCAAAAGTAATTTGACTCTCTAGTAGTGAACAAAATTTCAAAATCGGTCGGTTAATTTATTTTTGGGGCTTTTAGAAACCCGGGACTTTGGCGGACCTGATGTAACATAATCTTTGTCCATCTAAAATAGTTTAGTTCTCTAACAGTGAAAAAAATTTGGGTAGTTAATTTTTGGTGCTTTTGGATCCCTAGAATCCTGGTGGACCTTATATAAGATAACATATCTTGAATATTTTTAATTTTTCTCGAAAACTTATGCATATAGAAAAAAATTTAAAAAACTTCTTTTTGTATCTTTTCCGCTCTTTTTGATATGAGTGAAAAATTTTAGGATTTTGTCAGTTTTTTGCAAAAAAAAGACTAAAAATGACGGAAAAGAACCACAAATCTGGGTTTGATAAACCGAACGTGCCAGATTAATGAATTCTCAACTTTACCCTATCTCCCTAGTACTCTATTACCCAAACACAGGTACATAATTGTGGATTCGTATATAATAGGTATATTAGTATGTCGGTAGACCGCTTATTATAGCAACACCGAGGAATATATGAATACAAGGTAATATAGGTGAGTACATAGTACGTTTACGTTAAAAGTGTCTAGTGCCTAATTTAATATCTTTCGTTTGTAATTTAATAATAATAAAAATAAATTTCCTCATCCATTTTACTAACTGTCAGGCTACTAAATAATTTATATAGTGAATCACAAGTTTAACTAAATTGGATTGGACAGTAGATTTAGAAGTTAGGCCGGGTGCACATTGAAACGCAGTTAACGCAGGCAGGGCAGCGCAGTTTCTGTGGCTTGTGTTGTAGGACGGGACAACGCGAATTGAAACGCAGAGCTGAGCAGAGCAGCACTGCGTAGCACGAGACCGATGTGGCACTTGTGAATGTGACACAGAAACTGTGCAATGCTACGCGACATTGTAACACGTTCTCGAGTTTTAGTTGGTTTTATTTCGCCGAAATGAAAAGAACTGAAAAAATTGAAGAAAAATAGTGCTGCTCTGCTCTGCTTTTAAATTCGTGCTATCTCGTTCTACAAAAAGAATCACAGAAACTGCGCTGCCCTGCCTGCGTTAACTGCGCCTCAATGTGCACTCGGCCACACAGTTTATTTCTCTTGCATTCTTGCTCTGCTCTGCTCTGCCCTGCTCTGCGTTTACTGCGTGACACAGCTCAATGTGCGCCTGGCCTTACAGGTTGTTTCAAGCGACCATTTTGAATGTCAAATGGACGTCAAATGCACGCATATTACCGTAATAGACTTTCAACGTGACATCATCTATCCGATTATCAGTCAATTGTCCCAACCCACCACGGTCGCGTACTTCAACTTATAAACACGACAATCCTATAATGGACCGGTTATCAAAGAATTGCGCAGTACGTATTTACTCGTATGTTAAAATTTTGTCAGTTTGGGCTTATCCTGTAATTCAGTATGATTCATTATTGCTTTCGAAGGCTGAGTACTAAATAAATTATTATCTCTTTATTAAAACGTTTTTAATATTTTAATTATTGTCTGTATACTATTATTTCAGAAACTACAAAAATGTTTTGGTAATATTAAAAACTTAAATTTACCATTGAAATCAAATATGTATTGCAGTATTTGTTTCAAAATATGTTATTTGTTTGAATTGTATCCAAATTTTGTTACTATTCTGAAAATTATATAAACTTTGCCAGTTAAACTGTTGTCATCGTATCTACAGAAAGATCTTTTTCAAAACTGAAGACAATAAAATATTATTTCGGGCTTATCGTTACTCATGTTCGATTGATTTCATCGGTAATATTATTTATGAAATTTCTATATCAAAAGTAACGAGATCACGGCAGTTTTATACCAAAAATAGTAAGCTTATAGCGGTTCTACCAAAAGTAGTAAGGTCGCAGCAGTTCTGTACCAAAAGTAGTAAGGTCGCAGCAATTCTGTATCAAAGTAGAAAGGTTACAGCTGTTTTATATCAAAAGTATTAAGGTTACAGCTGTTTTATATCAAAAGTATTAAGGTTACAGTGGTTCCATATTATATAGTAAGATGACGGTGGTTCTGAGTACATCTCAAAATTATTTATAAAAAAAGATTATATACAATGAGAAGATATAGACTGTGGAATGCATTCATTTGTACACCATTTTATAATTATTAGAAGTAGGTACGGGAATTCCAAGATTGTTGCTGGTTGACTTTCCATATAAAAAAAAGCACGCATTACACACTGCCACAATGAGGTTGTGGAAATGAATGTATTCATAGTCCCATATATTCTGGATCTCCTATCCCGAAACGAATTTGAAATGAATAATTATTGTACTTAAATAAAAAAGAGGGATATTCACGACTACTGATTTTTGTGACCACTGACGTTGAATAATTTGTTTAGCGGACGCTATCTTGGAATGGATTTATGACATACATATTGTTTATTATGCCGAAATAAATATTTGTGCAAAAAATCGCTTCACTAGAATCTAGTTAGAGATTTTAACTTTTTCATATCTATGGTAAACTGGTTGGACTACAGAAAACACTTTTACAATTCGTTAGTAATGTATTCAGAATTAGTTCAGGACACTGATGGACGATCCTAAAATCACCACCATGGCTTTAAGAGTACAAAAGAATAATTAATTAATCCGACAATCTATAACGTAGATATACGAGTTAGATTTTATTTTCCACAATAGTATTCAGGAAGACGTGTCGTCAGAGTGATAATTTTAAAATATTCTGTCGTGGTTACTATAACTACCACCTACGTTAACCAGAAACACTGAGGAAAGAATCGACTAGCGAGAATGCTGTGTATTACAATTACATTAAGAAATTGAAGCAAAAAAATTGACTGATATGATTACTTTAATGACGGTCAAACTATTAATTTAATGGTTTATCTAATATTTATAAACAAGTCTCCGTGGTTACAAGTTGGGTTTAGTAAAATGGAGTCATACTATACAATTTAATGCCTGCGGTATCTCTAGGAAACATATGTTAATATGTTCGATTCAGTACTCAGTAACCAGGAAGGATGTCCACTTGCGAAAACATTAAAATACTTAATAAGTGTCTCTGTGTACTGAAATCTTGAAACATATTTATACTACATAATACTTTTAAGAAAATATCCGATATGTTTTGTTTGAGACAATAAAGTAGTTACGTGTACCACGTAAGATGGGAGTAATTGTGATGTAAAACTTTGTATACGACAGCGGAGCTATCACGTGAAAGATGACAGAGCAGAAATATTGCAGACGTTAACTTGTACGCGGGTATCTGGTGAAGGTATGATAAAAGTACATTACATACGGCGTATATGTATAGAACAACGGGGTATAGATGTTCTATTCCAGTCACCGTACTGTGTACCTTATGTTGCTCCATTTCTCAAATATATAAAAATTGGAGACACCTACGTAAAAAGTTGGCTTGTCATATATTATGTTCTGTTAACTCGAAAAATGTAAGAATTTAGATGACAGAGAAGCGTGCATTATACTTTTTGCCAGTTAATATGCACATTTTATTTTTTACTTTTAAAGTACAATGAGGAATGAGCAATGAGTAATGAGCAAAACATCAAAATTATTACAAAATTATCTGTGGACAGTGAACACATAGGAATTCCTTATGATTTGTTTTCTATTTGCATCTTTAAGGAGCTACTCATAATTATGTACGCAAAAAGGAGAAGAGAGCAACTATCTAAAGTGATAAGTAACGAAGCCGCGTGACGTAACAAACATGATGTGACGCGAATATTTAAAGTTGAGTATCCCAAAAGGAACTGAGGGAAAAATTATGAAATTAATACAGGTTACACCTTTTTATGATATAGACCTACAATACTTTTGTGATAACTTTTCACTCAGTCTCTTTTGAGATATTTAACTTTAAATATCGCCAAAATACGAGTTTGGCCATTTTTGAATAATCATATAAAAAAAGCACAAAGTTTTCAAGCTGGCAACTTCTTGAGCTAGTAGTCCTACACCAAGTCTATACAAAAAAAAATTTAGGCGAGTTTTTATCCCTTTTAATAATTTTGCAGTTGTAGAAGTCCCGTTTTAGGTTAATTTTTACTTTATATTTGTTTTGTTTTTTTTTTCAACTCCCCTTACTATTTAGGTATTATTATTATATAAGAACAAAAAATCTAGAGCATACACGGAAAGAAAATTCATATAAAAGTTACTGTGCTCAGCACTACAATCGACGTGTAAAAGGCGAACATATTCAATTTTGTACGGTAAAAATATAAAAATTATAATTAATCATACACGGAGAGAAAAATCCTATAATTTTTGTAGAGAAAATTTCAGAAAAATTACTATGCTCCCCTATAATCCGTGCGCGATCGACGACCAAAATAAAAAATATGTGCTAGCATGGTAAAATTTAATGTGGTGCTAACACAACTTTTATCACACTCTTATGCATGTATATTATAGTTTAATTCTTGTTGTCGTACTCTTTCATTTGCGCATCTGACTCGCGACCTTATATTGGTTGCACATAACCTGTAAAAACATGTATACAAAAATGATGGCCAACAATATAATTCTAATACATATACTAAAGATAGGTAAATAACAAAAATATGAATTAAACGATGACAACATCCTAAGAGAGTGTAAAAGCAACTGACAAGTAGCTGCATCAAGGGGCCTGGTGCGAGCTGTCTGACAAAGTTTCTTCCACAGTCCACACCTATATGGTTCGCATGTAACCCATGTAACTCGCTGATTGAGGTACATTTCATTAGAGCGATCCCAACACAACCAACCTTCTTTCTGTTTTTTTCTTTCTATTATTAGCATGTTAGCATGGAAATTTTTTTAATAAACACAATTAAAAATTATTTTTTTGTCCTTAATGGAACTTTTTACTGTGCTGTTTTACAAATTTTACGGAGATAATATTACGAAAAGAACATTCCATCCTTTAAATTTTTTATGATTAATTATAATCTTTATATTTTTACCTTACAGAATTTAATATGTTCGTCCTTTACACGTCGATTGTAGTGCTGAGCACAGTAATTTTTATAGGAATTTTCTCTCCGTGTAGAAAATTTAAAGGATAGAATATTGTTTCCGTAATATTAATTCCGTAAAATTTGTAAAACAGCACAGTAAAAAGTTCCATTGCCGACAAAAAAATATTTTTTAATTGTTTTTCTTACAAAAATTACCATGCTGTATTATAATATTTGAAATGCTATCTGCTAATAGTAGAAAGAAAAAAATAGAAAGAAGGTTGTGTTTGTTGTGAAAGCGTTCACAGCGGTTGAAATGTACCTCACTCATAGCAAGTCACATACCCAACCATAGGTTTGGACGACCAACTTGGTCGGACGGGTCAGACCAAGCACCTTGATCCATTAGACTGTGTTACAAGCAGCAAGCAGTATTCATTACACTGTGTTAGAGGACGGGGATGTCACCGTTTAATTCATCATTTTATTACTTCACTATCTTTAGTATTATAATATATTGTTGGCAATCATTTTTGTATGCATCATAAAGTTCTTACAGGTTCGAAGTTTTTTCAGGTACCGCCCAAGCAACATAAGGTTGCGGGTCAGATGCGCAAATGAAAGAGTACGACAACAAGAATTAAACTATAACATATATGCATAAGAGTGTGATAAAAGTTGTGTTAGCACATTAAATTTTACCATGCTAGCACATATTTTTTATTTTGGTCGTCGATCGCGCACGCATTATAAGAGAGCATGGTAATTTTTCTGAAATTTTATCTACAAAAATTATATGATTTTTCTCTCCGTGTATCATTCTGATAATTTTGGTTTTTAGTTTGTCTTGATATCTGTAAAATTAATAAAGTTAGATACATTCGCGTAAAATTTATTTTCAGTCAAAAAACACTTCCAAAGCAAACTTGAAAATTTTTTTAACCCTCGTCTCGTTTTGCACTCACCTATTATTGGTGAATAACTGATAAAAAAATTAGGAAAATCAAAAATGTTTAATAATATGGCTAATGGTTCATTTCTAATGTACTGACTCATTTTTATTTAAGTACAATTATAATAGACGAAGCTTCTTGTCCTTGAATGCAGATATAAATAGTCTTAGCATAATTCTTTCAATCCCTTAATTTATACCTATTCAACCACAAAGACGTACACACGGTTGATATAAATGTTTTACTTATTATGACGGTTTTGTAAAGTATTTTATCGATGATGTTGGTTGCATGATTACCTGTTTTCTTCTTCTGTACGACAACAGCGTCGTCATAACATCAAAGTCGTCTTGTACCTTTCTACGTGGGTGTGTACAGCATCACCACCATCACCCACTATGTAATAGTGAACAACAAATTCGCCAATAAACTTAACAAAGCGACATGACAAACGGCGAGAGACTTAATGTGTATAAGTGTGTATAGAGGTATGTACATAATATTATATTAAAAGAGCATGATGTTGTTTATGCTTCGCTTTATATGTAACAGAGTGTTTCTATCCAATAAGGCCATACAAAGACAAAAATATAATACTAGAAAAAAATCTTATAAATGCTGGCTGCTGGAACTACAGAACAGAATTTTATCAAAAATTCTTCAGCTTTTTAATTTGGTCCCTATTCGGTGACACTGATGGATAATTTTGACTACATGAACATTTAAATTTGATATTCTGAAATTCTGTACAAGATCAGTTCCTTACAGCGCATAACTTCGCTCGCTCAATGACTCTGAAGTACAGCTATATTCAAAGGCTAAGAGACCTTTCGATAGATACCCATATTGCTAATTTTAGGTACTCTTTACGCTCCTTTCACATTGTACGGTTTTCGCCGTACGGTAAAAAACCGTACGACTTTTTGCCGTGATGTAGTTGCTTTCACATTGCACGGTTTTTTGCCGTGTTAAACTGAATATCTTCATTTGATTTGCAACATCATACAAGTAACAAGTGTGATTAAAGTTAATTCTATAAGTCAGAGGAAATATAAAGTAGGATTCTTTATTAGCGCACGCTTTGAAGACCTGAAAAATGACGAAAATAAATTTTTTAACTATTTTCAGACGTTTACAAGCTCCTTTGATTAATTTCTTGGCAAACTTAACGTAAAAACACACAATTTGGAAATTACATACAATCTATTAAAATGCTTGTTACCATATTCAACATTAGTTTCATCCATTTCACAAATAAAATTAATAATTAACATAAAATTCAACAAAATAATGTTACTGCCGTACGTTAAAAAACCGTCAAATGTGAAGGCATCAATTTAATTACATATACTACTGAGTTAAAAACGCCGTACGGCAACCGTCAAGTGTAGTGGCAAGAGACGGCTGCTACACGGCACGACAAGGGCATTTTGCCGTGACCGTGTAATGTGAAAGGTCCAATGCTCTTCTTCACTCCACTAAAAAAAGTTTTTTGCCGTACGGTAAAAACCGTATAATGTGAAAGGAGCGTTAATCTCCGATCCTTTTTGTGGTCCCATTTGGAGAGTACATTTCCAAACTCGCACGAGGAGTTCTTTTCTCGGAGAACGTTTCAGAATCTCAATAATATTTGCGTAAACTTTAGTTAACCCCTTTAGGACTATTGACGAGCTCAGCTCGTCATACTAATTTTTAGAAAAAATTCAACTGAAGAGTGTGCATTGCTCATATCGGTAACTGGAGGCTGTATAGTAAAGAGCGGTCATATTGTAAATAAATTAAGCAAAACGTACCATACCTGCAATTATATTTATAGAGATATTAAATTTTTTATCTAAAATATTGGAATATACGGCGGTACTAAACGAGTTAAGATTCGTCCAATCATTTATTTTGGACGTTGTTACCATTCTACGATTCCGTTGTTCCTATTTTACGATTTTGCATGCACAGTAATTTTTGCATCAGTACTCCGATTATAATGAAATTTATCGGAGACCATACATGGACTAACCCCCAAATTTGAGCGAAGTGGGACTAGTAATAAGTAAGATATCGGCATTTGATGGAATGTCACGGTAGCACCGTAGCTATCGTTACTTCAATTACGATGAAATTTGTAAGCGACCCCCTAGGAACCAAACCGCATAATTTCTGAAAGTTTTATTAAAAAAAATCTAATAGTTCGGACATTATGCCACTTGGTGAAATATTCGAGAATACAGATGGATCGAAAGACAGATACGAAACTACAATTGTTCAGAAAGCTCTAAAACGTAAAATTAGCGTGCAAATTTTCATTTTGGAAGGTATAAATTTCTTATATTTCAAAAATGATCACAATGCTTCCGCTACTTTAGTAGTCTCGGAAGCAATATTACAGGCACCATGAAATTTTAATTTATCTAATATAAAATGTGGTTTGGGAAAGTTTTTCTTCAATAGGTAAAGTTGTATAGTTCGACGTTTTATTAATTTTTTCTTTTCTTTAAAATTTGTATCTCCTTAGTAACCTAAGATACACCGTAGGTATTATAACGACAGTACAAAGTTATAGAGACTATTCATTCAACTTGGAGTGTTCGAATTGTGTGAACATCTTCTCTCTGGCACAAGAAGTCATGAGAAACTTACATAAGTAACTTATTTTGCGGTGAAATAGAATTGTGAAGTTGGCATTTTGTTGGTATTGTTAGTATATGTATGTACCTATCATGTATGAATGTTATGTCTATACAGACAGACAGATAGACAGACAGACAAAAAGATAGATAGTATATGTACGACATATATCAAACATTTTGTTGACAATGTTTTGTTGTGTCTACCATTAGAATACATACCTATTTAGTTTGTATTTTAGTGAATGAATTCATTTGATATGTTTTTGTAGTCACGATAATGAATCAGTTGATTTCCGTCATCAATTCATGTATGACGTATATAAATGTCACGATGATAAGGCAAGTAAAAATTTCATCGGAAATTAGGCAAATAAGTTTTTTTTTTGTTCAGTAAAAATATTTAAGATACAATTAGCTTAAAAGATACAATTAGCTCAAGTAGAAAACTCAAAAATCACCTGCAGTGGGCAGCTGCAGTGAGAATATCTGTTTATTATGTCGTGTATATTAGACTTAAACGTGCATTTAAACATGGACTCATAATTTTTACACTACCCGATCAATGTATTATTACAGAGCTTATGTTTACAACAACAAATAAGTAATTTTAATAATATGTAAATAATCTTCACAACTTGGAGACAAGAACAAAATTTTGAAAATTATAATTAGTGAAGAAATGTTAGAAGAAGTATGTTCCTCTGAAGTTGGAGGAAACAAAAATTCAAAAATTTACATTCTCGTTATTCTATTGCTGAAATATTAAGTTGGTTACATTATTGATCAATCAGTCTCAAGTCCAAATACTCTACAATTCTAAGAAATTATAGGATATGCAAACTTTCGTGTATTCTTTTACGTTAATTATAAAATTATTAAAAAATATTTTTTTGCTTCTGACAGTTATACCTAATCAAAGATTATCTTTGGTGTGTAGGTATATCTTTAAATTCTTGTCTTCGCTTAAGGTATAACTAAAAAACTTCAAAAAATATTTTCAATTCTCTTGATTTGCGAGACAATATAACAGTACCTTAGACAATTCCAGGATAAATAATAAATTCTAGTCTTCATATTTTTGTACCTATTCATATTTCTTACCTAACGATCCTATACCAAAAGTAGTAAGATTACAGCAATTCTATATCGAAAGTAGTAAGGTCACAATAATTCTGTACCAAAAAAAGTAGTAAGGTTCTACATCAAAAGTAGTAAAGTTACAACGACTCTATACCAAAAGCAGTAAGGTTACAGAAGTTCTATACCAAAAGTAGTAAAGACTAAAGATACAGTGGTTTTATGCGAAAAGATTTCGAGAATGGAATAAAAATCACATACGAATATTACGCGTTTTTTTTATTACAGTTGTAACTTTATAAGAATCGAGAACAACGGTGTATTTCATTCAAATAATTTATTTTTAATTTAAAATTTGTATATATTGAAAGCATATTATTTCGATAACTTTGTTGAACAGCCGCAGTTCCATAAGGGTATTATTATTCGTTCAGAAAAATTCGTTTCCATGCAGGTAATTTTACCACTGACTGTACGAATTTGTGCAGTGTAAAATAAATTATTTATTATATTTTTGTACGAAATTTGTTTCAAAGCTTCGCAAGTTAACTTTACACTGGGTTCCGGTTTTGACCGGGCCGACTAGCTCTGCGTTAACTGCATTTGGTATCTGAGGAAATCTGGATTTATTGCCACTGCGCAACGAATTTTCGGAGGCATATACATATATTCTTGTCAAAGTTGATTTAAATCAGTGCATGCAAAGGGTATATTTTCAAAAAATAAAACAGCAAATTGAAGATTTTAACATTTTGATGCTGTCTCTACCGCACACAGAATTCACGAAAATTATTTTTAAATTTTTACATACACTTAAAAAAGAAGAGACTCATTAAAACTTCCGTAAATATAGTATTAGTTGTCTTATTATTATGTATTATATTATGTCTTACGGAAAATATTTAAGGAAAAAAGATATAAATATAAAAGTTTAAGGTGACAGTATAGTATATTTTTTTAGTATAGAAATGACGTCACTATCGTCTCTTTTCAATTTATGATGCTGGCTGTCCTTTAGAAAAATTAAACGATACTGATCCTTAAAATAGTACATAAATTAAGTTTATTTTCATTTTTTGGTTTTCTTACTTATTTCAATTGACAAATTATATAAGAATTCACTTACGGATTTGTGTATACGAATAAAAGTTAGAAAGAGATAACATACCATTAAATTAGGTATTACTAAATAATCTTTACCAACAATTTTTTATTTGATCCACCCACTTCAATTCATATTTTTATGATACCTTACTATGTGGTACCGTACTACCTAGGTATCATAAAAATATGAATTGAAGTGGGTGGATCAAATAAAAAATTGTTGGTAAAATTATTTAATAATACCTAATTTAATAGTATGTTATCTCCTTCTAACATTCATTCAGTATACACAAATCCGTAAATTAAATCTTATATAATTTGTCAATTGAAATAAGTGAGAAAACCAAAAAATGAAAATAAACCTAATTTATGTACTATTTTAAGGATCAGTATCGTTTAATTTTTTTAAAGGACAGCCAGCATCATAAATTGAAAAGAGACGATAGTGACGTCATTTCTAAACTAAATAAATATACTATATCTCTTATTCTTTTTTACATGTACATATACAATGAATCTTAGAAGGATGTGAAATTTAATACATATATTATGTGGTATTCTTCTACACAATAGTCCTTCACAGCATGATAGACTGATAGTTTTAGTTTAAGAATTCCATATTTTTGATTTTTGTAATATTTAAGTGTTAGCTCGACCAGTACGGTCTCCCGTATCATTGCTCGCAATACTTGTGGAATTATAAAATAATTATATTATTGTATTTGACATAAAAAGAAAAGGTGAAACTCATATGAAATTATTTTTGTAGAAATCCAGTATCTACTTAACTAAATATTACTAGTCAGAAATTATGAACCACTTAAGTTTGAATTTGAGTTAAGTAGTGCAATGAAATTCTACAATCACTATGAGGCATGATACGCTTGCCCGCACTGGTCGGGTGAAGCTTTACTTGACTGAAAATAAATCGTTTATTATCAATGCCAAAGATAGCAATGGCAAAACATATAACAGAAACAAAATGCACTTGCCTAGTAAAAAGAAGTTTAATATTGTGTATGCAATTTTTATTATTCTGTAGTTTGAATATGCATCAAATCAAAGTCGAAATTTTTTTTAGCAAAAAAAGCCAATGAACAAAACCATTTTTAAGAAAGTTGTTGAAAACAAAATTGTTTCAAATTAAAATTTCTATAAATTATATATTTAATAAAATTTGTCGAAATTTTGCCCCTATGATTCCTCCCAGGGCAAAATGTTTCTATTTCAAGTCACCTCCAGCCACTGTGACGCCAATCTAAGAAAAATCGACTGCCGTCTAGATGTATTCTACGACTCCCACCTTGCTAGAAAATTTAAAAAATTTTTCATTTCTATAATAAGAAACTTAGGATCTTTTCACAAAAAAAAAAAAAAAAAAAAAATGAAAATTTTCTAAATAACGTGACTTGGAAAAAAATTTTACCCTTTAAATTCCCGAAACTTTCTACTATACTTTTTTTTAAAAATTTCATAAAGAGTTTCTATTTTTATAGACAAGGTGCCGAAAAATTAAAAAATCGAGGGAAATATATGTGCTATGGTATAAATTTTCAAAATTATCAAAATTAAAATATTACAATTATGGGCCCCTACAATTATATAACACTGTCTACTTATGTATTTATAAAAAGTATTGCATGTATTTTTATAACGTTTTTGTCAACAAGGCAATCATTCAAGGTTCATTATTATATTTTTACTCAATTGTCACATTTGTTTGAAGTTTAGACAGAAAATAAAAAGACAGAAAAAAAAAGAATGTTTAAATATATCGGTTCCAATTTCAATTATATTTGGTATATACGAAAATAAAGAGAAAACATTTTTTTAAATATAAATAGATCATAAAAATGCCCAAAAATGTTAAGTTTACTTTTCTATTTACGCGGTAATGGGTAGCTCGAGAGTAATTTTTATTTCAAAATTACATTCTTAAAACATATAAAATATGTTATTAGGAATCAGATTTTTTTTAAATTTTCCAATCGTTGGTAAATCACACTGAAACTAAGGCTATATTTGATGCTTTTGAAACTTGTTTTTCATCCACTTAAAAATGAAAATTTAAAACTCTACTTCCTAATAACATTTTTTATAACCATTGTCTTTATTTATTCACTGAAAATTTGAAGTTCATACGTTAATTCTACGCCGAGAAAATAGAAAAGTAAAATCGCCTATTTTTGATTTTTTTTTCATGGGTAATGTATACTTTTAAATTAAAAATGGATATACATTTTTTTTTATGAAAGACAAATTATTATACATACATATATTACATTACACAGATCATTTCAAAAATTGAATATCCCAGTAAAACCCATAAATAAGATTTAATTTCTAGTCTAGTATAATAAAAATAATAAAACAAACACTGCTGTAATAACGAAAATTATTTTCACATCCGTTTTAGTTAAATTTCGCTTGTAGGAAAATGAAAATTTATGTCAAAGTTACACGTTAAATAAATATTGAACATATGCACAATCTTACTTTTGGTACTTATAAGCTCCAACCGTGTTAGAGCTAGAGCATTGGCTGTTGGAAATTGAATAAGTCTATCTATAATAGAGCCAATGTAACTTCAGTGTATGTACTTGCTGGATGAAATTCAAGAAAATCAACAGCACTCAGTTGTGTTGATATAACAAGCTACATAAGCCAAACATGGCGTTGATTCGTATATGGATGTTGTTTAAATGTTAAAAGCAGTTGTTTTGTTTACATATAAAACAAATATATGAGCTTTATACCACATTAATACATAATATTGCAATCAAATTGTACAGGGCCGTACACTTTACGTCATAAAACACAAAAATTTTGTATGAAAAGAAAAATATAGCAACAATTCGATGCTATATTTTTCTTTCTGACGTGGTTAACAATTTCAAACATAACATCATTATTTTACCTCCAATTACAACTAACTCCTGATCTCTCCAACACAAATTTGGTAATTTTTCTTAAAAACTTTTGAATAACTCTATACATGCGACCTTGAAACTAGTCGGCGTTTTTCTTCTTGTTTACTTTTTTCTTAAAATTTAGAGAATATCTGGAAGATCAAACCATACGCTTTGCTTTATCTTAGCTTAATGCGACTTCTAACAGTAATAACAGTAAACGATTCAACATTTTCAATTCGAATTAAAGGGTAATATCACATCGTATTCATAAATTCATACAGTTTTTCAAATTTATTTAACAAAAAAATGAATGGGTTAATTGATATTCTGTTTTCTACACGTGAAAGTACCCGTTTTAAAGATAAAATAGTATATTATACACTAAGGCTGACGAGCACCTAATCAGAGAAATTTACTACTTTAGTTTTGTAAACTACTTTAGTTAGAACTAAAGAAGTATTATACTACTGTAGTATTTTACTACATTAGTTTTACTCGGAGAGCTCATTCACAAGATACTTCTTTAGTTTCAACTACTTTAGTTTTCTCCAAATACTCTTCTAGTTATTAGAAATGTGTGATGTAACATAAAAATTTTATCAGAAAAAGATAAAAATAATGATTTGGATGGGATCCATTATAAACAAAAAATCTTCAGAGAACAAATTTTTAGTTTGTTAGATTCCTTTTTTCTAAAAATTTTGAAAATTAGTAAAAAAAATTTTATCTTTTTCATTTTTCCTATATGATGCGCATACCAGCCCCCCCTCCCAAATAAAAAGCTTGATTGTATACACCCTTGTCTTTTCTATCTTGACCAGTTGGTACTATAGACTTACAAGTAAAGGTCCCGAGGCCGGACCTATCGATTTTGATGAAACTTAAATATGTTGTAGAACACTAAAAACTAAGGGACACGTATTTTTTTTTATCTGCGGAAAAACGGTTTGAAGGGGTGAAATCGCCCTCCAAAAATTGGGGTAAAAATTTAATTTTTCAAATATCTCGAAAACAGTAAGAGATAGAGTAAAAGTTTAAATTGGCGATATTGCTCTTTTTTAAAGACCTATCTATTGATATGCAATTTGTTCATATTGCATCAACAGGGGTGGTTGGGAGTTAAAATTTGGGGGTTAATTTTGCAAAAAGGGGGTGAAAAATAAACAATATAAAAATTTTGTTTACAGATTTGAAATCTACGTCAAAACATCTAATTGACATGTTTTTGCTCAATGCCCTAATATTAGGTCTAGGGGTAGTTAACTAAAGGGTGACTATGTCGAATAGTCGTACTATTTGGGTATTTCAAGAAGTTCTTCTTCATGGAAAATAGTTTAAGACAATTAGAATAACGTAGAAATGGAATTCTCGAATTCAAAATTGAGTTTAAGCAACATTGGAGAGGGGGTGAGTCGCCCTCTTAAATTACATACTAGTTTATATACACTAATTTTGGCTATTAACACACTGATAGTGGGTAAAATAATGTCATAAGAAGTGGTTCTGAAGTTGTATCATATGTAAGGTCTTTACATACACTAATTTTTTCATACACTAATTAGGCATTTACATACACTAATTTTTTCAATTAACACACCGATAGGGGGTAATAATGTATGTATGTAATTTAAGAGGGTGACTCACCCCCTCTCCAATGTTGCTCAAACTCAATTTTGAATTCGAGAATTTCATTTCTACGTTATTCTAATTGTCTTAAGCTATTTTCCATGAAGAAGAACTTCTTGAAATACCCAAATAGTACGACTATTCGACATAGTCACCCTCTAGTTAACTACCCCTAGACTTAATATTAGGGCATTGAGCAAAAACAAGTCAATTAGATTTTTTGACGTAGATTTCAAATCTGTAAACAAAATTTCTATATTGTCTATTTTTCACCCCCTTTTTGCAAAATTAACCCCCAAATTTTAACCCCCAACCACCCCTGTTGATGTAATATGAACAAGTTGCATATCAATAGATAGCTCTTTGAAAAAGAGCAGTATCGCCAATTTAAACTTTTGCTCTATCTCTTACTGTTTTCGAAATATTTGAAAAATTAAATTTTTACCCCAATTTTTGGAGGGCGATTTCACCCCTTCAAACCGTTTTTCCGCAGATAAAAAAAAATACGTGTCCCTTAGTTTTTAGTGTTCTACAATATTTAAGTTTCATCGAAATCGATAGGTCCGGCCTCGGGACCTTTACTTGTTAGACGTATTATCTTCATTAAAAACACCATCCATATTGTCAAAATACAGGCAACACCGATTACTCGGTGCAGTAATAGGGAAAACACGGACGAACAAATCAAAATCATGGTTAATCCAAAATTAAACTGAAAAAAAAATTTAGTCATAAAAAAGTTAATTAAAAAAATCAAAAACCAGACTGCGTAAAAAGCAAACTAAAACGGTGGAAACAAGATGAAATAGAGAAAAATAAAAGTAAATAAATAATAATTGTACGAAGTTAAACAGAAATGTCTGATGCTTCTCACTGCTTTACTTTTTAATCATTTTTCTTTTTCTCTACTTGAATTTAATTGTTTAAAAATTATTTAGAAAAAAAAATATATAGGTACGCATGCAGCGGCTGGGTTTTCACATTTAGCCTAGTTAATTTGCCCCCAAATAATCGGAAACTGACTGTAATATTTAATATCATTTTATTATCATATTACAACATCTAATTGAGAACCCCAAAAAATGTTCAATTACGAAAATAAGCCGAACAGAAGGTACAAAAATGCAGGTCACCAATGTTTTTTTAAAGATACTCTTTTACATACTCCTGTATACTCGTATTCTGGCTTTGTTTATTCTCTTACTTACTACTTTAGTATTATACTCCAGAGTGGTGCACACCAACAATTGTTTACTCCTAAGAGAATATTTTCAATACTTCTTTAGTAAAATACTCCACAACTGAAAATACTATATTAGAGAATATAGAAAGTAATAATTGAAATCCTCAATTTTGCACTATTTTAGTAAAATACTAAGTTAGTTACCAAATCTCCTGGTTGGTGCTCGTCAGCCTTAAAAGGACTAAAGTGTGACTTTTAATCCCGGGTGTGAAGTTTGCTGTTAGAGGGTTTTTAAAGGGGCACAAGGTGATTCACCAAGGGATATGCTGAACCGTATTCAGATTATTGGCAATTTCTAAAAACAATTTTTATGTTTTGTATATTTGTATTTTGATTAGAAATTTTGTTGATAGTGTTGTTATTTTTGACCGTTTATGTACATTTATACGTATTATTATGGTTTGTTTCTATTCATATGTCTAGTAAGTAGTAATAAGGTAATATTATGATTTAACTCTGTGTAATTGTACACTAACTGCAATTCTGAATTCGATTGTTCGAGGTGGTTTGAGTAGTGAGAAAGTATATCTACATTTTTTGTTTTCAATATGTTCGTGAGTTATGAACATTACATGCAAATTCACTTATACAAATACTAATAATTCACTAACATTACATCTAAATATAAATTTTTTAAATTCATTATATTCTATTTTTTTTTTAAATACCAGAAATATATATATATATACAATGGCATCTTGTTGTCTAAGATTTGATCGGGGTAAACATATCGAGCCATTACCGCCATTTTAGCGTAACCGAAAAATATCAAATTTTACAGGAGACGGATTTTTTAAAGATTTGTATGACGCTTGCGATATTTCTGCTGTCTTAATTTTATTACGCCTGAGCGTATTATTCCTATTATTTTATTAACCTGACGATAAAGATGGTTACTGTCGGTTACGCTAAAATGTGAAAATGTGTTGTATTAACGATAAACTAAGCAGTTGCTATATATAACTCGTTAATTAAGGGGTGTAACGACGGAGGTACGGACCTTTTCTGTAGGGGGTAAATTGATGTTATTGGTAGCGTTGAAAACCCTACAGAAAGGTCGGGGTTCGAACTACTGATCACTACGGTAGACTTGCGGGAAATTTAAGGGTATTCACCTTTCACTCAATAAAATAATGGTTTCAATTTGACAATTTTATTAACAAACAAATAAATAAAAGACACAAGAAACAAAATAGGAACATTAATGACATAAAATACAATAAAACCAAATAGGAATTGTTCCCCAAACAGACAGGTAAACATTTATAAACAAAAGTTAAAATAACAGCAAAAGAATCAGGACTTACCTGGACACAAGCTATTCCCGTTGTTTAATTACAAGTCCTTGTTATTGGCCACCAAAACAAACTTCCCAATTACGACCAATAGAGCATGTTAAATTACCCTGAGTAGCCCATCCCCCTGCTAGCAACTAGCCTCTAGCTCTAATGCTCTTTACCGCTCCATACTTGACTTGCCTTCTCCCCGACTACCCCGACTACTCGACTTCGACTACACTTTTACGACTGCCATCCGACTAATGTCCTCTTCGACTACCCTCTTTGATTATCATTTTACAATCTTTTTATATTAATCGTTTGACCCACATAATCACGTCATTTTTATCAGAGTCAGCAGAAAGTATGAATTGGTAAATCGTCGATATGTTTTGGTTGTTTGTTTTGGTTTACTGGCCTCGTTAACAACCTGTGTCCAAACAAATGGCCCGATTGCAACAGGGGAGAGTTATATATAACTCGTTAATTGAGAGTCGTAAAAAAAATTTTTTTTTGCAGAAATTGGTAGCCAATTATGTGTAGAATATGTTCCCAAAGTGATTTTGCTGAAAGTAATTTAAGGGAAGGTTTACTTGAGATTTGATAAAAAAAAATCGATTTTTTTTTGCCGAAATTGATAGCATATGTGTAGAATATGTTCCCAAAGTGATTTTACTGAAAATAATTTAAAAACAAGATTCTTGCACATTAACCGAATCCAGCTTTCTATAAAAAAAAATTCAAAAAACGTAGTTCACGCAATAATAAGTATTAAATATAAAATTTTGAAAATACGTTTTTTTATATATATTTTATAATATCTCGGAACTACATTTTTGGAACTGGTGGGCACGATAACTCAAAAACTATTCGATTGATCCTTTTTTTTAAATTTTTTATTTTAAAGATAATTCAATTCTTCGGCACCTCTATCTAAGTTCGATACACTTTCAATATTTTTTTTATTTTTAAATTTACTTTAAAGAGCGAAAAATAAGACAAAAATCGTAATCAAAAGTTCAAACATCCGCCATTTTTTTTCTTTCAGCAATTTATTGATATTATAGGTAGAGGTGCCGATACTCTTCATATATTTTATAAATCTTTTTTGTTTTTGGATTTTGATGGTTTATTACCGGCGCTAGGATGTCCACAACAAGGCATTGGATTTTCGGATCGCCACACTGCACTATCTATAAAATGGACACTTTTTTATATTTTTCCTTGAGAATTTGGAGAAAAACGTTAACACTGCTTGGTCCGTTACGGTTTAAAATGTTGCTTGCAATAAAAATTTCAATTTCGATAAAAGTATCGCTTACGATAAATCGGCGGTAATGGCTCGAAATTTCGCGTATTATACAGTGGAACCTCTCTTAACCGGACAGAATTTTCACGCGAAAAGTACCACTGAAATATAAAAATGGCTAATTTTGAGTCCTTAAGCAAACAAAATGGATCACTGTAAATAACTGACTCTGTGTAAAATTTCAAAGTATTTGATTTAAATAAATTTTAGCATCAAATTGCTGATGCCTGTTAACGGAGGTTCTACTTTCTATTTAAAAAAAAAAAAACTTATGATAACATACTGCTGTTACTATAAAAATGTTTTAAAAGTTTCTGCAACTTTATTTGTTGCTGTTAATTTTAATTTCTACTCGTGATTAAAATAAAACGAATTCATAAATGTCATTATTTATAATACAAGCACAGACCACGCTACTAATGTAAGTCACGCCTGTCCAGGCGACCAGCCCGATGGCAGGGGGGTTCGAATCGTTTGTGACATTTAAGGTCTAATTATAAATTAATTAACATTAGTTTCTAGAAATAACAACAATTAAACAGTACCTTAGTACATTACAAGCTTTAAGATTATGGTATTTATGCTGTTAAGATTAGTTTATTTTTCTTTCGGGTTAATCTCTGAAAGCCCAAAAGAATTAAATATTACTGAAGGTATGTACAGACCCGACGAGAGGATGGGGTAAGCCCTGGGGCCCCGGCTGGAAGAGGGGAAATAATTTATGTTTCTGGGGAGAAAATTTTAAGAAATGTGATTTGTTCCCGTGGCCCGACATTTCTCTCTAAGACCTTGTCTATGTAATATTACAGTAGCTTACAAATTTTAACTTTTTCTATATAGGTACCCCAAATGAAATCCATTTTTATTTGAATGCCCTTCATTTTATTTTGAAAGCTACGAAAAATTTCACTGAAAAACCTTGGTTTGACGCGTGTTCCCCATTTACGCACTTGCGAATTTTTGATATTTTTTCCTCATTTAATACCTCCAAATCTATCACATATACTAACAGTTTATTACAAAAATGTCGTATTGCTCCTACTGTACATAAGTTAGGAAGCGAAATATATTTAGTGTTTTAGATGTTGACATAATGTAACTCCTACTTTTTATTTATTTCATCGATTATAAAAAAACACAGATGAGTCTTGCAACTTGAATCGAAATTGGAGATTAAATTGCAATCTAATAACAAATTTTTTCATATGAAGCTTTCAATATATCAATCAATTTTCATACTAAAAATAGTTAAATTTTCGCAAACGTTGTATTCTACATTCTGATGCTGTAAAATGTTTTAAACTAAATTATGTCAATCAGTAGATAAAGTATATTTTATGTATATACATCAATATATAAATCTATGACATCGAATATGCATGTGTAGTTTTATGTAATACGTACCTAAATATTCGATGTAACTTTTCAATATAACCTTTCAGATTAAATATTTTATCGTTAATGTTAACTCGAGGGCGAACGGAAGTATGGGTTATTATTAGTACGCACATATGCTACGATTTTCGAGTTTATAACATGAATATACCTCTGAAACGTACCGTACCTAGGATTATTCAACTATTTTAACATTTTACATTTTGATGTCATAATATTATATCAGTAACCATTATTAAAAGACATTTATTTAATAATAAAATTGATACTCGTCGTTTAAAAAACCATAATCTATAAGTAGATGCAATTTGATATAGTTATTATTGATAGTACTTCGAAATTTTAAGAAAAACTCTCATCAATACATAACAAGTCTGTCAGCAAGAATATTTACTTTATCTTCTATATCAGTTATAATAAAATTTCTAAAATGGTGGGAGTGGCAGGGAAAAAAAGATACTAAACTGATTCGTACGAACAGGGCCAGATCATCGAATAGCAAAAAGAGACAAATGTCTAAGGCTCGGTTCTTAGAAGGGACCCGTCAAACTATCTATTTAAAATTGGTTTTAGAAAGGATAAGTTTTCTTTTTTGTTCGTCAACTCTACCTTTCGGAGTAATTTTCACAAAAGTAATACTGAAAGTCCTTCACCTAAGAAACGCTACAATGTGCCAGGGCTTCCCAAAGGATAAGGATAAACGAAGTATGTATTTGAAATTTTAAAAGGGTGATTAGACAATTGGCAACTTTTTTATAGGTTGCCTTATTTAGGTCGTAATTTAAAATGGCTATTTTGTAAAAATGGAAAGAGTATAAAACTTTTGGTAAAGGTAACTTGGTTGCAGATACTAGCGATGTACTACTAAAAGGATGCTTAAAAATTTAAAATGTGATCACGAGCATTCTAGGGCTGGTTTCTTTTTTTAATCAATTCAATATCATACTGTTAATAGTATTTTTTTCTCTCTAACAAAATACGTTTGATTAAAATTGACATAGTGTTTGATAAACTATCAAATTGGATCGGCTGGGACTCGAACACAGATCTCTTGGTTACTAGCCAAGCGTCTTACCAATTAGGCCACCTACCGCTAATGTTCATTTAATGTCCAGCTTTAGTTGATACTTGAACACCGACAAAAGCGCTCGGTGGCCTAATTGGTAAGGCGCTTGGCTAGTAACCAAGAGATCCGGGTTCGAGTCCCAGCCGATCCAATTTGATAGTTTTTCAAACACAATGTGAATTTTAATTAACATAATGAATTGGCCATTTGCCAAAGTACATCGAGTGTTCAAGTATCAGCCAAAGCTGGACATTAAGTGAACATATGAATACTGGTGTATGTTTAAATACGGACAAAAGCCCGCCGTACATTAATAATGTTTCACAGGCACTCGATAACATTTGAGATTAAAATTTTTTTATTCCTTTTTAAATTTTGAATCGATCAAGAGAAATAGTCACTGGGACGCTCGTGGTCACAATTATTTTACCATTTAAGTTAACAGAATTCCGAAAGTTCCAAACTGGTTATATAACGTCAAAATATCGATTAAATGAAATTACGCTATAAATACACGCAAATATGGTTGGTTTAAAACATCAGATAAAGAACGACATCAAGCTCCAGATAATGTCTCTTTACTCGTTCAAGTGTTTGTACATAATATCAAATACATGGTATATCCCGTACATACCTATATATTAAACGAAAATTTAGTTCCGAATACAATGAAGAGAGGTTAGAATGATGTAATACTGTATTCCACCTATATTGTTTTAGACGTAGTAGTGAATTAAAATAAACCTGTACATACAGTGCGGGTAACCAGCACCATTGTCCCGGCATGGCGGGACGGAGAGGCCGAAGAGAATGGGAAACATATGAGGATCGTATATATAACAAGTGCAACCGCATATGGGAACGAAACGTTCATGCATATATGCAATTTATTCGGAAACAACACAATAACGCCAACAACCGTCGACCTCTACAAACTCTGCCAGCGCTGTTGTGCTCTGAAGTTAACACCTGGTTTGTTGAAGATTCTCTCTCTAGCTCCATTCTGTGTATTGTTTTAGCAATGTTTCATTGTTGTATTGTTGTCCCTCTTGTTTTAGGCACTGCCGGATTGAACAGTGGAGAGCGGGGAAGTGGTGCTGGGATGATATTTTAATTGTATATTGTTTAAAATATATTCACTTGAAAAGGCATCAGTTTTATTGTAGGGGTGAATTTTTCTAAACAGTAATATTTCGTTTTTTATTGAAAGTGCAAATTTAGTAAAAATGAGCAGTTTAAATAATGACACTTCATTTTTTTTTTGTTGAAAAAGCACTCTGGGGAAATTTGCACCATCTATTTTGAGTACTCAAGTATTTTTTTTTTTTTAATAAATTCACTCCCCTTTTCTTTCTTAAATTTGATACAAGGCTTTATAATTAGTTCTGTTCATTAGCGTTAATTTTCTTTTTCTTCTTTGATCTTACTTTTAATTGCTTAGTAGTTTCTGTGTTAATGATAAAATTTAAGAAAATTTAAACGGAGTTTTAACGGTCTGTGGAAACTGTTGTATTATAGAAAATCATTTTTTACATATCTTTGTTTCTGTATATTTCTAGTTTTTGATTTATAAATACGTACATTATACCACTTTATATTAAGAATTAACATTTGAAAAATTTATTTTGTGAAAATCAATTTTCAGAAGAATCTATACCTACTTTTCGTGAATAAATAAGTTAAAAGATCACGAATCGGCTGTCGAGTTTGACCTCACACTCAGGAAAAATATTGTGAATTATTTATTGGTGGATTCCACTAATGTGGATTTTCACAAAGTAAATCTTTTAAATGTTAATTCTTGGTATAAATTGGTATAATAGATACATTTATAAATCAAAAATTAGAAATTACCCAACATTTTGCTGGAAACGTCTTAAAACAGAACAAACAAAATTTTAAATGCAAGAATATTCAGAAATCACAGTGTAGTCAGTTTAGTAAACGTAGCTATTACGGTAAATATTATGTTATTATCTATTGAGGATCAATATTAAACTGTTTTCCTTTTTAAACCAAAAGAGAACTAGAGATGTATCTGATGCTTCTAAGGTACCTAAAAATCCACTTTCTTTAACTTTTGAACCTTAACCGCTTCTGAACTTACGTCTATCTAATGACGTCAGTTATTTTCGTTATGGAATCTTTATTCACTCATCATGTTTTATTTTTTGCATTCAATTTTAATATTGTAATTTCTAAAATTAATTTTGACATACCTAATTATTGTTCCAAAAAAAAGATTTTAATGATTTTTAAAATTTTCTTAAAACCATTTACCTATACCTCTTTTCAGATAAAACTGATCATGAGTTTTTGTTAAAAAATGACGCGCTCCTATCGTTGTTTCGATTTCTTGAAGCAGTCGTGAAGCTCAGTTTTCGGAATGGTCTTTAGTATACTCGTCGTATTAGTTTCAACGGTCTCTTTGCCATTGAACCGGCGTCCTTTGAGGGGTATTTTCAATTCTGAGAACTGTCAATAGCCATAGAGGACTATGTCGGGAATGTACGGTGACTGCCGAAACTGTACGATATTGTGTTTTGTTAAAAATGGCTGTACAAGGTTCGATAAATGCGTTGATGCATTATCATGGTGAAGGAGCTAGCCACCGCTTGACCAAAAACGTGGCCGTTTTCTTTTATTCACATCACGAAAATTTTCAGAATTTCAACGTAATATTCTTTGTTGATCGTTTGCCCTCTAGGAACATATTCTTGGTGCACCGCATCTTCATAATCGAAAAAAACAATCAACATTGACTTGACATTGCTCCAACTTTGACGTGCTTTGCTCGGTCGTGGCCCGGAATGAAAGCTCCGACTCTAGAAACTGTTGTTTTGTTTCGGGATCATAGCCATAAACTCACGATTCATCACCACTATTAATCTTTCGAGTTTAACGCAAAACTTGATATAAATTCGTGGATCGAACCTTTCTGTCATTTTTAACAATGACAAAAATAAGACAAGCGCAAAAATTACTCGGTAAATAAATGCACGCTGCACGCGAACCCAGCAATCCCGTCGGTAACTCTGGCATCCACGAAGTTTGTGAAAGATTACTGTTTACGCTCATGCTCAGCAGAGGTCGCTTAAAACATTATGGCAAGCAGAAATGAATAAGGTCGGATACTTTTGGGACAGACCTCGTATACCTGGTATGTTGAAATAATTAATAAATTAGTTTTTTTTAATAGAAAACTGAAATGAGCCGGCAGACAATGTAGTAATACCTAGAATATAAGCATCTACAAAATATATTCAGCTAATTTTATTGAAAACATTTTTCTTCGTTACTTTCAACAATAATACAGAGAAAAACGACCCTAGTATCTTTTTTTAATACGACCTCTGATGTACAACAACAAAAAATTCTTTTCAAACTGTTGAACCTTGTATACGTAATTCAATAGTCCTCAAAAAAAAAAAAGAAAGTAAAAGGTAAAAATAATTGCACTGTGACAAAAAAGTACCTCATTTTTATGTGAAATATTTTTCAGCATTGTTTATTTAGCGTCGAATATATTATCAAAACGTCAGATCCCGCTCTCTTATCTATTCACTCAATACACCAAGTGAGATATATGAGCTTTACGCCAGTGCCTACGTATTTTGTGTGCAATGTACGCCGTGTATACCCTATATGCTGTAATACTGTATCTTGATATTATATTTAATAGCTCGGGAGCCAAGTGTGATTTTTAAGTAGATATGACCTACGTATGTATGGAAATATACTGGTAACAGAGCCGGATTTACATAAGGGCATTTGAGGCACGTGCCCCGGGGTCCCCGGAGGGCTTGACTGAGTGGGGGGGGGGTCATTTTCACCATTTCTCTTTTTGAATTTTTGAAAATTCGGTTTATATAATTACATTTTCTAAAGTTACCGATATATCTTACCAGGAAATAAACCCAGAGTGAAATTTTCAATTTTGATGAAACTTTACAGGTGGCTAGAAGAGGCAAAAATAAGGAACTCGTATTATTTATCTACCATCTTTCACTTTTGAAACTAGCCCCTCAACTCTTGGGAGTTTAAATCATACTTAATAAGTTATTTCTAAGATTATAAAAGATCGAGAAAAACCTTAAATTGCCGAAATATTATCTTTAAAATGGCGTATCTATCTTTTTACACTATCTACCCGGGTTAGACCCGGGCTTGGAAAAATTTTTTTTATAGTCTTAAATACTTTGCTGTATCAAATTTTCACTGTCATAAACAGAAAGATTATCAAAAATTAGGGAGTGCGTTACTACGTTATTTCAAAATACATAATACAGTAGAACCTGTTTAAGTTGGACACCCGCGGTGCAATCAAAAACTGTCCAACATAAACAGGTGTCCAACATATGCAAAATACCAAAATCATCTACGCTTAGTAATTTTAAGGTTAACACTAATTTAGAATATAATGCAAAATTAATTATTTTTAAAGTAATACATATACACACATCTACGTATCAATATTTATTGAAATAAACTATCGAATAACAATCGTAATACATTACTTGCTTGAAAATTAATGTCTAATTTTAAGGTTATCGCTTTTGCTTTTTATTGCAGTAGAGGACCGGATACTGGAAGATTCGATGAACGGCAAATAACAAAAAAGTCATAAACTTTTTGATTTATTGCTTCATTACCAGTTTTACGAATTTTTCGTTTTCGTTCGGCGCTGTAATTCTTTTCGTAAGCTTTCAAAATTTCGTCTTTACACTTCAAAATATTCCCAACAGTTGATTTGGAAATTCCAAATTGGTCGGCTGCCTTTCTTAAACTAACACCATTCTCTACTAAGTCTATAACATTTTTTTTCTTTTCAATGGTCAATTCTACTAAACATTTTCGCTTCGAACTCATGGTGCTAAATTTGTAACTAATAAATATTCAAGAGATCTGTACACATGAAATCACTGCTGATTATTGACTAATAGCCATTGTGACTGCCGAGCTTTGATATTTTTAGGACATAACTAACACGTGTTTCGGTCACGTGTAAAAATTCAATTATTATAACTGTCATAACATAACTAACACGTGTTTCGGTCACGTGTAAAATACATGAATGTCCAACGTAAACAGGTCAAAATATCAAAAATCATTTTAAAAAACTGTCCAAATTAGACACGTTTCCAACATATAGAGGTGTCCAACTTATAAGTATTAATATGCATTTAAAACAATGTAATTTCGCCAGGCCAATTGAAAAGTGTCCAACTTGAGCAGGTGTCCAGTATACAGAGGTGTCCAACTTGGCAGGTTTCACTGTATATAATTTAAAAAAGAAATTAAGCTTTGAAGTCAAAACCTAGAAACCTTTATAATTTTGCCATGTCCACCTATATGTCACCCTATCATACCAATTTTATGCGTTACGAATTTTTTCCACTTATCCCAGTCCAAAAACATATTGATGTTAAATTTCTCTTTAGAATAACACTTTATTTTTATTGGATTTCTTTCTTTAGAATAACTGATTGATTTATATAAAGCTAGTGTTCAGTCTATAGTGGAGAGGCTGTTTAAAAAATCAGAGCCGTGGAGAAGGGGGACGTTGATAATCAATCAGTTTCCTGGTAATACAAAATTTTCTTATTTTTCAGTCTACTCATTATGTGTGTCAAATATTTTCATACGTATACACAGATTATACATTAAAATCATCTTAGGCTTCCGGACTACCGACGTTGTCACATAAAGTTGTTTGCTTTACGACCATTACGTATCTACTAACATATACTTATATACAGTACATTGTCACTAAATTCGAAATATCAGTTAAGAGTTTATATATTAAGAACTAAATATAAATTGATATATACATTTTACATTTATAAGTAAACTTAAATACATCCTCCCTTCACTGTTTTTGTGTGGATTTTCTTTTTTAAGGATTACGCTAAAATTAAATTTAGCAATCGTTTTGATATCTCGTTACATATGAGGAAAATACAAGCGAAACATGAATTCAAGAAAACGTGAGTTTATCCTAAGCTACTATTAATAAATCATATTTTATTTATTTATATAATTTACCATAATTAATACAATTAATTTATTAGTTAATACATTAAATACAAATTTATATTTATTTATATTTTAATATTAGAAACTTTTTCCATTCAAACCTAAAACCAATCATACCAAGAAAGATAATTTAGTTTACTTCGTCCCATGTGGTAGCTGTGGCGTATTTTAGGTCGAACAAACTTCAAAAACACTGGAGCCCCGCCTAAAGTAATATTGGTGATTCTCATTTTTCCTGGCACTGGGATGTTTTTAAAAATGGTAAAAACAAAGAATCAGCTACCGGAATTCCAATTAATATCAAATATATAAGAAAGTGTATGAAAATCGAATGCAAAGACAAAACTGATTCGATTCAATTCGATTTACGGTATGCAGTATTTCCGTATAGTGACTTGAAATTGACTTTAAATTTTATAATTTTCAGAAGAAAACGTTATATGAATACTAAATTGAAAAATATCTTAATAATCTTATTATGTAATTTTACTATCACTTTTAATTCATAAGACGGTTCTGTATTTGTACACATTACTATATACACATACAGAAACGACACGTAAAATAATATTATTTTCCTTCCACCTGCAGAAATAATCTGCAAATGAAATTTTTAAAATGAGGGACAAAAAATGGAACAAATTCTGCTTCACTTACACAATGTTTTATTTTACTAAATAAAATGAAAAAAGAGAACAAATCAATGTAAAAAATAAGTACAGAATGTTTCAAAAATATTTTTAATATTGTAATCGATGGTCTAACTGAATTAACTTGGTCATTAAGGGGTATCACGACACTGATTTTTTAAATGGCTTTTTTACAAAATGTCACGTTTGCTTTGTTTGAATATCACATCGGCACAGATGTCTGAATTTCGATTGGGATCAAGTAGGACAACAAAATTTTATAGCTATTCAAGCAGATTATACAAAAAATCAGAGTAGGAACTTAACCCAAATTTTTAACAAAAAGCGACCACGAGCGTTCTAGTGGCTGATTTTTCTTTTAATCGATTCAAAATTTAAAATGGAATAAAAAATTCCAATATTATTTTTTTACCAAATGCCGGCGTCACTGTGAGGAGTTGAAATTAATGAAAGTAATAGGTAAGATACATGTAACTATTGACAAATGTGATATTTTATGGAACATTTATAAGAATACTTGTCAAATTGTTTATTTTTATCAATTTTTAGCATTGAAGCCGTGGTTTGACCAAAAAATAGTATCTGAATTTTATATTTTATTTTAAATTTTGTATCGATTAAAAAAAGAAACAGCCACTAAAACGCTCGTGGTCACTTTTTCAATTTCTAAGCATCTTTTTAAGGGTAAGTTCCTAGCTAGCCTAAATACAAGTATGTTGATGGGACTGAGCCGGATTCGAAAATATTTGTTATTTTTTATTCACAAGCATACAATGACATAGCTTTTTCTTTTAAATACTGAAATTACAAATTATTAATATTAGATGGTTTCACAACTATTTAAATTTTAAAAAGTCGTAGCTGTGAAGTAGGTATACAGTTCAAACTAAGACTGAAATAAGACAGACACTAATGAGCATAGTGAGGCTCAATGATATTAGTTCTAGTTAACAGACGCCAACTTTACGCCAAAATTAATTTTGATGTAAAGAGCTTTTCAGTAGAAATGTCCGCACTTCATAATTCCTTAATGTCGCAATATATACTGTATATCTTGTTTTATATGTAGTATCGTAAATTTATAGTATAGTTTACTTTGACATATCATTAAAAAGTATACGCTTCAACAACGTACGCCTAGAAATTATTCAATAGTATTATGAAAATTTTAACGTAATAATCATATATGGTGATAGGGCACATTTTAGGCTAAATAGGTATGTTAACAAGCAAAATTGCCATACAGTGAGTGAAAACAATTTGCAAAGTACCTACTGGAGTGTCTACTGAAGTCGAAAAAGTTAGCTCTTGGTACGGATTGTTGGTTGCAGGCGTCACCGGTTTTAAATTTTTTGAGAACTTTTGTTTGTTTATATTGAAAAGTCAAACGCCGTTCAAGAATTAAGGTATAACATACGACACTCAATTGCAGCTGCGGATGTTATCTTTCATTATAAATTCCAGTAATTATATTTTATTTCCCTATAAAATTTTACCAAAATTCGACTTCCATTGTTTTTAGTCAGGTTTCTGAAAAACCCTTCATCCGCAAGTAAAAATTTTTGTGCCGCTTAGTTATCGCATGGCAGTAATACCTGAAGACTCTGTTAATGTAATTTATTTCGAAAATGCATTTAAATTTTGGTAAAACAATATAGTTTGCAACTAATAAGAGTCGAAAGTTAATTAATAGAAATAACATTTGAAGGTTACAGGAAGAAAATTTGATAATAAACAAATACTTTACTTTGCAAAATACCACTTTTATTTTTGAAATTGTGACAATATTGTTCCGAACCGTTAGTTCATTTAAACTCCCAGGAGTTGAGGGGCTAGTTTCAGAAGTGAAAGATGATGGATAAATGATACGATTTCCTTATTTTTGCCTCTTCTAGCCATCTGTAAAGTTTCATCAAAATTGAAAATTTCACTCTGGGTTTATTTAATTATATCTTCTAAAGTTACCGATATAAGATATATCGGTAACTTTAGAAGATATAATTATATAACCGAATTTTCAAAAATTCTAAAAGAGAAATGGAGAAAATGACGCCCCCTCAGTCAAGCCCTCCTATTTTTTATTTTATTTACAAATATGGAATACCATAAAGTAACGCTCAAATCTAAAGAGAATTTGATAACTATTTTTTTCGGTTTTTAATTTTTTATTCACTATTGTTAGTAAAATGAAGGTCGAATATCAAAGGGAAAAAATACAATAATTGAGAAAAATTGAGGTTCTAAGTTGCATATTACACACGAGCGAAAAAGTTACGCAAGAGCCGCGCAGCGTGTAATCTGTCTTACAACCGAGTTACGTGCTATACTTTATCTATGAATAACATGAAATTCACAATAAATGATAAAAATTTGATGCAAATACAATACATTAAAATTACGTAGAATTTGAAAATTAAAAACAAATGTAAATATTCAGTTGCTAGGTAAAATTTTTGTACAGATTCTAATATAATCTATACATACATATAATAAAACTGTAAATCTGTCTCTGTCTGTTCACGCATCACGTAAAAACTACTGGACGGATTTTAATGAAATTTGGTGTGATGATAACTTATTACCTGGGTCAACATCTAAGATACTTTTTCTTTCGGGAAAATGTCTCATTCCCACGGGAAAATGGAAAAACTATTTTGAGCATCTACACACATTACGCCAATTTACATATTTCATAAAAAATTTCATAACTATAGTAACAAAAATTGTAAATAAATTTTGTTACTATTTTGTAGTTTGGAAATTTTTCTGAATTTTAAATCAAAAAAATGTTGCTAATTGTGTACCGAAAAGTACAATAAATACACAATTGTCAATTTGGAGACAATTTAATGCATTTTGTGTTGCAAGAAACTACAAATTGGAAATAGCTTACCCAGAAATCCTTTCCTTGTACCCTTTATATTTAATATAAAGTCTGTAATGTTACAGTAAATGTTTATTTAGTTTATTTTAGAGTTTAACTGTTCTACACAATTCAGTCGATAGTCAGTCTAGTACTTTGATTGATAGATTTTTCATTTTATAAATTAGTTTCAAATACTTTTCCAAATGATAGCAGCAATAATTTGACATTTGATTTACATTTTACACAGAACAAAAGATGTTTTGCATTGGATATTGCACGTAGTATACAATACGTAAACAAATATGTATGGTAAATTGATACATAGAAGGGCTTAGTAGTTGAGTATTATATGTCTATGTTGGCGGCGGATCGTTGAATCAGACAGATGAATGATGCGTCTAACCAGATCATGAAATGGCATTATTACAGGAACTATCGAACTCATGTCAGCCACATCATTCTACTTCTATCGTTTAACAATTTGACTAGTCATTGGTAGGCAAAGTGCTCTTAAAGTGTAACTAGATTAAATTGATTAAGGTATAATTTTATAAACAAATATAGGTATTTTTAATTTCAAATGTTATTAGAGTAGCAACTTAACCCTAATTTTTAACAAAAAGCGACCAGGAGCGTTCTAGTGGCTGATTCTTCTTTTAATCGATTAAATGTTTAAAAAGGAATAAAAAATTCGGATACTATTTTTTTATCAAATGCCGGCGTCAGTGTGAAAAGTTGAAATTAATGAAAGTAATAGGTAAGATACATGTATAAATTTTGTAGCTGAAGTATTCTCTAAGCACAATTGATATATATATAAAAAAAAAATTATAACATTTTTTTAGAGAGAGAAAAAACTATTGACAAATATGATATTTTAGAATGAATACGTAGACTAAAATCAAACATTTATAAGAATACTTGTCAAATTATTTATTTTCATCAATTTTTAGCATTGAAGCCGTGGTCTAATCAAAAAATAGTATTTGAATTTTATATTTTATTTTAAATTCTGCATCGATTAAAAAAAACCCAGCCACTACAACGCTCGTGATCACTTTTTCAATTTCTAAGCATATTTTTAAGGGGAAGTTGCTAGCCTATATCGAGTGCTTGTGAAACATTATTAATGTATTGCGGACTTTTGTTCGTATTTATACATACACCAATATTCATATGTTCACTTAATGTTCAACTTTAGCTGATACTTGAACGCTCGATTTACCTTGGCATGTATGACCAATTCATTATATTAATTAAAATTCACATAGTATTTGAAAAATTATCAAACTGGATCGGCTGGAACTCGAACCTGGATTTCTTGGTTGCTAGCCAAGCGCCTTACCAATTAGGCCACCGACCGCTTGTTCGAATGCCATTCCAATCTGATAATCAATCAAACACATCTTTTGACAGACAAACACATCAATCAGACATATATATATATATATATATATATATATATATATATATATATATATATATATATATATATATATATATATATATATATATCTCTTTTATTCCGCTGCCTTTTGACATGTGTCTGGGCCCTCTGGGCTCCCTTATAGAAGGCAAGAGCTGAAATTTGGTAAGTGGGGTTCATTTGCGATGCACACTAATACTATCAAGGTGGGGTCAAATTTTGGGCAAATTTTGGATCCAACCCAACCTTTAAGGGCATGATGGCGGGCAGAAAAACAATAAAACTTTTCCAAACATTGGAAATCATGTTTCGGTCAATTATCTACAACATATCCAAAATTCAGCTTCCTAGGATGATTTGGGGGGAGTAGAGGGGAAAAAAAGTATTTTGGCTGGATCTAACACGCCCACAGCCCCCAAAATTAACGTAGAGGGTTGAAATTTGATATGTTGATAAAGTTCGTACCTAGGTTGTGCTTTTTGGAGGTTTTAATATTTCACCCCCACCCATACCATTTTTAAGTTAAAGTTTCATGCTTTTTCGACGTTTTCGAAGTTTGTACCACTCGCACAGGTCACCCAAATAAACTTAGAGGGCTTTTAATCCGGATTTAGTTAGTATCAAAGAGTGCCTTTTGAGGGTCTCAATTTTTAACCCTTAACCCCACCATTTTTATACCAAAAAGAACATGATTTTTCTTATTTTTTAACAGTTTCGTTCGGGTTAAAATGTCCCCAAATAAACCTAGAGGGCTGAAATTATGTGTATAGGTTAAGTTAATAGGCAGCCACTGCTTTTTGAAGGTTTCAATTTTTAACCGTTACCCCCACGATTTTTACGTCAATATTTCCTTGAATTTTTTTTCTTATTTTCTAACACACCTAGAGACTCTCTGAGTAAACCTAGAAGGCTGCAATTTTGTATCTGTATTCAGTCAATATCGAGGGTGTGCCCTTTAGGGATTCCACATTACCTTGCCCCCGACTTTTCCCATTTTTACATCGGAATTCAATAGCGTTGTTATATATGGTTAAATGTGATTTATATTGATAACAATACAGTAGGCACTAGGCAGACATCATTTATCACAAATGCAATATATATATATATATATATATATATATATATATATATATATATATATATATATATATATGCAAGTAATTTAAATAATGTTATTGATGTAATTTTTTATATTATTTATAAAATAGAAATTTTGGATTTTTTTGGAAAGAAAAAATATCTTCCAGTTTAGTATTTAAAGTGCTTTTTTAATATTTAAAAATAAAACACAAAGACAATTGGCAGATAAGCATGGGTAGGAATGCCCTCGTACGAATTATGTTGGCTTTTTTCCTGCTATCTGCTATCAGCACAAAATTAAAATTTATTGAGATTCAGCCCTTATAAACTTAAAAACCTTTTTTTAAAGCTCTGATCAGCCGGACTCTCATTATCAGTTTTGAAACCACCAAAAAGGCAAATCGCTTGTAGACTTTCAATCACATTTCGCTTCTAGACATTCAATACCGAAGATGAAGGGAAAAATTTGACTTCTGTGATGGTGCCCCGCTGCTCACGGCGTTTTTTTTTTCGGCTAGCAACCAAGAGATCCGGGTTCGAGTCCCAGCCGAACCCGTTTGATAATTTTTCACACACTATGTGAATTTTAATTAAATATAGGTATATTCTAAAATTAAGAAAAATTCATTTAACTTTACTTATGATTAAGACGAGTTAACTCGTCCTGCAATATGGCGGCTCAAAATGCTTTGATATATACCTATATATTGACTGGTACAAGTGCCGCCATGTGTAACAGATTTTTCGGTATAACTAACTGTAAGTAATGTTCAATTTTGCCAACATAGTTCAGCATAATTTCTACTTTGCAAATTTTTAGAATGTTATTTATTTAATGTTGGCATCTCTGATTTTCTTTCTTTTTTTGTAACTTATCTATTGCATTTGTCACTGGCAGTAAAAGGTCCGGCATTTTGAGACAAAAAATTTTCATTATGGTTAAAATAAAAGCGTTAAATACTGTCAGCGTCTACCTTTAATATTGAAAGATGATTAATATTTATTTGCCTGAGTTTGAATTAGCTTCTGCATAAAATAGCTGGCTTTTAATTACAGGAATTCCATGAAATGGCTTTTCTTTACTATACTAATTTATTTTTTGTTAAAAGTAGTCAAAAAAAATTATTATTTTATTGTATCAAATTCATTTTTAGGACCCGCAAGTCAACTTGACACCACATCCCGCTTTTTGTTCGGGCCGGTCCTGGTGACGATACTGGGTAATATTACCAAAAATTTAATTAAATTTGATCGGTTATTTTAGAGACATATTGTATTTCAAACATGTATAAACTGAACATGTTCATACATTGATAAGACTAGAGAGAGCTTGATAAGAGAGAGAAAGAGATCGTCAATATATATTTGCAAATACATTATAAGCATCACAGTCTGAAGAGACATCAAATTGTTGTACACGAAATGCATAAATACATTGATATGTGTACATAACGTAACACATGTAGGTAGTAAGAGCGGAGATAATTAGTCTGAAAGTTAATTATATATTCTCACCCCTGATTGGTCACTTCTAATGAGTTTTTAATGTGGATCGTTATTAATAGTTATAAAGGGTATAAAAGTGTGAACGATTTGAATTTTCGAAAATCAAAAAAGATAGTGATAAAAAGAATACTTACGTACCTAATGAGTGCTTACTAGTGGAGACATAATACAGTACAATCTACGATTAGGAACACCTTTGTTAATCAAACCGTCTTATAGCTAGACAGTTTTTCTATAAAGTGTTACTAAACTCATTTTTTTAACATTCTTTTCAACAGCGACTAATAACTCACATCCAATTTTTAGAAAACTTAGTTTTCCCTATGATTACAAAAAAAGGTGACTGTTTGATATGCACGATTGAACATTATAAAAGACGACCGATTTACTAACGAGAAAATTTTGAGTTTGATTTCCATGAATTTTCGAAAAAGAAATGCTACGAAACACTGCTGCTCAGTTGATAGACAGAGGCGGCGCAAGACTAAGATGGGGAGTGGGCTAGATAATTTTTGTGAGGTCCCCTCTAATTTTCTCTTTGAAATTACTCCCTTAAAAATTAGACTATTCCGAGACCCTAATAATTTTTTAGATGACAAGCAAAAAAAAAAAGAAAAAACCCCTTAATCATTTTTGCGAGGCCTCTCTTGATTTGCCAGACCCTAATGATTTTTTTAGGTGGCGAGCAAAAAAAAATCTTCATCATTTTTGCGAGGACTCATGATTTTTCAAAAAAGCCTCCCTAAAAATTAGGTGACGAGCAAAAAAAGGCGGAAGGCCTTAGCGTCGCCTCTGTTAACAGACGACTCTGTTAACAGAGCATTGCCGAGGAAGTAGGTACTGTATATCTGATGCACTTTCAGTTGAAACTCTAGAGTTCCATTTTGTTGGAAACAGAAAAATTATGTACATACGTGAATACGTGTATAAAAATATTTGAAATCAAATTAATGTTTTAGTATTCAAATTTACAATAACTAGTCTATAAAATTTTTATCAAACGCCGACCAGACAATGTATTTGTAATATTTCACGGTATTATTAAAATCGAATAATAGTAATTAATGAGTGTTGAATAATTATTTACTATTGTTACTAATGTAAAACTAAATAAAAATAGTGTTTTTCAACTGATTATACGTAGTGGATAGTAATTTTAATGTACTATTCAAAAGTCAAAAATATTTGTGTTTGAATAGTTTGTATGCAATAAATAATTTTGTAATAATTAAATATTAGCATTTTAATTCTAAATTAAAATAAATTTTATGTGAATTATTTTAATGTACGTAATACAAAATAAATTTTTTATTTCTACAAATGAATTGTCTAAAAATATTTTATAAAATTATTATTGAAACATTATTTTATCCTGTTCTTCTTTATTATTAATATTTTATAATGCATTAGTATAGGAAGTTAAAACCGTTCCAATACTGAAGTATTTTCTAAAGCTCAGAAAATAACAAAGAGCTATCTAACGTGATTATTACAAAGAGATTTCGATTACGCGAGAAGCAATCTACTGATGCAGAAGAAACAGTCGATCGTTTTGGCAAAATTTCCGAAACCAATATAGTATCTACTTAAGCTCGTCAAATGAAATTGGGTATTTAGTCTGGACAACTAAGGCTTTGAGTACTTGAAAAAACGAACTCTATAACTTAAAATATTTAAATTAGAAAAAATTTGCAAATGAAAACGATGTTGATGGTAATAAGGCATTAACGACGCTCCGGTACCTATGGTCCCTAAATAGACAGCGATCTATGTTTGTATATCTTATTGCGTATTGTGAATGCTTTATACGGAATTGTTGATGCAGTACAGGGTTGTGTTACAACTAGTCAGGTCTATTTGATGGGGAACAGCACTCATGATCGTCAAAATGTTAACCCTTTGCACTCGAACCATTTTTTAGTATGGATACTCAGCTACTCGACAGTAGTTTTAATAAAAAATTGTAATACATCAAAGATAAGTATTTTAAACAAAAATAGTTTACTTACATATTTTATTTTTATTTGCATATTACAAACATTTTATTTTAATATTAAATTTTATAATTTTCCTTAGTGTGATATTTGAAGTAAAGAATAGGATGGCGCCTGAGAGGCGTCTTTCGAGTGCAAAGGATATTTATTGTGTCGCCGTGGCGCCGCCTATCGAGTGCAAAGGGTTAAATATTCTATAAAAAAGGTTTTTATTGTAGTGTATAATTCGATGCATGTACATTGACTGAATCGAGGACGATACAAACAGTGCGACTTTAGTAACTCTGCGTTTCTAAAAGCCCGCGCCATATTTGTAAAATTAAAAACTTAAATGTGACTTTTGAAAGAGGATATTAATTTAATAAAATCAAAATTTGTCATGAATTTTCATGTTCTAGAATTCCAATTTTACTTTTTACTATTTTTTATCAACTTTTGTTACTATTCTGAAAACAATATTAATTTTACCAATTATCATTTTATCTACAGTCTACAAAAAAATGTTTTTCAAGACCTTGTGCTAGGCTAGGCAGATTTACGTCTTCTAAACAAAAAGTAGTAAAGTTACAACGATTTTATAATAAGAATAGTAACGTTACAACGCACAGTGGTCTAATTTCCAAAAAAAACGGACAAAAATGAGAAAAGTAAAGTTGGTAATTTTGAACTAATTATCCGGTAATACTGTAGGGGGGACACCACTGCACCTCGGCGCAAACCGACAGTCCAGTATACCGGCTGCATTACCAGATCAAACACAGCTAACTGAGCACCTGTCTCGTACGCATCTTCTAATTGTTCATTAATAACTTTTGTTTGCACGTGTGTTTTTGAATTCAAAAGTGATGGAAGTTAAACATGAAGGTGAGTAATCATTATGGATATGTGGTACAGGGAAATTTAATCTTTCTATAGGGTGTACCTATTACAGAGAAATATTGCATTGTTTATATATAAGAAATAGTTATGAGTTTGATAGAGTTGGATGATTTGCTTTTTTTGCAACAAAGTATGAAGTATGTAGATTATTTTAAAAAATAAAATTCTTGCCCCAATGTGCCCTTTCGTTTTTTACACCAATTTCAGTTTTTTCTTATCTCATTTCATATTCATAGTCAGCGAATTTGAAAACCTATATATACCATTTTTTGTTTCAATAAAACTAATTTTGTATTTTTGTTCGCCATTTTGGACCCGTCACTTTGAGTTTTTAAAATAATAATATCAAATTCATAATCAACGACCTTGAAAACCATTATATACCATTTTTTGTTTCAATAAAACTAATTTTTTTATTTTTGCCCGCTATTTTGTACCCGCCATTTTGAATTTTTAAAATAATAATATCAAATTTATAATCAACGACCTTGAAATTCTTATATACCATTTTTTGTTTTACTCAAACTAATATCTGATTTTTGTCCGCTTTTTTTGGAAATTGGACCACTGTGCAACGGTTCTATACCAAAGTAGTAAGGTTGCAGCGGTTGTACATCCAAAGTAGTAAGGTTGCCGCTGTTGTACCTACATTAAAAGTAGTAATAAGGTCAGCATTTCTATACCAAAAGTAGAAAAGCTACAGCGGTTCTGTACCAAAAGTAGTAATAATAATAATAATGCGTTTAACGTCCGTTTTTGAGACTAATTAGTCTATAACAGACGCCACCCACATCATTATTTGTACACTTTATTTATTCGTTACAAATTTTTGTTCATTACATTATACATTTATGATGTGGGTGGAGGACAAGGAAAATGGTGTGAGGGCTAGGATTTGGTAGGTATGCGTCTGCAGCCGTCTTTTGAAGGAACTATGCCGATATTCATCTGGAATTGTGAAGGGAAACTGCAGAAAACCTTCACAAGCATAGCCGGCCGCGGGATTCGAACCCCAGACCTACCAGTCGGCAAGCGCTTAGTGCACAAGCACGCTCGGCCACTCCGCTGGTTACCAAAAGTAGTAAAAATTCCTCAAAATAAAAATTTGCAAAAATTAACATAAAATGAGATGAGAATATTTTTTTGAAAATTAGGATTTTGTCCCACTAACAAACGGTCTTGCCACTTTAAATTGGAGGTATCACTAAAAGTTACCATACCTATTAAAATTTTATTGTCCCTACTTTTATAAGAATATTTTGGACATGCATCGTGTATATTTTGTTTATTGTGTTTGGAATATGAATCTGTTCTGCAAAACAGAGAAGGAAATAAGGTGTCCATTCCAGGTGTTCGTATTCCAAACAAAATAAAAAGCTATATATAGGTATATAGATATATACCTATGAACACCATATTTTCTTCTCTGTTTTGCAGAACAGATTCATATTCCAAACACAATAAACAAAATATAGGACATTCTTTAATAACTACTTAGATGGGTTGAAACGTTTATATGTTGAATTAACGCATTAGTGTGATGAAAATTCTTTAAAATGTTAAAGAAATTCTATCAGAAGTATAGATTAAACAAGACGTGTCTTCAAGTGCTGAAATATTTTTTAAACAATCTCCCGTAACAAAAAGCAAATTTTTTTTAAAAAGAAATATGTCATTCTTTCTGCACCCTAATTCCAAGTTGTGTTGTCTGAAAATCAGAAATATTTAAAAAAAAATCAAAATTTTTCATTATCATTTTATTGTTGCTGCAAACGAAGACGATAAAAAAGAAAACGACGGACGGAACGAACGACATTTAGAAAAATAAAAGAAAAATACTCACACATACCATATACATACATATATATCTACCCTACATACATACGTAACTACAACAATGTTTACAATAAGTGAATGAATGCAGGAGGCAGCACTTACAATGGGATGATAAAGAACAGTTTGAATTGAATTTTTTTCTTTTTTTTGTATTTTTAAAGAAGAGAAAAATAGTAGGTTCTACACATACTTACACTACCTACAAGGTTGAATAAATGGTATATTATTTTTAATTGCCTTTCTAAAGGGCATTTTATTACGTTTTTCAATTACGTCTACTTCGTTTTTCTGCTTTCATTTCATTTTAACCGTTTTTATATATTTTTTAATTTACTTCAATTGTGTGCGGAAAAAAGGAAAAAAAATTAATTATTTTTATTTTGAATTTCAGCAAAATTATTTTCATTTTCGTGGAATTTTTGTCTGGTAGCTACACATCCCTTATTAATTATGAGATGATATCTTCTTATCGTTTATAATAAAAAAAAAATTCAATTAAAAAGACAATTAAGATTTTATCCATCTTTTTTATATTGATTCTGCAAAAATTATTGAAATTGAAATTTTTTAAAAAGATTAATCATTTGAAAAATTACAATATTAAAAATAATTGATTAGTGAACCGTTATAGACGACAAAAGACGTTGAAGGATTTATTAGATTTGACTTGAACAAACGTTTTTGGCGATTTTAAGCAAATGAATACATTAACATTTCCTAATAGGACCAAGACTGTCTAGTTTGGTTATTGAAAGGTGGACGCTATACGTACACCTTTATATAAAAATTTAGTTGTATAAAATACTTTGAAAAAGAGTGGACCAATTTTATTAAGGCCTTGTAACATCCAGTGGCCCTGTTAAATTCAAGTCCATTAGCAGGCAAAACTTTCATCAAAATATTCATTTTAAATTAAAACTATCTAACAGATTTGAGCGGTTCTTTGAGGTACCTATTGCATATTTGCTTATAATATTAATAAACTTATTTTGTTTTGCAAAAATACCATTTTTATTATTGATTTTGTAACACATTTTGATCCAAATAATCACTTGTTTGGTAATGATCGTAGAGACCGAAATAAATTACAAAATTAATAATATAGAATTGGTATTTTGGTAAAGTATTGCATGAACTATTAGCAAATTAAGGATTTTTTAACAAGGAAAAAACTGACATTTTTACTATGACTTTTAAAATCCTGCAACATATTTTATTTTCAATATACTTACACAAAAATGGTGGCTGCAAATAGTATATTACGTGATTGAGGTTGTAAGTTGCTTATAATACATGAGCGCAAAAGTTACGCAAGAGCCGCGCAGCGGCGAATGCGAAATTACGCGAGTGTGTAATATGCCTTACAACCGAGTTACGTACTATACTTTATCTACGGCTAACATGAAATTCACAATAAACGATAAAAATTTGGTACAAATCTATAAATACCAATACATTAAATAATATATGTTACATAATACCATCTATAATCTATAAATACCAATACATTAAATAATATATGTTACATAATACCATCTATAATCTATAAATACCAATACATTAAATAATATATGTTATATAAATACCAATACATTAAGTAATATTTGAAGATTATTAAAAATAAACGTAAACATTCAGTTGCTAGGTAAAATTTTTGTATAGATTCTAATATAATATGTATCATGTATATCACTGTATAATCTATACATATAATAAAACTGTAAATCTGTCTCTGTCTGTCTGTCTGTTCACGCATCACGTAAAAACTACTGGACGGATTTTAATGAAATTTGGTGTAACTTATTACCTGGGTCAACATCTAAGATACTTTTTATTCCGGGAAAATGCCTCATTCCCACGGGAAAATGGAAAACCTATTTTGAGCATCTACACACATTACGCCAATTTACATATTTCATAAAAAATTTCATAACTATACCTAGTAACAAAAATTGTAAATAAATTTTGTAGTTTGAAAATTTTTCTGAATTTTAAATCAAAAAAAATGTTGCTAATTGTGTACCGAAAAATACAATAAATACACAGTTGTCAATTTGGAGACAATTTAATGCATTTTGTGTTACAAGAAACTACAAATTGGAAAAAGAAACTACTCAACGTTTCGCGTGAACAACGTCACGGGTATGGCTAGTATATAATAATTATAAGAATTAATAATAGTGTAGTAGGCTTTGTTATTTTTAGTATACATGCATGTAAAGAGCCATTTTTTGTACAGCTGGAAATGTGGCTGTATATAAAACGTAGCTTACTTAGATAGTATTTTGTACAGTAAACAAGCAATTTCATGGTAGTCGTAGATAAAGTCTTTTATTGGAGCGTGTCACTCTATACAAGTTCCCAAAGAGTGGACACTCCCAAATAGTAGTGATAATCATTATCTGACTTTAAAAAAAATTTCTCCATATTGTTAATATATGTAGAGTCAGTCGGTAAACAAAAAAAAATTTAAAGAAAGTTAAAAACTCACAAAAAATATTCATCAAAAATATCCGTATATTTTTTCATATAAAAAAATCCTGTCTTTCGGATATTGATATAAAAGTTTGGTTTACATAGAAGATAATATAGAGTAGGTATAGTTAATATAAATTTTAAAAAATCGGTGGAGTATTTTCGATGTTTTTTATATAGAGAATTGCATAAATGTTCAAGAAATTCTATTTGAAATATAATAAAACACTGATTTAAAATTAATTGTTGATTCTAAATATAATATATTTAGTTAGGTTTATTTATGTATACTTTTAATAATCATTTTATTACAAAATATTTGTTTTAACTAATTGAAAATCTTATGATATAAATTAAACGACAAATTTCTCATTTTAAAATCATTCATGTGTTAAAAACATAAAATTTTCTTCGGTGAAATATATTTGTTCATTAATATTATTATTATTATTGCCTACTTATTTCAGATTCTGCTACTTCGTCTCATTCAAATACGAGTATATAATGTACAACAATTCCACGCACGCTTCTTATTTATTTGTTAAATAAATTTTTTTAAATTTATTTAACAAATCAGGATTTTTATCAGTTCTTTTTAGAGTGACAAAACTTTTTATAGGGAAATCTGTAAGTTACTCTGTAAGAAAATCAGTCAAAGTTACTTCTACTTCTTGCACATTATAAAAGATACAGAATTTTCGTAAGGTAGAAAACTCTTTTACGGAACAAACTTCATGTCTTATATTTTGAGTACTGGATTTCAGATACATCAATACCTCAATTTGCGTCGTGCTTACGTTCCAAAAAAACACGACGCGAATTGAAACGACACAAAGTGAAAAAAAGTTAAAGACTCGAACTCAAAACAACGCAACTTCGAAAATCTAACGATGCACAGTGAAAATTAGTACTAATTCAGCAGCGACACAACTTCGAAAAAACGCAAAACGAAACGACGCAAAGCGAGGTATTGGTGTATATATTAAGATATACTCAAAAAATTTTTCGTATGCGTATTATTCTGTTTAAAATGTTTTTGTTGCAAAAATGTCCCGTGCGTCACGCGAGAATTTCGTAAACACCTATATAGGAACATTGAATCAGATGAAAACGATGAAAGTGTAAGAATCTAAAAATGATAATTATAAAAAAAGATTTATTATTTGTATACAATAAAAACTCGGTTGTTTAATAATAAACTCATTCAGTTATGGGTAAATTTTAATAAATAATTAAATTACGTATGAAAGAAATTTAATTATAAAATATTTTCTTAATAAATTTTACATCGTTTTATACAAAATATCTATCCTGTTCTCCAGTTTTGACCGTGTGTCTCTTTTGATGTATATATTGGATCTCCTTTTATAGAAGGACCTCACAAAATAAAAATTTGACCATACGTATTGAATATTTTATAAATACCATAGCTATTTAATTTTATTAAATACATATAAAGCACCAATAGGTAAAATAACAAAGCCTTTAAATCTTCTTACTGAAAATAATCAAACTTTGATTTGTGACGCTCTTTCGGAGCAAAATAATAATTTAACTTTATAAAAGCTTATAGTTGCTGATAACACTGGGCAACACTAAAAAAAATCTCGAGAAAAACATACCGTGAAAAATGTAGGTATTATCATCCCTGATACTAGAAAAATGTTAATTTTGCTCAGTCACGTCACAAAGAGTCGGTATATTTTAAAACGTCACGGAAGATTTTAACAGTATATATTATTTAGAACCTAGCAAAAAATGACAAAAAAGTAAGAAAATTTTGTCCATTTCACGGAAAAACATTCAATCATGAATATATTTTATAGTTCAATAAGCAGAGGCGTAACTACAATGGAGCATGTGGGGCAGTCGCTTCAAGGCGCACGACGAAAAGGAGCATAACTTATAAAACGTAGGCTCAAGAAGTAAAAGAAATTTTTTATTGGTGTTAGTGTTTTTATGTTATAGTCCTTAAAGCCTGTCAAAAGGAAACAGGAAATTTCTTTATTCGCTAGTGGTATTTTTTACGGAAAAGAAAAAAGAAATGATGGACGCTTTGTTTTATTTTTTTTTTTTTTGGCTTGGCGAAGAAACGAAAATTGTATATATTTACAGCAATTTTACTTTGCTCGTTTACAGAAAAGAGATGCGGCAGGGCCGCTTGAGTCAAATTCGCTCCAGGGCGCAAAATTGGTAGTTACGCTTCTATCAACAAGTACACACAAAGAAAAACAATAAACATTAACTATTCATTGGATTTACTCACTTACAATCACCTTACAATATTATTTCACATACTTCTTATGGCATTTTAATTTTTTTAATTTTAACATGCATATGACTTTTAAGTACATAATCATGCATGTTAAAATTTAAAAAAAAAAAATTAAAAATAGTGCGTTTTTTAGGTCTACATTTTTTATGTTAAAAATTACATTAAATGTTAAAAATAAATAAACACGTTTTTCACGAAATTGTGACGTGACTGAAATATTTTATTTACGTTTCTATACTATAAAAGGCATGAGGAATACGAATCACATAAACTCGTTCGCGAGGAAAAAAAAACTTTTTTTTTTGCTTAGTGTAATATACTCTCAAAAAGTCGCTCCAATATATTCCTTGCTGTTCTGTTATTAACTAGCTAAGTTCTGCGGTTTCGTCTACGTGAAATTACCTGCATTAACTGTGATTCGAATTACTTTTAAATCAGATATTCAGAAATTCTATACAAAATCAATTCCTTTGAGCTTATTTATAAATTAAAAAAGATTGAATCCTTTGAAAAAAAAAAAAAAACTTAATTAAAATCTGTCAAAATTTTTATAAACTGTGCCACCTCTTTTCACTTCTTTAAGAGTCCATCAAAAAATCCTTTCTTGGTGTGTGCTTACGTTGCAAAAGAAATATACTCAACAAATCTAGCGTAAATGACTTCGGTTCGGTGTTGACGAATTAGTCAGGACATTCAGCTGCTAATTAATTAGACAAGTAATAATAATTATCAAATTAATATGTACTATTTAAATGACAATAATACAAGTACTTGAAACTGATGTAAATTTATGCTTTATCATTCAAATTAAGATTAAGGAAACATTTTGTACGTACCACATACTTACTTAGGTGCTACTAGTGTTGTAAGTATGTGTTTTGTATGTACGAGATTACATAACATTACCGCGATATGAATAAATTATCATTTATAATTAATTATAATAGATATCAACGATGCATCCGCGATTGCATACATTACAAATTACACATTCATACATATTATCATCTTGTGCATATGTATGTAGTACATATATAGGGTAATAAATAATAGATACAGTGGAAGGCAAAATTATAGTGACAATGTTATATTAAAAAGGTGATTGAAGTAGGAAAAATTATTACTGGCTATATTGTTTATTTTTTCATTGTGCCAGAAAATAAATAATTTTAATTTTTGTACGGTGAGTATTTCATGAGTAATTCATTGGAAATTCACAAGGAAATACAGCATAATTCATGTATTTTCAACCTATTGGGACTTTATGAATTCTTAACGTTTCCTTCGTCCTTACTTCCTGGCAACCGCGACACTGTCCTAAAACCAATCATAAAATACGCGTAGATCTCTACCTAGTTGTTACATGTATATTCTCACTGAATAACCTTAAATTGATAAAATATAAAGTGACACATGATAGACAAAATACACCTCTCCCAACATTTGCATAACATTGCAAATTTCCGATTGGACACTAGCGGATCTCATATGACAACCTGTATCCTTCTAAAGTCGCTTAACTCTCTAACAGTGAATTTCTTTTTTTGAAATCGACTGAGAAGTTAATTTTTGACGCTTTTGGGTCCTTAATACCCTAGTGGATTTCATATAATATAGCATATATCCATTTAAAATAGTTTGTTAACGGTAAAAAAATTTTCAGCATCGGTTGAGTAGTTTTTTTTTGGTGCTTTTGGAACCCCAGGGCCCTTGAAGGACCTCATATAACATAACCTATATGCATCTAAAATCGTTTAGGTTTTTAACAGTGAAAAAATTTCCAAATTTATCTAAAAAATTAGTTCACTTAGAATAATGAAATTATCTAGCTTATATGATTTTTACGCTCTTTTCGAAAATGTAAAAAAAAAATTTTTGAATTCTGGCCCACTTTTGTAAAAAACCTGTTTCTGTCAAATTTCTGTCATAGTCTCGTGCTCATATCTTACCATGAGCGTCGCTGTAACAGCTCAAGTTCCAGAGTGGAAATTCGCTAAAAGTGAAAAATGACAAATGAGAATAGTGTAGTCAACTTGTAATAAAATCATTTTTCAAACACTTAGTTAGGAACGAAATAAAGCAATCTAATATATCGCTGCTCTAGTATTGGTCTGTTCTATATCCACTTTTTCTACTTTTGAGATATTGCGATTTGAAAGTTAAAAAATTCATATCTTATTTATTTTAAATTTTATTACCAAATAGAAAATTTTTTAATCAACGTAGTTTTAATTGGGATTTCAAGAGTTTAATGATTTCGTTTTAACCAATTACCCAATGATTTAGGAACCGGATATTCAGGACCCCAATAATTAGAGTTGAATTCCAGAAAAACAAATTTTTTTTCTGGAATTCAACTCTAATTATTGGGGTCCTGAATATCCGGTTCCTAAATCATTGGGTAATTGGTTAAAACGAAATCAGAAAATTTTTTACTTGTAAATAAGTTAGTTGTCATACAATACAATTTCATAGAAATCTGACCTCGAATTTCCGAGAAAAATGATAATTAATATTCTCATGCTTGCAAAAATTGAACTATAGATCCATATCCCCTTAGTATTGTTTTGTACTTTCAGTTTATAATTATTGGTTTGTACTATAAGCGTGGATATAGAACAAAACAAGATTATTTTTTGTGTCCGTTACATAGGAATGGGAACATTGTAATACATAAAATGACTTTAGCTTAAAAAAATTTTTTAGTCTTTGTTTGATTTAACAAAATTTAAAGAAAATTAACACAAACATATTTTCTAAGTGTGGAAATATAAAAATTATAATAAGTAAATTGAAACATAGGCAAGAACTTTTTGGGAAAAATCACATTAGGGGGGAGTTCAAATAAAGAAGCAACTTTTTTATTTATGATTATTTTGCTTATTGAACTTTTTATTCAAATTAGGGAGGGTTTCAAATAGAAAATTTTGTTTTTGAAACATTTATTACTCTTCCCTGTGGGGGGAGGGGGCCCTTTTTCGCAAGTTTTTAAGCGTTTACAAGGAACGCCATATCTCAAAAAGTAATGAGTATTTTTTAAATATTTTTTCATTATTTTATTCTTAAAGGGCCAGTCCATAAAGCTCAGTATGGGTTTCAGGTAATTTTAAAAATTAACTATAAAACTGTAATCCCAAACTTCTAAAAATTATAAAACCTAATTTTTTATTTAAAAAAAAATGTTTAAAAATAGTTACAATTGTTCGAATGGAAAAAGCATATTCCACTTTATGCGCGATATGTTTATGAACAAAATAAAAAAAATTAAGTCTCTATCTTTTCTAGAATTTGAGATATGATTTTCCTTGTCGGAAAAAACAAAACTTTCGGGAAAAGGTACAAAAACAAAAATAATAACAAAAGAAGCGGTTTACTCCCTTTTTATTAAAACGTCTACAAAGGCATATAAATAAAAGAACATTATCTCAGTGCATGCTATAACTCATGTACCCACCAAAACTAAATATTACTGATCAAATCGCGAGGGGGGGGGGCGAACGTTGTCTGCAAAGGAGCAGCAACTTGGCTGTGCAGCGGCTCACAAATAAATATTTTTCTACTTGAAAAAAAAATTTTTTGGCCATGTTTTATATATCACCGTGTTTGTAAAGAACCACAGAACAAAATAAAAACAAAAAACGAGATTCGAAAAAAATTAGTTTATTAGCCGTTTCTGGCGTGAACTCCCCCCTTAAGAATTGTATGAAAATTAATTCTACAAACCGATTACTATTTTAAAGTGACGATTTTAAAAAGATGTTCAAAAAACAGAGTTTCTACTGGTAGCATATAATTGGACATTGATTTATCTCTAATTGTCTCTAGATACCTTTGACTTTGTTTCGATTTCAGTTAGTTTTTCAGGCAGTAAAGAAGTAATCATTTAATAGATTTGGTCGTCCGAATCGTAATAGTATGGGAGGTAGCGTTGTATTTTCATTAGTGATTTTAGGTCAAGTGAATTCTACTTTAAAATTATAGGTGTTATGTAACATTTTTATAATTTTACAATAGAAGCGTTTGAAAGTCTTTATTTACATACCTATACTTCCCATGCAATAGCACGTGTTTATGATTGAATTTCTACAAAACTATTGGATGTAATGAAACCAAATTTTAATATATGATACTTCAGCATAAAATATTTCAGAATTTTACAAAAAATGACTTTTTGACAAAATGTTACATAACACCTTCATCCATTCACGCCTTCAGTTATCTTCTTGTCTTAAAGTTTTGCGGCAGAATTAAGGACCAAACATTTTTGAAATATCTAAGTAAAATCAGTTTAAAATAGATCAATTGAAAAAATTTATTTTAGTAAAATATTACAGCTTTTTTACATAACTGTGACGAAAAAGCAGAGGCGTCCCATGACCTAAAATGTGACCGATGCTAACATATTTTGCACAGTGTAAGATTTTTGTTAGAACAAATGAAATAAGAAATCAAAATTGTATAGTTAATTTAACTTTATAAAACTGCATAACATGTGCATAGTTAACAATAATGAAACAAATTTTCATATTCTCGTCGGCACTACCACCACATACTAGGGATGTTATGGATATCCGTAATTGCAACCGAAACTACCGGATATCCGAAATAATTAAATATCCAAAACCGAAATCGTACTTGGAAATAGAAGTTTCGGATTTGTTTCGGATAATAACAGACAACTGCCGTTCGAAAGCTGAGTTTAAATCGACGAAAGTTTTTGTTGCATGTATTTCTTTTGATAGATTTTCGTTGATTTGTATTTGGCATTCAATTTTTTTGATACCACTTTTAACAGAAATGTTCACTAAAAGCAATTATCCGTAACCGTAGCCGTATTCGAAACATTATTCGATATTTAAGGAAAAAAGTTAGATGACTGAGAATTTAATGAAGGGATAGGATATTAGGAGTTAAAGTCATCAAAATGAAAAAACAATTATTTGTTGGTTTTCTGCTACCGGTTTCGGGTTATTAGCCCCATTTTCATGGCAGAAGCTTTATTATAAAAGTAAATAAAAATATTAGGTAGAAATGTCAAAAATTATTTTTAACAAAAAAATTTTTTGAAATAACATGCAGTACTTACATAAAAAATATTTTTGTTGTGTTAGTATTTCGCGCATACTCTTTCTCAACCTCGTATATCAAAAACTGCATGTTTTAGGACACACAAAAAACATTAAATATTGTATTTATATATATATATATATATATATATATATATATATATATATATATATATATATATTTATATATGTAGGTAGCCATCATTAAAGGGTGTAATTAGCATAAATCTTAAGTTCATAATGATGAAAACACAGATTTAAATACGTTTTTTCTGTGTCTCCAAAAACTGGGACTTTTCAGATACGAGGTTGAGAAAGAGTACGCGCGATTTAAATTATTAAAAATAATAATTGTGTCAAAATTACAATTGTTAAAAATTAAGTTATTTAAAAAGTTTTTTTCAAAAAGGACCAAATAAAAATTTAAAAATAATAATAGATGGAGTGTCCATGGTAAGAAACTGACATACGATTATAAAATGGCCCTTTTTATATGTTATTGAAGTTGTTGAGGGGAAAATTTCTGGAAAACATTGACGTAAGTGTTATCAAATTCGACAAATCAGCAGCCAGATTAGCATTTGGATGAATAGACGAGATCCACGAAGATTCGAGAAAGTATCTTTTCCTCTAATGAGCCTCTGTTTGTAAGATGGTGGGGTTGTCAAAATCAAAACGGTGGTCATTGTTCTATGCGTGTTGTACCAAGCCGGATGCAAAGTCGCCACGTTTTACATTTCTTCGATGTTGTTCAATTCTTTGTGAAAGACGCTGTTTTGTGTTACCTACGTAGGCCGACGGACAATTGGAGCATCGTAGCATGTATACAACATTTTGACAACTGGATACAGGAGCACATGGTTTCAGATTGGAATAGAATTTATTGACATTATTTGGATATTTTAAAGCTGGTATCAGATTAAAAGGTTTTAAAATGTTTTTTTATGTTTTTAGATGTCTTATTTTACTTTTATAATAAAGCTTTTGCCATGAAGTTGGGGTTAATAACCCGAAACCGGTAGCAGAAAACTAACAAATAATTGTTTTTTCATTTTGATTACTTTAACTCCTAATATCCTATCCCTTCATTATTCGATATTGTTACATATCCGTAACCGAAACTGAAAAAAATATTCTTAAATTTCCGCATCCGTATTCGTATCCGAAATTTCGTATCCATAACATTCCTACCACATACCAATGTACACTAGAGATACGATTAATTTTTGATGTATGTAGTTATAATTAAAACTTTTGTGTCTGTGCCTACAAAATTTTGGCCGCCGCTGTTTACAATACACACAGATATGTATCCATGTAATACATATGCACTACTGTACATATGGCTGGAGGAGATCTAGGTTATTGAGGAATGCAATTATTGGTTTGCATGCAAATTCCAACTATTCAATAACAGAAGCATTAGAAGGTAGACAACCTATCACAAGATCAGAGTGCATAAGTGTAATCTTGTATGTTGTATTGTAATGTATACTACTATCGTACGTATCGATAATAATCCGATTCACATCAATAACGATATAACTGTAAAAATGTTTCTTAATTTTTCACAACATTCGTGTCAAATTATATCACTAGGCATGGAGAAGAACAACCATAAGCTTTGAAAGAAACCAGCAGTTATTTTTGGAATTAACTACAAAATTGGTGTTTCTTATTAGTACTATAGACACATGTATGTGAAAAAAATTAGCTACTGAAACTTGGATTAAAACGTTCTTTACACCTTTTTTCAAAAATTCGCTTTTAATGTTTAAAAAATATATTTTTGTTAACCAATTTAAAAAAAATTTATGTACCGTCTTAGATAATCTATCTAACAAGCTACAAGTACAATTTCAAATCAATCGGATGAAAATTGCTGGGATTATCTTGCCCATCGTTTTGTAAAACGTAGTTTTCAGAAGAAGCCATGCAAAGTTTCAAAACCTGTTTACCGTTTTATGTGTTATTTATGAAAATGTAGCAAAAGTAACGAAATAAATTAATGGAATAAAGTCATGAAAAAAGTTGTTAAGCAAACTGAAATATTCCAAAATGTTACTCGCACCGGAGCGGCGTTTTTAAACATATTCAATTGCTCGAATTATTTCATAAATCGGATTCAAAGCTATTTTTAAAAGAGTCATTCTAAAGATGTTAATACATCACTTAAACCCATAAAAAAGGGGAAAATATTGTTTTCTCCAAAGTAATGTAATGTCTTAATATGTCGCTGTAGACATTAAGATTTGTACAAATATACTATTTACCAACTAATAGAGTAGGAATTTAACCTTAATTTTTAACACAAAGCGACCACAAGCATTCAGTGGCTGACTTTTCTTTTAATCGATTCAAAATTTAAAAAGGACTAAAAAAATTCTAATACTATTCTTTTTTATCAAATGCCGGCGTCAGTGTGAAAACTTGAAATTAATGAAAATAATAGGAAAGATAGATGTATAAATTTTGTATTAGTAGTATTCTATAAGCACAATTGATATATAAAAAAAAATTTATAACATTTTTTTAGAGAGAAAAAAAACCTATTGACAAATATATTTTAGAATGAATACGTATAGACTAAAATCAAACATTTATGAGAATACTTGTCAAATTATTTATTTTTATCAATTTTTAGCATTGAAGCAGTGGTTTAATCAAAAAATAGTATTTGAAATTTATATTTTACTAGCTGAGCCAGTCACGCGTTGGTGTGGCTCAGTAGTTATAATTGACTAAATTAATTTTTTCTTATGATTTTGATTCAATCAAATCAATATTTAGTAATAAAGCTCAAAATAGCCAGTTTTAAATCATATGGGATTGAGGATAGGCGCGAGAATAAAGTGCTTCGCTTCCCTTTTCAACAACTCAAAATTCTATAAAAATTTAATTCAATGTAATGCTTCGCTCCGCTCACCATACATTTTACTACATTTTACTAATAAAGCTGAAAATAGTTTAGCCAATTTTAAATCATGTGGGATTGAGAATAGACGCGAGAATAAAGTGCTTCGCTTCGCTCGCTAAACAGTTCAAAATTCTATAAAAGCTTAATTCCATGTAATGCTTCGCCCCGCTCGTCATACGAAAATAGGGGTTGATAGTAGAAGGATGAAAATTTAGGGTAGTATGTATTTTCTTTTGTGACATCATAAAAAAATTCAAAAAAGAATTTTGTCTACAAAATACAGAAATAAAATTTGGGGTGGACCACCCTTATCACTTAGGGGTATAAAAACTAGATAACAACCTATTCTTAGACGTACGGAACATACATATATATATATATATATATATATATATATATATATATATATATATATATATATATATAGATATATATATATATATATATATATATATATATATATATATATATATATATATATATATATATATATATATATATATATATATATATATATATAAATGGATCGAGCCGTTTCGGAAGAGTATGGTAACTAAACCTGTGACACGAGAATTTTATATATTAGATTTTAAATTCTGCATCGATTAAAAAATACCCCTGTCGCAGCATCCTGCATAACATAGTGAATTTCCGTTTATAAAAGTTAGTTTATCTTGGAAAATAGTTGACACAGAATAATAGTTTAAAGACCTTTTTTATATAATTTTTTCTCCTCTTTCCAATGGTGTAAACAAATTTCACAAAAATTTTTGAATATGGGGAAATTTTGACAAAACTAATTTTTTTCACGAAAATTGCCAAAAAAAACCATGTTCCGGGCATTGGACGTGTCTGGTTAATGAACTCGTCCAACGGTTTGGGACTTCCAATATCTTTACCAAATTTCATAAACGTAAGACATTTCGTTCGAGAGTTATCGCGCGGACACATACCTATATATATATATATATATATATATATATATATATATATATATATATATATATATATATATATATATATATATAAATTTTAGTGAATATTATTTTCGATTTCTAGGAACCTCAAAACAAATGTTTCTGCCATAGTCCCGGGCTCAGGTCGCGTCATGACAGTGGCTGTAATAGCTGAATTCCATTCTGGAAATTCGCTAAAACCAGCCACTAGAACGCTCGTGATCACTTTTTCAATTTCTAAGCATCTTTTTAAGGGCAAGTTCCTAGCCTATAAAATTCATTCGGGTGTTATGTACAACAAATTAACATCACAGTGGACTACTACGCCTATCACCTACTTATTTCTGCGAATTGATGGGAGAATTGAAACGTATGATTCCAACTCTTCATTGTTGAACGTCGATCGGAATTTCAAACAAGAACTTGACTTGAAGACATTATTAAAAGTTTGTTCGTACAACTGTTATATAATTTGTTGAATGTCGATTAACAAAGTGTCAAAAGAATTCCAAGGGATTCTAAAAATCATTTTTATAACTTATTTTCTGTAATGAAAATTTAGTAACACAATCGCTTGAAATTCTGTTCAAATAAACGAATCTATTTTCAGTTGAATAACTATTGCATTTAAGTGATTAGGTACATGTAAGAAATAGTGCACTGTTCTGTAAGGATTACCATTATTGTTTGTTCGGAAAGTAGTATATTATAAGTTAGTAATACACCATACTACTACTTACACAGAACATTGACAATCAAGTTTGGAACTCGAAAAATAATACCCTACTTAAGAGCATTAGATAATAATTATATACTTTATACATATGTTCCATGTTATGCGAGTACATGATTAAAGTTCATTGCTACATATTTAAAAATAAAAAAATACATATATTAGAGTAATAGAAATAGCTGAATTTGTTGTACTTGTAAATATAAAATTATTTGGTGGGCTAAAAAAAAAATAATAATATAAAAATAGCAAAATTGAAAAACTGATACTAATTATAAAGCTGATCACTCACACACAGGTGATTGATTACTGATAAATTAAATCGATAAAAATATTGGACATTACAAAGCAAAGAAGGTAGAATAAATAATATAGTTCAATATATAATTTGTAAACGTACTATGTATGTAGTGTTGATAACATTTGAATTACTGTCAATAATATTATGTGTATTTGCAGTTTTTTAAACTTCAATATTTTTGGAAGAACTTTATGGATCATAAAAAAAATGGATTAGAAGATGAATGCCACCTCTCTTAGCTTATTTTTATAAGATCGCAGACCACGACATAGACACTTAATGATGTTCTTTTTCTATATATATATATATATATATATATATATATATATATATATATATATATATATATATATATATATATATATATATATATATATATATATATATATATATATATATATATATATATATATATATATATATATATAATGTCACTTCCTTCAGAAAAGTTTATTTTCAAATTTTATTAAGTACAGGACGTCCATCAATAGTCTCAGATATCAGAAATTTCAGAAAAATCATCATATTATGCAGTTGATCCTTTTTTTGTACGGTGGATAGGGACCGCATAAAAAAAATTGCACAAAAAAATATATTCAAAAATATCATAAATAGCTATAAAAGTACCTATAGTTCGATCCAGATGGTAAAAAAAAAATTTTTTTATGCGGTGGATCGGGACCGCATATAAAAAGTTTCATCGAAAAAACATAACTCAAAACGCTCAAAACTTAGTTGCTTGTATAAACAAGATAAAGCATTAATTTACAGGTAGAAACATTTTATTTCAGTTTTATAATATTATGAAAATTTTGAAAAATACATCCAAAAAAAATTAAATGATGCAATAACTTATGTTCTTATGCAGTGTATTGATTAAATGCTTAAAAGTTGTTAAAAAGTATTTTTATCAAAGAAAGTTATTATAGTAATTGCTTAAGTTTCTTACTGTCTGTTGATTTTGATTTATATTACGCATTTTAATGACCATTTTTTAAAAAAACCGCATTAAAAAAATCGCACAAAAGAGCGGTTAAATTGGTTGAAGTGCAAAGGGTTAAATAATTTTTTTACTCGCGTATGCTATGTTCAATTTAGAACCGGATTTTTTATTCCCGCAGATACTATTTATTTTTGTAAAATAATATTTAGTTTTTTGCCCTAAAGTATCATGCTAAAATAAACAAAGCTCAACGTATTATTTTTTTTTTAAATTCACTAATTTACACAGATATTTTTATTTTTAAATATCGTTTACAATTAAAATTTTATCAAATATATTGTATTTTTTTTTTGTAGTTATAACCCGAAGCGATATTGTATGCTTTATCTGATAATATTTCAATATTGATATTAACGGCGTAGTTATTTATTGCGAATTTTGCAAATAATTCATATGCGACGATTCGTACGAATTGATAAAAATTTTAAATATTTTTTGACGTAGAAAATATATACAGTAGAGCTTCAGTTAAGTTAACATCAGTTTTGTTAAGTGACGTCACTTTTTTCTCACTAAAGTTAGAGGATTTTGTACAAATAGAAAGAAACAATATTATTACATTATACATTTTTAAGACAAAGATATTATAAATTCTATAAAAGCTATATGTGTAATAAAAAAAACAACTACATATAGTATGATTTAAAGAAATTGGTTTGGATGTCATAAGAGTATTCAAATTTAAACTTTTCTCTGTTGAATTTTGGAACTTCGTTTGTAACTTAAAGTTCATAAATGTTACTAATTATCTTTATTCAAAATGAAAAATCGAACAATATTACAAAAACAAAGGGAAATTACATTAGTTATATATTTTTCATGACATAACTAAGATTAGTTATGAGCTGGACTATATAGCCATAAATTACACAATGTTTAAACATAAAAACGTAAACAAATCAGTGGTGTTTTTTAATAAAAATATTTGCCTATGCAAAAAGAATTTTAGAATGTTGAGTTCTAGAATTTGTAAATTTTTTTTTAGATATACACAAAGCGAGTGATCTCATTGAAGACTACTTACTCAATTCAGTTATTCACTTTATATAATAAATAAATTTAAATAATAAATACCAAAATACTTGAATATTAAGTATTTAATAACTAATTCAGAGAATTTGGTGAATCCAAAGCAAATCGTAGCTATATAGATTGAAAAATAGGTACGGTACTTGTCAATTGTCCGTTGAAGGGAAAAAAAACAATTTCTATGACAGATATATCTACATATAATGAAGAACTTTTTATAACAGCAAGATTTTTAATGAAATTTATACATTAGTATAAAATCCAGTTAATCCACTGGAATCTAAATTATTAAATAGTTTGTTCTGGTACGTCACCTATGACTTCAATTATTATTTAGTCCCGATCATGTATTAAATGACCGCCATTGATCTCAATCTGCTTCACTAAAGTTTACCAAATTTTTGTTAACTTTAGTGAAGCTCCACTGTATGTCTATTGTTTTGAACTAGCGTAGTGATTGCTCTGATGCGGACGTCCCAAAATTAAGTTAAAATAAAAATTTACCAACTGTCTGTTGAACACGCATCAGACCAGGGTTCCTCGGTAGTTAGAATTTTCCTAGCTTTCGAAATAAAATATACGACATTTCACAGAATTTTTTCGTGATTTACATATCATCAAAGTAGATTAATAAATTTAACGCTGTTATCTGTAATTGTATTATTAGCGTTGCTGATAGCGTTAAAAAGATCTTTTAAAATAGAGTTTAGACTTATTAAGTTTCATTTGCGAAATACTGAAGTTTCGTTCAAAGTTTATGTGCTTCTTCAAGAAATATAAAATTTTAATTTATCGTGTAACTGATCATAAAGTCTATCCGATCACGACGTTTTAGATGTCATTTGCGTTGCCTTTTTGCAACTCTGTAAAATAGTTTGTAGACAAAATTTCATTGAAAAGTAACTCTACTCAAAACGACGATACCGCAGGCACAGCTAGTTATTATTAAACTTTATCTTGTAAGAGGAATAATGAAATATTTATTTATATTTTCTACCTTAAGGTATTTTTTCCTAGATGATTAGTCTAAATATGTACACTTACACGTATGTCACTTGTCATAATTCATATATTTACATATATGATATTAACATATTACACTACTTCTAATAATGGTTTATTCAGAGAGAATATTTACTCAGTAGACAATTTCAAATATGGCCCATAGATTATGTATATTATGTTTAGTCATTAGATTTCAACTGATAACGACACACATGTGACTTAAAAGCGCCATAATAGCATAACAGTATTGTATATTGTCAGTACCCAGTGAGTAATATGAAAGGTGTTTCTAGCTACTAAAAGCATAATAATATAAAGTATAGGCCAAATCATCTGAAAATGATCTGACGTCATTAACTATACCCTTCACCCTTAGTTTAATCATAGCTTTTGTAAAATGAAGTACTGTCTGTGATAATAAAAGATTAGAGGTGCACAATGCATTCTCTTAAAACTATCTACTTAATAAATCTCTAACACTGACTGACTGACTGACAGACAACGCACAGCCTAAGCCGTTGGGTTTAGAAGAATGAAATTTTGCATAGAAGTTCCCTATGTAACGTAGATGAGCACTAAGAAAGGATTTTTGAAAATTCGTCCCCTAAGGGGGTTTAATAGGGGATGAAAACTTATATGTAAAGTTGTTATTTTTGAAGTTAGAGATATTGTATAAAAATATGTTACTATGGCCGTTAAAATAAATAATATATTATTGAATAAATCCTTAACACTGACTGACAGACAACGCACACCCTAAACTGTTGGGTTTAGAAGGACGAAATTTAGCACAGCAGATATGAAAATTGGCGCTTAGGCTTCTATTTATAAATAAAAGTCAGTTGTGTAAACGTTTCTGGAAATTTATTCCCTAAGGGCCTAAGGGGTTAAAACAGGAAATGAAAGTTCGTAAGGGAGGTTCGTCATTTTTGAAGTTAGAAACGTGGATATTGATTTAGGCTTTTGAAAAACATTAAAAATGAGCAGAAAGTGAGTACCTAATAAAAAGATGTTGTCGATGGGAAATCCCATCGGGTAGGTATACGGCTAGTACCTCTATAAATTACAGTTATTAAAATAATTTTAATATAAAAACAAGTGGAAATTCAGTGAAATATTTTCGATCTCATATTAAAACCATAATAAAAATGAATTATTGTGAACAGGGTCGGATTTACCTCTGTAGAGGCTCCGGGGCACTTCTAATCTGGTGATCCCTGAATATTTCACATGTAGAGCTCCCTAAGTACTTCAGTAGGCCAGCTTGAAAATTTTTCCCCAAAAATAAGGTTGGCGAGCAAAAAAAAAAAAGAAAAAACGAGAGAGTGCTTATCCTTTCTATTCGATTCCTTAATTTTAAGATTTTATTCGATTGGGTGCATACTAGTTCGCTTCCGCGGTCAGATTTAAATCTTATCTTGAAAAAGGGTCGTACGTTAGTTCGCTCCCGACTTGTTATCTACTGACAGATAAAATTAATTACCAAAATGACGGTGGGGATATCCCATATAATTAGATGAAAAGCAAATATTCGCACATTAGTTATTATTTATGATTAATCAGTTGAAGATAAATCTAATTGTTTAACAATTATCATCGACATGGAAGTGTGCGAAATGGTAAGTGAAAAAGTCAAACCCATGTTAACTGTAAATAATTATAATTTTCACAAGAACACAAAAACATTTTAATAAAAGCAGAAAAAAGTGTATCGCAAGGCAGTTAATTTGCGTAAGGAATTTGTAAAGGCAAAAAATATCATTATTGGAATAAAATATAATAAGAGGATTTTTGTAAAATTTATGTCATATAAATTTACACCAAATTTATAATGTATTTGATATTAAGTTATAAAACATTCTTATTTTGCTGTTAAATTTGTGTAATTTCTCTTTCTTTGGGTTCTTAGAATGAATCTTAATCGCATTGGCATATAGTTACGGGAGCGAACTAGTATAATACCCTTCAGGGTTATCTGACCGCGGGAGCGAACTAGTGTGCTCCGATTCGATTTTGTGGAGGCTCCTATTGTGTGGAGGTCCCGGGGCACGTGTCCCAAGTGCCCTTATATCCCCTTATGGCTCTAATTGTGAACAATAAGTGAATTTTAATATTAAATTAATGGCCGCGTTTTAAGTTTAAAATTATGTTTGTGGACAAACTCCAATTTTTCCTATCTCGTGCCAACTTTTGAATACCTTAGTAACGCGTGGCATATTAACATTTTTTCAAAGGCGAGCAAGAACATGATATGATGGCGATATCAACTTGGTGACTCTGTTCTAGAGTTATTCGAGGCACACTTCATTTTGACTTCATACACGGAGAGAAAATTCATATAAAAATTACTGTGCTCAGCACTACAATCGACGTGTAAAAGGCGAACATATTCAATTTTGTACGGTAAAAATATAAAAATTATAATTAATCATAGAAACTTTAAAGGATAGAATATTGTTTCGGTAATATTAGTTCTGTAGAATTTGTAAAACAGCACAGTAAAAAGTTTCATTGCCGACAAAAAAATATTTTTTAATTGTTTTCCTTACAAAAATTACCATGCTGTATTATAATATTTGAAATGCTTTCTGCTAATAGTAGAAAGAAAAAAATAGAAAGAAGGTTGTGTTTGTTGTAAACGCTGTTGAAATGTACCTCACTCATAGCAAGTCACATAGCCAACCATAGGTTTGGACGACCAACTTGGTCGGACGGGTCGGACTAAGCACCTTGATCCATTAGACTGTGTTACAAGCAGCAAGCAGTATTCAACACTGTGTTAGAGGACGGGGATGTCACCGTCTAATTTATCATTTTGTTACTTCACTATCTTCAATAGGTATTAGAATATATTGTTGGCAATCATTTTTATATGCATCATAAAGTTCTTACAGGTTCGAAGTTTTTACAGGTACCGCCCAAGCAACAAGGTTGCGGGTCAAATGCGCAAATGAAAGAGTACGACAACAAGAATTAAACTATAACATATATGCATAAGAGTGTGATAAAAGTTGTCTTAGCACATTAAATTTTACCATGCTAGCACATATTTTTTATTTTGGTCGTCGATCGCGCACGCATTATAAGAGAGCATGGTAATTTTTCTGAAATTTATCTACAAAAATTATATGATTTTTCTCTTCGTGTAGTACCGTAAATAAATATCAGAGCCACCACGTTAAATGACCTCAGTTCTAACTTGATACGGTAGAGGTTGCAGCCGCCTTTTTACAGGAATTATACCGATCATATTCGTCTGAGATTGCGAGTTGAAACTACAGAAGACCTCTGTGAGCATAGTCGGCCGCGGGAATTGAACCTCTGTCTCACCAGTACCAGTACCGCTCGGCTACTTGGCTGGTAATATGAAAAGTTATGACTCCTTGGTAGTTGGAAACACACTATATGTGTATATACGTAATGTATTATAAAATATACATAGATCTGTACATATTATTACATGTGTAGTGTGACAGTTGTATGGACTGTCGATGGATTAACAAGGAAATTGATGTCTTCCGTATTAATAACGGCTACGTGTATGTATGTATGTATGAACGTGTGTACATAATATACGTAATATACTATGTATATGAAGACGATGATATGATAACTGTTATAACAAGCACAAACGTACACATCCAACATGACAACGACGTAAAAACATATTCACTGTATATAAAGTGTGATTAAGCTTGAGCTTTAACTTTATCTTGTAGCACTAAAATTGTCAGATATTCGAAACTGATTAATCAGCACAATGAATAAGTGTCAATTTTTAAGGTAAATTTTGATTAACAAGATTAATCGAATTTGCAATCGTTGACACCTGAGAATCGTAAAGGAAATGAATCAAAAATATTGTAATTTGTTATTTCTTTTATTAACAACTTCAAGTATTATTGTACCTGACAGAGGCGTAGCGAGCATAACTGGCGCTCGGTGCGTGACACTTTATTTGCGCCCCCCTTAACTTCAAAAATTTTTAAAATATTAGGTAGTGAAACGGTGTATTTAAAATTTCGGAAAAAATTTTCCCTTGTAAATTTGTATTTTATATTTTTTCCTAAAAGTTGCCTTAACAACCTTTTTTTGCGTGCTTTTTTTGTGTGTCTATATATTTGGAAGTCATAACTTGGAAGTAATTTTGTAATTTCCCTACACTTTCACGTAACAAAATTCTAATGAGAAGCACGAAAAAAAAATTTAAAATAATAGCGCCTCTCCTACTAGCTTTTGTCGCTCCTTTTATTAGCTTTTGGCGCCCTTTTCAAAGTGGCGCCCGAGTCATGATAGTACCCCTTGCACCCCCTTCGCTACGCCACTGGTACCTGAATCAACCTGATCGTGTTAATACAAATTTTCCATATCGCGCGTACTCTTTCTCAACATCGTATATCAAAAACTGCATGTTTTAGGACACACAAAAAACATTAAATATTGTATTTATATATATATATATATATATATATATATATATATATATATATATATATATATATATATATATATATATATATAGGTAGCCAACATCAAAAGGTGTAATTAGCATAAATCTCAAGTTCATAATGATGAAAACACAGATTTAGATACGTTTTATTTGTGTCTCCAAAAATTGGGACTTTTCAGATACGAGGTTGTGAAAGAGTACGCGCCATATATATTTATCTCGAAAACGGTAAAAGATTAAATTCGTGATATTACTCTTTTTCAAAGAGGAAGAGCTGTCCATTGATATGCAACTTATTGTTTCAATTACATTAACAGGACTGGTCGAGGGTTAAAATTTAGGGGTTAATTTTACAAAAGAACATGAAAAATCAAAAATATTAAAATTTTTTTAATAAATTTCAAATTTACGTTTAAACATACGATTTTTCTTTTTTCTTTTTGATCAAATTTGTAAAAATAGGTCTAAGGGAGTGACTGTGTCGAACTACTTGTTTAGTATTTCAACAAGTTTCTTTCTGTTAGATAATTCAAAAGTATTAGAATAACGTCGAAATTAAATTCCCGAATCTAAAAGTGTGGATTATTTCCATTGACACTTTCGTGTATTCAACAGAGCTTAATCGATCAGTATTATTTATTCTCGAGATTCAGCATCGATGGACCATTTTTGACACTGTTCTCTGCAGTCTTTTCTTAACACTTCTACCTCTATAGTTTTACATATTTGGTAGACATACAATGTAGTAGTTTTAGTTTTTAAATATTTTCCGACTTCTATACCGAATTCAGAATTTTTATTAAGAAGAAACTGCGTTCCTGATTTTCGTAAGTAATTTTGATAAGGGGTTGAGTACTGATTACTTTGGTTGCAGTGAGTGGCAGGGTCGTTTTATTTAATAGGCACAGTCGGCATTGTACCTAGGGCCTACGAAGTACGAAACCATAGGGGGGCCTAAGAGAATTTAAAAATGACACAATATAAGTATTCTGTCAATTGAATAACATGGACTTTAAACTGAAATACCAAAGTGTCTAGGCCTACGATGATCTTAAAACGGCCCCGATCAGTGGTTTTGTGGCCCTGCAAGTTTGGATTCTAACGTTGTTTCTGGATTACAGTTTGATTAATGGATTCAGTTCGTTTAATTAAATTAAAAATTGGTTCACTTCTCCTAAGAGAGAAGTGGTACATTAATTCATTACCCTATTATGGATTTACGTTGCCTGACAAAAAATATCATTATCATCGACTTTGTGATCATTTATACGCATCTAACCAAATATAGAAAGACAGAGACACATATCCAAATGTGAAATGGCATTATGCATTCAATGTTTGTCTGATTTTGGTGTCGTTAGTGTTTGCTGTTAGTGAGTGAGTGTTCAGAGTCTCACAGTACGCTTCATTTATATACTTTAACTTACTAGAGTTAACTATGTCTATAATACATTCAAATATAATAGAATTACATGTTTCACTGGATAAACAGAGATCATACATTCATACATAAATAGAATGAATCTTAGAATTTTATTAATCCGTTTGATATGTCGGATTTATTTATACATGTTATTTAACATTGTCAAAAGTTTCAGTGGCGTATTTACAGGATAATTGGCTTTAACCGACGAAGAAAAAATTCTAAGGGTGACACAATGAATTAATATAAAGAAAGTTGAAAATCGAGAAACTGAAATAAAACGAAAGAAAATATTCAACCCTTGAGCTAATTTATACCGAGTGTCCCATTCGGATGTATACATACGATTTACACGTATAAGGAAAAAGTTATGTCACAAGAGTGCTTTGGATAAACATTTTTACATTATTGGTAATTTTCTTTTATAAAATAATTTTTTTCCACCTAATTATTTGCACTATTTCTTCAACAGAAATATTCCTTCCGTATTTTTATTATTTAATATTTATTTCCAAGAAAATAAAAAAAATATGAATTTTGAATTTATAGAAAATGACACAAGTATTTATTATGTGAAAATGTGAATTGCTTGAAAATTGCCACATTCATCTCTTTATTTTACTGCATTATTGTTATGAAAGCGATAGTAACAGTAGCTATAATATTAAATTATACCCTGTTTCAAATACAATTGATCATGAGTCATCGTTAAAAAATTAAATAATTCTTATATTCGAAACAAATTAATCTTCTATTCTTTTCTAAAAACAAACTGCAAATTTAAAATTTATGTAAATGCAATAATGAAAGACATAAAGCCAAGAAAATGGAAATTATTAAAATTCTTAAGTGATGAAACATGGTTAAATTTAAGTGAAATGGACCATAGTATTATTAGTTTGTTCAAAGCACTCTTGTGACATAACTTTTTCCTTATGGGAATCCAATGTTATCAATTAACGTGTAAACCGTATGTACCTATACATCCAAACGGGATACCTGATAGAATACTTCAAGTGTTGTAGGAGGTAGCTGATGCCATACGTCCCGTCAGTTACATCTCTGATCAATAACATCCCGAACAGAAATATTCCCAGAAAATAGTTCTAAAAATAGTCTCAAACAAAAGAGTTTTCAGTCAATATTGAATGGCCGAAAAGTATTTCAACACTGCTGGTAGCTAATATATTCAATATGTAACATCTTATAGTTTGGATATGTTAGGATTATGATAAGGTTAGAATGCACAAAGATCACGCATCATAGGAATTTCGCCGGAGGTCAATATACTTACTATGTAATATAATTAGTGTATGAATACGTTACAACATGAGAAGGTTAGGATAAATTGTAGTTCTACCGCAAGCGACTTCCACTTTACAGACGAATCCATTTAAAAAAAATTTATATTAAATATATTAGTCTTCAGTGGTCTTACGGTATTTTTTGATCATTCAATTTTGACTGAAATATTTTTTGTTTGAATCAAGATGTTATTGACCTGGGACATTTTTTTTTTGAAGATGATATTGTTGGATATCTCCGTTTTAAAAACCGTTAAAATACGAGTAATAATTATACGCAGCTATATAAGTTAGAAACACAATGGACCAAAGTGTTCAGGTGAACCCTAACCGTTTGTTAATTAAACACTGCTTTTGTTGTTAGTGACTTAATATCCTAGGTCCTGTTTATCAAAAAATCTCATAAATGAAGCATACATACGTACACTAAATATTCTACACTGAGCCTCTCACATTAGAAAATTATGGCTCCTCTTTTTTGTCTACATAAGATTACAGTGATGTAAAAATCACAATCACTATCACAGTTGTGAGTCTTGTGAGTTAAGTTTATTCAAATTTTTTCTCCGTTCAATTTCTAATTCAATATGTATGTGCAGTGTTTTGCTAACTAATCATTATTTTTAAAGCATAAATGTTATAATTTTAGACATACAGCAATTTTAGCTATAATTAGCTACCTGGCAATCGTAAGACGCTAAATAAAAATTTGTTATATTAGTTTAATTAAGGGAGGAGGGTCCTCCAGAACTTTCAAATTTTTCATTTTTTGTTTTGCTTTAAAACTTTATTTGAACCTGAAGGAATATATTTCTAATGTTTTAATCCCAACAGAAAGATTATCTTAGATAACGATAAACTGCTTTTAACTCTACTTTTCAAGAACGAAAACCTTTTAATAGCATTTACCTTCAAACAGGTTTTTTTCCGCGCCGTGGAGCATAACATAAAAAGTTATTAAGGTATGAACTTGAAATTTTGTACAGATATTCTTTAAAATATTGGCCTTTGCATATACCTAAAATTTTGCATAAATTATTACTATAAATATTGTTTATAACAATTTGCTTATAAAAAAAGTGACATTTTTTTTCTTTTTGATTTTAAATTGTGAAAAAAAATTTTCTCATCAGAAATAGGTATATGCAAACCGTAATGACTTATTTTAATAAAATTTTTTTGTCCGATTGAATTCAGTTGATTACAAGAGGCTGGGCATTCCACCGCGCAAATTAAAAGAGTCAACTTGGAACAGCTGTAGCGCCGCCATTTTTTCTTTTTTTTACATAAAAATTTATGAATGAACACACCATAACATGTACTATACTATGTAACTTCATTTGATACAATAAATGTATCCAGTTTCTTAAAAAAAAATTATTAAAAAACCTGTTGTCTGGAGGACCCTCCGCCCTTAATGTAGCCGAAAAGATGAGCCGTCAGTATCCGTTACCAATTTACGATTTTGCTTGCTGCTATTAATGTTAGAAGTGCTAAGTGAACTTTTGTTATGTATAGGCATATTACACAACGTTAAATATTTAAAATCACGGCATATATATCATATCTACCAATAATTAACTACCTACACATTTTTATACGGAAAACTAATGATTGAAGTAAAGTACCATAACAACTCAGTAACTTAATAGTTAAATTGGAAAATTAGTTAAAAGTTGTCAATATAATTACACTCATTATTGTTACAATCAAACTATGCAACATTAAGTACTTAGACTTTTAGAGTCAATATGTTACGCTACGTTATTGATACGTACCCATTCGACGCTTCCAATATTGGCATATAGTTAAACTTTCAAATAAAGTACCGTAAAACCGTCTAGACTCGGACACTTTTTTTACATTCTTTGGTATAATTTTATGTTTATACATGTTTCCTTCATAGATATCACCAATAAAAGTATTACCATTAGAAAGAGCGTATATTATTTGTTATATCCCTGACCCATTTGTTTCATTATAAGTAAAAATAAAAAAATTAAAAATAATTATTAAGTGTCCGGGTCTACACCCCAAATCCGTCTTCACCTGGACACTTACTTAAATAATGTAATAACATGCAAACTAACCTTTCCCGTTGGGGTTACGACAGTGTTTTATATCGTCTGATGTGTTTGAACCTGTCAAAGGCTTCAAAACATTTTGTGGGAAGGGAGAGGGGTCAAAACATAGTATGCCTCTCTATGAAGTAAACATGCGATATGACACTAGAAGGAGGCATAAACCGCGGTAGTTCTGGCGGGAATATAACGTATGGATAGTGGAAGTTACAGCCAGTGCGAATCGCGGCCATAGTGTAATAAACTGATGTGTCCAGGTCTAAACGGATATACATATATAGCATGTATTTTTTTATATATACATCGAATATAACTTCAAACATCATTAAACGATGGGCGATAAAATTCTGAACACATACATATCAAAATTAAAACAATACGAAAATTATGACGAAAATTACACGTCTAAGTTAGACACACATTTTATTTCTTTGAAAAACTGGAGAATAATAATCCTGTAAAATGAGATAGTAAGAGTCGAAATCCGTAGTTTTTATTGGTACAGTTGTTTAGAGGATGTTTTTCTCTCTCTAATGACGTCAAGAACAAATGTTTATTGTAGCAGGTTAATGTAGAAACTACTTACTTTGAATATTGGTGCAAAGTGTCCGGGTCTTACGGTTTTACGGTAACGATATTATTTATAAAACTTCATTTAATTATATCTTAAACTATGTACATAAGTTTTCACGATTTGAATACTTTTGCATGTTTTGAATTGTATGCATTTCAAGTATAATTTGAGAATAATATAACGGAAAAATTATAAAAAGAAATGAAAGTGCAAGCGATACCATTTCAGCGAAACGAGAAAAACAGAAGAAAAATTATTGAAACTGGGAGTATGAGAAGTTTCACTGAATAGAAAATATGCAATTAACAAATTTTTAACCGACCAATCAATATGAGAGTAGAATAAAACAGAAGAACCAAAAGAAGTACCGAAATAGTCGAAGAAACTGACGTACCGAAATGTCGAAGAGATGCTAAAATATTGAATTCAAGAAAAAATTCATCAAAACCTGTTGAATTGATATTGATTGATTTTGTGTAACGCTACAGGCTGACATAATTAAGAGTGAAGTGACAAAAATGTCCGACGCGGCAACAAGATGTTTAATAGTTTTATCTTTTGGATTGGATAAAATAACGTCTAAAAAGAATTTTAATATTAAACTCTTACTGTCTCACTAGTAGGTACTTTTAAATACTAGTGTTTACCAAAAAAATTACCGATAATTCTCGACTTCATTAAAAATTATTTATCGAATTTATTACTGATTAACGAATTCAATAATTTTTCACTCTGCTCCACCTATATGACAAATCTGAAAAAAATACACGAGTCAGTGCGTTACCAGAAGTTTTTACAGAAAAAATTTCGTTGGTGTGCAAGGGGATATGTGTGGCATTTTTTTTCAGACAGCAGTGCGTGCAGCGACGCTTATTTTGAAAATATACCCGAAGTCAGAGCTAGTGACGTCACTGGTCGATCTAGGATCGAGTATGCTTTAAATAAAATACCCCTTTCGCAGCATCTTGCACAACATAGCGAATTTCCGTATATAAACCGTAGTTTTTCTTGGAAACTAGTTGCCATAGAATTATAGTTTAAGGACCTTTTTTATGTGATTTTTTCTTCTCTTTCCAATGGTGTCAAAAAATTTGACAACAATTTTTGAATAAGGGGAAATTTTGGCAAAAAATTAATTTTTTTCACGAAAATTGCCAAAAAAAAACCATGTTCCGAGCATCGAATGCGTCTGGTTAACGAACTCGTCCAACGGTTTGGGACTTCCAATATTTTCACCAAATTTCATAAACGTAAGATATTCCGTTCGAGAGTTATCGCGCGGACACACACACATATAGATATCCGAAATAATTATATATCTGAAACCGAAACCGTATCCGAAACATTATCCGATATTTTTACATATCCGTAACCGAAACCGAAAAAATGTTTCTAAATAACCGTATCCGAAATTTCATATCCATAACATCCAGAATATATATATATATATATATCTATATATATATATATATATATATATATATATATATATATATATATATATATATATATATATATATATATAGAGATATCCGAAATAATTATATATCTGAAACCGAAACCGAAAAAACGTTTTTAAATAACCGTATCCGAAATTTCATATCCATAACATCCAGAATATATATATATATATATATATATATATATATATATATATATATATATATATATATATATATATATATATATAGGTATATATATTCTGGATGTTATGGAAATGAAATTTCGGATACGGTTATTTAGAAACATTTTTTCGGTTTCGGTTTCAGATATATAATTATTTCGGATATCTATATGTGTGTGTGTGTGCAAACATATATATATATATATATATATATATATATATATATACATATATATATATACATATATACATATATATATATATATATATATATATATATATATATATATATATATATATATATATATATATATATATATATATATATATATATGTTTACTAAGTGTCCGCACGATAACTCAAGAACGAAACATTTTTGAGAAATTTGGTGAAGACGTTGAAAATCCAAAAATATTCAATGATATTAGTAAATAACAATATTTTACTTTTATATGCTACATATTACATTAGATCTATAATAATCACTGATTGTACGGAACGCTATTGGCGCAAGTACAACTTGCACTTGGCGACTTTTTTTATTTCAGAATTATGTACATACATATAGGTCTTGGGTCTTGACCAACATGTAGGTAGCATCGTAGTACATATGTACACTAATTTTATAAATCGTCATTTGACTTCAGTAACCAAATAACTATATTATATACCCCTGTCGCAGCATCCTGCATAACATAGCGAATGTCCGTTTATGAAAAATTAATTTTTTCTCGGAAACTAGTTAACATAGAAAAAAGATTTAAAGACCTATTTTATGTAATTTTTACTCCTCTTTTAAATGGTGTAAAAAAATTTCGCAAAAATTTTTGAATAAGTGGAAATTTGGGCAAAAACTAATTTTTCGCAAGAACAAAAACCATGTTTCTGGCATCTGGCAGCTGACGAACTCATCCAAGGGTTTGGGACTTCCAATGTTTTCACCAAATTTCGTAAAAATTGGATACTTCGAGTTTGAAAATATACTCGAACTCAGTGTTTTTAATGGGTATATTTTTAAATACTGAACTATGCTTATTAAGCATTTAATATATATCCAGGCTCAGATACATTGAGCTCTGAATACGGGTATATTTTCTAAATAAGCTGTAGCGACCTGAAAATATTTGAAAAAGCTACATTTGATTAGATAATTTTATAAAAAAAAAATTTCAACCTTAAATGCATCTAGGGTCGCTACTCAGTGGTTGCCCCGCCATGCTTTTTCGCAAAAAAAAATATTTATACATTCAGAATTGTCAGTTTCATTCAATCCAGTTTAAAGTATCAAATTTCAGAAAACCTGGTAGAAATTCGAGCCAAACTGTAGGTTTAATCAATGAACACTATAAATCAGTTCGATGAATTTGATTCCTACCAAGATTTGGTCGAAACCATACAGAACATCTCGTGCTTGTCACGCAGTTTTCTTTCATTTTCTTTTTCTTCTCAAAAATTGGTTGGATGTGCGATATTGGTCAAAATCATACGACCAACGCTTGGATTACAAAGCGTTAACATTTGCTTACATATTGGCGCCAAAGCGTAAAAATTTTGAAAGAATTAGAAAATATCTGCATAAACAGAAAATTGTGAATAGCTAAAACTGAGAATTGACTGAAAATGTATAAAAAATATTGAGAAATTAAATTGGTTTAATTTTTATTAAAGAGATAAATAATATAGAATATACCTTTCTGGGGAAAAAATTTATAAATCAAATATTTTTATTAGTTATGTTATCGTTAGCTTCGTAGGTATTATTTATTTAAAATCAATATTTAATTTTGTTTTAAGCAGAAATTTTCAAATATTATGAATTCATGAATAATTCGAAGTCTAACCATACACAAAATGATGTATTAAAATTTATTATACATAGATAACTTCATCTCTATAGAATATACTTAGATATATTACATACACCGTTGAGCGTTCCAAACAATTTTATTCAAGAGAAAATGGATGATATCGCCCTTAAAGGATTGCACGTCTTATAATAGCTTGAAAGTGGTAATGTATTTTTTATGCAATATAAACTTAATACGGTAATATGGACAAACGTCAATTTAAGAGGTTACGGTAGAATTGTAGCATTTGTAGTGTACTTGTAACGCATTAGACTATAGCCTACGTTATTTTAAGTGAAACTAACTTCTAATAAGATGAAATGTAAATATTATTATTTGGTAGCTGTAAAAAAATCTTGAAATTTCATATATACTTATTCAGTTATATGGTTTGCTAACATAAGTCCCCTATAAGGTTAGTATAAATGCCTATTATATAAATTATAGATGAATATCCGCTAAGTTCGTCTGAGATAAACGCGTACGTTTCAAACAAAATAGTTCACACTCACTTTTAGCGAATTTCGAAAACTCGAAATTCAGCTATTACAGTAGGTGTCATGACGCAATCTGAGTCCGGGACTATGAGCAATCTGAGTCCGGGAGGTCCCTAGAATACGAAAATGATATTCACTAAAATTTATATATATATATATATATATATATATATATATATATATATATATATATATATATATATATATATATATATATATATATATATCTTTATGTGTTCCCACGATAACTCTCGAACGAAACGTCTAACGCTTATGAAATTTTGTGTGCGGACTGGATTCTGAATTGGCTTGGCTAAGTTCGTTAGCCAGACACCTCGGATGCCCAGAAGTAGGTTTTCTGGCCATTTTTTATCATTCGATCCTATCATAAGACAGTTCGATTTTTACATCGTTGAAAAGGAAAAAAAATTATGAAGAAAATGTTCTTATAATTTTCTTTCTATGTTAAGTAGTTTTCGAGAAAATCGTAATTTTCACTTTTGCCTTATTTTGCTCTCTTTGTCATTGTAATAAGTAATTTATATTTCTATCTCAGTTGCTTATAACACATACAAAAATTTCATTTTTTTACGTAAAACAAACGGTATTTATTCAAAATCTATGTATTATAAATACCATGTCTCTGTCTCATTTTTTTAAATTAAAATTAACCAGATATTTTAAGCATGTGTAATGAAGATTTTTTAAATTTTTTTATTGAATTTTAAATGAACAAGATAATGAAGGTAATGTCATGATATAATATTATTAAATATTATAGAAAGATAACATGATAATAATGTTTATATGCCAGGAAAAAAATTTTAAAGAACTAGATCGATTTTGAAACTTTTTTCACTGTCAAAGATCTAAGCTATTTTAGATACTTTAGACAGATATAGATTACGTAATGTAAGGTCCGCCAGGGTCCATGGGACCCAAAAGTGTTAAAAATAAACTAACCGACCGATTTTGAAAATTTTTTCACTGTTAGAGAGCTAAACTATTTTAGAAAGATATAGATTACCTCATGCAAGGTCCGCTAAGGTCCATTGGATCTAGAAGTGTCAAAAATAAAATAAGCGACCGATTTTAAAAATTTTTTCACTGTCAAAGAGCTAAGCTATTTTAGATAGATATAGAATACGTAATGTAAGGTCCGCCAAGGTCCATGGGACCCAAAAATGTCAACAATAAACTAACCGACCGATTTTGAAAATTTTTTCACTGTTAGAGAACTAAATTATTTTAGACAGATATAGATTACCTTATGTAAGGTCCGCTAGGGTCCATTGGATCTAAATGTGTCAAAAATACAATAACCGACTGATTTTGAAAATTTTTTCACTATTACAGAGGTAAACTATTTTAGATGGATTTAGCTTATATGTTGTATGAGGTCGGCCAGAGTCCTGGGATCTTTTAAGCGCCAAAAATAAACTAACCGACCGATTTTGAAAATTTTTTCGCTGTTAGAGAGCTAAACTATTTTAGATAGTTATAAATTACGTTATGTAAGGTCCGTCAAAGTCCATGGGACCCAAAGTGTCAAAGTGTCAAAAATAAAATAACTGACCGATTTTGAAAATTTTTTCACTATTCCGGAGGTAAACTATTTTAGATAAGTACAGTATGTTATCTAGTATCCACAACTGTCCTGTGGATGCAAATGCGGCATAGAAAACTATACAACGGGTTTTAAAAATAGTTTTACTGTGAGAAAGATAAAATATCCTATATTATATAGGATAGAAATAAGCTACCGAACCGATTCTCAATATTTTCTCATTGCTAGAGAACTAACTTATTTTAGGTGGATAGCACTATGCTGTACAAAGTCCGTTCGGGGTCTTGGGTCCCAAATATACCAAAAATAAATTACCTAGCCGATTTTGAAAATTCTTTTACTTTTAGAAAGCTAAACTAGTTTAGCCAAGCACCTTTTGCGAAAAAGCGCCAAAAATTAACTACTCAACTGATTTTGAAAATCTTTTCACTCTTAGAAAGCTGAATTATTTTAAATGGCTACAGGTCTTAGATGAGATCCGCCAGTGCCCAATATTTCGAAATTCGCTATGTTATGCAGATGCTGCGACAGGGGTATCTTTATTCTCGTAAAAGTCAGCTGATTGTAATCAATGTAAATAAAGTATTAATAAATAATGATAAGGGCTACGTATATGGGAATGTATTTTGGTCAACTGATAAAGTTTCTGTTAAAGATTTCTTACTTTAAATGTTACTGTTTAATTTAAACGTGTCAATTTTACTGCTTTATTCTCAGGGCCGGCCTAAGACAAAAATTACAAGTGTGCAAGATTCACATTTTATGCCCCTATCGGGGGATCTGGGAGATATGGAATACCTCCAGGTAAAAGGAGGGTTCGGGGGCCCTCCCCCGGAAAATGTTTGAAATTTAAGGTCTAAAAGCACATTTTTTGTGCAGTTTTGCGCCTTTTAGAACAACGCCTCTCAATTTCATTTATTAATTATTAATTGACTTTATAGGTTCAATACTTTTTCTTGTACCTTAAACCACTATTATGTTAAATAGACTAATGGAAGCTTTTGGGTCACGTTACAATGATTTTTACACTTATTCAGTACCCAACTCAGTACTCACTTGCAAGTACTTTCATAATAAATAGCTAATGAGGGAATCACCATCCGCCGGACCTAAGATAAATGTCCAAATCTGATTTTGCCATCTCAATTGGCCAAATTTATGCCCCTCCAAAGGGCCCGAATGTGCGGCTGCATCGTCGCACACCCCTCAGACCGGCCCTGTTTATTCTCAACCTACGAGAGAGTAGTACAATTTATTCAAATTCTATAACTTGTATAATTGTATATGTTCCGGTTCCATTTATTGCATAAAACTCTTAAAACTATAAACTGCAATGGGTAAATACTCAGCTTGCGTTTTTGTTGTCATAACTTGCAAAAGGTGTATTTTTCGAACTATCAAAAATACATTGATATTAAATTTAATGGTCTACCATATTATGTCTTTGTCATTCAAACTGAATAAAGATATTCAATTTTTGACTACTTTAGGAAGGGCCTTACATCATTCTTAACTTACTAGCCGTATGCCCGATGGGATTTCCCATTGACAACATCTTTTCATTAGGTACTCATTTTCTGCTCACTTTTAATGTTTTTCAAAAGCCTAAATCAATATCCACGCTTCTAACTTCGAAAATGACGAACTTCCCCTATGAACTTTCATTTTCTGTTTTAACCCCTTAGGGAATAAATTTCCAGAGACAACTGACTTTTATTTATAAATAGAAGCCTAAACGCCAATTTTCATAACTCCTGTGGTTAATTTCGTCCTTCTAAACCCAACAGTTTAGGTTGTGCGTTGTCTGTCAGTCAAAGTTAAAGATTCATTAAGTAAGATATTATTTATTTTAATAGCCATAGTAACATATTTTTATATACCATCACTAACTTCAAAAATGACAAGTTTCCATACAAATTTTCATTCCCACTTAGGGGACGAATTTTCAAAAATCCTTTCTTAGTGCTCACCTACGTTACATAGGGAACTCCTATGCAAAATTTCATTCTTTTAAACCCAACGGTTTAGGCTGTGCGTTGTCTGTCAGTCAGTCAGTCAGTGTTAGAAATTTATTAAGTAGATTTTACCTTCTTTAAAATTTTAGTGAATTTCCGAATGGAGAATTTAGCTGTTACAACCCCTGTCAGGATAATAATTCCAGATTTTTCAGAATTTTTTTCCCCAAGAATATACCTAGATGACGAGTCAAAAAAGCAAACTTTTCTAGATTCCTTTTTCAAACCTGGACGTCGGGACTACAATTCTAGTTGCCCCTCCATTCGCCGAATCTGCCCTTGTATGAGTTCCTCAGCCAGATACGACTGATGTACGAACCTCAAAAAATGAGTTTTTTGCAAAAACTTATCAAAATTGTTTAGTGTGAATTGTCTTTTATACCATGGCAAAGAGCAGAAAAAATTACATAAGAGTTGAGTCATTATCCTAAACATAAAGGAGTTTTCGCAAAAAAGTAATTTTTGTGACAGAAAATTCGCTATGTTATGCACGAAATTGCGACACGGGTATTATATATAATACGTATAAAAAATTAAAAGCCCACAAAATAAGAAAATTAAAGGGTAGAAGCGACTTTAAGAACCAGTTTAGTAATAAGATAAAATGTGTACCAATATATATTTTAATAATAATAATTACTTTTAGTTTTGAAATGGCTTATTTCGTATCGTGCTTGAATTCTCATCTCAATAATTTGTTCATTTAATAAAATATTAAAATATTATATGTATACAGTACAGAATGGTGATATCGCGTCTTTCATGCGCCAATTCACTAACTAGAATTGTTATAATAATATACTTTCTGTAATATAATAATATATTGTTATTATAATCTTATAAATATATTAATTTAAATCATTCGTACTACTAAAATCATTCGTTTGGAATGATCGAAAAAAAATGAGAATGAACCCGCTTCTTATCGTCTTAATTAATCTACCATTTATAACTATTTTAAATATACATAGACATACATGATTGATCACAATTAATACCAATATCATTGCATAATATATTAAAAAAAATATATGTAGGTAGAAAGAATAATTTCGAGAAAAGTTAAAAAAATTAAAAGGGAGAAAACAAAGTGAACGGAAAAGATAATAAAAACAGAGTTCCCACAAAGAATATAAATCTAGGGCCTTAACAAAACAAAACAAATTAAAAATAATAAATAAATAAACAAACTAAAGTAAATAAATAAAAATGTAATTAAATATAAAAAATTGTAAAGAAAAGGAAAATTTCAATACTTTTACGATCTTTGGCAATATTTTTAAATTTATAATTAGTCTGAACCTCTTTGAACATTTTTAGATATAACCGTAAATACGGCTGAAATTATTTGGCAGAAGCTGACCCATACATAAAAAAAGTATTTTTGGTAATTAAAAATATAGAGAATTACTTATCTTCTGACCATAGTGACAAATATCTTATAAAATAAAAATTTTATGAAATATCACGTCAAATAGATTATTGGAGCGCTATAAAAAACGTTATTTACAGCGCTTTCACTGTTTGATGGAATTGACACATTTTATTACGTAAAAATGTAAAACGTTTTTACAACGTACCCAGCGCCTCCACTAGTACTATGATAATGAAGTTATGAGCGTAATAACTTGATTTAAACGAACCTAATAAACATGTGAATATGAATAATAAACATTTAACTAAAATTTTCAATTATTTTACTTAAGGGGAGGTTTACTTGAGAAATTGATAGCTAATTATGTGTAGAATATATTCCCAAAGTGATTTTGCTGAAAGTAATTTAAGGGAAGGTTTACTTGAGATTTGATAAAAAAATCGATTCTTTTTTGCCGAAATTGATAGCAAATTATGTGTAGAATATGTTTCCAAAGTGATTTTACTGAAAATAATTTAAAAACAAGATTCTTGCACATTAACCGAATTCAGCTTTCTATAAAAAAAAATTCAAAAAATGTAGTTCACGCAATAATGAGTATTAAATATAAAATTTTGAAAATACGTTTCTTTATATATATTTTATAATATCTCGGAACTACATTTTTGGAACTGGTGGACACGATAACTCAAAAACTATTCGATGGATCCTTTTTTTAATTTTTTATTTTAAAGATAATTCAATTCTTCGGCACCTCTACCTAAGTTCGATACACATTCAATATTTTTTTTATTTTTAAATTTACTTTAAAGAGCGAAAAATAAGACAAAAATCGTAATCAAAAATTCAAACATCCGCCATTTTTTTTCTTTCAGTAATCTATTGATATTATAGGTAGAGGTGCCGGTACTCTTCATATATTTTATAAATCTTTTTTGTTTTTGGATTTCGGTGGTTTATTATCGGCGCTAGGATGTCCACCAACAAGGCATCGGGTTTTCGGATCGTCACACTGTGTAGTTTGATACTTAATAAATATGTGCACAAAACTGTTTTTGTGTAGTTTAATACTTAATAAATATGTGCACAAAATTTGAAATTGATATTTACTTCCGTTTTTGAGAAAAAAATTCTATAAAAATACATAATTTTTAAGGACTTTCGAGTAAACCTCCCCTTAATCAATAAGTGTAAAAAAAAATAGAAAAAATAAGTACTTTTTCTCTACAGCGCTCCCATTGTTTGTTAGAGTTTATATGTATATTTTACTGTATAGATAAATATATAGACTTTATATATTTACGATAAAAATAAAAAATCTAACGTCATATAACGTTCAGGGCTTCCATAATGACTATATATTTACAACAATTTAATTATATGTATATGAATGTAAAAAATTATATAAGTTCTAATTTTTGTTTCGGGCACGGCTAGCTTTATATCAGTTGCTACAGTGATATTATATTGGGATATCTACAGTTCAAAAAAAAAAAAAAAAAACCGCCATAGATAATTTCAACGGTTGATATGAATGGATTATAGATACAAATTAAATAAGTTAACCAGTAGTGGTTTTAGCTGATAGGCCGGGTAGGCTCAGGCCTATCGGAAAATTTTGCAATAATCAAGAAACAATAAATAAAAGTCCTTAAAGAATGATTTTAAGTTTGTTTCTGAATTCTGAAATTTTGTATGCTCTCAATTTTGTCGAGAATATCTACAAGTACAGTTTCTGCTAAATGAGAGTTTTTTTTTTTTACTATGAAAAAGATCAAATCGCATTTAAAAGCATCTATGAATTGCTATATAATAGAAAGAAAACAGCTACAATCTAATATGTAATTCTAAGTCTATATTCGTCTCTTAGAAATATAGAAGACTTCGGTATATTCACACTGACATTAAAAAAAAAAATTTTTCAAACCTAAACTTCAAAATCAAAAAAAGATTTGAGTAACAACATTATTTTTTTTATTTTGTAAAAATGTCTACTTTTTCTTATAAATTATTTAAGCTCTTATTTAAAATTTACATATAGCTGAGATTTAAATTGATTTTTCAGGTATGCCGGGATAAGAATAGCCGGTTGGCCCCCAGATAAGATTTTCAACGGCACTTTGGCTACTATAAGGGCAGCTGATAAGAAGTCTTGCGTGCAAGTTTTAGCCTGATATCTTGCGTTGTTTAGAAGTTGTTTGTGATAATAGTTATTACGGCCATGATTTTTGAAACCTTTATATCTCGTAAACTATTGCAGATATTGAAATGAACTGAAAACCGTTGAGTAGGTCTAAGTTAGTACTATAATATATATTTCTTTCAAATTTTTCCGCTTGTAAACAATCATCGAAAATTCGAGGAAAAAATAGAAAGACACTTTTTTAGTGGTTCCTTCAGAGTGACAATCCTGAAAAAAGCCTCAAATATTGCGCATTAGGTCCTGTTTGAGCTCATCTACGAACAGCGTAAACCTTGACCTCAATTATAATTATAATAAAATTAAATTGTCATCCGAGGAACGTAACCGCTGCCACAAATCTCATATTACATTTCGGTATTTGTCTACTATACTATGATCGTATATCTGTCTAGAGTTAATGATAAGTAAATATTAACTAAAACTGAAATTTAGCTGGTAGATAAGGATAACTGATTAAATAGTTTCTCAAATGACAATAACTTTAAACTTAAAAATCTCAACTTTTTGAAACTATCCCATATTGACAATCAACTCCGTCTGTGAAGTTAGCCTAGAACTTGAGTTAAACAGTTTAATTACCAAGTTTCAGCTCGTTTGGTTAAAAAATATAACCGTTATCGTACCAACAATTTTTTTTACACATTTATATATTCGCCTCACCTAACCTTGAACAGATTGTATATTTGAGAGGTCATGATCAGTATATTGGTACATATCGTTAAAACACCACCAGATTCTTAGTCAGTCTTGTGCCCATGGCACAAACACATAACGAACGGAATGATAAAAATCATCTTTCCGATGGTGGCTTCGATCGAGGTTTCTCCTCTTTGACAGTGCTCCACCGTTTTGTTTTTAACGAATCTTGCAGTACTTAAACAGGACCTAATGTGCAATGCTTGAGGTATTTTTCGTGATTCTCACTCTAAAGGTACCACTAAAAAAGTGTCTTTCTATTTTTTTTCTCAAATTTTCGATGATTGTTTACAAGTGGAAAAATTTGAAAGACATATATATTACAGTACTAACTTAGACCTACTCAACGGTTTTTAGTTCATTTCAATATCTGTAATAGTTTACGAGATATAAAGGTTTAAAAAATCATGGCCTTAATAACTATTATCACAAACAACTTCTAAACAACGCAAGATATGCGGCTAAAACTTACACGCAAGACTTCTTATCAGCTACGCTTGTAGTAGCCAAAGTGCCGTTGAAAATCTCGTCTGGGGGCCAATCGACCATTCTTATCCCGGGATATCCTTTATTAACATGTTATACCCCTATGCTTAATTTTTCTATGTTACTCAGGCGTAACTAAATACTTAAACCAAGTTCGGTGATATTTAGGCTTTTTTGAGTAACATGTGATTAGCTAACTACATTTCGTTCAATTAAAATTATGCAATAAAAAATTATGGCACTTCAAAAAAAAAAATTATACCTATACATTAAACAATTTCACATTCACATTTGACTAAACAATTTTTGCTAATCGCTAATAGAAGTGGTAAATAATAATAACCGAAATTGAATAATACTCAAAAGATGAAAAAAAAATCCTCGTTAGTAATGGAGCGGTATTTTTGAATAACGTGTAACTAACTTTTCACAACATAACGTTGTGAATAAATTTACATTTTCAATTCGTTTCAAGTTTTGAGTGAAGTTTATTATTGCGGATATACATAAAGGTATGTAGATAAAGTATCTAACGGTACGGTGGTGTTCCTGTTTCATAATACTTTATAGTAAAAGTTTCTATTTTTTTAATATATACATTTATTTTTTTGATAAGAAACTTTTACTTCGTTTAACTATTATATTCAAATTAATGTTTTTTGATCAACATTTTTCTTTTTCTACGCTTCTACATTTTTCGACGCCAACAAAAAAAAAATATCTAGAATATACAAAGGAAAAAGAAAGTTAAGTTGGATTCAGTCTGAAAACAGTCATTGAAGCAAAAAAATACTTATTATAGATGAGAAACTTGGTTTGAAATAAATTGAGTTATTTTGTTTTAACTGAATAGTAGATTATCTATAAAATTTTCTTATGGGAGAAGAACAAAGTTAAAAATTGCTGAAAGACAGATTTTGAAATCCTTTGTAATATTACGAAGTTATTAAATTTAGTAATAAATATTATTAAATTATAAAAAGAATCTGGATTCTGTAAAACATTGTAATTTTTATAAATTAAGTTAGGAACCATACATAAAATAGGTACGTTACGTTAACTATTCCCTTCTTCCTTTTTATCCAGCTAAATCACATTTTTCTAACACCGTACCTAATAATACGTCACAAAATCTGAATACTACGCCTTTCCCTAAATAAATGCTTATTTTCATTATTGTTCTTGAACTGAAAAATTGGTCTGATTAGAATTTTTGTAAGTTTATTTTAATAGACTATTAGTATATTTTCTGATCGTTATTTTATCGTTTTTCTTTGTTTATAATAATTATAGGCTTATAAGTGATACCAAAATATTCACAAAGTTTACTTATATACACCACAAATCCGATTTTACGTAGTGGTCGGTGCAAATTTAAGGGGAAGTACGTAAAATCGGAAGATCAGGGGCGTCAGTAAACTTTTGTTTTGGGGGGTTGGTAAATATTATTTATCTGAATTTATTTAAAACAATATTATCTTAAGAGACAATTTACACTTAAAATTCGGTTGTGTAGACAAAGGAAATCGAATGTTATACTAATGAATATGAGTGACAACTTTTAGAAAACTGTCCAAAAATCAACTTCACTATCGCATTCATCAGCGTAAAAGACGCTAAATAGCGGAAGCTGACAAAAATTCTAGAATATTCTACTCGTGAACTGGCAAAGATACCAAAAAACAAACTTCACTATTGAATTGCGCACTAAAAATTAGATTAAGCAGCGCATTTTGACAAAAATTCTAGAATGATCTATTCGTCAACTAACAAAGATATCGAAAAATCGATTGTACCATTTAATTGGTCATCGAATAAAAGACGGAATAGCACATTTTCATAAATGTTCTAGAATATTCTATTCGTCAGATAGCAAAAATTCTTTGTCAAAATCGGACATTTGGTTTACATTGGTTTAATTTCGGTTGGACAATTAAGTGGTGCAGTAGATTTTCCAATATCTTTGTTAGTTGACAAATAGAATATTCTAGAACATTTCTCAAAATATGTTATTTGGTCTCTTTTTTGGTACTCAAATCAATGGCGACGTTTGTTTTTGAATATCTTTGCTAGTTGACGAATAGAATATTCCAGAACATTTGTCAAAATGTGTAATTTGACCTCTTTTTCAATGGTCAATTAAATGATACAATTGATTTTTCAATATCTTTGCTAGTTGACAAATAGAACATTCTAGAATTTTTGTCAAACTACACTGTTTAATCTCATTTTTAATAACCAATTCAACGGTGAAGTTTGTTTTTTGATATCTCTGCTAGTTGATGATTAGAATATTCTAGAATTTTACGTTACTTATTTTGCATTTGCATTTTGCATATTACGTATACAGAATATGTGCATATATATCTTCAGTGAAATTTTAAAATTTTTAAAGGCTACGAGACCCTCAGACAATATTACCTACGGCCCTGACTCGGGCTTGGTACATAAATTTTCACCAACACAGGCAAACAACAACATATCTGTGAGAGGAGAACCCCACTAAATCGCTGACGTCACTACGTAAAATCGGAGTACGTATCATTGGATGGCCACTGTAAAACATTTTAAATTTATATAAAACATTTACAACATATTTATGTAAAATATTTAAAAATTTAAAAAAGTAATGTATAACTTTTAGTAGATCTTAAAGTTAGGTGACATTACTTTGTCACTGTCTTACAGAGGCCTAATAGAATAATTACCATATGAAAATTAGCATGTCTAAATAAGTATAGTTGAATAATAAAATTTTTAAATGTTTTTCTTAAAAACATTTACATATTTTGAACCTAAATGCATGTGAACTGAGGCTATTAAAGAGTATATCACAACTTTTAATTAATAAAAAAAAATACAAGTCAGATCTTAAAATTAATCAAAAAGCGTTGCTAAATTAACATAAAGCTTCAAAAAGCGAAATATTAAAGTATGCTAGGGGAAGGTCGCCCAAAGCGGGTAAGCTAAGATTAAACGCCCAAAAGTGTGACTTCTGACCTCGATAAGCAGATCTTTTTTGTATTATCAGATAGAATAGTTATCGAACTTTAAAATGAAACTTCGCTTAAGAAATATTTATACGATGTTTATTTTTAATAAAGAAAATACAAAACCTCTGCAAAAACCCGCTTTGCCCGTATAGGTATCCTAAAGCGGGTAACCCCCTTTGGGCAAAGCGGGTAAGTATATTATGTACCTAAATACTGTTATTATTTTTTAATATAAACTTTCTTATTCATATAGAACTTAACAATAATAATAATTAAGTAAAAAAAATTGAAAAAAGACAAAAATAATAAATTTATAACAATTAACTGTAACTTTATTTACAACCTCCATATTGCAGTATATTACATGAGGTGGTTCCACATCAAAATCACCACAAACAAGGCAAAAATATTTTTTTTAGGCTTTTTCCCTCATTCCGTCGTAAAAAGAATATTTTTTATTTTTTTTCCCCTTCCAACAGTTTTTTCCATTAAGATGCTTCTATTTTGTCTACCCGCTTTGCCCATACCCGCTTTGCCCAAAAAGACTTAATTTTGTTAACTTAGAATAATTTCAAAATGAAAGCCGACACATGTCTACCTTTTTCTACATTAAAAGTCAAATGATGATAACATAATATGGTAATACCAAAAAGATTACAAATAAAAAGGTTTGTGACTAGTCACAGAATATTTATCGTCAAAATTTTTAACAAAACCAACAAAAAAATTTGATGAAGCTTAACTAGGACATTAAACGACAAAAGTGTTCAAGTGCAACTGACTGATATTGGTTGATATTCGGTTAATCTCGGTATACACACGACCTGACAAAAACATTCGATACAACGACATACAAGCGCTTACCCGCTTTAAGAGGGGTACCCGCTTTGGGCGACCTTCCCCTATATATTAAAGTGTATTTGTACATCTGATAGCAAAAAACCAACAAAAAAAACACTTTTATAAGCACTGCTTAATATTAAAAACTATAAAAATAAAAATAATTGTTTGCAATTATTTCCTTTTTATACAAAGAAAAAAAAATTCATACCTTTTTTGCACTTCTTTTGTATCGTTTTCGATTTATCACATATTGATGGATCACCTTTTTTCAACGTGAGTATTCGCGAACGCATATTTGTATTCGGATCACACTCGGACCATGCACCCTTTGAATATTTGCACGATTCTGCAAAAAAAAAAAAAAAATAAGAATGGTTACTATAATTTTAATAAATTATTATAGGTACCATCAGTTGGGGCGAATCTGGACAGTAGGGGCCAATCTAAACAGAGCTGCCTCTCGATATTTCTTCGTTAGTGTTATGACCGTACAAGGTCATAGATCAATTTATGCTACTGAATTTTTTCAGTTATGAGTTAGTCATCAAAGAAAAGCGGTGAACGTGACATCTTTGTATTTTGTTATTTTACGGGTGCATTGTTTATAATTTTTAAAAATAACGCGCGTTTTGAAATCTTAATAAGTTATATATATAAAGTAGGGACTGGCAACAAAACGTTTGGCATTTCTTTGATAATATACGTACCAAAAATGAAAGCTGGTATTGTGCTTACTTTTTTTTTTATAAATTGATTAACAAAAAATTGTCTATAAGTGAGGCGAATTCATACACCATGGTGCGTCAAAATAAAAAGAAAGTGGGTATAAACTACCTAAACTGTAGTCTAGGTAACATAAAATGGGCTCTTCTCGACAGAGGCGCAACAACCGGGGAGGTCCAAGGGGACCGGACCCCCTAAAATTACCTAGAAATTATCCTTCAGTTTATTTTATATTAAAAAGTAAATGTAAAAATGTAAAAGTTTATTTTATATTAGTGGTTTACTAATATTTTTTATTTGAAAATCAAATTTTCGGAGACGACATTTTATTACAACATTTTTCATTGTTATCGGAGAACTGCGTTATCAAAAAATTTGATTATTAAAATTTTTGTTGGACCTCCTGTAGATATGTAGATGTTGCGCCCCTGCTTTCCGATATTAAAAATAAAAGAAAATCGCTCAGACAAGCTGCTGAATAATTCCATGTTCCCAAATCGACCTTGCATGATAGACTCAAAGACAAATCGAAATAAAGTTCATTTAAATCCGAAATGTTTTATTCCACCCATCAAAAAGCATTCGCTGATGCAGTTATTTATCTTAGCGAATTTCCAGATTGGAAATTCGGCTATTTTTATCTTTTTATGTCCGATTTTGCTCATATGCATGACTGAATGTGATTTATATTGCAAATAAAGCACTATCCAGATTCGCGCCCATACATAGGGGCGAATCTGGACACTATATAACCAAAAAAAAAAATGTTGCAGTACCAATTTTGATATTTTTATTCCTATTTATTTTATTCCTATTTTTATATTTTTTTTTATACTTATATCCTCGTGATATTAAAGCATTTAAATTATTTTTTTTAGAATTTTTTAGATAAACTCTAAACAATTTATTGCGAAAAAACTGAAAAAATCGTCCAGATTCGCTCCAACTGACGGTAGGTACATAGGGAAATATATGAGATAAATGAAATTAAAAATGGTGTAAAAATTGGAGGCTCACTCTCTAAATTTGTTTTGATCTATATATGCATACGAAAACAATGCGTATGGATGAAAAAAGGGAACTAAGTTTATGTAACTGAGGTCGACATTCGAGAAAAACTGACAAACTGTATTTATATAAGCCAGTAACCAAGTCAGTATTTACATAGTACGAGGTTTGGAACGAATGAGTAGTTTTTTTGTAAAGAGGTTACAATAAAAATTCCCGTGTCTTATGTTTTGTTTTTGGAATTTTATACTCGATTTGAAATATAATGGATTTTCTTACTTTTGGAGTAGCTCTTTTTTGATGACTAGAGGGGGGTGCTGAGACAATTTGGAATCAGCCCCCAACTAAAAATATTAACTTCTTGCTTAAATGTGATAACCTCAAAATTTTTAATTGGCGGAATATGGAAGTTCATAAAAATTTTTCCCTATTTCTCTTAAATTCTGCCAGGTTAGAGCGCCAGACCAAGAGGAATTGAATTTAATTTTACTAGGTCATTTTTTAACGAAATATTAATCTGGCGGAAAATATAGGTACAAAACTTTTTGGTAGACGATTTGATAAGCTTTAATTTTGTACTGACCCATCATTTCTTTCACAAAATTGGAGCGAAAAAAACTAAAGAATTGGCCAGAAAGTAATATTTCGCCTTTCCACCCTTCTCAAAGAGGGATCCGCGGTGCTCTTTGGAACGGAAAAACTTTATAATTACGACACTTAAATTAACAATTTTATGAAAAAAAAATCGGATTTTTTCCAATTAAAAGTACCTACTTTGGCCTATATTTTAAAATATTTTGATTTAAATGCATAACCGAATATCTACGAAAAATTTGATTATATTATGGGTAACCATAAATTAGTATAGTTACTCTAATATAAAAATAATAAAAAGGCAAGGAGACAGAAAACTAGGTAGTCTGATTTTGGTTCATTTGCTTGACGACGTCTGACCATTTTTAGTTGATTTGACCTACACTAGCGGAAATAATTGAAGGATCAAAAAAAAAAAAAAAATTCCAAATTTTTAACGATTTTTCGAATGGCTGTATCTTCGTGAAAAATGGTCGTATTGGAGTCGTAAGCAAAGCAATTTAAAGCTGGTAGTTTCTAGTTTCGAGATCTTGCGATAAAAAAATTTCAAAACAACGTGTGTGGTGCAATCCTAACAAATACACTGAAAAAAAAATTTTCAAAATTTTTTCGTGTTTTTTTGGTCCACGGACTTGGAAAAAATTTTTCCGACTTAGCCACCATATGGACCGGATAACTTGTTCATTCAGCTTTAATTTTCTTTTTTATAGACTTTTATACGACCACTTCTCGCTGAGATATCGGACGTTGAATGGAAAAGGATCATTTCGTCTTTGACCATCGATATCTCAGCAACCATTTGGAATTTTTTTTTGATCCTTTAATTATTTCCGCTAGTGTATATTTTTCTGAAAGAGACTGTAGGTATGTAATAAGTTAATTGAAGGTTACACGCGCGTGTAACACAAGCGTGTGCACACGCGTGTAACTTGTTATAGGTATTGAGTTTGTATTTAGTGGTTCTATAGTATCTATACATAACCACTAAATACAAATTCAATATAACAATTTATACATGTGTGCAGGTTCCTACATAACCACAGACAAAATGTCTTTGTTAAAATTTATAACTTTGTTATTCGTCAATGTCATGTATAAAGTGGAGCAGGTGAGCTGTAGGTATTTTGAATATTCGTCGAATTTTCTTTGTCTGTTTGAAAAGGTTAGAATAGGGTTTTGAGTGTTACGTACCTGTGAATTTCATTTATAAAGACCTCAGTTGTTACGACTATTGGATTACAGCAATGTAAAAACTACTTGCTTTGAGTCTGCAGCTGTATAAACTTTATGAGCACTTAATATGATAAATTTATTCTGTTAAAAGAGCTCGGATATAAACGTATTGAATATTACACCAAACTTTTAGCATACGTTTCCACTTTCCTCTGTAAGGGTTTCGGTTTTTCATCGTTCAGTGTGCCCTTTCCTCACATATTTATGTAAAAATACATAATTTAGTTGTACATGTTCAATTGCTTTTTATTACTCGTGCAGGACAAGTACCTTCTTGCCGGGTGCATTTATGTTCGACAAATAGCTATTTCCACATTCTGCTGATGCCATATGGCTTAAGCGTATTTCAGTTGGTTGTTTTTCGTGCGTAAATCACACTATTCACGCACAAATTGACAATGAAACACCCAAATTTCATTAAAACACTCAAAGCCATCCCTTGATTTTTCATTTAATAAATATCTTATTAGGGCAGGAGTGTTAAAAGTCGGCCACTTAAACACAATTAATAGCATGCAGAATTCTGAATTTTGAATTTAGGCGTATTTTTACTATTTCACTAAGTACTTTTAAGTATCGCCTTTCTAACTAAATCGAGATTAAATTTCTAAGTTAATAAACAATTAAAATTTTTTAATTCTAATCTTTAAAAATATATTTACCTTGAGTCGGCCACTTATGCCCTAAAGTCGGCCAAAAATGTTTCTAAGGTCGGCCATCGGGATTTTTCATAGTATATATGAATTAGCTACTTGATTGTAGTTTATTATGAGGCTAAGGAAAACGTTTAAGGAAAACTATTCTAACATTATATTATTAATTTAAATTTAAATCAAAACAGAATTATAAAAGAACATTTTAAAATAATTTTTAACAAATACCAGTAATTGGTAATCATGATTACAAATTACATTTATAAAATGGAATCTGAGATTTTCGATTATTTTACATTTTGTAATCGTTTCTGAATTACAAAATATATAATTTAATTACAAAATTACGATTAATTTTGCTTTAGATACCTACAAATATGAATAAAACTGCTATCTAAATTAAAGCAATTTCGATAGTGAAACAGTTAAGTTAAAGAGTAAATTAAGGTAGGGTTGGCAAATAAATTGTTTATTTTGTTAATCTGAGGCGTAACAGGGCCTAAATTGACCAATTGTAATCAATTTACGATAAGTACCTAATGCGATATCGATAATTTTCGATAACGAAAAGTAGGTTTTAACAGTCGCAATGCGTTTAGAATACCCACAACTTGCTTCGCCTAAGCCTTCACAAAATTTCGTTATTTTTTCGCTACAACTTACCGTTTACGAGATATTTACGATCAAAAGTTTACGCTTACGGAAAGTAATTTTTAAAAAAATATATTACAGCTGACCAATCAATCGGACTAATGGAGCCTAAATTAACCAGTTATAACCAATTTATGATAACTAATTCAATATCGATAATTTTCGATAACGAAAAGTTGGAAAAGTAAGTTTTAACAGTCGCAATAAGTTTGGAATAACCATAACTCGCTTCGCTTAAGCCTTCAAAAATTTCGTTCTTTTTTCGCTATGATGCTTCCCTTATGAGGTATTTACGATCAAAGTTTTCGATTACGAAAAGTGTCGTTTCAATACAAACAATAAAAAACATTTAGATTTCAGAATAGTGTAACTTTAGAAGCACTTTTTATAACTACTACCTACAGCTAGTGTGTTAATAATAACATAATGAATACAAGAACACTAGTTTGTTGACGGCCTGGCCGACCTTAGGATTTCTCTACAAATTTATCCCTAATGTCGGCCGTAGGTTCTTTTTTTTTTTTTTTTTTTAATTTCAAACGATAAACGTTTTAAACAATTTTTAACTTCTTAAGACGTGTATAATGTTATCAATTTTCGTAAATTCAATCGTTATTGTTAAATACTTATAAAATAATTGCTTATTTCACGCACTGACTAAACTTACAAATTATAGAATGGCCGATCCATTTTTAACAGAAATTGTCATTTATCAATCGATTAAGTGTAATAAAACATTAACTACTTGAAAAAAATTATTCATTTTAAAAATCGTAAATCCAGAGTAGACGAACCTTTTGTTTCTATATGATTGTCAAGCATTTTCTATTTTTAAGGCTTGTTTTTTTTTTTTTTTTTTTTTTTAAAAAGTAACTAGTGGCCGACCCAAGTGCACCGGCCGACATTAGGCAATCCCACCCTATTACTTCTATAGGAATCATTAACAAAGTAGGTAATTTAAACAATAATTAATTTTAAAAAAAGATACAATCACTGAAAAATATTATTTTAAAAAGTTATAAAAAATAGATAAAAACTATTAGTAGCTCGTGCGGTGTTGTAATAGCACACTTAAGCAAATGGACGAAATCATTTCGACCGTGCGCTCAATTTCACTCTCGTGGGCAATCGACAACTTCCCGTACTTATTGCACAATATACTATTACCTGCTCTATAATTTTTCAAATACATGTATCGAATTTTTGGACAATTTCTAAAGATTTAAGTAAGCTGTATATAAAAATATAGTATATTGTGAAATAAGTGCGGGAAATTGTCGATTGCCCACGAGAGCGAACAATCGGTCGAGTGGACAATCGGTAACCCCGCACGAGTTGCACATACTATTTTTTATTACGAATTTCACATATTTTTTCTATTATTATTACGATTTTTTATTACTTTTTAAAATAAAATTTTTGAGGGTTTGTCTTTTTTTTCTGAATTAAATATTGTTAAAATTATTTTGTTGGTGGTTTCTATAGAAATAATTATGAAATATTTACTAAATAAAAAATCAGGAGGCGGCTTTGCGTGTTTTGAATAAATTTTCCGTGTTTTATTTTCAATCTGCGGGTGGGAAGTAAACTTTCCGCACGGAAAACAGCCATTGGAATACGCTTAAGCCATGCGGGAAGAGTGCAGTGGGCAAACAGCTATTTTCCGTACTAAAATGTGTACGCCAAGTTAGTACTTTCTCTGCATTAGTAATAAAAAATAATTTTTATCATTTTTTGAAATTTCACTGAATTTTAAAAGTTTACTTAATTACATGAAATTGTACTAGTTTTTAGAGCTTTTAGAATGAAATATCCACATAATGGTAAAATTTCCCTATATCATTGTAATTTAGTTGAAAGATGGATAACAGAAAATGATTTAAATTAGTATACCATTCAGAATATTACAAGACTGGCGTAGTAATATTACTTACGTAAATAAGAATACATACACCTTCTACTAGTATGTATAAGTTTGTGAACTCATGTGAGAAAGTTTACTTTAACAATTTCCAAGTTGAAACTTTTGAAATATTTAATATTTGCTAACACACGTAGAGGCTACGTATTGTATAATCTACAATAATGGAAGTTTTGTTAAGAAATACGAAAATTTCCCTCAATTAAAATAAATTAATTTTAAGCGAACATAGGTATGCCAAGAGTTACAATAGCTACATATGTATATACATAAGGCAGCCATCCGTTCCGGAAAAGCAGCTGCTGTCCCGCATTGGAATTTTTGTTAAAATAGTCCCGAAATGAGTCTGTACGCCCCGGAAGTCCCGCATTCGGTAGACTGGAAATCGAGGTCGGATCTATCGATTTTGATGAAATTTGAACATGTTGTAAAACCTTTCTTCAGTCACGACCCAGTAAAATCTCGGCCAATTTTGTTTTTAAATTACATTTTTACTTAATATGAAATGTATTATTTCGACCACTTCGTCTACCATATAATTCAGATAGATACATAACGACAATTTTTTAAGCATTAGAGAAATATCTAAAAGCTGTTCTTTAATTTTAAATAGTATTATTGTATCCTGGAATCATTTCGGCCATTAGTTGGAATAATATTTGATCGTGTAAAATGAAATGTCGTTTTCCGACCACTTAGTCTACCATGTAACTCAGATACATATCGACTCTTTCTTAAGCATTAGTGAAATATTTAAAAGTCGTTCTTTAATTTTAAATACTACTAGCTGTTACCCGCGGCTTCGCAAGCGTGAATTTCATAATTTAGTAATGGTATTTTTAATTTCGCCCTCTTTATTTTTAATTTCTCCCTTTGGCTAGTTATCTAGGAACAGTTGAAAATTTTCACAAACTAATTGGTCATTTCTTCAAGCATATGACATAGACTAAAAATTTAAAGTAAGCGTATTAAGAAGGTGTCAACGAATTTGGTATAGCAGTAATAAAAAAATATGTTGATTTAAAATTCTAAATATTAAAAATATTTAAAGTTTCAATTACTTTGTCAATTTCACTAGAATTGAGTAGAATTTACTAGACGCGTTTTCAATCTCGCGACCATCATCAGAGTAATTGAAGAAATGTATGTGGGAGTGTAATAAATACTCTTAAAAATGAATTTGGGAAAAACCCGTCATTATACTATTTCATATGAAATAGGCTGTACAATAACGTACCTGAAAGACGATGTTGATAAACCAGTTTTGAATAATAGAGATAATTATTTTTATCTGTGTAAGGTAAAAATTTTTAACTAATATGTTTAAGAATAAAGGAGGGGTGTCCAAAATGTTAAAGTTGCTGAAATTATATTTTTTCGTTTAGAAGTTCAGTTTTAATAAAGGTGAATTATTTAGGTCGTTTTGATCATTTAAAACCTCCACTTGTGGGTCACTGTTCAATCTATTAATTTCAAGAGCCTCCAAGAGATTCAGTTTTGTACCCTTTTGGCAAATATGTAGAACTTTTGGTTTGTGATTTATATTGGGGAAATGACCTGTTTCTAAGACGTGTAAACCAAAATTTGAGCTATGAATTTGAGATCCAACATGTTCCTTATACCTTGTCTCGAAGCTGCGACCCGTCTGTCCCACGTATTTAGCATTACACTGCGAACAATCTAAGCGGTAAACTCCACTCTTTTTTAGCGGATCAGTTTTTTCTTTTGCGTTAAAAAGTGAACGGTCGAGGTTTCCAAATGAACAGAAGGCGGGTGATATATTATATTTTGAAAATAAATTGCCTATTTTTTGTGAGATGACACCTAGGAAAGGGAGTGATACATAATGTTTTTATGCAATTTATTGGTGTCTCTAAGGATGGTTATATCAAGGAAATTTATGGATTGGTTTTCCTTGATATAACCATCCTTAGAGACACCAATAAATTCATTTATAATATCTACCGTAAACCATCATTTTCAGATTTAACTATACCTGCTGACTCCTTTAGCTCCAGGTCCCACAAACTAGCTGCGTATCGTTCAATGATCCACAGAGCATTCGCTATTCCTCTTCTACCAAAAGACCGAGAAACTGAACTTAACACAATAAAACAAATCGCCCTCAACAACGGTTTTTCAACCCATTTAATAAATGAACTCATTCGTAAAAAACAACACAAAATCACCATTGAACAAATATATCCATCTATTACTGCTGGTCCAGATCCAAAACATTATGTATCACTCCCTTTCCTAGGTGTCATCTCACAAAAAATAGGCAATTTATTTTCAAAATATAATATATCACCCGCCTTCTGTTCATTTGGAAACCTCGGCCGTTCACTTTTTAACGCAAAAGAAAAAACTGATCCGCTAAAAAAGAGTGGAGTTTACCGCTTAGATTGTTCGCAGTGTAATGCTAAATACGTGGGACAGACGGGTCGCAGCTTCGAGACAAGGTATAAGGAACATGTTGGATCTCAAATTCATAGCTCAAATTTTGGTTTACACGTCTTAGAAACAGGTCATTTCCCCAATATAAATCACAAACCAAAAGTTCTACATATTTGCCAAAAGGGTACAAAACTGAATCTCTTGGAGGCTCTTGAAATTAATAGATTGAACAGTGACCCACAAGTGGAGGTTTTAAATGATCAAAACGACCTAAATAATTCACCTTTATTAAAACTGAACTTCTAAACGAAAAAATATAATTTCAGCAACTTTAACATTTTGGACACCCCTCCTTTATTCTTAAACATATTAGTTAAAAATTTTTACCTTACACAGATAAAAATAATTATCTCTATTATTCAAAACTGGTTTATCAACATCGTCTTTCAGGTACGTTATTGTACAGCCTATTTCATATGAAATAGTATAATGACGGGTTTTTCCCAAATTCATTTTTAAGAGTATTTATTACACTCCCACATACATTTCTTCAATTACTCTGATGATGGTCGCGAGATTGAAAACGCGTTTAGTAAATTCTACTCAATTCTAGTGAAATTGACAAAGTAATTGAAACTTTAAATATTTTTAATATTTAAAATGAAATTTCACAAAGTAAACCTCTCAACAGTAAATTATTTAAAATTCTAAAATTTTATATATTTGTTAAATATTTAATATTTTGTAGACTTTTCTCTAAATAAGTATTCTCCCTATTCCATTTAAATCCCTTCGCCTACATCCCCTATAAGTCTGTTTGCATTATATTTGAACACTTTCTAAAGTAACTGACTCATTGTTAAAGACGCTGGAATAGTAGGTGTTGAAAATGTAAACTTTGACCTCTCCCCCAGTTTTTTGCGTTTATTTCCTATTTTACTCTTTACAGGATTAATTTTCAAAAAGTGTTGAAATATGTATTCATTAATTTATTTTTTACCTCTTTTGACTATGCCCTTCTGTTTCATTTGTGTAAAATTATCCTAACTCTGAGTAAAGTTACTTTAAATCAGTTATTCCGAAACAAATCGGGTAAATTTAATTTAAAATCAATTCTTTAAAGTGCCTCCCGCTTCGCTCGCCAACCAGTTTAAAATTCTATAAAAGGTTAATTTCATGTAATGCTTCTCTCCGCTCGCCAAAGGACTCAAAACTAACCGTATTAATATATCAAATTTTTATTCTTTGAGATCTTTCCATAGATTCCCATATTGACGGTTTTAAAATTAATTCAATTTTAGATCTGTTCAGGATCCAAGAACCCTGATGGACTTCTTAAAATTATCTTCAGTTCCTCCGTAATTAAACTTTACTACTATTACTACTTTCCAAAGTGAAATTTTAGTTAAGAAGTTTTGAAGTTAACATTTTTAAATATTATTTCTATCGTAACCTAGGTAATCTTTTGTTTTTTTTTTTTTTTTTTTGTTTCCGTTTATTGTTAAATTAGTATTTTTATATGGTCCATTTCACTTAAATTTAACCATGCTTCATCACTTTGAATTTAAATACTTTCCGTTTTCTTGGCTTTATCTCTTTCATTATTGCATTTACGTAAATTTTAAATTTGCAGTTTGTTTTTAGAAAAGAATAGAAGATTGATTTGTTTCGAATATAAGAATTATTTAATTTTTTAACGATAACTTATGATCAATTGTATTTGAAATGAGGTATATATCAACTTTTGTCTTGAATATATCAACCCCCCAATATAAAGAATATTGTGATAATTTTGACTGAGGATGTTGTCGATGCTGAGATGATGATGCGTCTACGGAATAAATTTGTAATGTTTTATTGAAATTTGTCCCGTGGTTTTTATGTCAGCCGTGCCCATAGAAAACCTAACTGAAAATTTTATCATATAATTCCTATGTAACTTCAAAAATATCAGTTTTAGATATAAGAATATCTTTTAGTAATAGATAGATTTTACATTTTTCTACATAATTAAAAAAAAAAAAAAAACAGGTGATTCATTTAAAAAAAAATGTTTGAGCAATAAACAAAAAATTTTAAAAAAAATGCTTAATGTGACCACACTGTATTAAGTCAAAAAGCTGAAATGTCACTGTCACATAGAATATTAGTAACAATTTCCAGCAAATTCAAATTTGCTGTCAAAAACACTTCAAATAAAAAATTTCGTGTCAACTTCCGGTATAACCGAAAATAGCAGCAAGTTAAACATATTTTAATTAAAATCTTCATAATTGAAAACTTCTATAACTAAATTTTCAAAAATGTAATTTACTTAGAAGACCATGAACTTTTAGTGAAAATTGTATTTGAATCATCCTGTACATAAACATTTGGAAGATTACATTAAAATGTGGTTAAGATTGATCGGGAGGTTAATATCTATATTTTCTATAAATTTCTACTCTATAGCTTTAGTGGTTTTTGAGTTAAATTGGTTCGTATAAACAGACAGACAGACAGACAAATTTTTTTTTTAAAGTTATATTTGGTATACATGTGGAATTAGCTAACTGAAAAACATACTAATACCTAAAAATTCGAAAATCACAGACCGACACTTCTATTTTATTTATAGGTATTGATTGATTATTGTATCCTGGAATAATTTCGGACATTACTTGGAATAATATTTCCGTCATGTAATATGAAATGTCGTTTTTCGACCACTTTGTTTACCATATAAATGAGATACATATCGACATTTTCTTAAGCATTACCCAATTGTTTAAAAGCAACTCTTTAATTTTAGACCGAAGCTTTGTAGTCTTGAATCATTTCCGCCATTAGTTTGTATTTATAATATTTGATCGTGTTATATGATTAGTAGTGTCGTATTTTGTCGGTTTTTGAGGCTGGTGCCAAACCAACCGAACTAGATTTAATGTTACAATAAAGCCTTCAAGTGTAAAAGCTGCCTTGACACCAACTTCTGTAATTGTTATTAGCGAATTTCCAAAACTGGAAATTCAGCTTTTACGCCAGGTGTCATGGTGCGACCTAAGCCCGGGACCATATCAGAAATATGTTTTGAGGTCCCTAGAATACGAAAATGATATTCACTAAAATTTATATATATATATATATATATATATATATATATATATATATATATATATATATATATATATATATATATATATATATATATATATGTATCCGCGCGATAACTCTCGAACGAAACGTCTAACGCTTATGAAATTTTGTGTGCGGACTGGATTCTGAATTGGCTTGGCTAAGTTCGTTAGCCAGACACGTCGGATGCCCAGAAGTAGGTTTTCTGGCCATTTTTTATCATTCGATCCTATCATAAGGCAGTTCGATTTTTACATCGTTGAAAAGGAAAAAAAAAATTATGAAGAAAATATTCTTATAATTTTCTTTCTATTTTAAGTATTTTTCGAGAAAATGTAAATTTTCACTTTTATTCTTTCTTTGTTAGTCTAATAAGTAATTTATATTTATATCTCAGTTTTTAATAAGTATAAAAATATTTCACTTTTTTATTAAAGAATTTTGTGAGAACAAGTGAAAACTATTCACATATATGAGATATAACACACATACATGTATAGAGTTTTGTTTCTCATTTATTGCATTATAATTAGCATGGTTCTATTCCATGTTAAAAAATGTAAATTAAACAGATTTTCTAAGCTAATGTAATGAAGAATTTTTTTTTTTTTATTGAATTTTTAAGTAAACAAGAAATTGAAGATTATGTTATGATATAAATATTATTAAATATAAAACAAAACAAAATATGTACAATGTACATATGTATGTACGGAAAAATATTTTGAATCGATTTTGAAAATTTTTCCACTAATAATTAATAATGTTAAAAAATTAAACCATTTCAAATGGATTTAAGGTATTTTATGTGAGGTCAAGGTTTTCGGGACCTAAAAAGGCCAGAAATTAATTAACCAATCGATTTTAAAAAATTTTTCACAGTTAGTAAGTTAAAGTATTTGAATTAATTAATTAAATGATGTCCGCAAGAAGCTTACGGACTGCCATAAGTTATATGAGATCCTTAGAACCCTTTTCTTACTGTTAGAGTACTAGACTTGTATGAGTTTCGCCAGGATTTACTGATCCCATAATTGTAAAAAATAAACTAAACGACCAATTTTAAAAATTTCTTCGCTGTTACAGAGCTAAACTATTTTAGATAGATTTAGAATACATTATGTAAGGTCCGTCAGGGTCCACAGGACCCAAAAGTGTCAAAAATAAACTAACTGACCGATTTTGAAAATTTTTTCACTGTTACAGAGCTAAACTATTTTAGATAAATATCGATTACGTTATGTAAGGTCCGCCTGGGTCCATAGGACCCAAAAGTGTCAAAAATAAACTGCCTGATCGATTTTGAAAATTTTTTCGCTGTTACAGAGCTAAACTGTTTTAGATAAATATAGATTCCGTTATGTAAGGTCTGCCAGGGTCCATAGGATCCAGAAGTGTCAAAAATAAACTAACTGACCGATTTTGAAAATTTTTTCACTGTTACAGAGCTAAACTATTTTAGATAAATATAAATTACGTTATGTAAGGTCCACCAAGGTCCATAGAACCCAAAAGTGTCAAAAATAAACTAACTGACCGATTTTGAAAATTTTTTCACTGTTACAGAGCTAAACTATTTTAGATAAGTATAGATTACGTTATGTAAGGTCTGCCAGGGTCCATAGGATCCAGAAGTGTCAAAAATAAACTAACTGACCGATTTTGAAAATTTTTTCACTGTTACAGAGCTAAACTATTTTAGATAAATATAGATTACGTTATGTAAGGTCTGCCAGGGTCCATGGGATCCAAAAGTGTCAAAAATAAACTAACCGACCGATTTTGAAAATTTTTTCACAGTTGGGGAACTAACTATTTTAGATAGACATACATTACGTTATTTAGGGTCCGCCAGGGTCCATGGGGCCCAAAAGTGGTAAAAATAAACTAACCGACCGATTTTGAAAATTTTTTCACTGTTACAGAGCTAAACTATTTTAGATAAATATAGATTACGTTATGTAAAGTCTGCCAGGGTCCATCGGATCCAAAAGCGTTAAAAATAAACTAGCCGACCGATTTTGAAAATTTTTTCACTGTTGGGGAGCTAAGCTATTTTAGATACATATAGATTACGTTATGTAAGGTCTGAAGTGTCAGTAGGACCTAAAAGTGTCAAAAATAAAATAACTGACCGATTTTGAAACCTTTTTACTATTACGGAGGTAAACTATTTTAGATAGGTACAGGTTGTGTTATCTGAGATCCACAACTGTCCTGCGGATGCAAATGCGGCGTGGAATGCTACACAACGGGTTTTGAATATATATATATATATATATATATATATATATATATATATATATATATATATGTATATATATATACATATATATATATATATATATATATATATATATATATATATATATATATATATGTATATATATATATATATATATATATATATATATATATATATATATATATATATATATATATATATATATATATTTTACATAAAGTCCGCCTAGAATATACGGTCGAGCTGATTTTTTAATGAGGTCCACCGGGATCTTGCAGATCCGAAAACGCCAGTAATAAGCTATCGAAAAGATGCTAAAAAATTTCTCACTGCTAGAGAACTAAATTATTTTAGATGGATACAACTATGCTGCACAAAATTCGTTCGGGTTCTTGGGTCCCCAAAAATACCAAAACTAATTACCCAACCGATTTTAAAAATTCTTTTACTCTTAGAAAGCTAAACTATTTTAAATAGGTACAGGTCTTAGATGAGATCCGCCAGTGCCCAAGATTTGGAAATTCGCTATGTTATGCAGATGCTGCGACAGGGGTATTTTTGAAGTTTGATTTATAGTGTAATTATTTTCTAGTGAGTTTGATTATGAAAAGTGTCCTTTATTCCGTACATATCGCATGCTGTATATCAATTTAACTCAAAAACTGTTGTCTTCTTTCGGCGATTCTAAATGACTAATTGAAATATTATATTTAGGTTTAGTTATACAAGAGGTCCATAGGGGAGACTGGGGTAAAGTGGCCAGTGGAGGTAAAGTGGCCATTGGCCTTTACTCACCGGAAACTACTCCAATCTTGTGGTGAAGCTGAATACTAGCTTGTAGAGAAGCCATTAGTATTCTATTAAAACGTCAATGATCAGTTCCCTAGATTGTATGAATTATAACGAATTTTTTGAATTTTCGAGTTTTGATGTAAAGTAGGTTTTAAGTTGTATTCTCATTATTTTTTTATTAATTACCAATAAAATTTTTTAATTGGGATAACTGAAAACTCTGTCTAATTAGCTTCAAAATTCAGAACTTTTATTTAGTTCTTTATATTTTATAAACAAAAGAATTGCCTGAAATCAGTTTTTAGGGTTCCGAGAAAAAATGTGAAAAAGGAAGCCTTATGATGAGACTTCACTGTCCGTCCGTCTGTCCATCCGTTGATGTATAATAATTATTGATACAAACATAGTTTGATTTTGTACATAAACATGTTTATTACTTCAAGATTTCTTTTTGGGTTAAAATGGGTACCCCTGGCCACTTTACCCAAACATAGTGGGGTAAAGTGGTCACTTTGCACATGTTGTGAAAAACAAAAATTGCAAAAATACCTTTCCAGATATTGTTAATTATATTGAAGGTTATTGGTTCTGCACTAAAGCAACTATATGCTAAATACTTATTAATCTGTATTTCTTTTCAAATAAATAAACTAAACAACATTTTGTCTTAGAGTGGCCACTTTACCCCAGTCTCCCCTACATATTATGTAAAATAATAAAAATTTCTGGAGTACCCAAACGATAGCAACAAAAGAGCCATAAAATAAATATATATCGGGTTTAATAGTGGGTTGCGACTCGTAAATATTTTGATACTGACGGACGCGTCGTTTGACGTTGATTCATTTATTAAAAATCTTCATGCGAAAATAATTTAAAATATGCGGGTAGCCGTAGAAGAAAATGAAAATGACTAAATTATTAACAGGATGAAGCACTCGTTCGTGTTATTCTGATGAGTCTACAACTATGGGGTAGGAAGGAGTACGCGAGCAAATATGACACATTGATTTGATTTATGATCGAATTATGTTTGAAATATCATCGAAAAATTATAGTAAATATCGTTGTCATACATATGTACGGATATATGTACATATATGTACTACTTCCCTGTCTCAAACATGGAGAGGACACGTGTATGTACCTAAATATTCAGTTTGAGTACGTACGTACGTTTGTTTATCCACAAATGAGGAGTCGTTACGATAAACACATTTTGAAGAACTATAAGGTGGAGAATGGAAGTGGAATTAACATATATGTAGACGTAACAGACTGAATAAAATAACTAGAATTATATTTTCGTGCTACTTTCATATTACGTGACTGAAACTGCGCAAACGATCCATCATTCTATGAGCATCACGCAATTCTATTTTTCATTAGGCTATTTCCCACTATAATAGCGTTTGAAAATATTTAGGGCATTGCAAGAACTAGTATACGTTTTAGTAAATTTTCAGTATAAAAATTCAGCTTTTTAATTAAACTCAGCACTGTGAAATGACTCATTTAATGATAAAGTACTATCTTCCTGAAAATCAAAAATATTTGATATAGTTTGCAGTTATTCTTGAAGTGTGCAACATATTATTTTTTATTACTCATGCGGGAGAAGTACTAACTTGGCGCACACATTTCTGTACGCAAAATAGCTGTTGGCCCACTGTACTCTTCCCATATACTTTTTTGCGTGCGGAAAGTAGACTTTCCACACGCAAATTGATAATAAAACACGCAAAATTTAATCAAAACACGCAAAGCCGCCTCTTGATTTTTCATTTAATAAATATTTCATAATTATTTCTATAGAAACCACCTACAAAGTAATTTAAACAATAATTAATTCAGAAAAAAAAAGACGGACACTTAAAAATATTATATTAAAAAGTAATAAAAATGTCAAAAATAGTAATAATAATAGAAAAAAATATGTGAAATTCGTAATAAAAAATTGAATGTGCAACTCGTGCAGGATTGTCGATTGCCTACTCAGGCGAAGTTGAGCGCACGAACGTAGTGAGTGCGCTCAACATCGCTTTCGTGGGCAATCGACAATTTCCCGCACTTATCGCACAATATACTATTATCAAATTCTTTAAGTAAAAAATTTCATAGGTGCACTAGGTACCTATAAGCAGGGTTGAACCGACCAAGAGCAGGGCCCCTGTGCAGAGTGGTTTGTAGGGCATTGGACAAAAATTTCGTAGAATAACATAATAGTTTATTGCATTTTGCTACAGTTTGATTGCACAAATTGGTACAGTTAGGGGTCGGTGTCCTACATTAAACAGTTTAGTATTTTTGAATGGTAGATAATATATATATATATATATATATATATATATATATATATATATATATATATATATATATATATATATATATATATATAGACTTATGAGACCCCACCAAAATTCTTACGTATTAAATCTCAGGTGAAAATAAACTTTCTGAAAAAAAAAACCGCGCGGTTGCTTTGCTTTTTTGTGCTATAAAATTACAATTGCAATGAAACGCTCATATTCATACGTAATTTTTATTTTCATAAGTCCTTTGGTTTGAACGGCTGTAACTTTACTACTATTGGTGTAAAACCATTATAACCTTAATACTTTTGGTATAGAACTGCTATTACCTCACCGCTTTTGGTACAGAACCGTTGTGATCTTATGGTATAGAATCACTGTAACCTTACTACTTTTGGTACAGAATCGTTGTAACCTTACTACTTTTAGTACAGGAATACTGCGACTTTTCACCTTTTGATATAGAACTGTTGTGATCTTACTAATTTCGTATGATCCATTTCATTTAAATTTAACCATCATTCATCACTTATGAATTTGTTTTTAGAAAAGAATAGAAGATTGATTTGTTTCGAATAAAATTTTTTAACAAAGACTCATGCTCAATTGTATTTGAAACGGGAAATAATAGAACCGCTCTAATCTTACTACTTCTAGTATACAATTTCTGTAGACTTTCTACTTTTGGTAGAAAACTACTGGTAGAAAAATGATTTTGCAATCACATTTGTGTTTTAGTTCATTACTCCTCGACACATTTCGTGCCCCTACAAAGCCTCGAAAGCTATATAGTGAGGCATCACATAATATGTATGTATGTTGCTTGGATATGTATACTTGACTATGTATACAAATACCATACGTTTATATAATAAAAGTATATTAGTATGTATAAGAGTATAACTAGTATATAAAGAAGCTGGGTATATTTATAAATTATTAATGTTGTGACGCACTGTAAGAGTTCGTTTTTATTATTCACCGTTGTCTGATAACATAAGAAATATAATTGTTGTACGAAAACTGTTCCGATCGTATTTGTCAATTTGCGGTATCATTAATAACATTTAAATAAGTTCTTATTTTTACTGTAGGTAGTAATTCGATAGAGGGGTTTCAATTATACTGGAAATGAGGAGTCAAGGAGCACCGGAACTGGCAAAACGGAACACTTTTCGGAATAAATTTTCCCTATATTTGCTAATTACCTAGGCTTAACAACTGACACTGTATTGTTGGTTACATCGGCTATGGGGCCCATTTCACTATGCTTATCATTTAGCAAATTTCCGAAGCTATTACAGCCATTGTCATGAGGCGACTTGAGCTACGATAGAAATTTGTTTTGAGGTCCCTACAAATCGAAAATAACATTCACTAAAACTTTATTTTAGTGAATGTTTTTGCTGTACTTATGTATCAGCACGATAACTCTCGAGCGAAACATCCTATTTTTACGAAATTTGGTGAAAATGTTGGAAGTCCACAAATCTTGGATCAGTTCTTTAGCCAGACACGTCCGATGCCTGAAACATGGTCTTTTGGGAATTTTTCGCGAAAAAAATAAGTTTTTTGCCAAAATTTCCTCAAGTTCAAGTTTTGCGAAATTTTATTACACCATTAAAAAGAGAGAAAAAATTACATTAAAAAGTTTTCGAACTATTATTTTAGGTAAACTGGTTTCTGAGAAATATGAATTTTAATTCTCTTTCCTTCACCGTCCAAGGAAGTTTTGGGGTTAAAGAAATCTTTTTCGTTTCCTTTTCTTTGCTTGTCAACGTTGCTTCAGAAGAGAAAAAGTTCAATATTTTTTTTTCTTTTTAAAAATTTTGGAATTTTTTTTATAGCTCTTTCATTTTTCGTGTGACTTTCCTTCGCCTCCAAGAAGCTTGGCTGGGTACGCTCCTGACCATTCAATTATAATATTGCATTTTGTGTGAAATTCTCAAAAGCGCTTTAAATGTACAGGACAAAAACATAAAGTTGCGTGTTTTGAACGAATACAGAACACTTACGACGCGAATTCCACTTTTTACTAAAATTTTAACAAAATAATTATTTATTAATTAAAACACGATTGAATTTATAAAATCATTAAAAGCACACGTCTTTAAATAAATATTAAATTTTGGCCCGTCTATTACTTTGATTATAAAATTTCTCCCTCCAATCAAATTATGTATATTAACGAGGCAAAATTCAAAATTCGATCAAATATTGCAATATTCCCTGTAATTTTCATACTAATGATCTAATTTTAAGCAGACATGGCAATGACTAAAAAGCAGCCGTAGGCATTTTTGACTTACTGTCATACTAAAACGGGGAAATATAGAAATATAGAGATGGGGGTTATTTATTTAAAAATGTACACTTGTAATGAAAAGTTTCGGTGAATATCAAAACTTGTTCAAGATTGCTGATAAGTGATATGGAGTGTATTGTCTGTTTTACAGCGTTAAGACAAGAAGATGTTAAAATAATTTAGACACAAGTTTATTTTTATTTGTAACTAAAAGGAAATAAATGAATATTAATTTAACAAATCGTCGTCAATTTTGAACTTTTTGTTCCTTATAATTGAAATAAATGAAAATGGGCATTTGAAAATTATTTCTAATTGAGATGTGAGATATTACCTAACGGCAAATTAAACTGTTTGTTCCTGTGTTAGCCGGAAATAAATATACGTAGACTTTTTTCTATTTATAGCTGACCCCCGAATTTTTGTTCGTTTAGATGATAAGTACATTGATTGATGTGATATACAGCGTTGCAAATTACCTACGCATTTAGACTTATTTCCAGAGTCAATGGTCTAGTAGACTTTTATAGATTATTAAGATGAAGAATTATTAAATTGTCTATTAATTATTTGTAGTGGTTTAGTCTCTGGGTCGTTTACTGGCAGCCCATTGGTTAAAAATTAACAACGGTATATAAAAGTAGTAAATGGTTTGTCCAAGAAATCAAATTTAATGAAACGAATGCGGTTGTGTAGCTTACAAGGAGATGCAACCAGAGTGAAATAAGCAATTTTTTTTTTATAAAATCTGGCAGGTGTGTAGAAAAGGCAAAAATAAGGGACCCGTATTTTTTTTCAACCATTTTCATCTTTTACGTGGTGAAACCAGCCCCTAAAGTTAGCGGTTCAAATCGTATTTATTAACGCTTTGCACTCGAACCATTTTTTAGTATGGGTACTCAGCTACTCGACCCCGTTTTAAAAAAAAAAATTGTAATATATCAAAGATAAGTATTTTAAACAAAAGTAGTTTACTTATATATTTTATTTTTATTTGCACATTATAAACATTATATTTTAATATTAAATTTTATAATTTTCCTTAGTATGATATTTGAAATAAAGAATAGGATGGCGCCTGAGAGGCGCCGTTCGAGTGCAAAGGGTTAATATATCTTAAAAATTATAAAAGATAGAGAAAAACTTTAAACTGACGAAATGCTATTCTTTGAAAGACCTATCCACCTTTTTAGATTAAACTGGGGTCAAGTTCACAAGGGGACTGGAGAGGTGAAAATGAGGGTAAATTTTTTTGAACATGCTGAGTGATCCAATGCATCAAATTTTCACTATCATAAATAAAAAGAGCCCCAAAAATTAGGGGATACGCGTTTTTGGGTTTTTTCGAAATATGCGCAATATTCAAAACATATATAAGGATGAAAAAAATAGGGTAGATTATATTGATTTATTATTGATTACAAATTAATACTTTTTATATTTTTTTATTTTTAAATATGTTTATTTCATTACGAAAATGTAATTTTTAACTTTCCAATAAAGATTCACGAATTTTTCAGTACTTACTTATTTAGTAATTTAGCCGTATTTGGTTACCGCTATTCTATAATTTTTCACTTACGTATACAAAACTTTTCTGGCTTGCCAGTGTTAATGAATATTCGACAAGAAGTAATATATTCCGTTTACTATTCAAATGCTTTGTAATAAATTTTGTGGTTTCGGAAATGAGATTTGCACCTACAAAGCCTACGAAAAAGAAATCAGCTTGAATTTTGAGAAGGAAATTATCGAACATAAGAGATATAGTGAAGATTATATATGTCCAAATAACACTAACGAAAATATCCATTTTTATAATTAAAAAAAATACTTAAAGGTTCTATAGTTGATCCTGAAAGTTCTAGCTACACTGGCCACTAACCACAGAATTCTAACTGAAATTGTATCTACCACGCACTTTCACATTTTTTTTGTCGTGAAGGGAGTCCTAGGCTGCAGCACATACCTTAACCAAAAAACAAGTAATATGATTATTTGTAAACGGATATTCGGACAGAACGAATAGAACTAAATTCTTTATTTTTAGGTAATGATTATCTATAATGTAAAGCTGGACCAGATTTACAGGATGACTAATTAGTCAGATTAGATCTACTGAAACTAGTAGACTATGGTTCAGTTCAGGTGGAAAAACCTAAATTTATAAAAACTGAAATGGGTAACATAAAAGCCCCTATACCCAAACGCGATCATATGTCCGAACAGTTTTGTTGTATATATATTAATGAAGTTATTTCTGAAAGAAACCTCTGATAACAAAAATTATTATTAATAGAATGATTATTTTTCAATTTACATTCACCTCGCATTTAATGTTTCCTTACTTAATTAAAGAAATACATACATATAGGGGAGAGACTTAATGAATGAGACAAATGAGTTTTAGCTAACAAGGAACCGTTAGTGGAAATTTGTCTTACAGTCATTAGGTGTCTTTTATATAACTATTTTTATGTGTGATATATGTGTTAACGATTTTCCGTTTGTTTCAACAAAAATTAGGAAATACGATTTTAAACAGAAAAAGTAATTTTTATTTTTTTTATAAATTACTAAATATTGTATGATATTATGATTTTAATAACAAATGTGTATTGTATGTGTAAGTTGTATGAAAACTATTATGCTTAGATTAATTGTATTAGTTGATTATTAAACCGCTTAGTATAGACTCTCGTTAAATAAGTACTGTTTGCCCATTGAGCTTGTGTACTTTTTATTTCTTGACTAACTTGTTACTTGACAAGGAATACTGAATGGGGCATTATGAATATGACCTTGAATTTTGACCTTGACCTCAAAGTGAAGGTTACCATCGGATGCGCCGTGAAAAATGCTGAGACTTTTGTCCTCATTATTTATCTCAAAAAAGCTTTCCCGCTGAGATTTTTAACCATATTTTTACTAACCTGTATAAACTGCATTGAATTTTACAATATTTGGAGTATCTTATGCCGATGCCGCAAGAATTAAAATATTTGATTACTGGGTTAAGACGATTTTAAAAAAAAATGTCCCATTCATAAAGCTTCCCCCTATATATATATATATATATATATATATATATATATATATATATATATATATATATATATATATATATATATATATATATTAAAAAATTTTTGTTGAATACAGACACTACAGTATTTTCTAGATGTCACTCAATGTGTCATATTACTCATATTACACGTGTGTTTGTATATCGGTTCCCAACTCCTACTGTCATTAATATTTCTTTGTTTGGATATATATGTCGACATTTTGTAGAAGAAAAACATTAATAAATAACAATTTTTGGATTAAAAAAACTTTCTTTCATGCAAAACATATTCATTGGATTAAAAAAAACTTTCTTTCATGCTTATTTAGAAAAAAAATGGGTTTTTAATTTATTTGTCAATTTTTATAAGCCAGTTTAATTACACACCTAAAAATAGTGTTCTGGTATAGGGGCTTTTACGTTATTTCTGCATCGGGAAATTCAAGTGCCTATTTGGGCCACTTACTCTGCTGAAACAATTTATACGATCACAAAATTTGTTTTAATCAAATTGATGCGTGAATCGCTTCGTACTACACATAAATAAAGCATACATAACCAAACATACGCAATATGTATGCTATTATATGTATACATACATGTATGTATACTGTTGATGTTACAACACACAGTACAATATAATGACAACCGAACGATGGCATGGCGGTTCGTTGTGGCAGTTGAATGAATAGATCGGATCCTCTGATGTGACGGGGGTGTGACGGGGGGTGAGTTGGGTGATTGGATGATTTGGGTGGGATGGGTAGTGTGTGATGTGAGTAACGACGACTGATGGAAAATATATTGTAATTTAATATGAACATTTTCATCAAACGGATTCTCATCTTCCTTTGCCATCAATTTCGTTTTTCCCACTGAATGTTTGTTCATTCGTTTGTTTCTGTATGCCGTGTCGTGGTGTTTTGTTGGTTTAAGCTTTCGTTCAATAACATCACAACTCAGGGCAAAAATTCAACAATTTGAAAATTTCCAGGAGAAATTTTAGAATTTTATTTTTTTAGGGTACATGATATATAATTAGTATTATTTTTAATACTGCCATGTCAGTGAGCATTGCGTAATCGAAATACTCGTCGGCCCGAAAGGTTATTTATGTGTGATTATTACCTAATATTATTCTTTCCGTGAAACGTTTAATACAGGTAATCTAAAAAGGTTAAGGAAAATTTTCGTATCAGTTACTTTATTTATAACACACTGTGCGCTAAAAACAATGTACCGTATAGGCTGGGTGCGTGATGACAACGACATCTATAATATACATTTTTCCGGGCTCATTAACAAATATAAATAATGGTAACCGTGGAAATAAATAAATTTAAAATATGCAAACAAACCGTAAAATCTTAATACAAATGTTTGCTATTTACAATTATGTAATTTTTTTTATAAATAAATTTGAACAATTTGATTTGTTCAGTTTGAACAATAAAATACTGGATGAAGTATAACAGTTATATTAAAAAAGTAATTAAACAATTTTCGACGTTAAGTACGGTGCCGGTGAAGTACGTCAGGGAAATTCGAGAATTAAGAAATGCTGGCATAAGTCATTTAGTTTAATGTAGAGTCATAAGACAAACATCAATAACTTTAACTCCTTATGAAACATTATTTCATGTGACTATGTGAGTTAAAATACACCAAATATTTTTAATTCTGTATTTATGGACTGACGTGTAGATGGTTAATACTGTTGACAGATAAATAAGGAATGACATATTAGTTGCAACTGCGTTTATAATCAAACTAAATCAATGTAAATATTTTTATTTAATATTTTTTATTATACTATAAACACATAATATGAGCCCGTATTAATGCTTGTTTTCTCCACTACTCACGCTGCAATCGATTTAATTGTTCCCACCATATACTTCGCAGGCTGCCTATACACGAAGAAAAAAATATCAATAATTTATTGTGTCCATTTGAATGTATTGCTCAGTAAAAATTAACTAATTTCTAGATTTTTTCTTCGTTTAGAAAAATTTTTTGATTGACTCTTTTGGCAAAAATTAAATAAAATTTTAAAAAATTTAAATTCCATAATAGTGTTTAGAAGTTAATTTTAGAACTTAATAAAAAAATTTAAAGTTAATATGGAAAAGTTTTGAATTGTGTGATAATTTTGTCATAGCAACGTCTAAATTAGTGTAGTTTTTTTTATCTATGACTACCATGAAGTTGCACATTTATTGTACAAAATGCTCTCTAGGTAAGCTATTTTTTACATATATACCTACCTATGAAAAATGCTGTACTCAGTGGCGGATTTACCCTAAGTGTTGCTCTAGGCTCAGTGAAAAATGCCGCCCCTGAAAAGCTAAAAAAATTTTTTGACGTCCTTTTTGCCAAATTTGCCGCACCTAAAATCGGCCGTCCTTCTTAAAAAACGTAAGTGACGAGCAAAACGAAAAACAAATTCTACATTTTGCCGCCCATTTTGGCCCAAATTTGCTGCCCCAAAAATCTGCCACCCTAAGCTCCAGCCTACTCAGCCTGCTGGTAAATCCGCCACTGGCTGTACTTTTATTGTACTTGTGTGTAAAGAACCCGCAGCTTACTACACTTTTAATAATTACTCTGCACAAAATTTTTTCTGACAAATGAATGTTGGAATTTGTTTTGAATAAATTTCAAGTTCTACATAATTTGAGTATACTGTATTCGTACCAAATTAATATTACTTATTGTGAATTTCATGTTAATCGTAGATAAAGTATAGTACGTAACTTAGTTTTAAGGTATATTACTGTCTGTAATATCTTGTAATAAGGACTGAAGTAGAAATATAATTCTCTAAACGTACGTAACTGTCAATAAAGAAGCGAATTTTTAATATAATAAAGTGATTATTTATTCCAGAATTCCCTATTTTCTAGAATAATTCTAACAATAAGTCACCTAAACTCTACAAAAATTTTATTTAGTGAACAAAAGGGATCTTGGTTTTTTAAAAACACAACGTATTTAAAAAAAAAAATGAGGAAAGTAATAAACAAAAATATTGCTAATGACAAAAACTTGCGAGTCCCATTTTGGGTGATAGGGGGAGGGGGGTTGAGTCATAAATTAATGTAAAACAGACTCAAGGGTTACATGAGAGAATAAAATTCGTCAAGTGCGTGTTTTCGACACGCACTAAGTAATGTCACCTCAGTGAAAGTGTTAATTTATGATTTTTTGGCCCGTTTTTTAAGTACAGTGAGAATACAGCCCTCTTGCGTTTATTCAATATGCATGTACAACTCTACAGCCCTCTTGCGTTTATTCAATATGCATGTACAACTCTATAATAATGTTTCCCCCACTATGATCACACAACGATATTAATATGTCATCCTTCGATGACATAAAAAACCGTTGAAAATCGCTGCTATAGGTTGTCATATAAATTCATCCAACATCATTTATTTCAAGAAGTTTTGCATTTGTACAATTGTTGAATTGAGAAATAAATATTTTAAGGAGTACATTATTATCACAAAGCATTATTGTTATTCCCTGTGATTGGATCGCATAGCCTAACAAGATTATGTTTCTCAAGTAACAATATTTTGTTTTTGTTTGCTATTTCGTTACAAAGGAAATAAACGCCGTATTATTTATCAAAATAAAAATAAAAAAATTAATAAAATTATCTTCTTGTATGTAAATATGTATACTATACACAGATTTTGGTTTTAGTACTTATCTAATTATAATTTTTTTTTTACATTGAAATCTAGATATGTTTCTTTTATATGAAACCAGTATTATTTATATAGTAAAAAAATATTGTAATACTTATGTAAATTATGTATAATAAAAATAGATAATTTTTATTTTCTTGCCAACATAAAAGTTTGTAAGCTACAGGACTATATTACAGAAGTTTTCTTCTGTACCGTCACTATTTTAAGCTGATTATTGAGACTTTTTTTATTACACATCTCTGTTATAAAACTTTTTTTATCAGAAAAATATTTTCTTTGATTCACGAAAATTTTTTTTTGATTCAAAGAAAAAAAAATTCAAAGGAATTTTTAATCTTTGAACAAAGAAATTGTTTTGAGTGTAATATCTAATTATTATTTTGGCGGAAAGCTACAAAAATATTTTATTTTTATAGTAATTTAAACAGAAAAAAATTGTGTGTTCTTAACGTAGTTGCTCTGAGATAGTCACGTTCAAAAGTATACCTTAGCAAAAAAATTTACTTTTATCAAAAATTAAATAATGTATTATTATTCTTCAGTTATTGTATTTGTATACCACTTGTTTTTTTGCATTTCCACGGGCTTATGTTGTAGAAATTTAAAAGAATTGTTGAAAAAGCGTTGTAAAAACGTTGTAAAATGATGTTTTTAAATTATATTTCAAAAACACCGTGGTCAATAACTTTTATTTCTTATTAAAAATGGTTTGTAATGTTGTATTAAATAACATATTAAATTTTTATCAAATTCCTTTGACACGTTTTCATTTTATTCAAAAAAAAAAAAAAAAAAAACAGACTTTTCCCATAAGAGCCCGTGTTAAAATCACAAAACTTTGAAGCCGTTTTCCCCAACATTGGGATGGTCAATTTTTTTTGGGGTAAGGGCTCGAATTATTAGTATTGAATTAAATAAATATCTAGAGAAGTTTCGTTAAATTCCTTTGAAAAAATCGTTTTATCAACCAACTACCTTAAGGTAGTTGGTCCGAAAAATGATTTTTCAAAGGATTTTAACGAAACTTCTCTAGACATTTATTTAATTCAATACCAATGATACGAGCCTATACCGAAAAAAAATTTACCGTTCCAATTTTGAGAAAAACAGTTTCAAAGTTTTGTAATTTTAACATGGATTCTTATGGGAAGTTGACATAATCACACGATTTTTTTGAGTAAAATGAAAACATGTTAAAGGAAATTGGTAAAAGTTTAATATGTTATATTAAATTACAATAATATTAAGTATATATAAAATACAAAGTTACAAATCATATTTAATAACAAATAAAAATTATTCATTACGTCGTTTTTGAAATATAATTTATAAACATCATTTTACCACGTTTTTACAACGCTTTTTCAACAATGTTTTTATATTGCTACAACATAAGCGCACGGAAATTCAAAAAAACAAGTGGTATACAAATATAATTACTGAAGAATATTAATACATTATTTAATTTTTGATAAAAGAAAATTTTTGCGCTGAGCTATACTTTTGCACGTGACTATCTCGCACCAAATATTTTGAGACCACACAACCGAAGTGAAAACTTTTACTGCGATCTCGTAACTGATTCGAAGTAACATAAATGTATTCCATAGATAGAACTTTTTATTGAACAAATCGCGGTTATAGATGGACGTGCGAAGCCAAAAACAAAAATGCAGAAAACAAATAATAATAAATTACTTTTAAATCGAGTTTAATCGAATCCATATTAAATGAGATTTTAGTTGTTTTAATTTTAAAATTGATTTTGACTTATTTTGGCTTCCATAGATTTGTCAAACTTTTGGTAGTCAGAAATGAAATTGAGAGGTAACTGATTTTTAAAGAAAGCATTCATTAAATATGATATTTCTCGATAATGACATGTTGCTACATATCGCGAGTCTAGTGTTACACTGTTCTATGTTGACTTTTTGGAGATTTGTACTTTTCCACATATTTGAGTTCTTCATTTCATTGTCTATCTACATAAATTTAAATTTAATCAAAATTCCTTAAAGAACGGTAGAAATCAACAAAACATCAAAATTCCATCTCCTAAAAGTATAAACAGATTTCTTTACTTTTTTTTTACATAATGAAGCGGAACCAGAATTAGCAATTTTGCATGTATAGAAAGAAAATGGCGGCAGTTTAAAAAAAATCTGGAATTTTACCATATTTTTGGGATTAAAATGGTCATAAATTGGCCATATTTTATCCAAAAAATATGGTTGTGGTTTAGCCAATAAAGAAATGTGTTGTCAATATTCTGTCCAAATTTTAGCTAATTTGGATGAATAGATTTAGAGTAATCTTGACACAAGTGTCGAAAAAGATCATTTCGAGAAAAACGCGTTTAAATTGATTTCTGATAAGTATAGCTATAAGAAACAGCAAAAACAAAAAAGTCAATTTTTTGAAATTTCTGGACTGGTGAGCCCCCTTAATATGTGCGTTTTCACAAAATGTCAAACAGTTCATCAGCCTTACAAAGATAACGGATTTTTTAATCACAAACATTAATTAGATCCATATTCAATCAATTTTCGTGTCACTTATTTTTAAAACATCATATCGTTTAAGACGACGATAATGTTTTGACGATAGGGGTTGATTACTTTTTTTGAGAAGCTGAGCCTCCTTTGTTTCTTGAAGTAACGTTTGGTATAGTTCATTACTAATGAAAAAACTACGATCGGTATTTATCTTTATAAACTCATCCAATTCCTCATAAAATACAATTTTTTTATTAGCCATGATTAGCGCACTGATGTTTACACTTGGAAATAACGATCAACAATGAATACAAATTCAACGGTATTTGATTGCAATGCGCCAGTTGACAAATAACAACCTGTCCGTTGTGTCACAATTGCATCAGCTAACAGTCTAGAACGCATTGTGGCTTTTTTAAATGACCACGTCGCGTTGTGGTCAAATCTTATAAAAGCCACGACGCGAATTTCGCGTTGTGGTCTTTTCGAGTTAACCACAACGCGTTGTGGCTGTTTTTATAAGTGCCACAACACGAATTTCGCGTTGTGGCTGATTTTAAATAACCACAACGCGTTGTGGTCGATTTTTTCGCTCAATGAGCGATTTCGATCTTTGAGCGTAACATCCATAATGTTTAGGAGATTCAGTCAATGATCAATTAACCACTAAGGTTTGTTTCACGCTTCAACTATTATAAGATTTCATTACAACCGAAAGCATTGCCGTTTTCACTCTCAACCATTACAGATTTCATTACACTCTCAAATAATAGATTTCATTACTCACACATTACAAATTTTATTAAAATCGCATTGCAAATTTCACTGCACTCTCGTATTACAGATTTCATTCCACTCTCACGTAGAATTACCCCACTATAGAAGTTTTTATTTCAATAAAATTATTAATATTATTCATAAATAAATAAATTAATGCATAGATAATAAAATTTATTCTATAAATTCTAAAATGGTGGATAATTAAATATAGATTTTATTCTCCTTATCGCATTGCAAATTAATCAAACAAATTATTTAATGAGCTTAATATAATAAAATTATGAATTTCCATAAAAAAAAATCTTTATTACTCCAACATTCTGTTATGTAATATCACAAAATAAAGTTACGTAGGCATTAAACATTTTATAACCCATATTAAAATGAAAAACCCACCTTTTGAAAAAAGCCCCATGTGTAAATACAACCTATAATTACCCTCATTGAAATTATGGATATACATATATAGGTATTATACCTGGGTAGGTACATAAAAACTTTATTGCACTTGCTCAATGGTTACCTCTACTGGCATAGCATTGAGCGGATCATTATCAAAAAGAATTTCTGCGTAACTTACTCGAAGGGATTCATTCACTTACAAAGAAAGAAAACACAATGAAAAAAATAATTATTTCAATTTACATTCTATGTATACCACTATTAATGTGTATGGCTACATCGTTAACCTCTATAAATACACGTACCAGTTGTCTCAAAAATGTGGTAATAAATAAGGGATATAGTCATTAGAGAATGGGTTTATTATAATTGAGTCGCTAAGTTTCAAAACCATCTAATTGACGATTTTTTAATAATTGAGTTAGATACGGTTTAATATTAATAGATTGGAGCGTTACTTTATGGTATTCCATATTTGTAAATAATAAACAAATATTTTACTTCGCAAAAATACCACTTTTATTTTGAAACTGTGACAATATTGTTTCGAACCGTCAGTTCATTTTCAAACAGAATAAATATTAGATTCTTTACATGCCTTATATACTAATTTTATCTACCTATACTTATTAAGGGGAAGTGGTCTGTGATGTGGAAGTGGAAAGGGTGGGAGTGATAGGAGAATCCAAAAGTCAAGGAAAACAAGATTACATTACATGTGACAAGAGGCAAACAAACACGTGGCAAAAGATTGAACTTGAAAATGACAAAAAGACAATATTACAGTGAATACAGTTTTAAACAGAAATTAAAATTTAAATAAGTTATAATATTGAAAATAAAGTTGAACTGTAAATATCTGTGTAATCATTTAAAAGGTGATCAGAGCTATGTTTATTTATTTCTATTGCTTCTAGGATTGTTAACTTCCGTCCTTCGCTTGCCTCGTGTAACACAGTAATTTCCCGTTCCGGTGTGTGTCCGGTGTCTATTAAGTGCCTCGCAAAAGCAGAGTCGGATTTCTTATTTCTATATAACCTAAAATGCTCTGTTCTCCGGGTTTCAAAGTTTCTGCCAGTTTGACCGATGTAAAAACCATTACAATCTTGCCAGTTTAATTTGTAGATACCCGATTTTTTAAGTTTATCAATTTTTGTTTTATTGTTATATATTAAATTTCCTAGATTAAAGTCTGATTTAAATGCTATATTGATTTTGATGTTGAAATTTCTTTACCCCTCCGTTAAACCAGAACCAAAAACTAAAACCTGGAACAAAAGAAGCTAGTTAGGTGGTCAATATGTGGCACTGCAGAGCCTGCAGAGGATCAAATAACTGTATGTGATAATTTTATTACTCTCTCTAAGAAAGTATTTACTATTGAAATAACTAGAAAAAAATACAAAAAAACTTGTGAAATTGTCAAATATAACAGGCTGCGAATGTGTGCAGAATAAAATTGTGTGAAACATCGTGGTTCTGATTTGAGTTTTACTGTTAAATTACAGTAAAGAGATTTGTTTTATGGGAAAATATTCTACTAAATTATAATAAAATATCTTAGTTTTCATAAGTTATAATATAAACGACGTTGTACGATCTAAATAGATAGCTAATAATCTAATTGTTAGCGTTACTGCTGCAAAAGTATCTAATTGTTAGTGTTACTGCTGCAAAAGTAGCTAATTACAAAATCAACCGTTTCAAAACCATCTAATTAAAGCAAACTGCTGCAAAAGTAATTAATTATAATTTTGAATTTTTATATTTACTAATTATTGAAGAGTGGTATCGTTTTTATTATTTCTTTTTAAGAACTGTATGATTTTTTCTAAAAATTTAACGGTAAAAACCACATCAAAATCATTATTATAAGGGAGAAAACAGTTTTTTGTGTTTCCTGAACATTTTTAGTTGTGTTAATTAGGTGGTTTTGAAACTCATCGACTCAATTATTTATATTTTTAATCTTTATGTAAGACTTAATATTCAAAATTTTCTGCGGCAAAACTACTTGGGACGTGTGCTTTTGGTTACTAAGCGAACTTGAAAATCTTTCTCACGTCCCCGTTATCCTTCTACGCTCGGAATCAATGTAAGTTGTAAAAAAATACCTCTGTCGCAGCATCTACATAATAAAGCGAATTCCCAAAGATTGGACACTGGAGGTCCCATATAACAACCTGAATTCATCTAAAATAGTTTAGCTCTCTGACAGTGGAAAAATTTTCAAAATCGGTTTGGTAATTTATTTTTGGCGCTTTTGGGACTCCCGAACCCTAGCGAATCTCATAAAACGTAACTTATTTATATTCATCTAAAATAGTAAAAATTAGTTAATTTTTATTTTGAAAAATAACACATATAAATATTGTTATTATAATAACAAAAACAATAAAGCATATATTGTAAAGAAATTCAAGAAATTTCTTAAATTTTTTAATAACTAGTTCACTTAGAGCAATGTTTTAAAAGCTTGTCTTATATAGTTTTTTACACTCTTATCGGTGGTGAAAAAAAAAATAAAAAATAAAAGTAGAAGTAGAAATAAATTTTAAAAAAATTTTGGATTCTGGCCAATTTTTGCAAAAAACCACTAAAAATGGCGAAAAATGACCAAAATTTTGTCTTCCAAAAATCGGACGTATCTGATCAACGAATTCATATATAAGTATATATAAATAGTGAGTCATTTTCGGTTTCTCGAGGCCTCAAAACAAATTTCTGCCATAGTGCCGGGCTCAGGTCTATTCATGGCATCCGCTGTAATAAGTGAATTTCCAGAATGAAAATTCGCTTCCAAATACGCTACAAGGTTTTCACTTTTAGCTGAACGAACTCATCGACCATCACTCAAAGACTTAAGATTTTTCTAGGTCATCGTTTCTCAACTTTTTTAGTATCGCGATCGCGACCCACTAAAAAGCTGAAATTTTAGGTGGAAAGCCTTGCAACGCCTTCATTATAATATTCTAATTTGACGTTTGTCACAGTTTTACATTACTAACGTGACCAGCAATGTTACAAATACCAAATTATAAGACTGTTATTTAAAACTACTGGGAATATTATTTAAAACAAAAAAGCTATTTCAGACATTTTCGCGCATACCTAAATCCATTTCAAATACATACACTAGATAAGTTTTGCAATACAGCTTTATTTATTACAATCTTTCAAAATAATTTCCATCACAGCTTATATACTTATTCATTCGTAGAAACCAATCATCAAAAATTTGTTGCCATTTTTCTACTGAGAGATCGGAGCAGGCCTGGTCCCAAGCAGCTAATCGGTGTCGCTGGCAAACCTCTTTCCTTTAAGCTGATCCTTAATGGTTGGAAACAGACCGAAGTCACAGGGCGCTAGATCTGGACTGTACGGAGGATGTTCAAGAAGTTTTACTGCGGCATCTTGTAAAAAACTCACAGTTTCGTGCGACCTATGTGCAGGAGCATTATCGTGGTGAAAATGCCAATTATCTAGTCTTGATTTTGGACGGAGCTCTTTGAGTTTTTGGATAACCTGAGGCAAACATTCTTTAGTATACCAAGAGGCCGTAACTGTACGCTGATTTTCCGAAACTACTCTATCTAAAATTCCTCGTCTGGTAAAAAATACAGTAATCATTTTCTTTTTTACCGACCTAGATTTTTGGACTTGAATTGGAGTAGGCTCATTTTCAAACAACCAAATTTTGTTTTTGTTTTTGGTGGGCACATCAAAATAATATAACTAGGTTTCATCATCCGTGACGATATTATTGATGTAGTTGGAAGTTCCATTTTCATACTTTTTTAACATTTCCTTGCACCAATTTACTCTGCATATCTTTTGTTCTTCTTTTAAATCATGGGGTACCCAAAGCGTACAAACTTTTTTCATTCCAATTATATCGTGCAGAATTTTATGAATGCTTGGTGCACTAATTCTCAGGATCTCTTCTATCTGCCTATAAGTTATTCGGCAGTCTTCTCTTATCAGTTTTTCAATTTTCTTTACATTATCTTCAGTACAAACGTCTATAGGACGTCCTGAGCTCGATGCATGTTCTACACTGAAATTACCGCAACTAAATTCTCGACACCATCGAAAAACCGTTGTACGATGAAGGCAGTTCTCTTTAAGTGCAGAATTCATTTCTTCCATACACTCATCTATTGAAAGGCCGCGCGTGAAGTTGTATCGAATAATAACACGTAATTCGTCCTTAGACCACCCAGACATTTTTTTAAAAACAAAAATTTTCTCTGCAGTTGCTAACGCGTGACTATTGAAATATTATGTATCTACCGTCATATGGTCAGTGTAAATTTCTAGTAAGACTATCCTCATCTACCTACAATTGAAAGTATTGCTGTATTGCAAAACTTATCTAGTGACCTATGTATATATTTCCTCCTTATTTGTTCAGTAGCAAACTGTGAAGTTGTCATCTAAAGCGGGTTCTACACGATGCTACGAACGTTCCTTCCAACGTTCGATCGAACGTTTGAGGCAACTAAGTTCGATAGTTGATGCGACGAATGTATCTGCTACACGGTGAATCGAATGTTTGATCCAATAATAATGATGATGTGTTGGTACTCAGTCGACAACGCTGTTATCTGTTTGATGTTATCTCTAATGTTATACACTGATGTTGTCTCTCTTCACATGAACGAGTCGTGCGCAACCAACGAACGCAACCAACAATGACCTTCAAACGTTCGAAGCATCCCTTTGACTCGGTGCAAGAATACCGACATCGAACGGGACACGACCAAATGCGAATGTTTGACGCTCGACATTGGACACTCGTAGGTTCGAACAACGGCTACACGATGCTATGAACCATCCAACGTCGAATGTTGGAAGGTGTTCGTAGCATCGTGTAGCAGCGGCATAACAATAAGTTAAAACTATTTGACTTTTTCTGACATCTGGCTCATTTAAATTTTGAGTATCGATGGTAGATTCTAAAATTCATATTAATACAGATTAATAGTACCTGTTTTTATTTTTTAATGATAAACATTATAATGTTATAAAACATTATAGTGATTTATTCTACTACTCAACCGATTTTCGAATGTCAAAATATTACCTATTGATTGGATTGTTTTTATTTTACTAGTTTTATTTTTCTTTTAACATAAAGTTTGTAGATATGCTTTGAAACGCTTTGTACTAAATATTTAATACAGCAGAAATGTTCAACAAAGCTTTTTCATATTAGCTTTGATATCATATCAGTAAACGCCAAACGAGGCTATTTCTTTCCTCCTCTTTTTATCAAAAAGGACTAGCTGAAATATTTTTGTAACTGATAATTAGGTCGTTAGTACAACAAAAAGAATATCGTTACAAAAATCTATAACATAAACCATACAGAGCTTACCTATATTAAAAAAAAAATTCTACATATTAAAGAAATTTAAAAAAATTTACAAATGAAGATTTACTGTCACGCACAGAAAACCAAAAAGTTATTTTCTATAGAGTATAAAGAGTTTTTTTTATGTTTACGATTATACTCAGAAAAAAGCTTATCTGCAAGCATGATACTATAAATAACCAACTTATAATACTCGTATAACGACAAATTAATGTGTAAAATTGTAACATGTCCCGAGAATTATGGAAAACTGTAATTTATATTAACTACAAAATTCTGACTTAATGTGCATGCTACCAAGGTTAATATTCTGTAAATTAAAGTGTAATTACACTTAATTGTTCGCAGAGCCTCTGTCATTAAATTGATATACTGAATTTGCATACAGGTAAACTATACGTGTGCAGAATAAGAATTGAAATAAGAATTTTAAAAAAGAAGTAGCAAAGCACACAAATGAAAGCGAGCAACACAAAGAAAATTTAAATAACAGAACTCAGAATTTTTTATTTTTACATAATTATACATAGTCTGTAATTATGTAACTGTCGATGCTCGCTAACAAATTGTTAAATATATGACTACTAGGGTTGTTGCGGATATTTGCATCCGCAACGGTAAATACGGAACATCATTAATGCGGATGCGGATATCTACAACATGAACAGATCTTCGATAACCCAACCATACTTCCATCCTTCTTGAGGTTATATTAGATAATGGGATCTTAGATAACAAAAGCCAAAATTACAAATATTCAGAATATAATAAATCGTTTCGTAGTAAGCAATCTTACGGTGGTAGTTTTAAGTCGAGCATCTTAAAATAAAATAATAAGGAAAAATAGTTTCATCGTGGTAGCTACAGTCGAATATGCGTTATAAGACTGCCCCTTATAAGGCTATTGCCCTCAATCAACAGTTACAACTTCCCCCAAATAATCAGTTTTTCGAGTTTATTGCCAGATCATTCCTTACGCTGACTATGCTGAAACTGTCAAAATTATAAACTGAGTATAGGAATGCAATATTAAAATGAAATAGTCTTATTCCGAGAAAAATTTCCCCTGCGTCCCTTAGACTTGTCTTATAACGGGCATTCGACTGTAATTGATTGCAACATAAAACTCAATAATTATAATCACGTGACGCCTAATCAAGCTTTAAAATTATGGTCTGCTTTCAACCACGTTTTAAATGAATAAGAGTGTTGGCGTTGAAGAATTTTAGAACATGTAAGTTCTATTTTTTTCTTTCATTTTCCTTTTTAAACTATAATTTTCACAACAATTTTCTTTAATTGAAGCATCTTATGTTTTTGTAACATTCGCCATTGTCAATAATATTTTCACGAACTCCCAAGAAGTTCGGTGCCTACCTCCACAGGTTGAAAATCGCTGATCTACGTCAAATTCATAAAAACAGCTGATTGTACGGAACACTATTTACAATACACAAGTATAACTTGAACTTGTAAAAATAAATTTAATTATTTTTTTATTGCATACATATGTATACCGTTATTGGTTTAATTTTAATTAGTTAGATTTGATCAGTTAGTACTAGTGATGTCGGATAATTAATCGATTAATCGGTTTAGTCGACTAATTTTGCTAACATTTAATCATTTTTTAATCGACTATTTTACCTTCGACTAAATGACTAAAATGATTAATTTTTTTTTTAAATGACTAAAAATGACTAATTTAATAATTTTCTGTATTATTTATTGGATTTCAAAAAAAAAAAAAATGAAAAATAAAAAAAAAACCTATTTGTATGATTTTTCACTTTTATGTGATTAAAAGATAGTGATTATGTCATATCTTTCTTTTTCTTAAAGAAAAACTAAAAATTAATAATTAATTTCAAAAGAAAATATCATAGTTACATAGGTTACTCTATTCATAAATTCGACTAAAAATTTAGTCGATTAATCGGCTATTCTATGCTCGATATTTTCGACTAATGACTAATTTTGTCGGAAAAACAACTTTAGTCGATTAATCGACTAACTGCATCTCGACTCGACATCACTAGTTAGTACTTACTTACGCAAGATACAATCAAATTTTATTAGATACTACCTATATTCGGTTATGCATTTAAATCAGGATATTTTGTATATATTGCCATTAAATTTCCAATATAAATATGTGGATAAATATAAAACCAGTAAATTTTGTTGTCATATTCCCGAAAAACTAAATTTAAAAACTAAAAATGTCAAAATAAATCATTGTCACCGACTAACGACGACTGGCAGCAAAACCGTCATGTGTTTGTCTGCACCAAACCACATACATACGTACATATCGTGTATTCAGTTCATATTTGTGGTTCACTAAATTCGGAGATATCGAGTCACTCACTATATAATATATGTATACCTATGTACATTTATGTATGTGAGAGAGCGGTCTATGCATGTAAATGTATAATCCGTACGTTTCGAAGTGATTTACTTTTAATAGAACTTTCGTATATGTGAACCAACTAGAACGAGAAATAGGGTGTTGTAAATATTTATTGTTGGCAATACTACTGTAACAAATATTTGACAGATACATTGGTCCACTTTGTAAATAGATAGCACATTCAGTATTGCAACCTTATAAGTAAATAACTAAATACTTTTCAAATTTCTAATTCCGTTTCTATGTATATGGTGTATACAGGATATGTAATGTTAACTATAAAGACGAATGCAATTTTCCATTATGGATAACTGAAGGGAAATAAATAAATCGTAAATTTTACCAAAAACGGGTATGCCTTTTATATGGTGTTAAACTGGGATTATTTTATGTATTAACTACAGGAAATATTATGAAGAGAATAAAGTTTAGTCTATCGTTTACTTAAAATATCTTTTAAAATCGTTTATATACATTATACATAAACAAAATATATAGTCACTGACGAAGACACAAATAATTTCAAAAAATTTATGGGAATATAAAGAAGAAATTTTTCAATTGAAGATTGTGAATTTCACTCCTCAATCTTTTTGACAATATAGTCAAATACAATTAGGGTTAGGTTCAAAATATTGTTAAAAAAACAATTACATAAAATTTAATTTAGAAAACGTACATAACAAAAGTTAGGATTGGTTGTCTCGACTAGTGTGACAAATACGTTTCCCAATATGTTAATATTGTAATAATATTTTTTGACCCTATATTCATCAACATCAGGCCCGGCCTGGGTAACCTTAAAGGGCGGTGGACTGACTCTCAAATTGTGATGCAAGTTCAAACTCAATTAACATAATTTATTGTAAAAAAGTGTGAATTATACAAAGTATTTAATATTACAAATTGTAATAACTTTATTAAAGTTGGCTAAATGTAAAAAAATCAAGTTGACTGTCATTAAAACCTTCCGTCAGTATGAAAGGAGACGTTTCAATTCTGTACTACTTATACAAAGTTTTTCTATGACGGTTTCGCTTTCGAGTTTGTTCAGGACATCCTTCTCTACTGCCATCATCATAAAAGCCTCCTAGTTTTCATTTGTTATAGTGGAACGAAGGCGAGTTTTATTAATTTTAAGTTTAGAAAAAACCCGTTCACCTGAAACTTGAGTCATAGGTATTGTCAGTAGGTGTTTGTAAACTCTGAATATCGCCAAACCGAATCGAAGTATGGATTCGATAGCACTAGCTATTGGACCGTTGCAATAACAATCACAGAAAATTGAATGGTGACTCTGAATGAAAATACTACAAAAGGCAACACAAACAAATATTTTTAATGCAGTATTTTTTTATTGCAACATTATAAAATTTATGTAACGTTTAGGGGCGAGAGCGCCGATCTTTTGTCAGGAGGAGGGCGCACCGGGATCCATCCCGGTGTCCCGGTGGGCCAGGCCGGGTCTAATTAACATATGTATACGGTAGCGAGAAACATATCTTTCTTGTAAATATTACATTTGACCTTTTTTGTTTTTATACATAATATGGCACTGTAATTAAACGTTATACTCACTGTAATGATTTATGTAAAATAATAAAACTGCATTATTTAAAAAAATACAAATATATATTTTATTAAAAATTTTATATTTTAAATAAATTTTTTTTTATATCCAGTATAGCATCGATAATGGAAACATCAGTTTTGGAAATTTTTTGAGAGCATCACATTAGTCAACATCACTTTTGGAAAGTTGCATCAAAAATGTCAAGTACGTAAATATTAAATACTTGACATTTTTGATGCAACTTATCAATAGTGATGTTGACTAATTTGATGCTCTCAAAAAATTTCCAAAACTGATGTTTCCATTATCGGTGCTATACTGTACCTATCTAAAAAAACTAACAAAATCAGTTGGAGAATTTACTTCGGGAAGAAAAACAGGTAGAGAATGTTGATACATTCAGTAAATATATATACAGGCGAAGTAGGGAATAAAATTTATTCGCCAGGAAAATTAATTTCTCTACTTTCGTATGCTACATATTCCATTAAATCCATAAGAACCACCACGAAACACTATTTGCACAGGTAGGTACAATTTGCACTTCACGGCTTGTTTATGTTACACAAATACAATAACTAACTGTAGGCTGTGCCTGAGACAACTATCGCGGATTAGGGAAATTATTATAGAGAATTAATTTAAAGCAACATAATATAAGTTATATAAAGACTATATCGACTATTTCTGGTGGTCTCCAATTAATGAGTAAAGGAAGGGGTCTAAATCAAAGAGAGGGAAAAATACTAAGAGATATATAAAATTTGATATATGAGTAAAATATTACACATGGATAAAATTTCAAATCAAAAATTTTATTAAACCGTATATGTACATTCACAATATACTTATGTATCTATTGTGTATATTAATATGTAAATTTTCCAATGTAGGTGTACACATGTAGACTGTTAAAATTTAATATTACCAATGGTTACGTTCAGCAGATTTCAGCGCTCAATAAGCAATTAGTGATTAACTGCACCAGTTTTTTTTTATTCTGGTAAACGTTTTTTATACAAGGATGATGACAGTTAACGTTTGACAAGCAACCAGCCAATCAGCGTTGACTATTTCCGACACCACATCCCGCTTCTTTGCAGCGTACTTTAAATATGATGGAAAACATGGCGACCGCTGAGTAAACATGTTGCAACTCAACGTAAAAAAAATACCATTCAGCAGAAAATCATAAACTGTTGCGTTCTGCTGAACGTAATCAATATCTATATTACCTACTGATTTCAATTTTATAAATGACGTAATAGTATATTTGCAATTGGAAATTGTCGATTGCCCATGAAAGGGAAGTTGAGCGCTCGTTCGCTTGAGTGGGCAATCGATAATTCCGCACGAGTTGCACATACTAATTTTTATTACGAATTTCACATACTTTTTTCTATTATTATTACTATTTTTGACATTTTTTAGTCTAATTCTTCAACTGAAAAAATTAGACTTATAGAGCCTATACGATAAGAACGGCGAGAGGCGAGAGTAGAGGCGCTATCCGTTTTCGGACCCGTAGAATACGATTATGTAGAAAAAAATGTCTGAAATATATATATATATATATATATATATATATATATATATATATATATATATATATATATATATATTCCCGCCATCTTTTAATATGAGTAGGGCCCCCCTATGGAAGTTAAGAGCTGAAATTTGGTAAGTGGGGCTCATTTTTGAGGCACCTCATACTATCAAAGTGGGGTCAAATTTTGGGCAAATTTTGGATCGGACCCAAACTTTAGGGAGGTGGTGGGGGACGGTAAAACAATAAAAATTTTCCAAACCGGTTGGAAATAATGTTTCGGCCAATTATCTACAACATATCCAAAATTCAGCTTCCTAGGATTATTTGAAGAGAGTAGAGGGGGAAAACGATTGTGACTGGATCTAACACGCCCCCAGCTCCCCAGAATTAACGTAGAGGGTTTAAATTGGGTGTGTTGATAGAGTTCATACCTAGGTTGTGGTTTTTGGAGGTTTTAATATTTTACCCCCACCCCCCTCATTTTTAAGCTACAATTTCATGCTTTTTCGACGTTTTCGAAGTTTGTACCACTCGCGCAGGTCACCCAAATAAACTTAGAGGGATAAAATTTTGTATTCGGATTGAGTTAGTATCAACGGGGTGCCTGTTGGGAGTCTTGACTTTTAACCCTTACCCCCACCATTTTTATACCAAAAAGAACATGATTTTTCTTGTTTTTTAACAGTTTCGTTAGGGTCAAAATCTCCCCAAATAAACCTAGAGGGCTGAAATGTTGTGTACAGGTTAAGCTAATAGCCAGACACTGCTTTTTGGAGGTTTCAACTTTTAACCCTTACCCCCACGATTTTTACGCCAATATTTCCTTAATTTTTTTACTTGTTTTCTAACACGTCTAGAGACTCTCTAAGGAACCCCAGAGGGCTGAAAAGGCCAGCTAGTACCTTTTAGGGAGTCCACATTACTTTTCCCCCCACTTCTCCCATTTTTACATCGGAATTGAATGCTATTGTTAAATGTGTTTTAAATGTATTATTTTTATTCTAAATACAAGTAGCCGAATAGTAATTTTAAAAAATTTAAAAAAAAGTGAACTTACTTTTGTAACAAATGAAATACATACATATTAAGTAATTTAAAAATGTTATTACAGTGACTGTTTATTTGTAAATTAGGAATTTTGGATTTTTATCATTTATAAAATAGAAATTTTGAATTTTTTTGGAAAGAAAAAATATCTTTATAAAAGCCTTCCAGTTTACTATTTAAGTTCCTTTTTTAATATTTAAAAATAAAACACAAAGGCAATTGGCGGATAAGCATGGGTAGGAATGCCCTCGTACGAATTGTGTTGGCTTTTTCCCTGCTAACTGCTATCGGCACAAAATTGAAATTTACTGAGATTCAGCCCTTAAAAACTTAAAATTTTTTTTTAAAGCCCCGATCAACCGGACACTCATCATCAGTTTTGAAACCACCAAAATGACAAATCGCTTGTGGACTTTCAATTACATTTCGCTTGTAGACATTCAATACCGAAGATGAAAGGAAAAATTCGACTTCCGTGATGGGGCTCCGCTGCTCACGGCGTTTTTTTATGAATGAATCGTATAGGTTACATATGTACATATGCCTAATATACCTACTGTCATAAACCTCAATAAAGGTGTAGTGATGATATTAACGGAAACTGATGAACGGAAAGTGATGATATTAACGGAAAAATTACAATCCGCCTATACCATTTCAACCACATTTAAATATTTTGAAAAACCGGGGGCCGTAAGCCGGGCCCCGCGGCTTACGGCATTCTTGTAATTTTTATTTAACCTTGATTTTTTTTTCAAATTTGAGGTATGGGTAACTTGCGTTAAGCCAAGATCAATTGTGAACGCTAAAGTATGATGAAAAATTTTTTTCTGATGGCATTCACTTTTACCCCAAAATTCATAAGATTTGCAAAACCATGGCGGGGAAATGTGAACGGCTTATAAAATTTTTGTTTTTCGTACGAATTTGCTCAAAATTTGTGTAGTGTATCCTGAATAATATAGAATTAAAAATAAATCAACCATAATGTGATATATAAAATAAAAAATACTTAAAACAACGTTTTTATCTCAATTCATGAAACTTATTCACATTTACCCCGCTCAACCCTACATAATATAAAATTAGATAGATATACAAGGGTGGAGAGTGGCGACAAACTATGCCTACATAAATACATGACAAACATAGAAATAGGCTGTATACTCTAGAATGTCGTAAAACTTGTATACACATTGTAGTGCACTGCAAGTTACATTTAGTAGTACTACGTGGTGAATTATAATATTTCCAAGTACAAATATATTATTATGTGTGTGTTGTAGAAATAACGGTGGTTTGTACAAAACACTGATTCGACCATGAATATAGGGCATAATGAAACCGCAGGAACAACCGTGTGTTATTCCCAAGGGTACTGTCTTTCTCAAATAACAACTACATCCTGTAAGTATTACGTTGAGTTTGTGACGGTAAGTTGTGACTACTTTGTGACGCAATATTACACGCTCACGGTATACTTATACTAGGAGCTGAACTAGATTGTCTAAAGTATAGGATGACTGAAAAAATTTAATGCATTTACAAAGTTACATGGAGAGACAGGTCTACCCACACTGTCAACTTCTCATTGGATGCCCTTAAAGACGATTGTACATGAATCACTTTTTTTTAAATTCAGGGGACTCCTACCGATAGAGGCTTTGCCCCTTGCACCACAGCGGGGGCTTCGCCTTCTGTACCTTAAGGTGGGGGCTCCACCCTTATCAAACAAATTATAACAAAAAGTACCTTATTTCGTTTTTCAGTTTCTCTTTTTTTAATTTTATAATAAAATACTGGCGTTTTTAACATCAAGGAAGGTTTTTAACATCAACGAACAAACGAACGAACTAACGAACGCACACACAGACATCACGCTAAAAACGATGGATTCGGATTTTAGTAACCTTGAAACGTGGAAATACGTCAAAATTAGCGATTCGTAAAATCGGACCCATTACAATAACTTCCAATGGGAAATTAAAAAAAAATTAATAATTAATAGTAGTGGACCCTTAAGTAATTACCAAAGTAGGCAATTGCTTAAAAGTGAAGGACTTCACAATCAAAAAAATTGGGATTCAATGAAAATTGGTTATTAAGACACTCAAAAGTAAACACTGCAATCGAGTGCACTTTTTAAAAATTTATTCAAGTACTTATTTCTTACTTTTTATAATGGACAAGTACATATAAAGTATAATAGAGTTAGGATAAAATTTTGTAAAATCTTGTCAAAAGAATATAGCTAAGGTTAGTTAAGGTTAATTAACGGATTTGGACAACGGTGTCTGTCAACAGAGGATCACCTTTGGTGTGGCCCAACGGAGGCTGAATTTTGAAATTCTGTTTCATTTTTGAGTTACGGATCCTCAAAGTTTAACATTTATTTTTTCAACAAATTATACGTAAAGTAAAATAAAATTGTATTTTTATTCCTGTTGAAGAACACACTCATTACATATTCATTAATTGTTGAGAAAGTTAAGCATTATTCAAATCTGCGGAGGAATGACCATTACTCAATACCTTTCGACCAATGAAATCACCGTATTAATCATTATTCAATGGGCTTGTGATTGTTAACCGACTTCAAAAACTAGGAGGTTTTCAATTCAACCCCTATGTTTTTTTTTTTTTTATGTACGTTCACCCATTTTTCCCACATTTCTAGCCTAATTTGTGCTATTCTTTTTTTAGTTAGTAGATAAAGTTCTCCAGGTGGTCCCATAAAAATTTTGTTGACATTGGTTGAGCAATTTTTTAACCATCTTCAATAATATGAACAATATGAATAACATATTTTTTAACTTCCCATTGGAAGTTATTGTAATGGGTCCGATTTTACGAATCGCTAATTTTGACATATCTCCACGTTTCAAGGTCACTAGAATCCGAATCCATCGTTTTTAGCGTGATGTCTGTGTGTGCGTTCGTTAGTTCGTGAATTTTTTTTCGTCTCGAATATCTCGAGAACAAATGATGATATCAACTCCGGACTAACTTCATTAGATGTGTAATCAAAAAATGAAGACCGGATAAAGTTTCCAGCAAATTCGGATTAGCGGTTTGTTTTTTGTGGTAAAAAAACGGAGTTAACTTTATTAACATAACATAGATTATATGGATTTTTTACCATGTCTTTATTATATAATAGCCTAAGAACCTTCCTTAATGTTAAAAACGCCAGTATTTTATTATAAAAAAAGACGGCTAAAAAACAGAAGGCAAAGCCCCCGGGCAAAGCCTCTATCGGGGCTCCAGGGGAGGAGTCCCCTAAAATGAAAAAAGAATTATTTATGTACAGTAGTCTCTAATCTTTAATGACACCCAATGGGAAGTTGACAGTGTAGGTAGATCTGTCCCCCAAATTTTTAATTTATGTTGATCCAATTATCCTAAAAATAATTTTCTGTCAGTACCTAGTTTAACAAAATTCTTTGATGACTTGAAAAATTGGATTTTCATTGATTTCTTATTTCCCTAGTAACTATTACTTTAAACCAGAGCCGCTTTGGAAGCGCATCATAACTCCGCGGGCTGCATATAAAATTATGTGTTCCCATATACTATGTATTTTTTTAATACATTGATTTTCACTACCTTGGTCGCTATAAAATGAATATTTTTTGTTTAAGTGTGATGAACCTCGCAGGCTAAAAAAAGTTTAAAGCGGGCCACAAGCGGCCCGCGGGCCGCAGGTTGGCCACCCCTGCTTTAAACATTATTAATGTTTCAAATTTCACAGCAAAGTCAGTAAATGCCCAAAATTATGATTTTTGGACACTGGTATTTTGGAAACTATTCCACCTAAACGTATGAAATTTGGAATTTAATAAAAAAAAAAAAAATTAAAAACCAAATGAAAAATTGTAATGGAGTGGACTCATAAACACTGTCACTAAAAGGAATGAAATAAAAGCTCTTTTAAAAAAGCCACTACAAAAAGTAAAAAATAATTAATAGCACGAATATTGAAGTCAGGCTGGGTACGTAGTATAAAAAAATGTACATCTGGAAGAATTCATGAATATTTCAAGTACATCCAATTGCAATTTTACATACGACGCCCCGCCTAACTTCATGTGCTGTTAATTATCATTTACTTTTTGAAGTCGGTTTTTTAAAAGAGCTTTTATTTTATGTATCAAGTATTAATTTAATATATGTTGCGTAGTAACGTGTAAGTAAACAAAATATTTTGAATTTTATTTTGGTCGTATCACAGTATATATACGAATATTTAATAAAGTTAGAGATAGATTAAAAATTTTATTCTTCTAATTTAAACTTTACATTCAATTTTATTTAAATTAAAAAAGGAAAAATGTTGTAGAAAAAGTATAGTATTCTACTCGCTTGCAATGGCGATTACTCACTCAGATGCATTACGGCACTTGCCTCGTAAACTCGACTTGTATCGCAATTTTATCTTCATGAGTAATAGCTGTCATTACCAGCTCCTTGAATAATATACTATTACTTATTTCTATAGAAACGAATCTCCATTTTGGGATTCGCAGTAAAAACCAGGAATGGAGTAGGATTGAGAAGTCGCCACTGCCCACTGCGGAAGTATTTTGAAGCTCAATATTTCGCTCATATGAACTTCAGTTTCAATTTACTAGCCATTTCTAACGATATCCCACCTCAAGAAATTAAAAGACAATTTTTTTGTTCCAAATTAACTAATACCTATCTGTAATATATAAAAACAACCTAGTTGTTAAACTTTTGCTGTCTGGGAATGCCACTATTAGCCATCTGGCTGGAAATAAAATTGTGTTACCAAGGCGGACGACCCCTGCTGAGGTATAGTGGAACGGAATTACCGAAACTGGTATTATTCAAAGCTTGTACCATAAATAAATCAGAAACTGTTTTTTTTTTTTTTTTTAAATTTGCTCATTATTTATTTTGAGACATCCTGTATGTCAGCCAGATACCTATTTACTTAAATAAAGAACATACGAAGCTAGATAACGTATAATTGTGTTTGGTCGGACTCTTACAACAACAATAATAATAATAATAATAATAATAACACAAAACGAGTAAAATTAAAATTAATTAGATTATATTAAAAGTCCGCCCGCATTAATAATTCAAATAAAACATTGCTCTTACTTTAGTTCAACGTAGCGTTGTAGACCGCATACGACGGCTTGTGCGTATGTGCAAATAAAATGTAACAAAAATAACATTTTTTAAAATGTTTTCAACATTTACACATGTTGCTTAACCCTGAGGTACTGTTTTCGGACAAAACAAAAATATAGAAGGTACAGAGATCTCGCGATGTTTTAAGATTGCTCGTTGAAAATTTTATTAACTTTGAAATAAACGACCGTCAGTCCGAAACTATTATAATAATATGACCATTTATAACTATGGTTATTCTATATTCATACGAGGATAATATTAAATACTAGCCGTATACCCACCACATGGGATTTACTATCGGCAATATCTTTGGATGTCAGCCGTACCTGTGATGTTGTTCACGCGAAACGTTGAGTAGTTTCATTTTCCAATTTGTAGTTTCTTGCAACACAAAATGCATTAAATTGTCTCGAAATTGACAATTGTGTATTTATTGTATTTTTCGGTACACAATTAGCAACATTTTTTTTTTATTTAAAATTCAGAAAAATTTCCAAACTACAAAATTTATTTATAATTTTTGTTACTATAGTTATGAAATTTTTTATGAAATATGTAAATTGGCGTAATGTGTGTAGATGCTCAAAATAGTTTTTCCATTTTCCCGTGGGAATGAGACATTTTTCCGAAATAAAAAGTATCTTAGATGTTGACCCAGGTAATAAGTTATTATCGCACTAAATTTCATTAAAATCCGTCCAGTAGTATTTACGTCATGCGTGAACAGACAGACAGACAGACAGAGACAGATTTACAGTTTTATTATATGTATAGATTAAATAAAAAGTGAATTATTATTAAAAATACGAAAGGTCTTTTTTAGTATTTTTACTATCTAAAGACCTAATTGTAAGTAGTTTATATGCATAGACCTTCAAATCTGAATGTAATCGAATATTATCAGGTTAAGTTTCTGAATTTTATAAGGATTTTCGGAACCAAACTGATTACTATGTAACTACACTTGACTGAATAATTTTACAGTTTAGAAGGTTAGAATTAATGCCTTTTTAGCTACAATCAATGATAACTTTTTTATTGCACAATATCTCCCTTAAAAATTTGGGCTTGAAATTTTGAGGAATGTTTTCTAGTGTCAAACCAAAACATGCTCAATTTCAGTTACTGGGAACCATATTTTCTACTTCAATTTTTTTTTTTTTTTTTTTTTGATTTTTGAAAAGTTGGTTGCTTATATTTTCGAAAGTTATCATCGACTACTTTCCTGAAATAGTTTAGATTGAGTGTACTTAGCGCTCTTAACAAGTTCTGTTTTCTGAATTTTTTTCATTTATTATATATTTCGTAAACGAAGTTTAAAGGAAGCTCATTTCCAATTTAAGAGTCCTTTCTAATAGTATTCTATACGATGTGGTACGTGAAAAAAATTTTCACTACCATCTCGAGAAATTAAGAAATTAATGATTTCGTTTTAACCAATTAAACTCTTGAAATCCCAATTAAAACTACGTTGATGAAATTAAGAAATTTTCTTTGCTATTTATGTAAAATTTCATGGTCGTAGACGAAAGCATACAGTAATTATGGGAGGTGTAACGGATTTGACAGAGGTGTAACAGAGACAGACGGATTTGACGGAATTATAAGGGTTTCGAAATTTTTTTTCGGAACCTAAAACTGAAATAGATTATAAAATAAGTATAGGTAAGTTAGATAAGATAGGTATCTAAATCTTTTAAACTACCCGCTCTTTTGAAAGAGAGTATACATTTTTAGTCGAATTTTTCCTTGAAAAATTAGACTTATACAGTCTAGACAAGAACGGCGAGAGGCGAGAGTAGGGGCGCTATCCATTTTCGGACCCGTAGAACACGAATATGTAGAAAAAAAATGTCTGATATATATATATATATATATATATATATATATATATATATATATATATATATATATATATATATATATACATATATATATATTCCCGCCACCTTTTAATTTGTGTAGGGCCCCCTATGGAAGTTAAGAGATAAAATTTGGTAAGTGGGGCTCATTTTCGAGGCACCTCATACTAGTAAAGTGGGGTCCAATTTTGGGAAAATTTTTGATCCGACCCAACTTTTAAGGGGGTGGTGGGGGGCGGTAAAACAATAAAACTTTTCCAAACCGGTTGGAAATAATGTTTCGGTGAATTTTCTACAACATATCCAAAATTCAGCTTCCTAAGATGATTTGGAGAGAGTACAGGGGGAAAAAACGATTTTAGCTGGATCTAACAGGCCCCCGCAGCCCCCCAGAATTAACGTAGAGGGTTGAAATTTGATGTGTTGATAAAGTTCGTACCTAGGTTGTGCTTTTTGGAGATTTTAATATTTTACCCCCACCCCCCTCATTTTTACGCAACAATTTCATGCTTTTTCGACGTTTTCGAAGTTTGTACCACTCGCACAGGTCACCCAAATAAACCTAGAGGGCTGAAATTTTGTATTCGGATTGAGTTAGTATCGAGGGGGTGCCTTTTGGGGGTCTTGACTTTTAACCCCTACCCCCACCATTTTTATACCCCAAAGAACATGATTTTTCTTGTTTTTTAACAGTTTCGTTCGGGTCAAAATCTCCCCAAATAAACCTAGAGGGCTAAAATTTTGTGTACAGGTTAAGCTAATAGCCAGACACTGCTTTTTGGAGGTTTCAACTTTTAATCCTTACCCCCACGATTTTTACGCCAATATTTCCTTAATTTTTTTGCTTGTTTTCTAACACGTCTAGAGACTCTCTAAGGAAACCTAGAGGCCTGAAATTTTGTACGTGTATTCAGTTAGTATCCAGCTAGTACCTTTTAGGGAGTCCACATTACTTTTCCCCCCCACTTCTCCCATTTTTACATCGGAATTGAATGCTATTGTTAAATGTGTTTTAAATGCATTATTTTTATTCTAAATACAAGTAGGCGAATAGTAATTTTAAAAAATTTAAAAAAAAGTGAACTTACTTTTGTGACAAATGAAATACATACATATTAAGTAATTTAAAAATGTTATTAAAGTCACTGTTTATTTATAAATTAGGAATTTTGGATTTTTATTATTTATAAAATAGAAATTTTGGATTTTTTTGGAAAGAAAAAATATCTTCATAATGGCATTCCAGTTTACTATTTAAGTTCCTTTTTTTTAATATTTAAAAATAAAGCACAAAGGCAGTTGGCGGATAAGCATGGGTAGGAATGCCCTCGTACGAATTGTGTTGGCTTTTTCCCTACTAACTGTTATCGGCACAAAATTGAAATTTACTAAGATTCAACCCTTAAAAACTTAAAACCTATTTTTAAAACCCCGATCAACCGGACCCTCATCATCAGTTTTGAAGCCACCAAAATGACAAATCGCTTGTGGACTTTCAATTACATTTCGCTTGTAGACATTCAATACCGAAGATGAAAGGAAAAATTCGACTTCCGTGATGGGGCTCCGCTGTTCACGGCGTTTTTTTTTATTTCGATGTGAAACTTAATAAGACGTAAAAAGATATCTGTACGTTTAAACTTTTTTTCTTCAAAAGTTTAAATTTATGAAAATTAGATTTTTAAAAAAAGTTCCTAAAAGTTTATGTAATTTTACATAATTTTACAAGTTACCTTGATTTAACAAGAAATGTTGTTTAATATAATTTTTCTCTAAAAATTGTAACGTAGATCAAAAATTAAAAAAAAAAAATATTAAAATAAAATACTAGGACCGAATTTTAGGAAACTGTTGTACCTTACAAGATTTTTTCTTTTTGGTATTTCATAAAAAAAGAAAGCAGCTGTTCATTTTAAATTCAAACAAATGTTTTCTCTTCTAACTCAAAGGAAAAAAGGGGCTGAAAAAAAAAGACACGAAACACTTTTTTAAAGGTTTTTATAAAAAAAAAATACTTTAACATCAAGGAAAAATGTTTTTTGGAGAAAATTATTCATTAAAATCCTGTACCAAAGCTTTTACGTAATAAATATAAACGACACAAATATTTTTATATACCCCGTTTCAAATACAATTATGCATGAGTCATCGTCAAAAAAATTAAATAATTTTTATATTCGAAACAAATCAATCTTCTATTCTTTTCTAAAAACAAACTGTAAATGTAAAATTTACGTATTTGCAACAATCAAAGAGATAAAGAAAACGGGAATTATTTAAATTCGTAAGTGATGAATCATGCTTAAATTTAAATAAAATAGATTATATGTACCTACAAAAACAAAAACAAAAAAGAAATCGAACCAGAAACCTTCAATTTGCTAAACAATATCGTAATTTCATTTCAAATCCTGCAAAATTACTATTTGAATAATATTAAAAAAACAAGTATTAGTTTCAAAAATTGCTAAATTAAGCTTAAAAACATAACCTACATTTTTAATTTTAACCGTTTCAACTTTTAATTTTTTCAGTGACATGTGCGACGTACGAAGTATAAAATTATATTTTCACGTAAAATTTGTATTTTAGTATTTATCTAAAATTTTAGACAATGAAAGATGTAAATGAATTACTAATAGAGCACTTTGATTTTAAATGACAAAATGAAAATATTTTAGAATATTACAAAACAAATTGTATCGCTTAACCCTGATACATTCCAATATTGCTGAATCAAGCTTGATTTAGATAGTAGTAATCTCTCTAAGGCAACCGAATTGGTTTATTGTTGACATGTTTAATATGATTTTATATAAATTTTTCTTAAAGAATTGTTCTGGTTCTTAAGGATTTTAAAGTTTTATTTTTAATTTTTTACTTTTTAAAAAGCCAATAAAATTATTGAATATTAACCTCTTCTAAAAGAGTGAATTTTTAAATTAAAATTTTAGGAATCGTTTTTTTAAAGAACCGAAACTATTACTAATAGATCTTGAATATAAACGTTTTGTATTTTTATTTTTTGTACAAAAATAAAAATTTTTTTAATAAATTTCCCTTATAATTTCTGTTTCAAAACCTGCTTAATATAAATTATACTATCAAAACCTACTAAATCCAAATAATTTTGATTAAAAAAAGGGGTAAAACGATAGTTTTGTTTTTTGATAATTGTACTAATCATTATCTTTACCTTGTTAGATAAAATAGTTATGACTTTTTAATCGAAAAATTAATTTTGAACTGAGTATGATTTTTTGCGATTTCCCACGATTTTTATAAAATGGAATTAGTAGATTTTGAAACTAGGCAACTCAAGTATCTATATAGGTATCTATATAGGTACAGCAATTTAATTTTCTTTTTTCTTAAATATATTTTACTCATTTTTTTTTCTTTAAAAATTTTCAACATTTTCTTGCAAAGTACATACCAGTATATTCTTAATTTTCATATTTTCATTGTATTTGTCTCGCATAGATCTCGAAAGGTTTTCGTAAACTAAAAAGCTACCTAAGCGGGAAAGGATATAGTATACAAAATTTTCAGCACAGTGAAGACACTGAATAATTTTTTTATTCACAAGTTGAATAATTCCATTTCGTTTATATTTTTAACAATTGTAACTTTTTACAAGGGACGGGATGCTGGCCCGACGTTTAAATCTCAAATTGAAGAACAGAAAAATGATAGCTACACAAAAAATTAATATTTTAAAAATTATAAACAATTTTTACTTAACAGTTTAGATGGTTACCTTCAATTTTTATAATGTTCCTGTGTACATTTTTGTTCTACACATAAAAAATTATGCGAAACAATCGTTATTTTTCTTGCCACACCCGTTGGGTGAAAATTGATCATTTTTATACTCTCTCATTTTAAATAAACATTTTCTTTTTGGACGCCTTCAATAAATAATTTTGTGGACGCATTATGTTCTCACGAGGTAGTACTCTGATTGCTCTTCATTTTATGGGAAGAGTAAAGTGATATAAAGTTCAAACCATTTTTAATTGACTCATAAAAAGTATATAAAGTTATTGCCTGTTTTCATTTTAATGTGTATCTGTGCATATCAAATTTTATTCGTTTTTATGAAAGATTAGGTTTCATCATTTCATAAATGTGACCTTAATTTATAATTAATTACTTACAATTTTTTAGATGATGCATTTTATAATTAAAATGTTTTTACTTATTTTATTTTTAGGTTTTCAGCTCCAGTCAATTCCCATTTATGCATTTCTTAAATGCATCTACTTAATATTAATTAAAATAATGGTATTTTATGATGAAATCTAAAAGAAAAAAATACAATTTAAAATAATAAGCGAGAATTATATTTTTAGTAAATATAGTTCTCTTCAGTGAATGTACCATTACACAGGCGCGTATAAAGGGGATCCTTGACTCTTTAACAAACCCTCTTTGGTGCTCCCTAAGAACCAAGGCCCTGTACTAGATATTATTTTGTTTTTATTTCTTACGCGTTCACCATTACTATACAATTCCTTACATCTTTTCTTATGCAACTATTCGGTCCAGAGGGAATTGTAATATCTTCTCTTACAGTTTTAATTAAAGAATAATAGTGAGGCAAATCATATACTAACGCAGGCGACCCACTAATTTAAAAATTAATATTTCCCAGTAACATAATCGTTAAATCATAATCAAGACCTAATGAGACGTGACTTAATAATTCAAGAAAAAAGATAAGAACCAACAATGGGTGGCGGTAAAATACATTATAGATTATATAGTGAATCATCCACCGTTATAATTTTTTTTTTTTTTTTTTTTTTTTATAAAATGTTTATAAATATTACAACGATATAATAACTGAAAATTTAAAAGAACATTTTATATATCTAAACAATACCTACACAGATACATAATTATATAGGATGAGCCGTCTTTGCCTAACATTTTATTTTGCAACATTAAAATTATTAATCGTGCTCTTCATTTGCCACGAATTTGTAATTGAAAATAAAAATAGTAAATGATTAGATTGTTTTTTTTTTAAAGAATAAACAATAATGTCAAAACTGAATCAACTACGACATGGATGGTGAAACTTTTCTATAGAGAAAACAACGACGACTGTAAATGATTCATTCTCGTAAATTTATGTTTTATACAAACCGGTAATATAGCTATCTCTCACAAGATCTACCATCTAATATATTGGAGAAGGATACTAGAAATTATAATATCTTTTACATGTGACAAAATTTTATTTTTGAAATGAGTCTTTTTCATTTAATATAAATTTGACTTTACATTTGCGTACCACTACAATTTAAAGAGAAAACCATTCGCAACAGAGCTTCCTCAGAAAATGTAACAGAATAAAATTTTCCCATCATCTTCGAAACTATCGAAATATCTAGGTGAGATTATTTGTATTTTTTATTGTTTATATATGAGGAGTCGGCGGGAAGAACGATGAAGGTCAGTTTTTTTTTTTAAATTTTGGGTAATTCTATTTTTGTATACAACTTACGCTGTATTTTTATATGTACTAATAAGTTAGGAATAAAATGAAGAGCTTGTTGAGTAATTAAGCCCGAAAGAAATGACTTATCGGAAAAAATGATGAAGGTCAGTCGCCTTAGCTGGAAGAACGATGAGGGTTTATTATTGTCTCATTGCCAACTTTCTTGTATTATGAAAATCAATTTATTTACTTATCAAAATAAGTAATAATATGGTTTAACGTCCAATTTGAAGACAATTATTCTATAATAAACGCCACCCACATCATTACTTATATATTTTTATTTATTTTACAACTATTTTACATTATAAATTTTATGATGTGAGTGGATGACAAGGAAAGCGGTGGGTGCCTAGAATTTGGAAGGTGTGCGTCTGAAGTTATCTTCTTAAAAAACTATGTCAATAGTTACCTGGAATTGTGAAGGGAAACTGCAGAAAACTTTCACGGGTGTAGCCGGCCGCGGGAATCGAATTCACGACCTATCAGTTCGCAAGTACCGGTGCTTAAGCATGCTCGGTTACCCGGCTATACTCGGCTAGTTATAAAAATAAGTAATTTTAATAATAATAAATATAAATAATATATATAAATTATTATTTATGAACACTTTGTCATCATTTTCAAGAGCGCGGACCGCATTTTTAAGATTCATGGACCCTATTTTAAGGGTACGCAGGCTGTAGTTTGAGAATCCTTGCTATATTTACGCAATCACCATTTTCATTGTGAGTTATTCAATAAAATAATCTTGTTGAATCAACGGTATGTTCATAATTTTCCTGTAGATCTTTGTACCATTTATCATTTTTTCAGCTTTTAGCAACGATGGCATGAATATTTACTCAGATAATTTTTGTTAATATTAAAGAAAACTAGTAGTAATGAGTCATATAATATAATATTGATGCACGAACATACCAATACAAGAATTAATGATTTATCACCATAAGCAATGTCAAAAAATGATTTTAAAATTTAAAATTTGATTTACTCAGTTTCTATAAAAACCCACCTTCATAATTTTTCCCGCCTACTCCTTATATTTAAACAAACTGCGTGCAAAACAGTTCCATTACTGGACATTAAATTTTGTAGTAAAAACGGTGGGGATGAGGGTTAAAAAAATGAAATCCACAAAAAGCATACTTTGGATGTTAACTCATAGCCCCATAGCCCCAAAAGTTAATTAGAAAAGGGGGCTATAAGCGTTTCAGATCCTTCGAAATGCAAAAAAAAAAATATTAAATTTTCGCAAAAAATTTAGAAAATACAGTGGCTAATATAAATGTTTGTTCGCTGGCCTAATGTACATTCATAATTGTTTAGGTGGAAAACAGATTTAATAATATACGAATGTATGTGTTAATTAACGTGTTACATGTTTAAAAGAGGGTATAGGGAACCAGATTATTACGTAACTGATTATCATAGTACAGTAACACATCTGCAACAAACAGTGTAAAATATGTATATTTATCTATATTTTTATGATAAGCCGTTAATAAACACTTATCTCCATAAAGCTAGCCATCCCCGGACATTATTCATACTATCATTATCATAGTTTTAGTGGGACGTCTGTTACGTAATAATAAATATACTAAAACGCTGTGTATAAAGCTTTTAACGTTATACACAGCGCTCCCATTATTCAAAAAAATTTACGAGTTTTTTATCACGGTGTTTAAAAAACATCGAATTTATACCTAATTCTTTGAATTAGGTTATCAAAAATACTTTTCATTATGTACGGATTGGTAAGGTTTATATAAACCTAGCCGTCCTTTTTGTTTTACATTTTTGCTGAAAAATCGTTAGGACACCTAATCTTTATAGGTCCGAAGACATTCGTCAATCTTCTGACCTATTATAATTTCGTTCAAATTCTTGCTATTCTTCAAACATCAGTAGCGCATACAGAAAAAATCCACTTGTCGCACATTCCAAGAAGTGTGACATCGACATTAAGTGAGGCGAGAGTCCATACCTCGTTTACTCACGTACACTGCTTCTTAAGGATGTGTGTGTGTCCACACAACGTATTCGCCTTAGTCATAGACGGTCACGTATCGTCATATTGTATGCTTATCTTAAAGTATTATTAATTTACTTATGCATGTTATATGACAGGTTTTGAATCGATTCTTGCAATTGTTATACATTGTTGATTTTAATGCAATTTATTATTTTTCGTTATTATTAAAAAACATAATATTTGTTATTATTTTTTATTTAAATTGAGTTTAATTATATTTATTTAATAGAGTTCAACGTATTATTATTATCATTATCATTAATTTAATAAAAAAGTGTTTAAAAAATTTATTTTAGAATTTTTGTTGAAATAGAAAACATAGTTTCTATCTTTTGATTTGATATTTTGTAGTTGCAAAATTTGTTGCCATAATATTTTCTTTAAAAAAATATAACAAAAAACACAATTTAAAAAGTGAAAATAGTGACAATTTTTACATTATTTTTTCAAATTTTTTAATGCAAACATGGCTGACTATGCTTCAATTCTAGGAAAAGAAATATATATTGGCATTTTACATGCTATTTATAATATTTGTCTCTTGTTAAAATGTACGTATTATTTTTCGTACGTAATATAAATTATTGGTCCTTTCATTTCTAATGTCTATGGTCAAATATATTCATCTATTCCTTTAATAAAACGTAAAAATGTACTTAAATGCTTTATATACTTTATCCCGAAAATTGAGAGACAGTAATCACTGAGGATCTATATTCAATGCGTGTCAAACACGCACTTGACGACTTTTTTTATTAACACACTAAGTTATTGTTAAGGATTTATACAATTTTTGTTTTGGGGAACGTCTAGCTTTATGGAGATACAAATCTCAAACAATTAAATGAGCTATCTTTGCATTTATGTCCTTTTTTTCTCGGAAATGGTTCTAACGATTTTGATGAAGTTTGCTCTGGAACACTTCAGGCCTTAGAAAGCAATTTTAGCTAGGTGCCAACTCGTCAAAAATTTATTCAGAAGGTCAGCTTGCGTCTTTTGTCACCAAATGAATGTGTTTTCATTTGTTACTAATCAAATGTATTTTCAATGTTAATAAATATGTTTATAATTACTCCAAATAATAATAATATTTTTTATTACTCATGCGAGAGAAGTACTAACTTAGTGTACACATTTCTGTACTCAAAATAGCTGTTTGCCCACTAAACTCTTCCCGCATACCTTTTGCGTGTGGAAGGTTACTTTCCACACGCAAATTGACAATAAAACATGCAAAATTTAATCAAAACACACAAAGCCGCCTCTTAATTTTTGATTTAATAAATATTTCATAATTATTTCTATAGAAACCACCAACAAAGTAATTTAAACGATAATTATTTCAGAAAAGAAAGACGAACACTTAAGAATATTATTTTAAAAAGTAATAAAAATGTCAAAAATAGTGATAATAATAGAAAAAAGTATGTGAAATTTGTAATAAAAAATAGTATGTGTAACTCGTGCGGGATTGTCGATTGCCTCACTCAAGCGAATGAGCGCACGAACGTAGTGCTTCACTTAGCTTTCGTGGCCAATCGACAATTTCCCGCACTTATTGCACAATATACTATTTCTGCAATTACATTACTAGCTTCTCATTATGGAGAGTAAAGTACCACGTCTAGTCCCACGGGACTCAAAATATTTTCGCTACCGCTTTTAAGCCAATCAACAAGCAGACTTTACAGAGCATCACCAATCAGTAAGCGACATTTAATGTAAATAGCGTTGTTTGGTTATTTAACATAATAAGCAAAAAAGTTCAAATTTATAAATAAACAGTTAATAGTTGTATTAAGTGATTTTTCTAAAGTATAAGTACTTACTTAATATTATTTCATACAAATTTAAATAAAACATTTAAATAAATTTCTTAGCTTTTATAATTTTAAATTATTCGGAATTGCAAAAATTAATATATGGTCGGTACCAAATGTTCTGACCATTCCATTCTTCTTTTATAAATGTAATTTGTTTACAATAGTTTTTAATATTTGATTTTAAGTATCAACAATTTAAAGAAAAACAATAAACAAAAATGTATAGTACAGTAGGTATTTCGTAATATTAAAAACGGTTGTAGGTAAATAAAATTTATAAAAGAAAAATGGAATGGTCTCTACAATTGGTCTCGACTATATACGCCAAGAGACTGAAGTGTTTCTCTTATCCTTTGTGTGAATTGTTGCTGTCGGGCTTTTATAGGCTCTCTTTACACTTGCGATTAAAAATCACACTTTAGTCACTCGGTGTATAATATACTATACCTACGACTACAATGAAACTAAATACTATTTATATCCTGTATATAAAGAAATAAACAACCAGTAACCATCTAATTATCATCAACTGGCATATTTGCTCTTCTCAAAAATTCCATACAGAAGAAGTTTCCACCGAGCCGGGCTGGGTTGCCCTGATATTATATTTGTATCTACAACTTATTACAAAAATTATATCTATACTTAGTGATGAGCAAAATTAGTCTTGGTCTTGCAGTCTTGTCTTGGTCTTGCATATTTTGCAAGATCAAGACCAAGACTATGTATGCCAAGAGCAAGACCAAAATCAAGACTATAAGTATGGCTGCAAGACCAATACCAAGACTCAAGTGAACAAGACCAAGACAAAAGCAAGAAAAAAGCGGTTCTGTAACAAGTAAACCGAGGACAGTTCAACCGCGACAGTTAAACCGCGACAGTTCAACCGACGACAGTTCAACTTGACGACAGATCAACCGAAGACAATTCCACCTAACGACAGATTAGCCGATGACAATTCAACTTCACGACAGTTCAGCCTAACGACAGTTAAACCAAACGACAATTGAACCGTAGAACAGTTAAACCACAGGACATTCTAACTGCTTAACACTAATATATAAATTAACTAAATCCAACCTGAACTAACCCAACTCAATAAACTATAAACAAATCTAACGTAACCTAACCAAACCCAACCTAAACTAATTAAACTCAACAAATCATAAGTAATAGTAACCTAACCTAACTAAACACAACTTAACGTAACCAAACCGAACTTGAGGTAAAACAACTCAGTAAATTATAAACAAACCCAACCTAACCTAACCAAAGCCAGCCTAAGTCACTGAATTCAACAAATTATAAGCAAACTCATCTTAACCTAATATAAAACCACCTAACATAACCAAACCCAACCTGAACTAACCGAACTCAATAAATTATAAACAAACTCAACCTAACGTAACCAAATACAACTTAACAGATTAACCTAACCAGACAACACCTAAACTAATCGAATTCAACGAAAGGTAACCAAATCCAACACAACCCAACCAAATAGTGTACCCTTAATTGTGTAAAGAGTCACCCTTGAGACTTGAAACTACATAAATACTTATTTAGTCTCAAGTCTCAAGGGAGGCAAATTTCATTGCTAGATAAAATTCAAATAATTTTGTTCTTATTAGTTAATAAATTGTACAACGGTTAAATTGTCTTCAGTTAAAATGTCGTTAGGTTGAATTGTCGTCGGTTGATCTGTCATCGGTCGATCTGTCGTTAGGTTGATCTCTCGTTAGGTTGATTTGTCGTCGGTTGGACTGTCGTGGTTGAACTGTCTGCGGCTCACTAGTCGCGGCACCGAAAAAAGCAAGACTCTTGCTAAACTATTTAAATAATTTGAAAGTATAATTAATACCGTAAAGAGAGAAAATTCTGATTTTAGAAGGAAAAAATTCGCTAATAAAAAAATGCAAGAAAGTGCAAGATTTTTTAGCAATACCAAGACCAAGACCAAGACTGCATTTTACAAGACCAAGATCAAGACCAAGACCCAAACTGCTCTATCAAGACCAAGACCAAGATTCTTAATGCAAGAACAAGACCAAGACCAAGACTGCCAAGTCTTGGTCTTACATTTGCTCATCACTATCTATATTACAACTTACTACAAAAATTATGTAAAGCTTTAACTACTAAGGAATCCTGAATTGGGGAATTGTTTATTTTTCACTTATTCAGTGTACTAGAAAAATGAATTTGTGAGAAAAATATTTAAAAATACATTTAACGAACAATCCTGTAAATGCATACAACAGTTAACTTTTATTCTTTCTCTCTCTCTCTCTCTTTGCACAATTATATCTCGCTTACTTGCAAATAAGTCGATTAATCATGTCAAAAACAAGAAGATACGCGAGCGAACAAATACGAGAGAATACGAATAAGAAAATGTTGGCGTAATTTATAATCATTATAATTTTAATTATTTCGAAAAAAAAGGAACGAACAGAGAAAAAAGAAAATGACAATCGGACGGGATTCAGGGACGGCACATGGTAACATAAATACAGGAAATGTAGGTACTAGTATTAGGGGCGACCACTAGGCATTGTGTTTGGGCAGGCAGGTATATTATAACGGCGCGACCGTCGTGTCGCGTCCTGCTAACGCCCCCACCATTGTTATTATAAATGTTGGTTTATGGATGACAGTCATAAAAGTATTAGATAAATTTTTAAGTTACGTTGTTAACTGAGCCGAGCCGTTAAAAATGAGATCATTAATTTTAATAGTGTAGTAAAAATATAGAGAAATTTTATTTCTCTGCTTATCAGTACAGATAATAGTTTTTTTTTCTACTGTACCTACTGTATTGTGACAATTTTTTTTTTTTTCGTACTGTGTGAAGTGAAAATTATAAAAAATATTGTAATTTCAATGATAACTGTTACAATTTTTTTCAATTATGCTGATGATAACACAAAGGAATAAAATTGTTTTTTTGTTGAGCCAAATTTTACTGAAAATTAACTGTTTCTACTCACTTAACGTTGTGAACTCATTATCATCATATTCGACAAAATGGATGAAATATATACATTTTAGTAAACTTCCATCTTTAAATGGGATGACTTTTCGAGATGGTGTTATTAGTGATTACAAATTTTTAAAAAGTTAAATTATGTTATTGCTTGCAACAAATGCCACCCTGTGTTCTCTACAATTGTGTTTAAATATATTACCTGTTTTACGAGTGACGGTTTGTTTTAGCACTTATCTATATAGGCAAGCAGATAACCTGCTGCGAACAATACTAATGATTATTGTTGCCGTACTTGAAAAGTCATCCTATTTAAAGATAGTTTATGTATACCTAACAAACAAAAAAAATCGCTCAAGTGTAAGTAGTTCTCGCATAAATAGTATTCCATACAATAAGTTCTTTTAAGCATACATAGATTTCCTCTAATAGGTATCTGAGGTGCCATGAACTAGAAAATTGGCGACGCAAAGAGTTTTACTCGCGCCTCTGGTGATAAAATTAGAACTATAGCATCAAGTGAAAATATACGTATACGATCAATGGGTTATATAAAATCTAGTAATGCGCGCATAATTTGCATAGTACATTTGTCTATCGACAATTAAACATATATATACAAACATTTTCACTTGATACAGCCAATAGGTAATATGAGATTACCTACTATGCAAATGTAAACTGACCACGCTAAAATTTCTAAATCCTAATAGCTCTGACAATTTGTCAGCAATCAACATTATTATAAAAATGAACATATTTCTTAATTTTTTTAAATTTTTTTTGAAAACTCGCTTACATGAGACAATGGTTCAAAAACAAGTTGGATGATTTTTTCCGCTCTTTATAATGGTGTAAAAAAATTTTGAAAGCTTTAGAATTTTGATAAACTTTTCTAAAACCTTATTTTGCGGAACACCCTTTGTCTTACAAAATGAAAAAATACTAACTTGAAACGTCCTTTTGATAGAGATGTTTGGTTGGTTCTAAACCCGTAGCGCCAGCGATAAAATAATGAAAGCACATTGTGAACTCAATGGCTTTCCCACTCTATAAAATTCAACCATTATGTATTGCTACCTACGAACTCTGTAAAATCATTGCAATGCATTGTAGACTTGTTTGATTTATTACACTTACATATTCATACTTAAATTAAGTCACATCATAAATAATTTTTATAGCATAAATATAAATGAATTAATTGACAACAAAATAACAAAATAATTTAAGATTATTATAACACGTTGTTATATTTTTTTGGTTACTATTATATGACAGATCAATTGTCTGATGGCCCATTTACAGTATAATTCTCAGCGTGGTACGGTTCGTTCATATATTTACAGCCACGGTGCGTCACAGGTGTGTACTGTAGCAGACATGATATTCTTAAAAGTAGTGATAGGCATAATCGAATGAAAATTAATCGATCATTCGATTATTAAAATATCTCGAGATATAATAAAATCATTCGATTTTTTTTCATTCGAATGATTTTAAAAAAAATATCTCGAGATATTAAATCATCGAACAGTTTTAAAAATATCTCGAGATAAAACAAATTCGATTCTTTTAAGTGATCGTGCAAAATATCAGGTAATAATTATTTAGTGGGTCGTTATATCTATTGAAAACAGACAACAGTTCAAATTTAAAAAAAAGGTTTTATGATAACTATGATTGCATAAGATGAATAGCACAACCTAGCAGGGATGCTTCCTTATTGATACGTTGATGGTCGTGAGCGCTGTATGTGCACCGTTAAGCAAAATCTAATTAACTATGGCACAACGCTGTACTACGTCAACAATTGTATATATAAAGTGTCTTAGTTGTCAAAATTCTGTGCTAGTGGGGTGTTTCGTCAGTATAGATTATGACCGTCAAATTATTAAAGTGCGGACTATTAAATTGGAAAAACCGATAATACTGTAATTAGTAATGGTTTAATCTCTAATGAACATTAATATTATAAATTTAATCAACGTAGGAATTTAATTTTTTTTAATTTAATCAAGGAACTTTAATAAAAAGTTCCTTGTTTTTTCTTTTTATCAATTTTTGACAATTTTCTTATGAAATGCATATTTGGACAAAAATATACAGAAATGTATATGCAAAAGTTTAAATGAAAGGAACTTGAATATAATTAATTAAAATCTTGGTGAGTAAACTCTTGAATTTTCTATTATAATCTTTTTTCTCTTATAATTTCTGTCTTTTTTTACTTACATTCTTATTGTCTGTCCGGATGTTTGTTTAAATTAAAAAACAAAAACTTTTTTAATTCCTAATACTGAAAATAAGCTGGTTTTTTCTGCTAATTTCCCTTATACATCGATAATGATATAGATAGACCATATAGTGTATACCTCCACTACAAATAAAATAAAATTTGATAAATAAATATCGATTAATATTAATATTTATAACATACAAAAAAAAAAAAAAAAAAAAAAAAAAAAAAAAAAATTTTCAATATACCTTATTATATTTTCCATAGTTAATTTTGTGAAATTAAATAAATTCTTTCCTTTAAGATTTCAAATAAAATGTTTATTCTTTATGCAATGTTCATAACATGTATGTATTAGACTAAAAGAAAAATACATTGTCAATCTTATTTTCTTTTTACAAAACACCTAACACAATTGTAACTTACTTATTTTTAATTGTTAAATAGGTCACTGAAGAAGGGACATATGTTCCGAAATGTACATTTGACTAATGAAAAAATAAATTGTTTTTCTGGAATTCAACTCTAATTATTGGGGTCCTGAATATCCGGTTCCTAAATCATTGGGTAATTGGTTAAAACGAAATCATTAAATTAATATTATAAAAAATAGATTTTTGAAGATAATATGATAAACCACCTAAAAACAATAGAACTGAAAGTTCGATTATGGTTGTACGGTTCATACAAGTAAATAATATTATATTATAGGTTTGAATTTGAAAATAAAAATAACAATAAAAGGATTCCGAAAAATTACAAAATTGAAATTTAATTTTTTATCGCATCTCAAAAACTAAATAATATAACCGATAAAAATAATCGATAAATAATTGTTAAAAATAATCGAAAGAAAATAATTGATAATAATAATCGAATGAAACATAGTCGATAAAAGTAATCGAATGAAAATAATCGACAAAAATAATCGGATGAAAATAATCGAAAGATTTTTAATCGATCACTCGATTAAAAATAATCGATTATTGAAATCATTCGATTATTCCCATCACTACTTAAAAGTATTCACACTAGAGATGTCGATTTTAAATCGATGAATCGAAAATCGATTAATCGAAGCTCAAAAAATCGATTCTTTTTTCGATTTTTCTCATTTGAATCGATTCATGAATCGATTATTAAAAGTAAGAGATCGATAACCGATTTTTTCCAAAAATAACTTCATTTTAATAGTAATTCAGAATTCTACAAAGAAACATGTGTTAAAATGAAACACCAAAAACTCTATTGTTAATTGTCACTTTTTACTCGTTATATCAACGAACCCATCCTATGGCTCTATATGAGTCGGACTATTAATACAAAAGGAAGGAAGAGACCACCTATCTGTGCAAACGACGATCCCTTTCCCACAAAAGCGACTTATTTAGAAAACATTTTTTTGAATAAACTTGGTTCAATTCATGGTATTCGTCCTACATATTCAATTGCCTTATTTCTTATAATTATAATTGAAAAGTTAACTCATTCATCGCCTTTACAAATATAATGTAAGGCATTTTTACACGATATTACCGATATTACCTATGTACTATCAAGTAAGTTCCTTAAACAAAAATTATCAGCTAATTTTATTAAACTTTTCAAAATTTCGATTTTTTAGATCAATCTCACAGAATCGATTTTTTTTAGCCGATTTTTTTTTTAATCGATTTTTTTGATTTCGATTTAAATCGATCCAAAAATCAATCTTTTTTTTGGAGAATCGACATCTCTAATTCACACAGAGTGAGTTTTTTGGATATTGTCATTTTTATCAGAGCGAAACTATTGCTTTTATCAACAAATGGTCTAGATGCGGCTGGTGGCAATCGATTGCTATAATCAGGAGCTCTCTAACTCCTTGCTGTACTGAGAGTCACAAACAGTACATAAATACCGTCTAGTATTGCTTGTACGGCAATTCACGGCACATTTAACAGGGGTCGAAAGAGTAAAGAGAAATATTGTTCACAGATCCGGATTTACATAAAGGCACTTGAGGCACGTGCCCCGGGGCCCCCACACAATAGGGGCCCCCACAAAATAAAATCTTGAAATTTTTTTTTGTACGCCAACGCTATTTTTAGAGGAAAATTTGAAAAATTTTGAAACCTCTTCAAAGGCACCTCCACAAAAGTACTCAGCAGCCTCAACGTATCAAGTATTCAGAGGCCACCACATTGAAGGTGCCCCCATATATCCAAATACATAATAAATCTTATTTAAATGATGTGAGTGGGAGTGAAATAAACATTGTTTATGATCATCACGACTAGGATTAATATTAATATTAGGATTAGGATTAATTATATTATTATTATTTTTATTCTTTTTAAAATGATTTATTGAAATTTGAACGGGATCATCAGTTAGGAAACTATTTTGTACCAAATAAAGATTACTAATAATGTAATAACAATTATTACAAAAAAGTAGCCAAGTCTTTCTGATTTAACAGAGGCTATTTAAAATTACATACAAGGGATGAAACATTTTTACAAATTCAGTTTTTCTGAAACGAAAGACAACAAATTTTAAAACTTTATTCTTACAAAAAATCGAGAATGCAAGTCAGATTTCTAGATTTTGGCAACGATGAACGACATGAAAAGCCATTTTTGTTGAGAACTATTGACAGTACGGTACTGTAAAATCTCTATTGAAAGTAACTGCAAACTACTATATCGAAATAACATCTAGAAGCGTGTGGTCATTAATGATATTCTAAAACATTTCTGACAAGAAACACAACTTGATACAATAAAATAAATATCAATGATTCACGAGTGACGACTTAAGGTAGTTGGTCGGTAAAACGATTTTTCAAAAGGATTTTAACGGAACTTCTCTAGATATTTATTTAACCTAATACCAATAATATGAGCCTATTTCGATTAAAATTGACCACCCAAATTTTGAGAAAAACGATTTCAAAGTTTTGTAATTTTAACACGGGCTCTTATGGGAAAACTTATTTTTTTCAATACAATGAAAACGTGTCAAAGGAATTTGATAAAAATTTATAATACAAAGTTAGAAACCATATTTAATAAGAAATAAAAATTATTCACTAAGTCGTTTTTGAAATATAATTTAAAAACATCATTTTACAATGTTTTTACAACGCTTATTCAGCAATGCCTTTATATTGCTACAACATAAGTGCGCGGAAATTAAAAAAACAAGTGGTATACAAATATAATAACTGAAGAAAATTAATACATTATTTAGTGTATAACGTAAGAGCCCCTATACCGGAACACTAGTTTTTTGGTGTGTAATTAAATTGACTTATAAAAATTGACAAATAAATTAAACACCCATTTTTTTTCCTTAATAAGCATGAACGAAAGTTTTTTTATCAAATTAATATGTTTTTAAAAAAACAGAATCCAAAAATTTTTATTTATTAATGTTTTTCTTTTACAAAATGTCGACATCTATATCTAAACCAAGAAATAATAATGACACTAAGAGTTGAGAACCGATATACAAACAGACGCGTAATATGAGTAATATGACTTCTAGAGTGACATCTATGTAGACGTCAAAGTAGGAAACATAGAATGGTTTAAGTATCAGACGTAAATAAAGGATCAAAATACTGTATTCAACAAAAATTGTTTTATATATATATATATATATATATATATATATATATATATATATATATATATATATACATATATATATATATATATATATATATATATATATATATATATATATATATATATATGTATTTCTGTAATTAAGTAAGGAAACATTAAATGCTAGGTGAATTTAAATTGAAAAATAATCATTCTATTAATAATAAATTTTGTTTTCAGAGGTTTCTTTCGGAAATAACTTCATTAATATATAAATGTCAAAAATGTCAAAACTGTTCGGACATATGATCGCGTTCCGGTATAGGGGCTTTTACGTTATTTACAAAATTTAATTTTTGATAAAAGAAAAAGTACTGCTTAAAAAAGTGTCGATATTTATCTGAATTATAGACAAATTGGTCGGAAAACCACATTTCATATTACACTACGTAGTATTATTTAAGTTAACGGCAGAAGTGGCTCCAGACTGGAAGAATTACCTATATTTAAAATTAAAGATTTGATTTTAATTATTTCTCTAATGCTCAACAAAGTGCCAGTATTTATCTGAGTTACATTGTAGGTTAAGTGGTCGGAAAACGATATTTCATATTACACAACCTAATGTTATTCCAACTAACGGTGAAAGTGATTTCAGGCTGCAAGTATTCTATTTTTTTTTTTTTTTTTTTTTTTTAATTAAAATTGGGGTCCTGCTGCCGGTGGATGGCGCGGTCAGCAGCACCCGGCGGCATCGCCTACTAAGGGCATGCGCCGCCGAAACGAGAGGTATAAATAAAAACAACACGTAAAGACAGGGACACATAAATGCAGTAGACAAGGGACAAACATACACATAATAAAATGCAACGATGAGCCCTGCCATCCCAGGGCTTAAATAGAGCGGACAGTCCTTGGTGACGGTACGGTAAGTACTAAACAAAGCGTCCGGTCACCAAGGCCTGAAGACCATCGCTGCGACTCCCCCCAGGGTGTAAAGACCCCGGGGTGGAGGAACCTGACTAGACAATACACAGAATTAAATATCACAGAAAACTATCACAGAAAGATATCACAGACGATACTTATTACGTCACTGGGCGGCCACGGGCTGACCAGTGACGCAATAAGGGCTTAAAACAATACCGCTGTGGAGCCATAACAACAGGCCCACAGCGGCATAACAAAATATCACAGGTAAATAAAACAATTGATGTACCACCTCGGGTGTAAAGAGCCGTCAGTGGTACATCGATAAAAAATAATAACAAAAACAACAAAACATGTATAAATAACAACAGTACCACTAAGGGTGTAAAAGGCCCTTAGTGGCATAACGACAATACTAAAAGTACCCTGCCAGACCAGCTGGAACAGGGTATCGGTAATAAATAAGACGAACACAATACTTTTTTAACACATAAAATAAAACACGAGACTGTAGTTAAAATTCTATCGGGGGAGATTAAACGAGACGACTTGTAAAATCTGAGATGGTATGCCCCTAAAGCCTCTGAAGAAGATGCGAATTTCGGAGAAATTCAAGCATCTTTCTTTCAGAGACAGCATCATAACTTAATGCGTCGGCTACATTATTCGGGAGCTGCAACCTCTGGCGCAGTGGCTCAAAGGTTACACATTCCTCAACTATATGCCTCACGGTTAGCGCCGTCCCGCAGGCGGCGCACCTCGGCTGATCCTCACCGGCGAGAAGATGACGATGTGTTAACGCCGTGTGGCCCAAGCGTAAACGCGTCAGGGCCACACTCTCTCGCCGGCTCAGATTTACAGGTGCCGGAGTTCTTCGGACCTCAGGTTTCACCTGTCTGAGCTTAGCCGTGAGGTTGTTCCACTCACGTTGCCATTTCTGATCGATCGCGGATCTAATGCACACTCTTAGATCCTCTGGGCGTATGGCAATGTCCTGTGGCTCACCGACTTCGGCTGCATGACGTGCTGCCTGGTCGGCGAGTTCATTGCCAGGTATCCCTACATGTCCGGGAATCCAAAAGAAGGTGATAGACTTTTGGCGGAGCATGTAGAGACACGTTCGGATGTTCTGCACCAGTGGATCGATGGTATGAGAGTGGCAGATCGCTTGCAACGCGCTCAACGAGTCGGAACAAATGAGGAATGCGCTGTCTTCGGATGTTCGACAGAATCGCAGGGCTTGCAAAATCGCAAATAATTCCGCAGTATACACAGTGGCCTGGGGAGGAAGTGACCAAGCGTGAGGATCGTCACGAATGACGATGGCACTTCCCACACCCGTAGCTGTTTTGGAACCATCTGTGTATATGCAGAGAGAGTCAAGTTCGCTAATGATCTCATAAAAGCGGGATCGATATTCGAATGAACTGGTCTCCTCCTTGTTGAGACCAGTCAGGTCGAAACGACACCTTACGTTAGGGATCAGCCAAGGAGGTACTTCCATAGGACGTTTGGGAAGTACCTTGGCGAACTGTAAGTGCAGACTCTCTAATAACTCCTACGTTCGAACGGCCACTGGTCGACTTACGGTGGGACGTCGACCATAGAGCCCCTGTAAACGGTATCTGAATAGAGTTGGGTGGTTTATATGTGAAGGTGTTGCATATATCCCCGCCGCATAATTGAGCAAGAGACGCTCACGTCTCAATCGCAGCGGAGGAAGACCCGACTCTACGCAGAGGCTCATAGAAGGACTCGTTCGAAATGCTCCCGTAGCCAGTCGTATGCCTGCATGGTGAACAGGATCTAGGAGTAGAAGCGCAGACGCCCGGGCGGAGGAGTAAGCAATGCTGCCGTAATCAATCCTGGTCAGAACCAGCGATTGATACAGGCGAAGCAACGACTCCCGGCCCGCACCCCACGATGCACCAGCCAAGCACTTAAGCATGTTTATTGTCCTACGACAACTCGCAGCTAAGGCTTGGAGGTGTGGGCGCCACGTAAGTTGTTTATCAAAAATAAGTCCTAGAAACCTGACGCTATCAACGCACTGAAGGTTGGATCCTTTCAATGTGAGAACAGGATCCGGATGTGCGTTGCGCTTTCTGCAGAAGTGAACCACCGATGTTTTTTGTGGAGAGAAACGAAAACCAAGAGCTTCTGCAGAAGTCACCACTTCGTTGATGCCTTGTTGCAGCCGTTGTTGAATATCCTCGATGGAATCGGCTGCGTAAAATATGGTGAGGTCATCAACGTACAAGCAACGACGAATTGGGGCTGAAGCTGCAATATGACTGACTGCGATGGAAAACAAGGTGACACTAATGGTGGAGCCTTGAGGAACACCATTCTCCTGGGAGTGGGCCTCAGACTCAGTGTCACCTACCCGGACACGAAAGGAACGGTCAGTCAGAAAACTTTTTACGAACTGAGGGAGGTTACCTCTTAAACCCCAGTCGTGCAGCTTCTTGAGAATGCCATACCTCCAGGTCATATCATAAGCTTTCTCCAAATCGAAGAACACTGCCACAAGGTGTTTTCGTTGGAGAAAGGCGTCTTGAATAGCATTCTCGAGGCGAACAAGATGGTCCGTAGTCGAATGGTATCGGCGGAACCCACACTGATGTTTAGGAATGAGACTGTGGGATTCCAGCCACCAGACGAGACGGTTGTTCACCATTTTTTCCAATACCTTGCTGAAACAGCAAGTCAAGGATATTGGACGGTAGCTAGATAGTTGCGATGAATCTTTACCCTCTTTTAGCAGCGGAATGATGGTAGCTTCCCGCCACTGCGGAGGGTAAACGCCTTGCCTAAATATTTCGTTGTAAAGATCCAGTAACCTACACTTACCAGGATAAGGCAGGTTCCGGATCATGGCGTAGGGGATCTCATCAGGTCCAGGGGATGTGTCCCCAGATCCCCGAAGCGCCTCCAGTAATTCTTGCATAGAAAACGGTTGGTTATACTGGAGGGATTCATCTGAGAAAAAATCAAGATCGTTTTGTTCGTGTTCGATCTTGATCCGCAGGAAGTCCGGGTCATAGTTTTGGGAGCCACTGACGCGCTCAAAGTGTTTAGCTAAACAATTAGCTATTTCTGCGCGGTCAGTGATGTTCCGACCGTCGACGATAAGAAGGGAGGGCACTGGTGAACGGGAGGATTTCCCTGTAATGGCCCTCACTCTTCTCCATACCTCTGAGGTGGTGGTGGAGGTATTAATGGCCGAAACATATTGCTCCCATGATAGCCTCTTCTGTTCTTTAATAGTTCTCTTACAGCGTGCTTGCGCACGCTTGTAGGCTATCACATTTTCCTGCGTGGGGCGACGTCTGAGTTCGTTGTACGCCCGCTTTTTCTCTGCAACTGCTACACTCACGACTTCATTCCACCACGGTAAGCGACGTTTAGGTGGAATGTTGGACGACTTCGGTATACTAGAGTATGCTGCTTCAATGACACTGGAGGACATTTGCTCCACATCATCTTCTACGTCTCCAGTCAGCTCGGGTGTACGGAATGAATCGACGTACATGTCCCAGTCAGCTTGACGGAGACGCCATCTCGGCGAAGACGATTGTGGAGTCATCGGCGTGGAACTATTCAGAATAATGGGTATATGGTCGCTACCGTATGAGTCTGACGCCAGCGTCCACTCATAACGGTGCGCCATGACCGGTGAGCAGAGTGACAAGTCGATAGCCGACAACTCACCGGTTCTTGCATTAATAAAAGTACCTTCACCGGAATTCAACAGGACCGTTTCAGACTCATCTAGAAAACGTTCGATGAGTCTTCCACGGGCGTCTCTTGTGCTACAGCCCCACATAGGGCTGTGAGCATTAAAATCTCCTAGTAACAAAAATGGACGTGGTAACTGTAAGGTAAGCTCGGTCAGGGTTTCGACATTCCAGTCGAAGTCTGGTAAATAGACCGAGCATACTGTGAACTGTGGCGGTTTTAATATTTGTATTGCAATAGCTTGTAGGGGGGTGTTTAATGGATGGTCCCTGAATGGGACGCCATCTTTAATGATGATGGCAACACCCCCCCTCGCCCGGATGTCTGGCTGTACATTATGCCGGCGGATATGATAATTTTTTATTGAAAATTGTTCCGCCGGCTTTAAATGGGTCTCTTGAAGGCACACGCACATAGGCGCGTGCTCAGCCAGAAGCATCTGCAATTCACAGTAATGGTGCTTAACACCATTACAGTTCCACTGTACGATAGCCATTTCTGTTACTACTTAGGGTTGCTCCCTAGGAAGTGTGGCTACTTCCTAGGTTTCCCCTTTGGCCAGCCTTTCTTTTTTTTTATTACTTGAACCTCGGCATCGGAGTTATCAGACTCCGTGGCCGAGGTGTTTGTATAGGCGTCGGACGTCGGGCGTTTAACACCCGTCCTGACCGACGCCGTCGACATGTCCGAGTCGCTCACTGGTGTTGTTGTAGAGCGACTCGGGAGGGGGGTGACCGGGCGTGTTGGTGTGCCCGGTCGGGACGGCGCCTGTTGTCGTTGGGGCAGTGGCGCCGTCGTTTGTGGAGGCAGCATTGACTCTGCCTGCGATGTTGAGGTGGTTGGTCCCTTTTTCGGGGACCGTTGTAGGACCACCTCCTGTTCCCCCTCGCTGCGACGTCTTCTTGGCGGTGACTTTTTCGGTGATTTCTTCGCTGCGGAAGACGTCACAGTTCTCATTACAGGTCCCTGAGGGGTGGTTGTTAACACCCTCTTGGCCTCAGAGACCTTGGCTGGCACAGCAGCGGCTTTTTGTGGTGTAGAGCTAGTTACACCCACAGAGTGCATTATACTTTCTTGCATTCTCTGCATTGTAATTTGCATAGATTTCATAGCTTCTTTAATTTCTTTTATTTCATTATTAGCCGCTGAAGGGGCGGGGGCCGCAGCAGCGCGTGCGTAGCCATCCAGAGCGGAACGACGAGGCAAGTTACCCAAAAGTTTTCGACGTGCCTCTGGGTAAGTGAGTCGTTCCATGGCTCTCAGCTCCTGGATGGCTGATTCTTCTTTGAACTTGGGGCAATTCCTTGACTTGGCGGAATGGTTGCCCCCACAGTTCACGCATTTTATCGGTTCGCCACACGGTCGTCCTTCGTGCAGTGGCTTACCGCACACGCAGATCTGCTGCTCAACGTTACAACGTTGTGAAACGTGTCCGTACTTTTGACACCTGTAGCAGCGCATTGGCGCTGGGATGTACGGACGAACGTCCACTTTGTTGAACAGGCCTATGATTACTTGTTTCGGCAGACTTGTCTTATTGAATGTAAGTAGAATTAAGGGGGACTCTGGATGTTTGTTCCCCCTATTGTACTTAAGTCTTCTGGCCTCTATAACCCCCTGAGGAGACATCTCCGACACTATCTCGTCAAGTGAGCAGTACGCGAGCGACGGATGCATTATGACACCTCTGGAGTAATTTAATACACCATGTGGTGTCACTTCCACCGCGTACTGCCCTAGGCTTTTCATGTTTTGAATCTTTGCAGACTGTGTCGCTGAGAATGCCTCCACGAGCAACCCTTTGCCCGACAGTTTGGCATCCTTCACGTGTCCAATTTCTGTATTTACAAGTTTAGCCAGGAGGAAGGGACTTATTTTGCTGAAGTCACCTTCTACTGGCTTCAAAACTAAAAACTTAATAAAACTATCTGACATTCTTGGGGTGTCTAGATCAACCAGACGCCCACGATTTTTCCCTTTTGATTTCTTGCTGGGAGGAGGGTTACCCCCCGAAGACTTAGTGACTGGACCACCGGCTGGTGGTGCGGTCACGCTTGACGAGGTAGCGGCTGCAACCCCGCTACCGTTGCTCCCACCAGATGTTGTCGGTGGAGCAGGGTTCGCGTCCGGTTTGTTGGGCCCGGACTCGCCCGAAGTTAAAATATTTGTTTCGCCCATAAAAGTAATAAAAAAAATCCCCCACCCCGCTCCCCACCCTCCATGGAGCCTCATAAGGGACGTGGGACTCCCACGCCAGGGATACGGGAATGAGGGGCCCTAGGGACGAAGCCCATTGCCCCAGTGACACGCACGACCCCGGGGCGCTCGAATTTACTGCGGCCGGTGCATAACCGCAGCCACGGTCTATGCCTGAAGCCAGGGCCGAAGTGACGTGTTGTTCCGCCGTACTCGCAAGTAACGGCTTCCCTCAGTCACCAGGATCCCCTTTTCCAGGCAACGCCGCTAAGCCACACATGAGCTAGTGTGGGTCCCGAAGATGACTTTAAGTTGGGACAACATTGAAAAAAACGAAAACAAAACAAAACCAAAAACATAAAAGAAACAAAAGATAAAAGAAAACCTGAAACAAAAAAAAATAAAAATAACGAAAACAAAAAACAATAAAAAGGAAACGAAATAAAAAGATAGGTTGAAAAAATTAACTGTCGATCCGACACCTTTCGTGAAAACGGTGGTACCTCGAGAAGGAACGGTGCCGGTCTTGGATAGTCAGAGGCTAATGGAATCCGAAGATTTCTATATTGCGCATAAACTACCCCTGGAACCCTTAGCCTCCTTGACACCAATGGGGGATAAATATCCCTCACGGGTGCCAAGGGCAGCTGCTATAGGTGTCCTCACCACCAGTATTCTATTTAAATTTATAGAAGTGGTTTTAAATATTTCTCAAATGGGTACTACAGCAATCCCTTTAATATAACATGAAACAAAAAGAGATGACCGAATAAAATACCACATTAAAATTTTTGACACAAAATTTTCATATGTAGCTAGTTCATTGAAAGTAGTACAGATAGAGGTTTATTTAATTAAAAGAACGATTAAATAGAAAAAAGAAATACAAATTTAAAAAAGGACAAACGAAATCTAAAATAATACTGGGAGTTGTAAAGGCAACGTTTTTGTAACATGAAATTTACAGAGTACATTTATTTTCAAATAGCTACAGTAAATTTTTGGTTCATTATGCTTCAAACGTATGGAATAGAATTATATTATATTTTTTTTATCTAAGCATAAATGTACCTAGTGATTACTTTGATTACACATTCTGGCATTATATTATTGCATTAATCTACTCGTTTTTAATAAGTAAGTATCGGACATTTTTCAGATCAAATAGCATTCGTGTTTTGTGTATGCAGGTATATCGCACTACATATATATATATATATATATATATATATATATATATATATATATATATATATATATATATACAACTCATACATACATACAACTCATACATATATACAACTCATACATATATATATATATATATATATATATATATATATATATATATATATATATATATATATATATATACATATATACAACTCATACATATTATCGGTCTATCTGCCTGCACATACAAAACACGATGTTGTTTGATCCGAAAAGTGTCCGAAACCTATTTATTAATAAGGTTCAACTAGATAAAAAAAATTTCCTTTTTGGGAATTTATCAATTTTCTAAATAACAATTTTACATTTATATGTACCTATATTTCTAGTGTATTTTGTCGTAAATTGCAGTAATCAATCTGTATACGGCTAGTTTGTTACTTAGAAAGAGTAAGAAATACAATTCTGTTTCATTTTCTTGAATATTGCTTACAATGAACCAAAAGTATTATAAAAAAAACACGATACATATTTGATTTTAAATTCATTAGAAACTTCTTCAATTTATAAAATCTAATTTTTTCTTATTATCAAGCATCTTGAACAGTTTGTATGGTAGAAGTTACATTTCGAGTACGAGTTTCGAAAATTAAAAATGAAAAAAAAAACACACACACAATTTTATAATCTTTTTAAAAAAATTTGACACAGTTTTGCAGAAGTTACATTAACAAAACATCATTAATATCTGTGATATATGCGACACAAGTTAATCGCCTTCAAAGAGAGTTAACTGTATTTTCTAGGTAAAGTGCTATTTGTAAAAGAACTGAAAATGATTCATTTCAAAAATAAAATGTTGTCACATATAAAAGTTATTATAATTTCTATTCTTTTTAATATATATTAGATAGTAGATCTCGTAAGAGATAGTTATATTATAAGCTTGTCTGAAACATAAATTTATGTGAATGACTCATTTCCAGTTGTCGTTGTTTTCACTATATATACATACATTATTCAAAGTATGTATGTACACATACACATGATTTGATAATTTTTTATTGTCCTGTGATTTCTGTCTATGAATGCATCTAGTTCACATCAGATAAAAAAATTAATGTACGTCATGAATACATAGGTTTTTTATGACCTTTATACAACTAATTATAAGTATGTTATTAGTTTGAGTTCAAAAACGTATTTTTAGAATGAATCCATAAGACAACAAAAAAATTGTCAAACAAATTATTAAGGAGAATAGTAGTTAGTACTTTTAGAATAAAAAAAAAAAATCGGAATTTTTTTTCGAAAGGAGAAACCTACACACTCAGCAGGAAAATACAGTTTTTCCAAACTTTTTGACGGTATTGTAAAATCTATGCCTCCTATATCATTTTTATTAACAGCGGTTATGATTATCTATGAAAATGAAAATAAATGAAAAATTAATTTCATGAGTGTATTTATAAAAGCTATAAAAAATCGTTGAGAGAGAAAAAATTTTGTAATCAACATTTTAAATAGCTTTATTTCAAGTCAATATGCCTACATTAAAATGTATAATATCTATATCTACTTCAACTATGTTCATTATTACTAACCAATATGAAAGAGTATACCGAATAAATGATTTTTTAATTTTGATAAAAGAATATTGTACAATAATTACATTTCTTACATTTATGTTTTATCTTATTGTGGACAACATTACAAAAGGCGAAGTAAACTTTTTAAATTATGTACTACATTTTCTAAAATTAAAGTATTTATAGATCTAAACGTGGGCTCTCTTTACTTATATACCTTTAGCCATAGCCAACTATATTAAGATATAGGTGGCTGTACTTTAGCTATACAAAATTCCAGCATCATACAATAGGGACGCTACTGTATAGCCAACTATGGTCGATACCAAATGTTCAGACCATTCCATTTTTCTCTTATAAATGTAATTTGTTTACAATCGTTTTTAATATTTGATTTTAAGTACCAAAAATTTAAAGAAAAAAAATAAACAAAAATGTATAGTACAGTAATGTCTTAATATTAAAAACGGTTATAGGCAAATTAATTTTATAAATGAATAATGGAACGGTCTCTAGAGTTGATCTCGACTATATATTAAGATGTAGGTGGCTGTGCTTTAACTAAATAAAATTCCAGCATTATACAGTGGGGATGCTATTGTATAGCCAACTATATTAAGATGTAGGTGGCTGTGTTTTAGCTAAATAAAATTCCAGCATCATACAAAGGGAACGCTACTGTATAAGGAATACAGATTTGGATTTGAATGGCCGATAGCTCTTAATTAACGAGGTGAATTCAATCGCTTTTCATAGGGCTTCACTGCATTATAGAAATGGAGCGAAGCTAGCGATCACAGTAGACTCAGATCAATCTTTTTAGTATTAGTTTTTCCCTAAAAAATTCAAATTTTTACGTAATAAGTAAAATTATATATATAACTAGCCGTATACTCACCCGATGGATTTACCATCGGCAACATTTCAGGATGTCAGTGAGCGTTAAAGATTTATTAAATACGGTATTATTTATTTTAATAGCCATAGTAACATATTTTTATATATTATCTCTAACTTCAAAAATGACGAATTTCCATACAAATCTTCATTCCTTATTTAACCTACTTAGGGGACGAATTTTCAAAAATCCTTTCTTAGTGCCCACTTACGTTACATGCGGAACTCCTGTGCAAAATTTCATTCTTCTGAACTCAACGGTTTAGGCTGTGCGTTGTCTGTCAGTCAGTCAGTCAGTGTTAGAAATTTATTAAGTAGATATTTAGGTAGATGGAAAAAGCTACTTATCTTTTAAGTCAGCGGTGACAATAATATATTTTTTTTACTCCTGTTGAAGAACACACTCATTACATATTCGTTAATTGTCGAGAAAGTTAGGCATTATTCAAAGGTGTGGAGGAATTTTCATTACTCACTACCTTTTTGACCAATGAAATCACCGTATTAACCATTATTCAATGGGCTGGCTTTTGTTTTCTGTATAATATATGTATCGATTTTTAATTTCAAATATGTTGCGTAGTAACATCTAAGTAAACAAAGTAGCTTATATTTTGTTTTCATCGTTTGTACATATATAAGCCTTTAATGAAATTAGAGATAGATTAAAAATTGTATTGTTTTAATTTAAAATTTATATTCAATTTTATTTAAATCAAAAAAAAAGTCGTAGAAAAAATATCGTATTCTACTCGCTTGCAATGGCTATTGCTCACTCAGATGTATTACTTACTCAGATGTGTAATTTCATCTTCATGAGTAATAGCTATCATTACCAGTTTGTTGAATAATATACTATTTATTCTATATAAGGAAAGTTAGTGTGGTTTTAATTATTCTTATTAGGTAATTAATTAATTTTTTTTAGGTTTCTTGGCTTCGTTACATTTTTGGTCATAAACATTCTGGACATTTAAAAAAAAAATTAAGTATCTACAATCTATGAAAGGATGACAAAGTTATACCCGTACATAAAATGTGCTCGTATTCACTCACTTCGCTCCAATTAACATCATTTTAAATTCTGTTTGTTCTCGTTTTTAACAGAACAGAATAGTTCGGTTTTCGTGATAAACGGCACGTTTTTGGTTTGTCATTCGCCCCCTCGAATATTATAATTTGGCGATATTGTTCACAAATGATATCGCTCACGTATTCGTTCGTTAATAAATATTAGCTTTGTATTAACTCAAATAAATTTAATTGTATATCAATTTTATTGTCGTTATCGTTATATTGTTGTGGTTGTTACTTAAATTTTTATTTCCATTCTTAAGTAAATTGTCTATTTTGTAGAAAGCCATATCATCATAAAATTCTTTACAATCTGCACCTTAGCGAAGTTCGAGTTAAAATTTCTATCATTTAAAATACTCGACCTCACCATATGATAATATGGGCAAATTGTAATAGCGGTGAAGGCGTCGACAAGTAATTGGTTACAGACACTTAAAATAAGTCAAAAATTACACTCAACATTATAAATAAAAATACCTGATTAAGATTCAATATGACAATAAGGTGAAATTCAAAAATTGACTTGTAATTATACAAATTATTTACAACAAATAATAATCTTCTACAAATATAGTAGTTTTATCTTGTGAAATCTCAGACACGGTTCGTTTTACGACGGAAAAATTATTTCTGTTTAAACTTGGAAGCAGTAGTTTTATAATAATTTTTTTTTATTGAAAAGTCTATATTTTTTTTTTGTAGAAAATCAACAAAAACTCAGTATTCAGCAATTTTGAATAAATTACAGGTCCATATGGTGGCAGAGCAGGGTTCAGTCAGGGTGTCGACATATACAAGCTATTTCAATAAACGGTTTTAATCACTAGAAAACACTTTTAATGCTAGACAAACTAGCTTTAGGTCTACTAAACTACTAGAATAAGGAGTATCTTCACCAACAGATCGAGTAATAAAAATATAATTATGTTAAAATGATTCTTAACTCTGATTGGTTATTGTCATGTGTGACAACAGTATAAATCGAACGGACGATTGGTATCTGTATGCAATTACCACAGCCACAGAGAGGGGGTAGCTGGGGAAATTGCCCGGAGGTTCTGGTCTAAAAAAGGGACCCGTAGCCTCGGTTGGGGATCCGGACAAAGTGTGAAAACGTTTCTTTATTTTTTTTTTTTTTTGTTTGTTTCGTCAGCTGTATCTTAGAAAATGTTTGAAAATCTTGTTGTGCCCGGGGGCGCGTCATTTCTCTCGCCGGCGCTGGCAACTACCGCATGATGACTATATGTTCGTAAAATATAGTATAAAGACAAATATTATGTTATGGAATATTATTCTATACTGCATTTGTATTTTATACACATAAAAGTGTGCCGCAACTAGCTTTATTTATAGATTAATTATAAATGCAAAATGTCTATAGCAGACAAACGATTATTAAAACAATCAATATTGATGTATATACATAAATTGTTGGCCATTTTAAATTCCCAATTGTATTCCAATAATAATTAAAACAGAATTCAATATTAATTATTACTGCGAATCATTTTAGAATAAATAAATATATACGAATTATGTCCACAAATACAGATTTTGAAAAAGCATGGAGAGATTTTGGAGTTTCTCTGCTAGTTCATGCAATTTCCAAATCTGTATAGGTAATATACATTTTATGATGGTACACATATCAAATAAATTTTCATTATTTGCACTATTCACCATGAGTATAAATAAATCAATCATTATATATACTGAAAGACACTATAATTTACTATTAAAATATGGACCAATTATTCATTGGTTTATGAAGTGATATCGCACGAATGGTTATTGATGATGATAATGACATTCGGGTAATAAAAAATTAAAAATATGATTTAAAAAAAATTTGAATATTATCCACAAAACTATCGAATATTTTAAAAATGTTATGTCGTAAATCTTATTAACTTACTTATCTAACTCTATAATAATAAAAATAGATGATAATAGAAATGCTTCTCCGAAATTTGATTCCAATTTGAGTGACGAATCATCAACGCAAGCGAAAAATTAGTAATAATTTTGTTACTTATACAAATTTTGTCACTATGCCCACAGAGAGTTTTTGGTCCTGTAACATTTGATTTGCAGATAAAATATTAAATAGGTACATAGACACGCGGCTTTATGGTCGTTTTAATGACTTTATTCAGCCATAGGAAATCACAAAGCTTTCCTGTCATTTTAAATAAAGCACGTGTGCTCTATGTGATAAAATCTCATAACCAGTGTTTCCTGCTGGAAAGGTCCTGAAAAACATCAAAAATTTAAAAAAAACACGCTCAATAGGCCCTCGTCCTACCTCCTGGACAATGGCATGGCTCGTTAAGTGTGGATAAAGATAAGTTGGGGGTAAGGAACCTTAAGAAGCATGTGCCCTTAACAAAACTGTTCAATAACTGCGGTAAGAATTCAAGGATAACTTGTATTTAACTTTTCAGTTTACCTTTTTGCGACTGAGGTCATGTTTTTTGATTTATGATATTTTGTGAGACATGTCCATACTGATGAAAACACTAATAATGAGCCTCAATCGCACATGCCTGCTTTTTTTAAGGGTGAGAGGAAGGCGTCGCCATATTTTATGGTTAAACAAGCCCACTAAGGCGGCTGCAACACCGAGTGTCACTAGAGCCCCTTGTATTTAAATCCTTAAATTAACCTTACTTGGCCCAATTTTGCAAAATATTTTTAGACATATATTTACTAATTCAAAGGCATAGGTTTCAAAAATCTATGTCTCATTTTGGTCCAAGGTCGAGTTGTATGTGTTTTTATAGGTATTTTAGAAATTTTTGCAAATATCTTCTTTTGAACACCGTGTTTTGGAGAGCTGCATGCACGGTATTATGGAGCTCTTAGAACCCTACATGAATATATTTAATACCTATGCACTAGGGGGGAAGGAAAGTGGAAAATCGGGAAAAGTTCAAAATTGAAAATTTTCGTATAACTCGAAAACGCAAAGCAAACTTGACCTAATATTGCAGCTATGGAATACATGTGCAAGGGCGAACCCTGCCATGGCACCTCCGACCCAGGTTGGACCTTAGGCAGATACACCTATCTTATCCGGAGGGGTCCTTTAAATGTTAATAAGTAGAAGTAAAAAAATTTTTCAACAAAAAAGAATTTGAAAAAACAATAATGGCTTTTTTTAAATATATAAAAACTATTTCCTTAGATGAATATATGTATATACAAGTTGACGGTAAGTAATTACTTTCGTGCCTAGGAAAGCAAATAATTTTTTTAAACCTCTTAGTTTTTGTAACTATATAAGAGAGTATGGCAAATAATGTTGACATTATTTGCCATGCTCCCTTATACGTACTAACTTATGATTCAAGTGATAGAAAAAAATAAACTTTGGGGGAATTTTTGAAAAAAACTTATTTTTTTTTTCATGAAATATGCCCAAAAATCTATGTTCCGGGTATCGGATGTGTCTGGCTGAAGAACTCATCCAAGATTTTTGGGCTTCCAACATTTTCAAAAAGTTTCCTAAAAATAAGATATTTCATTAAAGAGTTAGCGCGCGGACACATAAATATATATCATTTCCGGATTCTAGGGACCTCAAAGCAAATTCACGCCATGACAGTGATTGTAATAGCTGAAGTTTCAATTCGAAAATTCGTTAAAAGATAAAAAGGGACGTATATTTCTTTGGTCAATAGCAACCAATACGTTTCTAAATAAAAAATTACTTTTATAGAATATAAGAATACTTCTGTTTTTATCCCAACTAAGAATTACATTTATAACAAAATTTTAATTTATTTTTGCAGCAAATTTCTTTTAAATTGTACTGAACATGAACAAATGAAATGTAAAAACGTACACAGAATTTCTTATTGACCGATATAGCAATTAACAGCAATCCATTCAGTTTTAAATCTGCTACAAATTGAAAAAAAAAAAACCTAAATAAATCTTTTTCAAAAAAGGAAAAAAGCTTTCTATTTAGATTCGTTTAACTTTATTTATCTATTTTACTTTCAGATTCAATCGTTCCTGGATATATATTTTTATATTTATAGATAAAAAGAAAAAAAAACATTAAATTTAGTCTTTTTGTCAGCTTTCTTTTCTCAAAATATGTTTTTATCGATAGGAACGGAGAGAAACATTCGAAAAGAGATAAAAAAAACATACTACAGCAAATATTTATAGAATAACAAAATCATTTTTTGGGTTCCATAGTGACAACAATGAGATTCCTATAGTTCCATCAAATCTATCTGTCCGACACATTCAATTTGAAGCATTTAGACGGTGTCGTGTGCTAGGCAATAGAAAGGCAGGCAAAGTCGCAGGCCGATATTACTGATAATATACGTGCATATTATACTCGAAAAACTATTAAAATTCGCTCTCATCTTGCTTTTTTTGTTGAAGTGCATGTACATATAACAGATTTACGCTTCGTGTATTCAGCTAACAGTAGTGGGACTAGTCCTAATTCACAGTGGCTAGTGTCTGCAGATTTTTGAAGCATTACCCTATATAAAAGGGTTTTTGAGAAAACAATTTGAGTATTAATACTGCATATTGGTATTAATAATTATTGTTAATATTAAATTTTCAATATTAGAATATTTTTAATATTTAATAAAATGCAAGAAAAAACAGACATACTTTATTTTATTATTCTCACAATTTCCTTTGAAATAGTTACGAAACCCTGATTTTGTACGGCCCATCATCCATTTGATGAGTTTTTATTATTGTATATGAGTTGGTTGTAACCAACAGAACTTCTAGGCGTCTACCTAACCATTGTAACATACACAATAATATTTCTGACACTTATTCATAATTTCTAGAATTGTTCCCGCACTGACTCCTATATCCACCTATAAGCTAGCTCAGGTGTTATCATTTCGTTTAAATCAGTATTTTTCTGTCTTTTTGTCGTCGTGACAACACCTTTAGGGCACAAGCAATTTTTTATTTTACTTCCTTTTACCTATAGTAGAAAAATCAGACAGTGCAGTAGCAGTTTCGTATCAAATTGTATGTAGGAGAGACATTTAATATTTCATTCTTTAGAGATTATTAATATTCTGTTGTAAGGATTAAATTATATCCGTAAAACTGAATAAAAATTAGGAATAAAACAACGTTAATTGAAATCTTACAATTAGACTAAAAATTATTAGTTGACTTACAATTAATGGTTACTTTATTTATATAGACAACTGTTCCTTACATTTTCAGATGTTTAAATTCTACATTTGATCCTCGAAGGCTATGCACAACTTGATAGTGAAATTTTTTTCTTCTTTGCATACTATACAACATTATATACCTACGACCACACAATACGAGAAATATAAAAGTACAAATATTACATTTTTAGAGTAAAGAGCAAAAATCATTTGGAAACATAATTCTCATACATACTAATAAAATGGTGTCAGTTGTGTAGAAGGTTTTTGATATAAAACATTACGAGACTAACGTACTAACGTATCTACATTATTCATATTATTCATACTACAGTCCGAGATAAAATCATGTATGTGGGTCGTTCTACTTTTTAGGTCTCAACCATAAAAAATATAGAGAAAGCCGTTTAGTAGATTTCATGCGACTAGAATGTAGGAAAATTATCATAGATTCGGTATCTGCAGACCAGTAGCGCGGTTTCATATTAAAACCAATATTTTTTTGCGGATTACTGAATCCAGACGGAAAAAAATGTTTACGAAGGATACACTGAATAAACACACGCAGCCGGTCTTCTTGCTTGATGTAAAAAAAAATGACAAGCTCTCAATGTCAATCACTTGATTTGACTTTCGCTTTATGTTTTATGGTCTTTGGCGTTTCGTTTCACCTAAAAACATGACCCTTTCACCTATTTCTTTTAAAATTTATAGCAATATTTGGTAGATGTGACGAAGGATACTAAAATTTTTGCAACAATTTTTCGTCACGCCAAAAAAAAAAATTCTGCAGATAAATAAAATTTAACTTTTTAATTACCATACGTAACAATTTAACTCTCTTTTTATTTATAAAATTGTGTGGTTTCAGTAAACTTATTTTTAAAAAAACGTTATAGTTCCAAGCAATACGTAATAGGGACGTGCGTTTTAGAACTGCGATAAAAGTTTGACACCATTTTTATAAAAAAAAATTATATAAAAAATTAAAGTAAATCTAAATAGGATTTTTTAACTTTATTTAAATAAAATAAATGACAGTATCTTCATTCTGTATATAGTTTTAACCTTCCTGATTGTGGAAACAACTTTAATTTTCTGAAGGACCTAAAAAGTAGAATCACCCATGTAGAAGTTGGTAGAAAGTTTACAGAAAAATTTGAAATCATAATTTTCCCCTGTCATACTATTTCAAAGTTAGGTTCTACTTTTTTCATTAAAACTTAATTAGTTATATATTTATAAAACAGTGTTTCTCAATATTTCAGCCGCGGTGTAGCTTTCGGTTTAGTATTTGAGGGTAAACATTTTAGAGATTCTGTAAGTAAAATAATTATAACTAACGTCGAGTAATGTTTCAAAGATATTGCAATTAGTGCCCCTGAAATAAATTTTGATAAACTGTAAAATAAATGCCAAGATAAAATAGATAGAAAAATACATATGCGTAATGTGCATATATACGAGTACATATTATCATTAGTATAAGTTACGTAAATGTAATATGCTCTTTCGGGATTGTATATTTATTTTCAGATGCATATCGATCATCAGTGGTGGATTTACCAGCAGGCTGAGTAGGCTGGAGCCTTTGGCGGCAGATTTTAGGAGCGAAAAATTTGGGCCAAAGAGGGTACCAAATTTAAGATTAGTTAAGATTATAAGTTTTCTTTGTAACACTACTTACATTTTTTAGGGAAAAGTGTTAAAAAGTTATTAAGAAATGTTTCTTTTAGCTTTTTAGGAAAAATCAGGGGCGGCATTTTCCACGGAGCCTAGAGCGGCACTTAGGGTAAATCCGTCACTGCCGATCATACTTTTCCGTGTATTGCTTCATGTTTTATTATTAAATTGTTACTTGTTGTTTCAACTATAAAACTAAAATTAAAATACTTTTATTGAAATTATCATAAGTAAAAGTACAACGACTTAAAGCAGATATTATATTATCAGTTATGATTTTATGTATATAATTTTTGATACGTCTGTTAGTGATAGTATAACTCTCGAACGACTTGACTGAAAAACTCATATTCACGATATATGCTGGTTTAGTGTGCTAATCGTGCCACCTACCGGAAAAGGCAGAATAACGTCTGCCGAGCCAACTAGTAATATTATATGACTGCCAGTAACTACAGTTTAAAAGTTTTCTTACAGTAGTTTCAGAAGAGTATGTTTGTTTTACACAGAAATGAACTTAGATAGATCAGTCTGGTCAGTACGCTCGTCCGGACTATTGTCTGCAATGGTTGTAAAATTTAATTTTATTACTTAATCCAGGCTCAACAATTTGGAACTTCAAACAATTCTTTTCCTCTTAAACATATATTATTTAGATTTTAAAATTTTCGGAATTAAACGAGATCCGAAATAACAAAACAAGTTCCATCAAAAATCCAGAATTACTTTTCAGAAAATGGGAGGGGGTGAAGATTTCTTTAGGGGAATAGGAATGAATGGGAGTATCTCTACTTCAAATACCACCTTTCTACCGCAATTAACATTTGAATCATGCTTAAAAAAAGGAATTTTTCTTATGTTAGTTAAACTTAAGTTTCAAAGTAATTTCTAACTGTCATTCGATGAATGCGCTAAAAAATATGTTTTGAAAACGATTTCGCATACTTTGTTGTATTTTCTAATATAACTCAATCATGCTTCACACTTACATTACATTTATATTTTCAGGATATTAATATAAACTGCTAATTGTAATTACCTTTTAAATAATGATAAAGGCTTTGGGGAGATATAAAAGGACATAGTATTATGTTACTATTACGTTTGCTGTTATGTCTGTTCAATAAAACAGTCAAAATTAAGACTTACCAATTTACCATAGTTTCACATCAATTTAGATGTCATGGAAAAAACTTTTTCATTAAATTTTATCCTACGCAATACTTTCTATGTCTGTATACGAGTTAAACATTTTCATTGGAATCACACCCCAAAACGGATATGTTACAGTTACGGATATATTGGCGATTGTACACAGTCTAGTAAAAAGTAAATACATATTATAGAGGTATATTATATATGAACTCAAGTACCTACACTATAATATGACCCACGAATACGTAAACTACATATAACCTGACAAATACATAGATATGTAACCAGTGGCGGTGTAGCTACATTCAATAACCCTGCAATGATTTTGACTGTGGGCTCTAAGTTCCGTGCTGAGGAAAAGTAATACAGTTAGGATATGTTTTGTAAGGAGCTTGTGGCAGTCGATTTGGGTAAGACCACTATAATCGTTCTTCAATACATCCAAATAGTTGTTAATATTTGAGGGACATTTTTTGTTTCTGTATAAATTTAAATCCTGTCTTGTTGTTATAGGAATTTTCTACGTTTTTATTATTTTTATTATTTTTTGCCGCTCTTTTCGCCGTGTACCCTGCAGCGACCCCTCCGCTTGCCTCATTGTAACTACACCACCGTATGTAATATGCAGATGATTTAAACCGAGAAAACAGAGGAAACAGAATGATTCCATGTGTGAAAATGTTCGTTGGTAGGACTTGGCGATATATTTATATATAACTATGAGAAAAACATATATTGTTGTCATATGGTAGCAATGAAGATTTTCGTCTTTCGAGAAAAAATCTCACTCATTTTCCACATCGTGATTTTCCACACACTGCTTATCACACAGTTATCTTTTTTATGACGTGAAAAATAAAGGGCTTTTCAACGAATTATAATAATTTATTTAGAAAAAAAAAATATTTTTAGCGAATTTCTAGAATGGAAATTCAACTGTTACGACGATTGTCATGGTAAGACTTGAGCCCGAGACTAAACAAAAATTAATTTTAAGATCCTTAGAATCCAAAATAATATTCATTCAACTTTATATATATATATATATATATATATATATATATATATATATATATATTTATATATATGTATATGTATATGTATATATATATGTTTGTCAATGTAATAAAGTATTTTTAAATTGAAACAATATCTCTGTCTCAATCTAAAATTAGATAATGTTTTTTTGGATAAATAATTTTAAATTTTTTAAAATTCTTTTTTAAGCGATTCTCAAGATTCTTGACTAATTTTCCATGGGAAAATTAAACAATTATTTAAGAATACGTTATGGAAAGAATTTCTGCCTATGATGTTTTCATTTAAAGAGGGTACACACACGATATGTTTGAATTCATTAAAAATTTACGATTTAAAGGGATTCTCCTGGTTTGAAAAAAAATTTTTTTCCCACTTGAAAACAATTCACTTTCAAAGACTTCCGAGAAGAAGAGGAAGGAGTACTCTATGGACCAGGCATCGTAGATTGACGGAAAGTTAAGTTTTGCATACTCTTAACCGTACTTGAAACTTTCAACGCATTTTTCTCAAAACGGTGTTTCTCAAACTGTTCTCCATCATATCTCGAGAACGGTTTAACCGATTCACTTGAAATTTATAGGGTAGGCTTAGCACATGTAGGCACACGGAGTGAACTAGAATCATCCAAAAATTCCGAGTATTTTTATTCCTAACGAAAAATTTAATAAAAAATCATGAAAGTTGAAGCTTTTTTTCAGAAGTCTGCCAAAACCCTTTTTTCAATATTTTCAAATAATTCTAGTTCACTCGATGCATTCCGGTTTACAGGTTAAAACGCCGTTTTTTTTCAGATAAGCCGAAATTGTGAAGGAAGTGAGCGTTCTTTTTTTCGAGGCGAGTGTCTTCGGAGTGGTACAACTTACGTTCTAATGAAGATTTTTACTTAAAATTTGTTTTACATACTCGAGATAGTAATAAATAAAAAGTTCTATCTTTTCATTGGTCGTCGAAAAAAATTCCCAAAAAATACATACCACACGGTGGCTAATTCTCAATACTACATACCTGTTTTCAAAGTTATTGGGTCTTTTTTACATTTATAAATTTTCTAAGAATAAGATGTCAGATCTGCAATGTACATAATTTGTTCCAGATTTTTTTTGTGCAACTCGACTGTGAAGTTGAGTAGCACACATTGTCCTAGATTTTATTACAGAAGTTAATACATATTTTTTTGTAAATTACCTACGTCTTACAAGAATAAATTGCTGTTAGGCTCTTCATTTTGCAATTATGGAAAAAACGAAAATGAAAAAAAAAGAAGATAACATTTTCAAGAATATTTCTCCAATATAATTATATATAAGGATTATTAGATATAGAAAGTAAAAGATAAAGATGAAGATATAGAAAGTAAAACATACGTAGATAAAATACAGGTGTAGTCAAATAAATTATTATAGTAGTTGATATTTTTAACTAAACGATATAAAAATAATAACTGAGCCTTTAATTAGTTACTGACAAATAACACTACCCAAGTGCCAATCTTCTTGAAACTTTGCTAGTGTGTAGAATAGGCAAATTTCTCAAATCACAAAATTTATTACGTAGCACTTAAATAATAAAAGAGAGAGATTATTGCTTCTTGTCGAGTATTCATTAACACAGGCTCACACAGCTTTCGCAGAAATAGGTGTAAAAAATATAGAATAGGAGTAACCAAATATGCACATGATTAAATTACCAATTCAGTAAGCATGTACATACCATACTGAAAAATACACGAATCATTATCGGAAAGTAAAAATTTATATTTTCATGATGAAATAAAACTAAAATTAAAAAAAATATAGGGGGTATTTGCAATCAATAATGATGCAATAATCTATCCTCTTTTTTTCTTCCTTATATGTCTTAAATACCACATATATTTCGGAAAAACACAAAAACATGTATCCCCTATTTTTTGGTGCTCTTTCTATTCATGTTGGGAAAAATTTGATACATTGAACCACTCAGGCTGTACAAAAAATTTACCCCGATTTTCACCCCTCCAGCCCCTCGTATAAACCCGACCCTAGTTTAATCTATACAGGTGAATAGGTCTTTTAAAGAGAAGTATTTCGTCAGTTTAAAATTTTCCTCTATCTCTTATAGTTTTCGAGATATACTAATAAATACGATTTGAACCCCAAATTTAAGGGCTGGTTTCACCTCGTGAACGTGGGCCTTGGCCGATAAAAAAATACGGGTCCCTTATTTTTGCCTATTCTACACGCCAGCAAAGTTTCAAGAAGATTGACGATTGGCACTTGGGTAGCGTTACTTGTGAGAGGTAGTACGCATATATGTGCAGATCTGTTGTGATTAAAAAACCCAATACCTTTTCTATACTTTCTATCTTGCTTCCTTGTCCATACTTTAATCTATCATTTTTCTTATGACTTATTTTCCTTTTCAGTGCTAATATAGTTACATTTCAATGAACGTCAAACAATTTTGAATAGTAGTAGAATGAAAAAAAAAACTGATTCTTAATTTGTTAAATTTATTTTTTTTATTTCTTTTATTTTATTTAAGTATTTTAATAAAATAACTAAGATTTAAAAATGAATATCATCAAAAATATTAAGCTAAAACTATTTATATAGTAATTATGCCAAAGTGGTGACAACACACATTTTGTATAATTATAGAATAGGGGAGGCAGGGGCATGTACTAACAGATTTTACTTTTTTACATATTAAACGGAAATGAAACTAGTTAGCGATTTTTTTTGTAAACGTTATGAAGCATCAACTATCTGTCTATAATTTTTGATAAAAAAAACTTACATATCCCTTGTACTTTCTATGGAAAAACCCATTTTCTTAAAAAATGTGTTTGTTAATACTTACCCCACTTTTGGGGCAAGTTTTAACAACGTTGGAGTAAGTATTAACATTAGAGTTTTAATATGATTATGATATTTTGTAGATATGAACTTATAGGAAATAAAGTATCATATTTAACGTGTTTATTATTAGAAAGGAATTAATTTGGCATAGAAAATTCTTATTTTAGATTTATCTTGACTTAATTAGTTAAAGTTAATCATTATTTTAATTTTTTTCTGAGGCAATAGTTAGTCAGTCCTTATTAAGTAGCAAATTACGTCACTTTGACCTTAATAACGAAACAAAAATTGGTAAATTTTCATTCTTCGATAGACAACCACAATCGTTTAATATCTTCTATATTAAAAAAATATTTACTTATTAAAAAATTAGTCTTCGTCTTATTTAACATTATTATAATTCTTGAAATAAATGATAACTCAGATCAAGCAAAACCCTTCCTCTGCTTCACTGCAGAAAAGATATAAAAATTAAAACCATTCAAATTTAACACTCACATATGTACACACACATAACATATTTGGCAATGTCACGAAAAAAATTTTGGTAACCTCGAAGCATGAAAATAACGATATTTGGATTTTGAAATCGGGATGAATACAATAACCTCCTTATAGGGAAGTTAAAAACATAGTCTTTGTTGCATAAAATTTAAACGAGGTAAATGTTAACGTGTTAATACTTACCCCATGCATTTTGTTAATACTTGCCCCGAAGGTAAATTTTTTACAAATTTAAATTTTTAAAAAGAATACGTTGATAATGCGGTAAAATTAAAACAAAATACAATACCAGATGGAATATGCTACCGTTTGAAATAAATTTAGTCTCTTTTAGGTATACAATCGTCCTTCAAATCAAAAAACCGTCGACTTAAAATGTTCTTTTACCTAATAAAATTTACACCTTACTCACAACTTTGTTTTGCGGCAACCGGCCGAAGACTGATTGGTCATAGCGTGTCCGTGGTCATCTACTGATGATAGCAACCGGACGTACTTAACTTTTTCGTCCGTAGTGTGGCGGAAAATGGCCTGTTAATACTTACCCCGTTAATACTAGCCCCTGTCTCCCCTACATAACAAAAAAAAAAGTTAAAAAGGCTAATAATCTAACAAGAAATACTAAAACCATATTTTTTCAAATAAAATTTGTATGTAGTCTTTTTATTATAATTTAGTTATATTCATATAAATGTCATCGAAAAATACATGAAGCAAGTCTTATTTGATAATGGTCATATTGATCGAAGCATGTCATAAGAGTTTTAACAATAAAAGTGATATTTTTGTACAGTAAAGTGTTTTAATTATTGATGGCAAGTATGGAATATCATAAAGTAACGCTCAAATCTATTAAATTGAAACAAATGTTAGTGAAAAATTCCTAGTTCGCTATTACTTTGCCCAGCTCTGTGTACAACTGTACGAGTGTAAGTGTACAGATACAAACCATATCTTAGTTTGCGCAAATGAAGTAACTTGTAAAGAAATGTCATATTATCTTTATCGTAAGAAAAAAACATCGTGGAAAAAAATAGGAAATATATGTTCTTTAACTCGATTCGATTCACAGAATTTTTTCTTTAGTCGAAGACATAGAAAGCGAAGATACAACGTTGCAGCGATGATACATATAAAATAAATAGTCAACTGTTTTCTTTGTACATATTTTTTGCTTCGCTTTGGTGAAAAACTCCATTTATTTTCATTTTGTCATTTAAAAGAAAATAATTAGCGTTGATAGTTTAGTTTTTTTTAACGGTTTTTGTTTTAATTAAATTCTGTACCGTTTTAATTAGGAAAATACCAAAAGAAACCAATTAAGTTAGAAAAACATCAGATAACGTAAATACCAAAGCAAATATAATAAGATGATATTTTTTATCCTGTATATGAAAAAAAAAATTACGTTATACTTTTAATCGTAATAATGCGCTTCCCCGGCCCGTATAAATATTCAGTTATATACACTTACGTAATACGTTATTCTTATTTGCGTTTGTGATAATTCTGTTACGTAATTTGAATTTCATTATTTCTAGTCATTCAACTTTTCGACAGAATAGTTTCAAATTTTAATAGTATAAAGAAGAATGCTATACAGTGGCCATCCAATGGTACGTACTCAGATTTTACGTAGTGACGTCAGCTATTTAGTGGGGTTCTCCTCTCACAGATATGTTGTTGTTTGTCTGTGTTGGTGAAAATTTATGTACCAAGCCAGAGTCAGGGCCGTAGGTAATATTGTCTGAGGGTCCTGTAGCCTTTAAAAAATTTTTAATTTCACTGCAGATATATATGCACATATTCTGTATACGTAATATACAAAATGCAAATGTAAAATGAGTAATGTAAAGTTCTAAAATATTCTAATCCTTAACTAGCAGAGATATCAAAAAATAGACTTCACCGTTGAATTGGTCATTAAAAATGAGATTAAATAGTGTAGTTTGACAAAAATTCTAGAATGTTCTATTTGTAAACTAGCAAAGATATTGAAAAATAAATTGTACCATTTAATTGTCCATTGAAAAAGAGGTCAAATTACACATTTTGACAAATGTTCTGGAATATTCTATCCGTCAACTAGCAAAGATATTCAAAAGCAGACGTCGCCGTTGAATTGGCTACCAAAAAGGGAGACCAAATAACACATTTTGAGAAACGTTCTAGAATATTCTATTTGCCAACTAACAAAGATATTGGAAAATCTATTGCACCACTTAATTGTCCAACCGACATTAAACTAATGTAAACCAAATGTCCGATTTTCACAAACAATTTTTGCTATTTGATGAATGGAATATTCTAGAACATTTATCAAAATGTGCTACTCCGTCTTTTATTCGATGACCAATTAAATGGTGTAATCGATTTTTCGATATCTTTGTTAGTTGACGAATAGAACATTCTAGAATTTTTGTCGAAATGCGCTGCTTAATCTAATTTTTAGTGCCCAATTCAATAGTGAAGTTTGTTTTTTGGTATCTTTGCTAGTTCACGAGTAGAATATTCTACAATTTTTGTCAGCTGCCGCTATTTGGCGGCTTTTGCGCCGATGAATGCGATAGTGAAGTTGATTTTTCGACAGTTTTCTAAAAGTCGTCACTTATATTCATTAGTATAACATTCGATTTCCTTTGTCTACACAACCGAATTTTAGGTATAAATTGTGTTTTAAGATAATATTGTTTTAAATAAATTCAGATAAATAATATTTACCAACCCCCGAAACAAAAGTTTACCGACGCCCCTGATCTTCCGAATTTACGTACTTCCCTTTAAATTTGCACCGACCACTACGTAAAATTGGATTTTTGGTGTATTTGATTGTCCTTGTAATTTGGGAAAGATTGATCGCTTCTGAGTTAAGATAATTAGGGTTAAAGTTTGTATCTACTCCACGTATTAGATCTCAAAATTCTGACTACGTACCCTTATTTTGTATTTAACAATATAATGACTCGACAGAATTCAATAAAAAACTAGGGAAAGAAAGATTAATAAGTTCTGAATGTAAAGAAAAAATTGAATTATTTGTTGATCGTTTTGAATTGAAAATATCCTCAGAGAAATTATAGTATTTTAATAAATACACCAATTTCAAGCAACTGAACCGAAGCAGTCTGGCAACTCTGTATATTAAATAACTGGTTTGTTCGTATTTATTGTTTAAGCAATATTGAAAATTTATGAATAGCATTTTTTGACCTTTTACCGCTTACGTAGCGAAAACGGTGATAGATACATTAAAAAGTCTGGGATAGCACCTGTCTATCTTGTACAGGTGAAAAAATAAAGCGTCCAAACGCATATACATATCACTTAAAATGTTTGTTGAGTAAATTAACAACGATGTCAAAGCATTTATTATAAAAAACATTGATAGTATAAGTGTGTATGCATAGACTATGTTTGAATGTATGCCTACACGTTCGTATGAAAAATAGTATGCATCAAAATCTATCCATTAATACATATAATAATGACATAAAGTAAGTTTGGTTTGCAATTTTTTCTACTAGCATGTCACACGGTAACTACCTTAAGTTAATAAATATCATAAAATAATAAACATTATAAATCTGTAGTTTTTGGAAGTAAAACTGAAGCTTTTGAAAATTTAAAAAGTTATGGCCATTTGGCTATTTTAATAGCGGAGCATACCTCGCTGTATTCACAGTAAAAAATTTGTGTTCTGCGTAAAAAAAAAAAGTGGTTGAAATTTTTGTGTTAAATAAGTAGCACAACCCTGCGTTAATGTAACATTTCGTGTTTGTGTTAAATGAAAATATTAACACAAATTTCGATTTAACAGAATAAAAATGTTAACCTGTTTTGAACAACAAAGAGGTAACACAATATTTGTGTAAAGCAAAATATGGTTATAAGTACGTAACTTACATTAGTATATATATCTACCAAAATGTATATAATAAAAAAGATGAGAGTAGTTCTTATTATTAAACAAAACCGAAAAATTATAAGATTTTTCAGTTATTGACTAATATAGTTTTATTAAACGTTTAAAAATAAAACAATTTTCTTACATTTTAAGGTTATTTTGTTACAGATTCAGTTACAAAAAATCATGTAAGCTTACTTAAATATTATAATATAATTATTATAATATACAATCTCAAGTAAGCTTATATGATTTTTTGTAACTGAATCTGTAACAAAATAACCTTAAAATGTAAGAAAATTGTTTCATTTTTAAACGTTTTATAAAACTATATTTGTCAATAACTGAAAAAACTTATGATTCTTCGGTTTTGTTTAATAATAATAACTATTCTCATCTTTCTTATTACGTATATTTTGGTAGATATATATTCTAATGTGAGTTAAGTACGTATAACCATCTTTTGCTTTACACAAATATTGTGTTACCTCTTTGTTGTTCAAAACAGGTTAACATTTTTATTCTGTTAAATCGAAATTTGTGTTAATATTTTCATTTCTTCTGGACATGTGAAATGTGTTAATTTTAACACAAATTTTACTAAGTTTAATTTATTGATGACGATCATTTTATCTACTTTAAATTATAATATGAAAGTTAGGTACTAACATAACTTAGTCGAAATAATTTAATTGAGTGTTTTTAATATTGAAATTTACGGACTGTCGAAGGACCAATTACTTTTTAGAATATTACGTATTAGTAGAACCGGATTTACCGCAAGTGTTGCGCAAAATAAAAAAAAAATAAAAAAAATTTCCTTAAAAAAATAAGTGACAAGCAAAAAAAAAACAACTAATTTTTTTTTAAATAAGCGATAAGCAACAACTAGCGAAGTTGCAGAGCGTGCTTAGGCATTGACACTTGCGGACTGGTAGGCCGAGGATTCAAATCCTCCTACCGGCTACATGATTGTAAAGGTTTCCTGCAGTTTCCCTTGGCAATTCCAAATGAATATCGGCATAATTCCTCTAAGATGTCGGCTCCAGATGCATACCTTCCAAATCCTATAGTCTGTAACCATCTTCCTTATCTTCCAATCACATCATAAATGTACCATGTATGTAAAAATTTATAAATAAAATATAAAAAATAATGATGTGGGTGGCGTCCGTTAGGGGCAAAAAAAGTCAAAAAAACGGACGTTAAACTCTATTATTATTAAATGACGAGAAAAAAATTACATTTTTAACAAATTTTCAAAAGAAAGACAAACACTGCGAAATACAAGAGTCTCTACGTTCTCATGTTTCAAATTTTACCGCCCTGGGCACTAGCCCCTAGTGAATCCAACGCTGCGTATTAGTTTTCAGATTTTATAGTTATGAGGTATCTCAATATTAAATTACATATAAAAAAAACGCCGTGAGCAGCGGGGCCCCATCACGGTAGTCGAATTTTCCCCTTCATCTTCGGTATTGAATGTCTACAAGCGAAATGTGATTGAAAGTCTACAACCGAATTGTCATTTTGTTGGTTTCAAAACTGGTGATGAGTGTTCGGCTGATCGAGGCTTTAAAAAAAGGTTTTAAGTATTTAAGGGCTGTATCTCAGTAAATTTCAATTTTGTGCCGAAAACAGGTAGCAGAAAAAAAGCCAACACAATTCGTACGAAGACATTCCTGCCCATGTTTATCCGCTAATTGCCTTTATGTTTTAGTTTTAAATATTAAAAAAAGGACCTTCAATAGTAAACTGGAAGGCCATTATAAAGATATTTTTTCTTTCCAAAAAAATCCAAAATTTCTATTTTATAAATACTAAAAATCCAAAATTCCTAATTTATAAATAAACAGTGACTTTAATAACATTTTTAAATTACTTAATATGTATGTATTTCATTTGTCATAAAAGTAAGTTCACTTTTTTTTAAATTTTTTAAAATTACTATTCGCCTACTTGTATTTAGAATAAACATAATGCTTTTAAAACACATTTAACAATAGCATTCAATTCCGATGTAAAAATGGGAGAAGTGGGGGGAAAAGTGATGCGGACTCCCTACAAGGTACTAGCTGGATACTAACTGAATACACGTACAAAATTTCAGCCCTCTAGGTTTCCTTATGGAGTCTCTAAACGTGTTAGAAAACAAGCAAAAAAATTAAGGAAATATTGGCGTCAAAATCGTGGGGGTAAGGGTTAAAAGTTGAAACCTCCAAACAACAGTGTCTGGCTATTAGCTTAACCTGTACACCAAATTTCAGCCCTCTAGGTTTATTTGGGGAGATTTTGACCCGAACGAAACTGTTAAAAAACAAGAAAAATCATGTTCTTTTGGGTATAAAAATGGTGGGGGTAGGGGTTAAAAGTCGAGACCCCCAAAAGGCACCCCCTTGATACCAACTCAATCCGAATACAAAATTTCAGCCCTCTAGGTTTATTCGGGTGACCTGTGCGAGTGGTACAAACTTCGAAAACGTCGAAAATGCATGAAATTGTAGCTTAAAAATGAGGGGGGTGCGGGTAAAATATTAAAACCTCCAAAAAGCACAACCTAGGTACTAACTTTATCAACACACCAAATTTCAACCCTCTACGTTAATTCTGGGGGGCTGGGGGCCTGTTAGATCCAGCGAAAATCGTTTTTCCCCCCTCTACTCCCACCATATCATCCTAGGAAGCTGAATTTTGGATATGTTGTAGATAATTGACCGAAACATTATTTAAAACCGGTTTGGAAAAGTTTTATTGCTTTTCCGCCCCCCACCACCCCCTTAAAGGTCGGGTCCGAAAAAAAATTTGCCCAAAATTTGACCCCACTTTGATAGTATTGTTGTGCATCGGAATAAGCCCCACTTACCAAATTTCATCTCTTAACTTCCATAGGGGGGCCCTACACATATTAAAAGATTGCGGGAAAATATATATATATATATATATATATATATATATATATATATATATATATATATATATATATATCAGACATCTTTTTTTTTTACATAATCGTGTTCTACGGGTCCGAAAACGGATAGCGCCCCTGGTCTCGCCTCTCGCAGCTCTTATCGTATAGACTGTATAAGTCTAATTTTTCGGAGAAAATTCGACTAAAAACTGATTCTTAGACACACCTGCTCATACGTGCTTAGGCCTAGTTTAGACTACGATACAAATTGCGACACAAATTATAGCAAACATAAATTTCTTTACTGTTCACACTTTAAAAGATTTCACTGGGCAACTAAAAAAAAATTCTTCCCGAAGGATTTAATGCCTGATCTTTGCAATATTGGACACGCTGAATCCAAAAACGAAAAAAGTCTTTTCCCATCACGCAAGGTTTTCTTGTGATAATCCAATAAATATATTATAATTAATACAAATTTACTCCAATACGGATCCAGGTTTGGTACATTAAAGGATAGTTGTAAAAGATTTTTTTTGAATTTTTTGCTTCTGGTACATCTTTTTCAAGGGTCCAGCAGAAGTTAGTCAGCATTCTTGCATTCCATTTTCCCTGGTACCTTTTTTCCATACCTGAAAAACTGGATGAAATCGTTTCCCATGTTCATTACTTATATACCCTAGATTATGTGGAAACGAAGGTATTGGATTTTGAGTGACATGTTGCAACCCAAATTACTATATGCTTTCAGTAGATTGTCCACATATTTCTTGTAGTTGTCGGGTTTATGCCGTCCTAATAAATATTTAACCACATGTTTTAAACAGATCCACGCTTTAATCATATTTTCTCAATCATATTTTATCAATTTTTTTATCTGTGCGCATTTTTTTATCTGTGCACAGAGATGCCTACTTTGATTTTAGCATCACTAAGTTTGGGAAACTTCGCTTCTAAATATAAAAACCTTGTCCATTCTTGTTCATAGCTTTCATTCTTGTCCAAAATAAGTATCTCCTATATACCAGCGGAGTGGCTAAGCATGCCTAGGGACTGGTACGCCGAATAGTAGGTCAAGGGTTCGCATTTCAAGGCTGGTTAAACTTGTGAAGGTTTTCTGCAGTTTCCCTTCACAACTGCAGATGAATATCGGCATAGTTCCTTAAGAAGACGGCTGCAGAGGCATACTGCCAAATCCTAGCCCCGTTACTACTTCTCCCATCCTCCACCCACATCATAATGCTAGGTAATTGCAATGTGTATAAATAAAGTACAAAAATAATGATGTGCGTGGCATCTATTATAGACAAAAATGTGTGAAGAACAGACGTTAAACTCCCATTACCAATTATTATTATTGAGTAGCTCCTATAAGAAAAACCTTACGTGATGGGACAATTATGATTAAAAATTTGGAATCTACTCGTAAAAATACGTAGGAATATGTGTAAATATTGCATGGGACAAAATATGTGTTGTTCAGTGTTTTTTGTGTCTGGATAGTGTTTGTACATAAATGTACGGAATTTGTGTCCGAGCTATTCACAGGCAAAAAAATTTTAAGAATGAAACAACTATAGTACTAGATCAGCATGAATCCATCTCTCTTCTGTGAGTGTATAGAAAAGTGTCCAACTTGTTTGAAAACTTATTAGCCACAAGAGACATTTGGACAGGACGTGCTCACACAGCCACTGATTCGACACTAATTATGGTGTGCGCAATAAACGTCGCAATTAGTGATGTAAGAATCGAATACTTTGAAGAATTGAATATTGTGAATATGAATACCCACCTGTATTCGAATACGTATTCGAATACATGTATTCGAATACGTATTCAAATACAGGTGAGTATTCATATTCACAGTATTCGATTCTGCCATCACTATATTATGTATTAAATGTATTCGAATACATGTATTTGGATACTTAATATACTCACTCATGATAATTCGGATCTAGTCGCCGATTGAAGCATTCATGTTTGTTTGTCAAACCCTTCCCGCCGCTCTTTATAATTTGTTTCACAACACTTGACTACTCTAAAATTGGCACCTTTCTGATAATTTAAAAATGCAATGTTTAGTTGACAATTCTGGGAATTTATAAAGACATTATTATTGATTCTTTGTCTAGCTTTGATTCTATTATATTATTGCATATTGGCTCTTCTTTACAAATAAGGACAATACTAATTATCATTATAACTAGACATAGGTATTATAGGCAGATTCCTTACAATTTGGATTAAAAGTTTTGAAAAATGAATTTTTGGTACGTTATTATTATTATGTTAGCTTATTTATATGGACACTCTACCAATTAGTTGGTACGTTCTTTGCCCTTAAAAGAAGATTAAAAAATGAAAATCCACACATTGTAAATTATAAATATTTTACTATTACATAATACCAAGAAATAAAAATTTAAAAAAAACATCCGAATACAACAGATTATGAATACAACAAATGAATCCACGAATACAACCGATCTGAATACTAAGGTATTCGATTCAAAGATTCTCTTAGTAAGGACAAAGTATTCATTCAAAAGAATTCGAATACATTGTGAAGTATTCGGATATATGAATACTTTTTGTGTATTCGAATACGTATTCGATTCTGTATTCGATTCTCACATCACTATTTAGTCGCAATTAGAGACACTCGTACACACCTAGACACTCAGGGTATACACTGATTGTACGGTGTATAGTGTCGTAGTCTATACGTACCTTTACAATAAAATAAATAAATAAATAAAAATAGTTTTCTATTTCAATATGTTTGACGTATTATGTGTGTAGTATATACGAAACTAGGTAACACAAGCTGTTTTATTGAATTTATGAGAAATTCTAAAGTTGATTTGGGAAGAATTTTATATTTTTCATAAAATAAGTTACTTTATAACACAATGTTATATTTGTATTGTATGTTTTCACAGATATAAAAATGGATGCTAGAAGAATAACTCTAACTGTTATAGCTCTAGATAATTTATTTTTTCTTTATATTCATATTTTTTATCCTTCGACTTTTTTGGATGTGGCTATTTATACATACAGTATGTATAATCAATTGGCTATTTATACATACAGTATGTATACGCAATTGGCTATTTATACATACAGTATGTATACGCAATTGGCTATTTATACATACAGTATGTATACGAAATTGGCTATTTATAAATATATAGTATGTATATGAAATTGGCTGTTTAAACATATAGTCAGCTGAGTATTGGTTTGTACCAAGTCAATTTTTAAAAAAAAATTCTGATAGTGGTTTCGGCTTCCTCAATGTCCAAAACTAACAAAACAACTATCTAGAAAAAATATTTAAAAAGTTGACTTGGTACAAACCAATACTCAGCTGACGATATGTGTATATTGAATTGGCTATTTAAACCTGCAGTATGTAGTTATGTACCTAAACTAAACTGATTACGTAGTTGGCTACTTATACATACTGACTGAATGCGCTATTATTACAATTAATATTTTTATAATAACTACACAATTATAATAACCGAATACATCCGATTGAGTTGAATTGTTTTTTTACATAATCTTTTTGGCTTAAGAAGTTATCCCCTAAGCGGATTTTTGGCGACGCGGACCGGAAGGGTATATTTCTACCCTTCGAATTTCAAGCCTAAGGGTTACTAAAAGATGTTTTCCGTTACCATAGTAACAAAAAATAAAGATCGATTCTTATGGAACTTGGTGAGTAGCACAAAAAAGAAAGAATGAAGTTTTTCAATATTTTGCTTAGTTTTCGTGATATTACGTGTCAAATTTGTCAAACTTAGTATATTGGATAGACAATTATTGTAGGTATATTATGGCTTGTATTGATAGAAGTAAGTGGAAAATAGACCGGACGACATCACTGAAACCTCATTTTCAGGCAAAGGGTAATTAAATAATTTTGAAGTGATTACACGCCGAGACACATTTATAAATAATTACCCTTTGTCCAAGAAAGAGGTTTCATTGGTGATGTCCCGTTCATTTTTCACTAATTTCTATGAATAAAAACCAAAATATACCATTCAAAAATTATATTTAAAATTGAGTTTATATTCGTAAAAATTGATATTACGTATATATGTATGTGTATATGTATAATATACAATCCATTATCTCATAGTAAGTTTTAGAAATACAACACATATTATCTCGAAAACTAAACAGGATATCGAAAAAATTTGTTCTTCTTTTTTGTTCCACTTATCAAATTCTATAAGGATCTGCCTCTATTTTTTATTACCATAATAAAGAAAACTTTTTTTTAGTCCTCAGATATGCAACTTCCGGTTCGCGCCCCCAAAAATCCGTTCTTAAGCTAAAAAAATTATACAAAATTCAATCGGTGGTACGCGAGAAATTCGTTATTATTAGAATCGATAAATTTGTTATTATAAGTTATTTTTATGTCACCAGTGGAAAAGTCCATTTTAATACGCGCACCACGAAATTTGGACGATATTTTTGGTGCTCAATGTGCGCAGTATACATCAGAAATTACGGTAATTGTGAATAAGTAGTCAACTACGTATACATACTGCATGTTTAAACGAAATATTTCATATACATACTATATGTATAAATAGCCAGTTTCGTATACATACTGTATGTATAAATAGCCAATTGCGTATACATACTGTATGTATAAATAGCCAATTGCGTATACATACTGTATGTATAAATAGCCACATCCGACTTTTTTTTATTAAACCACCAAGTGTACATTTAATAAAAATTTTGAGAAAGCATCGAGAAAGATTTCAAAAGTTTAAAAATGCAGTATTTTTATCACTGAGAATCAACACTGAATTTGGCTTCATCTGTTAGTGTTTTTAGTCGAATTTTTTCAGTTGAAAAATTATACAGCCTATACGATAAGAACGGCGAGAGGCGAGAGTATAGGGGCGCTATCCGTTTTTGGACCCGTAGAACACGATTATGTAGAAAAAAATGTCTGATATATACCGGGCTTTCATTATATATCGATACCCACGTGATCGAATTTTTTTAGGGCGCTTGGTAATTTGTTTATTGTATGTTGGTGGCACTGTAGTGAAGTTAGTTGCTAGCTGAAAACACTAAAAATAAATAACCGAAATCATTCGAATATTTCGGTGATTCGTATATTACATTCGTATAAATTTAGTTGAAGAATATAATAAATTTCATAAATAATCTTAAATTAAGTTCTTATTATATAAAATATTATTATTATTATTATTATTATTATTTTTTTTTTTTTGTTATTAAAATAAAACTTTTCAACTCTTTAAATTCTGAATAAGGTAGCCATTTTTCAATTGGAAATAGTTATTCCTATTATCAGTTATGGAAGAGGAAATTATTATAGTCAAACAAACAGAAAACCATCGCCAAATAATAAAAATTCCTGGTGATGGCGCTTGTCTATTTTCCTCCCTTTCCTATTTGATGTACGGTCATGTCTTAATGGCTGCTCAAATTCGTGCTATTATTGTTAGTCATGTGTCAAATAACTGGGAAAGATCTAGACTTTTTACTCAGGAGCAATCGGGATCTCCTTATATTACAAAACGTCGATACGTCACCGAAATGTCTAGACCTCACACCTATGGTACTACTTGCGAACTTAAGGCGGCGAGAGAGATAGGTATTCCCTTATGAGTTTCAAGTGTTTCAGGGTGGCATTCTTCTTACTACCTTTGGGGAAGCACTACAAGGAGTTAAACGAATCCGATTCACAGGAGATTTTAATGCAGGACATTTTGATGTTTTAATTCCGTTGGCTGAATCCACAAATCCTGGTATATATATAAAAGCGAAATATGGACTGTCTTCATCTATTCCCAATTATTTCGAGAAAACGGTAGTAGAGATCAAAAAAATGATGAAAGAAAACTATAGGTAAAACTGGCATACGAATCGAAAGCAAAATAGAGTTAAGTGAAAGTTATCCCGCAGGACCCAAAAAGGGTTTAAAGTAAACGGTGAGACGTATCATTACTAAACTTTTCGCAAATACTATTGAGATCCTGAAAAAAATAAACGTTACATTATAATTAATCCTTAAGGTTCGAAGGTCTCAAAAAGAACTAAAAATAATATTGGCTGGGCGAATCTTGACTTAATTTTGCTCAAGTATAGTACTGAGATTCTGAGAAAAGTGGACGTGAGCCAGGCTCTCTAGGGTTCTGGAGACTCAAAAAAACCCAAAATAAACGATTGGATGGATCTTAACCTTTACTCACATATTATTAAGAATCCGAAACAAATTAACACGAGTTTGGAAATATTCTCCAGAACCTTGGGAGCTCGAATCGTCTCGCAAATTAACGTACTCTTAAAGTTATCAATGTGACTATCTGAAGGTATGAAAATTAGATACGTTATTGAAATATGAAAATAGCAGAGAATTTCAGTATATCTGATTTAAAAGTAAGATGAGGTCAAAATTAATTTGCAGGGCTAATTGAATAGGACTCTAGTTAAACAGCTGGTCCGATCTTGACAAAATTTTATCAAACTATGTTATCGAAATATGAATAAGATTATTTTAAAGTCGCTGAGCGTGCCAAGCGATGCACTATAAGGAACTGATTTTGTATAAAATTTCATAACATCAAATTTAAATGAACATGTGGTCGAAATTGTCCATCATTGACACCAAATAAATTCCAGATTAAAAAGCCGAAGAAATTTTGAAAAAAATTTGCTCAAATACTATAGAGATCTCCGAAAAGATGAAAGAGGGGGTTAAAATTTTTTCCCAAGGCCTTGATACTCTGAAAGGCCTACCTACATGAAGTTTTTGCGGTGCGAATATTAGCGACCTTGTTAAAATATGAAGATAGTTATTATACAGTCCTTGGGCGAGCAGACCCCAGCGCTATAAATAATTGACTTTGCTTAAAATTTCGGAATATCTGATTTAATTTAACTTAAGAAATCTAATTGGACCTATAATTTAGAAACTTTTACGTGGGTGAAACCACGGGCCACAGCTAGTATTTATACTATAAGACAAGTAGATGAATAGTAAATTTAAAAATTAAAAAAAAATGAACGTACTTTTATAACAAATGCACTACATAAATATTAAGTAATTTAAAAATGTTATTAAAGTTAATGTTTATTTATAAAGTATTAATTTTGGATTTTTATTTATAAAATAGAAATTTTGGATTTTTTTGGAAAGGAAAAATACCTTAATAAAGGCCTTCCAGTTTACTATTTAAGGTCCCTTTTTTAATATTTAAAAATAAAACACAACGGCAATTGACGGATAAGCATGGGTAGATGACTGGGGTGACACCTGTTATAGACTAGTCGTCTAAAAAACTGACGTCCCATTGTTATCATTATATTATTATACTAGAATAATAGTTTAAAACAGTATTTTCTTTTGGCGTCTTGGGCCAGTGTGCCTAAAATATTGAGTGATCTCATATAAGATAACCTGTATCCGTAGCTTAGCTCTCTAACAATAAAAATTTTTTTAAATCGGTTAGAAATCGTTTTCGCTGTAAAAATCTGTCTTTTCTTTACGGTAAAAGTAAAAAAAACTATGGCATTCTGTCAATGAAAATGAAATAAAAAATGATGTCCCCAAAGAAATAGGTGCTAATAATCGCTTAAGTAGAGAAGTTTTTTTACTAAACTTCTGAAACAGATTATTAAAAATGTTTCCCTTACAAAGGGATATTAAGTTTAGAAAAACAATTGTTCTCAAACTACCTACTCTTTATCGAAAAATTAAAGGTGTTCGAATACAAATACTTCTCTCAAATCTCCACTTAACGGACTCTTAAAATACTCATTACAAGAAAAAAAACACTTAAGTGTTTAACTTTGGACGCCAAGAACTTTTCATATTTATAAAAAAAATGTAAAATAAAATTAACAGTAATTGACATAAACTGTAAATAAAAATAATATTTCAACAACACAGTGGTTCAATGAGGAGTGCGGGGGTTGAATGAGGGAAGTAAGGGGATCTTTTACGCTACTTTACAGTTTCCTCTATACCTCTAGGGGTTATTATTATGAAAAGAAAAAAAGACTGAATGAGTTGGTTGAAAGAAAAGAAAGATATTCTTAGAGAATTTTAAAAAGCCTGTGCCTGCCAACATCAAAGTGAATAGATCCATTTGGAAACAGAAGGATGTCAAGCTTTCCACCCTCATATCATCGCCTAAATAACACGTGCATTGTACACACACACACAACCATGCATATATATATATATATATATATATATATATATATATATATATATATATATATATATATATATATATATATATATATATATATTGAGAGAGAGAGAGAGAGAGAGAGAGAAACCGAGTGTCAATTTTATAATACCATCACATTTATTTAAATTTATTTAAAAATCATTTTCAATGAAATTATAATATAACAAATATGAAACTGAATTGAATGAGCTATAGTGGATGCATATTTAGCCTAGAAATCATTGGCGTTCGGTGAGATCGGATTTAAAAAAAAAATAAATCATTCAATAATTTTATAGGGGCATTACAGCTAATTTTGAGAGACGTCCTCGTTAAACATCGATTTGGAGCAAAAACATGACACCCTATATAGGTTATCAGTTAATTGAAATTGTGAAGGGAAACTGTAGAAAACCTTCACGAGCATAGCTGGCCGTGGAATTTGAACCGGCGACCTACCAATCGGCAAGTGTCAGTGCCTAAGCACGCTCGGCCATTCTGTTGGTTACAATTAACATAAAATGGGAGTAAATGTTTAGAAGGTATATACAGTGAATTTAGTTTTCGAATTGCACATAAGAATTGCACATAACTGAAATAACTGTTCACATAACATAACATAGATTAAACAAGAGACAAGAATAACGTGGGGAATTAATAATCTTTTTAAAGTGGGATAATATGAGAATGCTCTTTAAGAATTAGGGTAATAAGTGCGGGAGATGTGCCGTAATAGTCATAGTTCGTCCGTTGATTGATAGAAAGCACTATTAATGGATTATATGTTTAAAATGAGTTAATTATTTAAGCTGTATATGGTAACATTTATGATTAGTCCATCAGTTTAGTAATTATCCAACTTTCTATTATTGAAAAGTAAGTTTTTTAACATAATCTTTTATCAAGCATTTAATTCATTCGAATTTAAAAATGTATACATCATTGTTTTAATGAAAATGAGTTTTGTTATTAATTTAGGTATATTTTAAAAGTACTGTATAATAAAATTTTAGATTAGAATTCCGCACTATGCTTGCTAAACATGGGGCATCTATCCCAACGAAAAGGAGAGATGCCACATTTAAAGTTGGTGTAGATGCCGCATCATGTTACATATTAAAAACATATACTTATACCTTAATTATATAATTTTTTTGGACTGTAAATTATGCCACGTAAATATAAAAGATCCATTAATGGATCAGGAGGAGCTCTCACATTAGTGAAGATAACGAAAATAATGATTATTCCCTGTGTAGTGAACGTTTTGAGAAGCACTCAGAAACAATAAAGAAAGTTGACTGGTTAAGATGTATAAAAATGGTTACATATGACAGGCATCATGTATGGAGATGTGTGTCATATATATGTTCAAGAAGGACGCTGCGCCAAAAAAATGCAAAATTTTTAATATGAACTATGCAGCGTCTCTCCTTCTTTAATGCAGCATCTCTCCCATGGGTGTGGGAGAGACGCCGCTTTGGAGGCTCTACAAAAATGTTAATAATGATCCCTTTATGACTCAAAATTTAAAATTATTTATAAATAATTTTAAAGAACAATGGCTATATTTATTGTGTACCAAATTTCAAATCAATTAAATGCATACTTAAAGAATTATCAAGTGTTTTCAAAAGGTGCGGCATCTCTCCCGCATTCACCCTACGTGATTTTATTAAAGAAAACAATACTTCCGTTGCTTCTATGAATTGTACATCACAGCTAAAAATACTTTTACTGATTACAATAATCAAACAGTAAAAATGTTTTATTTTCTCTCTTTTTTTTTTAGTGATAAATTAAGTTCATTGAAGAGCTCTTATAGATTATGAATTAAATTCCCAATTTTATCCAGTTTACCCGTAAAACCTTAAAACAGAGTTCCTGGGAATAATATATCCACAATGAAATTACTTTTTCATAACACCCGCTTCTAAAATTCAATATTCCGTAAAGAGCAGTATTCACATCATTGTAAAACAAACGATAGCAAGTGTGCACGAAAATACAGTACTGTGCGTAAAAGTAGCGAACTGTGCGAGAAAATAATGATATTCATTTGTCAATGATAATCATATTCAAATTAAATATGGAATAATAAAAACAAAAACGATTTACAAACTAATAAAAAAATTTTTTTTCATGTAGGTAACCTTACAAAATAAAATTAACCCTACTATTTTTTAAAATTGCATAAAAATTATTAATTTTTTTCTCTGCATTAAACTTTAAAAGCCGTCATTATAAAAAATTATGTTCGATACGTATGCGTAAAGTAAGGTATCCAGTAGACTGAAATTGGGGCACTCGCTAAAGGGACTGAGGCATACACAACGAGATCTCGTGCGCTTATCTCCACGAGCCGTCAGTCGAGTGGGGGTATACAGCGTACTCGATCTCGTTGTGTATGTGTCAGTCCCTTAGACTCGTACCCCAATTTAAGCCTACTAGAATACCTCTCTTTACGCATGCGTATCGAAAATAACTACTTCTGTTTCAAAGCTTTTTATTGGGATACAACTTGTTTGCAGACCAAAAGCTGTGTGATACTAACCCACAATTCATTTACTCTTCCATAATTAATTTATTACTTTATCAAATTGTTAAGTTGGATCACCAAAGTAACTTGGTAAGATCGTACATATATACATACGTAACTATAATTCAAAATTAAAAAGGAAGCCGGTAAAGATCGGTCACTTGTCGCCTAAAATAACTGTGAAAATCAAAAGTTCTTATTCAAGCAATTATTCCATACCTAACTAAAATTCAAGGCCTTATACATCCATAGTATTAATTTGAAAATTATTGAAGTACCGATCGCGATCCTTCAAACAAAACATGTTTTTTGATATTTTGCCATTTTCGACACATTTTCTTAATTTTCTGTGATTATATTCTAATAAGGCGTCGCATAAACTACGACATTGCTTTTTCCCAAATAGCAGAATTAATACAAATGTTAAGAAAGGTTTTTCTTTATTTTGATTCATTATAATCGTACCAAAATGCTACAAAACAAAATATGTAGTTTGCGCGTGAAAATCAGCGCGCATCAAAAAACAGTTTATGTGTGAGAGTCAACCGAGTCAAATATTTAAGAAAACATAATATTAGAGGAATGGGTCAGTGAGTGAAAAATGGACAATTTTTGTCCACTTTCTTTGAGACAAGTTTTTGGATGCTAAAGCTTTGCTAAACATCTAGGTATAATGTATTTTTGCAAATCTTTTGATTTATATCAATAGTGCAAAAAATTATATAATATCATACAAACCTATCCTTTTATAGACCAAGAAAAAAATAGGCCATATAGTTGGGTGTATTTACGGTATGACATTCTTTTGTCCTTTCCAGTTAATATCCATTTCCGGTACATTTCATATAAAGTACATATTATTTATGGAACGGAAAATGACCATTATCGAAAACAGATGTTTGTAAGGATATCCATAATACTTGTAAATTATTGTTTTAGATTTATAAACGTCTGCCACTTGATAAAAATTCAGAAAGCATTTTTAAAGAAGAAAAAATTTTTTTTTAAATTACTTAGGTACTTAAAATCTATACATATAATAAAACTGTAACGAGACCGTTTCTGTACATGGAATATTTTTTGAAAATTGTACTGGTACTGTAAATAGTTATCGATGTAGATATCAAAACACCGATTTTTAAAATTTTTGCCTGTCTGTCTGCCTGTTCAAACATCACGCAAAAACCACTAAACGGATTTTAATGAAATTTGGTGTGAAGATAATACCTGAGTCAACATTTAAGATAATTTCTATTCCGGGAAAATGTCTCATTCCCACAAGAAAATAGAAAAACCATTCTGAACATGCACAAAACTATTGAACGGATTTTTATGAAATTTGGTGCGGTGATAACTTATTATCTAGGTCAACGTCGAAGATACTTTCTACTCCGGGAAAATGTCTTATTCCTACGGGAAAATACAAAAACTATTTTGAGCATGTGTATGCATTACGCAAAACTATTGTTCTATGCAAATGTTTTATAATTACTATACTTATATACTTCTCACTGATTTTATGCGCGAACGACGTCGCAGGTACAGCTAGTAATAAATAAATGCAAACTTATATATAAAGACAAACAGCTACATAGATTGTATTTTAGCGTAACTATATTTGAATCGCTATAAGTCCTTGAATTTTCATTTTTTTTATGAAAGACAGACAGTAAAAAAATTAAGAGTAAAAATATTAATAGATTTGTTTTTATATTAATTACTAAAAAAAAGTCGAAATTTTGGCTCTCTAGACTAGAGGACCCCCTGAATTTACATATCTTGGTTTAAAAATCAAAATCGTATCTTGGTTGGCTTGTACATTCAAACATCAAACTCCAAAACAAAATACTCTAAAAGCATCTTATTTTCAGACTTAGATTCTTCAGTTACTCACTTTTTACACCCAGTATTTTAGTTTTCAACTATACATACATAGAGTCAATATTTATTTAAAACACCAAAACGAAATATGTAAATACATATATCACTTGGTATCAAGTAGAATTAGAGACTATATATGTATATTTCCATCTCATTCATGTTCCCATTTCTGACAAGTACTGAAATTCTTCAAGCTTATAATACTAAAACTGTATGTTTTCATGCTTATGTTTTACATCCATATGCAGGGCCGGCACGAAAGCGGTGCAACGGTGCGCCGCACTAGGTGCCACGTTTCTAAAGGCCCTGCGTCGCTGACTGTTTTTGTAAAATCGAAAACTTAAATGTGACCTTTGAAAGATTATATTGATTTATTTTTAATAAAATCAAAATTTGTCGTGACCGTGTTCCAGAATCACAATTTTACAAATACGTATTAAAATATTTATTTAAAAATATGTAACTTATCTGTGCTGATAACTATATTAACTTTAGCAATTAAATTACTGTCATTATATCTACAGAAAGACCTTTTTCAAGACTAAGATTTAAAATAAAATAAAATAAAATATTAGAGGGTTGTTACATAACGTTTATTCAAAGCAAAATACCTTCTAAAATAAAAGCTTTTATTATTAACTATATTGTCCATTATTTTGTATCACTCTGGCCCAACGTTCAGGCAATTATAGCTCGGACATCGCACCATCCGACCACTACAAAATTATCTTAACGCATCTTAAAAATTTCGCATCTTTGGACGACATAAAAATTCAACTTGAGAGATTTTTCGAGAGTAAAGGCGAAGCCTTCTGGAGAGATGGCATTATGCAATTGCCTGAACGTTGGGCCAGAGTGATACAAAATAACGGACAATATAGTTAATAATAAAAGCTTTTATTTTAGAATGTATTTTGCTTTAAATAAATGTTAAAAAATCGAACGAACTTATGTGACAACACAATCAAATAAAGAAACTAAAAACACTTCGGATCTACCGTTAATCAAAATCGATTTTCTTTCAGTAAATTTCTTTCAGTAAATTTCTTTCCCATCAAATTTCTATACCAAAAGTGGCAAAGTTACAGTGATTCTGTACTAAAAGTAGTAAGGTTACAGTTATTTTATGCTAAAAGTAGTAAGATTACCATGCTTCTATACGAAACGATTTACGAAAGCGAAATAAAAATCACTTCTAAATATGCGTTTTCTCATTAAAATTGTAACTGTATAGTATAAAAAACGAGAACAATCAATCATAACATTTCGCCAGTGTCTATTTTCAGCTGAAATTTTGTATACAAGAATCTTTTGATGTCGAAAACATATGCCAGAAACTTTATTGAACAATCGGAGTCAGAACTACCAAATTGCTTCCATGCAGGTCATCCAACCCGCTAACTGTTAAATTTTATGCAATGTAAAAGTAGAAAAATGTAATAAATTGTTATATTGTTGTATGAAACTTGTTTCAAAGCCCCGCAGGTTAACTCTGCACTAGGTTCGACTTTTGGACAGGCCGGCCCTGTCTATATGCATAACTAACTTGTCTATATATATAGTTACATCTTTTGTATACTGTAGGAATTATTAACAGATGTTTTAGGTTTTTAAAAATTATCAGCATTCTTTTCAGTAAGCTTACTTTACTCATCATCTTAATCATAGTTAAGAAAATATACATAATACTTTAAGACAAATATATGTTATAATGACAGGTTCTTCCTTCAAGAAGGGGCATTCTGTAGTAGATCATGAGAAAAAAATACTGTGTATGAATGAAACACTGTGTCATATTAATTTCTTTCATTTTATCCTTCGTTAAGAAACAATAAAACAAGGATTTTTTACAAATAAATTTTAATGTCACTCTTTAATGTACACTATCGTTTATAATATTTTGTATAAGAAAATTATACTTGTGTAAATTGAGCAAAATATATTTTAATAATACTTAATATTATTAATTACCCGTTTACAAAATAATACTATTTTTACAACAGAATAGGGGAACGGGGGCCAAGAGCGATAGGGGGTTAAGATTAAATGGTACCCACAATATCACACCATCGGAACCACCAGTCGCAAGCAAATAGCTACGTTCGGTCTGTCCTTTCAATTAAAGTTGATCATAGAAAAACGATAGAAGTAATTACATTCGCATGCTACAGCTAAAAATGTAATTTTTTGTGGTTGTGTCATTATTTACATATAATATTATTTTCTACATTTGAAAAATGTATTAAAATAAAATGTAAATTGGACATGTATGAGATTGTGTGCAATAGAGAATAAAGCCTTTTTAACAAAAAAAATAAAACCGACTTCAAAATAATAATTAAGAGCACTGAAAAGTATAAAATAATTACGCAATTAATCAAAATATAAATATAAAAATAAAATTTTCTAGTTTTTGAAGTTGGTGCCAAGTCAGATGGTACCTCCGCAGATTCACTTACAGAAAGCTTATTTTGACTTTGACTATCTCTAAATGATCAAGTAGGCAATTGGCACCAACTTCAAAAACTGGAAAATTTTATTTTTATATTTATATCTTGATTAATTGCGTAATTATTTATACTTTTCAGTGCTCTTAATTATTATTTTGAAGTCGGTTTTTTTTTTTTCTTAAAAAGGCCTAATTTTTTCCTTTTGAGTGACCCTAAACTTCTTACAAGGAAAGATCTTGAAGTAATAATTCCCGATTTTGAATTTAAAATATTAACCATATATCCTAAAACAACAGCTTAAACATAATGCTGACAATTTAAATTTTGCTTGTGTCGGTTCTGTTTTTAAAACAATTCGACCATTTCCAATATTAACCAGAGCTTTTGCAATCGATATAAGCCCCTTAACGAAATACTTTCTTTAAATTTATGGAATACATTCGTTAAAATATTGATTGTAGAGTATAATTACAACTAGTAAAAACGGTTTAAATAGTTATTTATAAAAGTATTATAGGTCAAATATAGACTGCACATGTAAGATTTTACATTAAGATTTAAGTTTTTAATTGTAGCGTTACGGATTTTGACAAAAACATGTGAATTAGCATTTTTGATACAGTTTCCATATTTGATATTAATATTTTAATTGGTCAAACCATATTCACCCTATTTCAAATTTCACCCCCAATTTTATTGTTAATAGGTCCCCCCTTCCAATAGGTCCGACCCTGGATTTGAGTACGTCGGTAGAAAGACCTTTAAAAATAGAGGCTTGTGTCAAATTAAACTTTTCTTCTAGCTGTTATAGTTTTCGAAAAGTTTTATAAAATTTAATTTTTACCCCGATTTTGAGACTCGATTTCACCCCCTAAATGGTTTTTATGGCAGATAAAAAAAATACGTGTCTATTATTTTTATTTGTTTTGTATATTTACCAAGTTTCATCAAAATCGGGAATCATCACTTCAAGACCATCGTCATTAAGGGATTTTGTCGCATATCTCCGAAGTCCTTGATTAGATTTTACTCAGATTTATATGGGACCACCCCGGAAGTACATCCTTTCAAACAAAAAAAGAATCATCCAAATCTGTTTCCATATACCGAAGTTATGAAGTAACATACCCAAAAAAAAAAAAAAAAAATACAGTCGAATTGAGAACCTCCTCTTTTTTTGAAGTCGGTTAAAAAAGTAGCTTGTCAGACCATATTTAATTTGTTTATCTACTTTTTAAGATTTCAGAGTATTTAATTTCAATTCTTACATAAAGGGTAAGATGTTGCTTACATTTTAATTAAACCCCGTCTTACCCCCCCCCCCCCCCCCCGCCCCTCGTCTGTCAACGTGACTGATTTTCAATTGGTTGCCGTTTAATAATTCGTTTTATTTATTAAAAAGATGCGCTATTCGTGCAGAATGACGGGGAGAACTGCAATTTTTTGTATTTATATATTTTATGAAAATGTGAAAGGTTTGTTTTTCTCTCATTTGCCTTAATTTGAAAGACTGACTATCAAAGACAGTAAAAATAATCAAAAAAGTCTCGATCTCAAATAATTGGATTTCTATTTATCATGAAAGCTTAACTTCCCCGTCTTGCCCTATCTCTGCCTACTGTCGTGATAATATTTATATGAAAGTGTCTGTATACACGGAGGTATACACGCCTGTAAAACTAGCTACAGAACCCGTATACGTGAGCGCTTGTTTGACACATATGTAGGTACTTGACCAGTTGTTGTTTTGTACAAATGGTTATCCGGTGTATGTTAATCATGTAAGGTAGAGATTTTTTTAGGAAATGGACTGTGGTAAGCAAAGTTAATATTTAATTAGAACGTGCTTATCTACAAATGGTTTTGTTTATCCGTTTGTTTTAATCACATTTTGTATACTTATATACATATACATATAGTAATGTCCTACTTTCACGAATATTATTAGAAAGACATACACAGAGCAAAAAACGTAGGAATAACTTGTTACCCCTAAATTATCGAATTTTTGAATTCTCATTTGATAAATAGAAAAATTTTTTCTAAACAAAAATCTATGTTAATTAACCACTACATTATTGGCAACAATTGAAAATTTTTTTTTACCCAAATTACTATAATTTTCATATCAGAACGGGGAATATAATCTCTAATTGAAAACTCAATATTATTAACAAACTTTTTTTTAAATAATCTTTAATGCTATAGTTGTAAAAAAAATAAAATAAAATGAACACTTTTCATTATTTTCCTTTTTTAAGGGATTACTCAGGGTTAGAAGCTAAAGAAACAACTCATTTTCTATAATTTTCTCAGTAGAAATCTCATATGCAATCGATATGAAACCTTTGCATATTATCAGACATTTTTTAAGTATCAAGGAAAATGTTGTTTTCCTTTTACGTGGTATTGAACTCGATGTCTACAGAAAAAAAAAAAACATCTTTTACGGCGTACAGCACATACTTTTATCGAGTGGTCAGAAATTGGAAAATCAAAGAAGAAAACAAATTTTTTGGGTCACTAAACCTAAAATTACACCAATTCAGAAAAAAATTTGTAAACTTTTTTTACATTTTTTTACATTTTTGTCTGTATCATATCTAGAGTTTAGACCTGTGGTTTGATACCATTAAAGAATAATTATTTGCTTATCTCAATTCATAATCGAATCTATTATTCTCTCTCTCGAAAGAACTGGATATTTAATTATGTAGCATTACAAATGGAAAATTTATAAGGCAAATATTTAAACAATTGAAATTCATTCCGTTCAAATTCATTAATGTTTTTTAGCAAACAATTTATAGATATTATCAAATTTTACTAATAATTAAAATACACACATACATTTACAGTATGTTTCAGAAAAAGTATTAAATATTTTAAGGTGTGATAGTACTGACTATCCAAGTGTACAAATATAGTTATGAATGCCACAATATGCTAATAATATTACAAGACAAAAATAACAAATATTTATACAAAAAAATACATATTCCTAGTTATACGCATAACAGTGTTGCGTATTGCTGATGACGAGAGTCTCGATCTCGAAATATGTATATTCAAAAATTTATTTATGATTGAGATACGGTATAATTTAGTAAGTTAATCTAACACTTTTAAGTTAGTCCAAGTTATCCTTGCAGAAATTTTGCAAGGAAAAAATCTTTTATGATTCCTAAAAAAAAACCGTTTTTAGGGTTCTATACCATCAAAGAGAAAATAAGTCCTTGTAAGATCACTCTAGTGATAAGCAACCCAGTCTTAATCTTGCACTTTTTGCAAGACTAACATCAAAATCAATACGATGCATACCAATTTAAAAACAATATAAAAATTAATAGGGATGGTTGCAACGCCAATACTTAGATTCAAGTGAGCAAGACCAAGACGAAAGCATAGCTTTTATTAAAATATAGGCAAGACAATTTGTACATTCTAATTTTTGGGTAATAAAAAAAATTCTGTGAATTTTGAAAATTTTCTTGTGATGAATTGCAACTTTATACGTTACATACAGGGTAAGTGCGGGAGAGATGCCGCAGTGGGAATAGTTCGTCCGTTGATTGATAGATAGCGCTATTAATGGATTATATGTTTAAAAGTTACTTATTTAAGCTGTATATGGTAATATTTATGACTAGTCCATCAGTTTAGTAATTATCCAACTTTTTATTATTGAAAAGTAAGTTTTTTAACATAATATTTTATCAAGCATTTAATTCATTAGAATTTAAGAATGTATATTTCATTGTTTTAATGAAAATGAGTTTTGTTATTAATTTAAAAATATTTTAAAAGTACTGTGTAAAATTTTAGCTTGGAATTCCGCACTATGATCTATAGTAAATATAAAAGATCCATTAATGGATCGGGAAGAGCCCTCATATTAGTGAAGATAACGAAAATAATGACGATTGCATGTGTATTGAATGTTTTGAAAAGTACTCAGAAAGAAAAAAAAAGTTGACTGGTTAAGATGTATAAAGTGCCAAAAATGGTTACATATGGCATGCATCATGTATGGAGATGTGTGTAAAATGCAAAATTTTTAATACGAACTATGCGGCTTTTCACTTTCTTTGATGCGGTATCTCTCCCATAGGTGTGGGAGAGACGCCGCTTTGCAGGCTCTACAAAAATGTTAATTATGAATCTTTTATGACTCAAAATTTAAAAATATTTATAAATAATTTTAAAAACCAATGTTTACATTTATTTTGTACCAAATTTCAAATCAATTGAATGCATACTTTAAGAATTATCAAGTGTTTTCAATATGTGCGGCATCTCTCCCGCATTCACCCTAAAAAAGTTACTCCGTAACAACTGAGGATTGGGAATATTCGGATAAATCGAAATATCGTTTTTGAACTACCGATTCTGATAATGGTTCTGACAGAGACCGGTTGTTTGGTGACTCTTCCGATGCAGTGATAGACAAAATTTTCCTATAGGTACTAGAACGCTTTTGGTTTACTGATGTTTCGGTTGACCGGTATTTCGATACTGTGCTATATTACCTTAGAAAATTTACTATTCCTCTTGGAATACTCTGTATACATATTACATACAGAACTAACTAATATATATGAATTTACCTATCAATATTGATACTTCCATATATACATTTATATGGATATATTTACATATTGTACCTACGTTCTATTAATATTAAATACTTTACATTAATATTACCGTATTATCTATAGTGAAAATTATTATTGATTCAGAGTGTTGTTAGAGCGACGTATGTTATTATTATTATTACTATTAGCAAAACGGATGTTTGTATAAACGATATCAAACAGATAAGCAGTTATAACTAAACATATTCTACACAGATAACTCTCTAGTTCGATGTACACTAACATCTCCCATAAATATACAGGCTGGTTCATTGGGCACTACCAAAAAATTTTACTTTATTAATCAGAGAAAAGATAAAACATAGTAAAGCCAAGATATGGGAAGGAAAGGCTATACAATGCAATTAATAATACATTATTTTAAAATGCTTTCCCTCTTTTACAATTACCCCAGTGAGTCGATTTTCAAAACTGCTAATTGCCCGCTTGCAAAGATTAACGTCTATCGAGTGAACTCAGGCCCGACAAGAGGGTGGGGTAGCCGGGGTTGCAGTCCTGGGGCCCGGCTTGAGGGAAAAAAAGTTAAGAGTTTTTTTTTTTTGCTTACCACTTATTTTATGAGGAGGAATTTTCAAAAAATGTGGTTTATTGCCGGGGCCCACCATTTCTTTCCACGGCCTTGAGTGAACTGAAGCGATAATGGCAATTTTTAGTTCAAGAATGGTTCTCGGATTAGTCTCCCAGACCTTATTTCTAAGATACTCTCAAAGAACGAAATCGTAAGGGTCAAGGTCTGGAGGTATGGGGACCAATTTATTCCATTTCGACACTTCTTTGGAAAGTCAAGACCGATCACACGATGTTGAAAAATGTTTTCAAGTACGTCAAGTACGTCAAAAACTTGGTCGGTATGATGAGATCGCACCCCGTCCTGCATAAACCAGAGCTGACCATCGGTATCTTTGTCATGAATGAAAGAATCTAACTGATCTTTGAAGATCATGTCGTTTTTTGTCCCATTTCTTATATTTTTAATGTCTTAACAGTGGGTATATCCTCTATGTGTCTGGACGTTCTCCATGCATTTTTTAATTAAAAACACTCGATCTTCGTTTGAACATTTAAACATTTTTAAATCCGAGCTAAAGCAACGCTGACACCTGTAACACAAACTGCATGCATGTTATGCCTTATTTCCCGCGAGCTGATACAACAATTAGCGTAATTCTCAGAAATAAGACAAAATGTGTTAATTTTTCCAGTACCCAGTGGACCATCCTGTATGTACTTACGTATCTAATATTTAGTATTCACATATTGTACATTGATAATCAAAATATAGGGTGGGACTGCCTAATGTCGGCCAGTGTCCTAAGGTCGACCACTAGTTGTTTTTTTTTAAAATAAGTCCTTAAGAAATAAAAAATGCTTGGCAATCACATGGAAACAAAAGGTTCGCCTATTCTAGATTTACGATTTCTAAAATGAATATCTTTTGTCAAGTAGTTAGTGTTTTATTACACTTAATCGATTGATAAATGCCAATTTGTGTTGAAAATGAATCGGCCGTTCAATAATTTGTAAGTTTAGTCAGTGCGGGAAATAAGCAATTATTCTTAAAGTTTTTAACAATAACGATTAAATTTATGAAATCTGATGACACTATACATCTCCAAAGAAGTTAGAAATTGTTTAAAACGTTTATCGTTTGAAATTTAAAAAATAAACGGACGGCGGACATTAGGGATAAAATTTGTGAAGAAATCCTAAGATCGGCCAGGCCGTCAACAAACCATTTTTCATGTACTTTTTATATTATTATTATTATTATTATTATTATAGACTTTTACGCCAACCTGGCGCTCACTACTCAGTAGGACAGTACTGGGTAACATTCACCTATACCGGCATTATGCAAGGTATTAGGCTCTGTGGAAGGGTAATGTGCCAAACCAATCCGTAAAAGTACCGTAGTACATTCACGGACGGGTTTGTCACATCACTCCTTATATTGTTGTTGTTGTTGCTTGAAACGAGGTGTTATGCGTCTATTTTGGTGTATACTGGTTCGTACGACGAGACTTTTGTGGGAGCGTAGATGTTGGCTCAATGACAGAGGGCTGTGAAAGCCTAGTTCGTTTTCGTGTCCTCAGATGGTAGGTAGGAGTAGGGACAGAGGGAAGGGAAAGGACTGTTTGTGTTTGTGTGTGTGTTTGTGTATGTGTGTGGATGTGTCTTTCTATTTTACGTTTCTTGGTGTAGATGTTTTCTGGTTCATCAAATTGCTCACTAAGATCGGGTGTTCCTGGAACTGCGCGTTTAGATGGTACAGAGGTTGACGGACCTTGTGTGTTATTGAATTGGGGAGGATTGTTATTATTATTATTATTATTATTATTATTATTATTATTATTATTAACACACTAGCTGTAGGTAGTAATCATAGTAAGTGCTTCTGAAGTTACGCTATTCTAAAATCGAAATATTTTTTATTATTTGTATTTAACGAAACTTTTCGTAATCGTAAATTTTGATCGTAAATATTTCATAAACGGTGCGTCGTAGTGGCAAATAACGAAATTTTTGAAGGCTAAAGCGAAGCAAGTTATGGGTATTCCAAACGTATTGCTACTGTTAAAATCTACTTTTCGTTATCGAACATTATCGATATCGAATTACTTATCATAAACTGGTCATAACTGGTTAATTTAGGTATTATTAGTCCTTGTAATAAACTACAATCAGGTAATTCATTTCTATTATGAAAAATCCGGGTGGCCGCCCTTAGGAACATTTTTGGCCGGCTTTAGGGCACAGGTAGCCGACTTAAGGGAAATACATTTTTAAAGATAAAAATTAAAATATTTTAATTGTTTATTAATTTAGAAATTTAATCTCTATTTAGAAAGGCCATACTTAAAAGTACTTAAAGAGATGATAAAAATACGCCTAAATTCAAAATTCAGAATTCTGCACCTCGTTAATCGTTTAAGCGGCCGACTTTTAGCACTCTCACCCTATTCAGTTTATACTTCGTATACAGTTACACACTATCTATATTGATCCAAGTGAAACATATGTTTAAGGGGACTAGATTGAAATTTTTTCATAGAATATTAGTGAAACATCTCAAGAATATACTCCCAAATTTTCAGAGAGGCATTTGAAGTCCTTCATACGTTTTAGCCTCTCAGTATCAAACGTGCTCGAGAGAATGTAACAGCATTTATGACTTATTAGTATGGCTGCGTCATATGTATATTCGTATGACAAATCTATATAATATGTATGACAAATCTATATAATATCTATATAATATGTATGTATATACCATGTAATTACTTTTCCTTTTTTCGAAACATTGGTGTCATTTCTACTCTATATTAATTTATGGAGATTTAATTTTTGGCTGTGACACTCAAGCCAAATTCTAATTATTTGTACACGAATATATCATGCTTGACCCCTTGGGAAATAAATACATTTTTTTTTTTAAGAATAACATTAATAATATTTGCATATTTGCATTTCCTATGCAACATAAAGAGCAAATTTTAAACACACACACATATTTATAATATAGATATAATGTAAAAAACAATATATAATATAAATATATGTAACTACTACTACAATACAATAGTAACAAAATACATAATACGAATGCTAATTATTATTAGCGAATTTCCAGAATGGAAACTCGCTATTACACCCACTGTCATGACACGACTTGAACCCGGGACCATGGCAGAAATTTGTTTTGAGGTCCCTAGGAACCGAAAATAATATTCACTCAAATTTATATATGTATATATATATATGTATATATATATGTATTTATTTATATATATATATATATATATATATATATATATATATATATATATATATATATATATATATATGTGTCCGCACGATAACTCTCGAACGAAATGTCCTAGGTTTTCGAAATTTGGTGAGAACGTTGGAAGTCCAAAAATCTTGGATGAGTTCTTCAGCCAGACACGTCGGATGCCAGGAACATGGTTTTTGCTCTTGCAAAAAATTAGTTTTTTGCCAAAATTTCCACTTATTCAAAAATTTTTGCGAATTTTTTTTACGCCATTTAAAAGAGAAGAAAAAATTACATAAAAAAGGTCTTTAAACTTTTTTTCCATGTCAACTAGTTTCCGAGAAAACCGATGTTGTTTATAATGTGATCATTTTATCGTATAAAGTGTGAATCTAAGCACAGTCTGAGAACATATTCGACACAATATGGATATTTTGTATATAACATACATATATATGCATGCGATATCCTTTTTGATACGATCACATAATTGTGATACATGTATAAAGGTACAGGACCATTTCATTATCCGTACTACCATTATGCGTACGGTTTGTGTGTGTTGTATATACATATACAGTCTACGTGATAAAATTTTTAATGTAAACAAAGATTTTTATGTAAACAAGTATTAAATTTTTAACATATACAGGCGATTATTTTGAAAGTTAACATAAATATATGATAACATTTCCAGAATAGAATTCAGCTATTACAGCCACTGTCATGACGCGGGGGGCATGACCTGAGCCCGGGACTATGGCAGAAATTTGTTTTGAGGTCCCTAGAAACCGAAAATAATAGTCATTAAAATTTATATATATATATATATATATATATATATAATATATATATATATATATTTATATATATATATATATATATATATATATATATATATATATATATATATATATATATATGTGTGTGTGTGTGTGTGTGTGTGTGTCTGTCCGCGCGATAACTCTCGAACGAAGTATCCAATTTTTACGAAACTTTGTGAAAACATTGAAAGTCCCAAACCCTTGGATGAGTTTATCAGCCAGACACGTCGGATGCCAGGGACATTGGTTTTGTTCTTGAAAAAAATTAGGTTTTGCCAAAATTTCCACTTATTCAAAAATTTTTAAAAACTTGAAAGTCGTCCAAGAATGGAATTTAGCTATTACAGCCACTGTCATGACGCGACTTAAACCCGGGACCATGGCAGAAATTTGTTTTGAGGTCCCTAGGAACCGAAAATAATATTCACTCAAATTTATATATATATATATATATATATATATATATATATATATATATATATATATATATATATATATGTATATGTATTTAATTATATATGTGTCCGCACGATAACTCTCGAACGAAGTATCCAATTTTTACGAAACTTGGTGAGAACATTGGAAATCCCAAACCCTTGGATGAGTTCGTCAGCCAGACACGTCGGATGCCAGGAACATGGTTTTTGTTCTAGCAAAAAATTAGTTTTTTGCGAAAATTTCCACTTATTCAAAAATATTTGCGAAATTTTTTTACACCATTTAAAAGAGAAGAAAAAATTACATAAAATACCCCTGTCGCAGCATCCTGCATAACATAGCGAATTTCCATTTACAAAAGTACGTTTTTCTCGGAAACTAGTTGATATAGAGTAATTGTAAATAAAAAAAAACCGGTGCATCTCACGTTTTGTTTTCGAATAGTTTAGTTGATAGGACCCATTTTAAAAATTTTATCCATTCCTGGTAATTAATATTTAAATAGTCTTTTTACAATATTTTTGATTTTACTTCATTTAACAAACCTTTTAGTTTAACAAAAGCAGCTACCTGCTGGGTGTAACCCCTCGTGCATATCAACAGACAGATGTCTGTATGATTTCCTTTGTTTCTGGTAATTGTCGTTCGCCGCTGTTTTTACGTGTCTGGTTTTCCCCAGTGTGCTCCGGTCAATTTAATAATATTGGACCTAACCAGTTTTTAAAAATAAATTTTGCTGTAAACTACCTTTGCAAACAATACAAAAATTTTTAATTTTATTGTATACTGTGATTGTATCTGTCTCTGTCTCTGTCTCTAGCATCCCCCACCAATGCATTATTTGCTCCGATCTATATTATAAATAGTTTTCGCCAAAAAGAGCAATTTTTAGTTAAGTTTTTTCACCTGATGATGGTGTAAAAGCCGAAAGTCGACTCGTGTTTTTCTGTTATTTTGCTGTGAAAAGTGACAAAGCAACGATACCATATTTAATATGGATTTTCACAAAGTAAACCTGTCTAGTATTAATTATTTAAAAAAAAACCTTCTTTATGTGATTTTTCCGCCTCATTCCGCCGAATTTTTTTCACGAAAAATGTCCAAAACGCCGTAAACGTTTTCACGAAATTTCTTAAAAATAAGATGTTTCGTTCTTGAGTTATCGTGCGGACACTTAGTAAACATATATATAAATGTGTCCGCACGATAACTCAAGAACGAAACATCTTATTTTTAAGAAATTTCGTGAAAACGTTTACGGGGTTTTGGACATTTTTCGTGAAAAAAATTTGGCGGAATGAGGCGGAAAAATCACATAAAGGAGGTGTTTTTTTATTTACAATTACTCTATATCAACTAGTTTCCGAGAAAAACGTACTTTTGTAAATGGAAATTCGCTATGTTATGCAGGATGCTGCGACAGGGGTATCTTTTGTTTCTTCTTGTATTTAAAACAAAATACGAAAAAGTTATGGTAAATAATTTTTATCAACAAGCTGGTTTAATTAAGGTAAATAGTAAAAAAACAAAAACGCCGTGAGCAGCGGGGCCCCATCACGGAAGTCGAATTTTCCCCTTCATCTTCGGTATTGAATGTCTACAAGCGATTTGTCATTTTGGTGGTTTCAAAACTGATGATGTGTGTCCGGCTGATTGGGGCTTTAAAAAAAGGTTTTAAGTTCTTAAGCGCTGAATCTCAGTAAATTTCAATTTTGTGCCGATAGCAGTTAGCAGGAAAAAAGCCAACACAATTCGTACGAGGGCAATCCAACCCATGCTTATCCGCCAATTGCCTTTGTGTTTTATTTTTAAATATTAAAAAAGGACCTTAAATAGTAAACTGGAAGGCCTTTACGAAGATATTTTTTTCTTTTAAAAAAAATCCAAAATTTCTATTCTAAAAATAAAAATCCAAAATCACGGAAGTCGAATTTTTACTTTCATCTTCGGTATTGAATGTCTACAAGCGCAATGTCATTGAAAGTCTACAAGCGATTTGTCATTTTGGTGGTTTGAAAACTGATGATGAGTGTCCGGCTGATCGGGGCTTTAAAAAAAGGTTTTAAGTTTTTAAGGGCTTAATCGCAGTAAATTTCAAATTGGTGCCGATAGCAGTTAGCAGGAAAAAAGCCAACACAATTAGTACGAGGGCATTCCTACCCATGCTTATCAGCCTTGTGTTTCATTTTTAAATATTGTATTGCGCTTGTGTTTCATTTTTAAATATTAAAAAAAGACCTTAAATAGTAAAATGGAAGGCCTTTATGAAGGTATTTTTCTTTCCAAAAAAATCCAAAATTTCTATTTTATAAAAAAAATCCAAAATTAATACTTTATAAATAAACATTAATAACATTTTTAAATTACTTAATATGTATGTATTGCATTTATAATAAAGGTACGTTAATTTTTTTAAAATTTTTAAATTTACTATTCGTCTACTTGTCTCATATAGTATAAATATAAAGCATTTTAAACACATTTAACATTCCCATTGAATTCCGATGTAAAAATGGGAGAGGTGGGGGGAAAAGTGAATTGGGATCCCTAAAAGGCACTAACCGGATACTAACTCAATACATGTACAAAATTCCAGCCCTCTACGATTACTCAGAGAGTCTCTAGGGGTGTTAGAAAAAAGGCAAAAAAAAGGAAATATTGGCATAAAACAACCTGTACACAAAATTTTAGCTCTCTAGGTTTATTTGGGGAGATTTTGACCCGAACGAAACTGTTAGAAAACGAGAAAAATAATGTTCTTTTTGGTATAAAAATGGTGGGGTAAGGGTTAAAAGTTGAGACCCCCAAAAGGCACCCCCTTGTTACTAACTCAATCCGAATACAAAATTTCAGCCCTCTAGGCTTATTTGGGTGATCCGTGCGAGTGGTACAAACTTCGGAAACGTCAAAAAAGCATGCAATTAAAGCTTAAAAATGGTGGGGGTGGGGGTAAATTATTAAAACCTCCAAAAAGCACACTCTAGGTACGAACTCTATTAACATACCAAATTTCAACTCTCTACGTTAATTCTACTTCTCTCTTCTTTTTTCCCCCTCTACTCCCTCAAAATCATCCTAGAAAGCTGAATTTTGGATATGTTGTAGATAATTGACCAAAACATTATTTCCAACCGGTTGGGAAAAGTTCTATTGTTTTGTTGGTCTCCACCACCCCCTTAAAGGTTGGGTCGGATTCAAAATTTGACCAACTCAGTTTCAACTCTTGCCTTCCATAGGGGGGCCCTACACATATCAAAAGGTGGCGGGAAAATATATATATATATATATATATATATATATATATATATATATATATATATATATATATATATATATATATATATATTTCAGACATTTTTTTTCTACATAATCGTGTATATATATCAGACATTTTCAGAATCGTGTTCTGCGGGTCAGAAAACGGATAGAGCTCCTACTCTCATCCCTTCCCGTTCTTATCGTATAAGCTGTATAAGTCTAATTTTTTCAGTTGTCTTGTCATAAGTCATAACAGTGAAACAGAATAAGGCAGTCGGGCCGGGAGGGTAAGGCAGGTGGGCCGGGAGTTCGGGCCTAAGAGGGGGGGGGTGGAAGCGTGATTAAGGGCCTGACGAAAATAAGAAAATATTTTTTTAATTGTGGGCCGTAATTATGTTATTATGTTTGGGGAGAAAGCGAGACGCTTTTTTTTGTTTTGCTCGCCAGTTATGGACCATTTCAGCTAAATTTAACAATGCTTGCCATCACTTTGAATTTAAATAATTTTCGTTTTCTTGGCTTTATCTCTTTCATTATTGCATTTATGTAAATTTTAAATTTGTAGTTTATTTTTAGAAAAGAATAGAAGATTGATTTGTTTGGAATATAAGAATTATTTAATTTTTTAACGATGACTCATGATCAGTTGTATTTGAAATGGGGTATACGAATCTTTTATTTAAAGTAAATTCATTTGAGTATAAAATCACTAATGAAAATACAACGTTACCTCCCGTACTATTACCTATATATTATTTAACAGGTCGACTTGGTGAGAAATGTACACTGAGAAAAAAATACGGTAATTTTTACGGAAATTTGAAGTAAAAAATTACGGAGCTCTCTGGTAATGCGGACATAAGTGACAGGCAAAGGAGAAAGTACGATGAGTATAGTAAAAATTACTCTATGGCTCTGTAAAATTTGACTGCACAGTAAAAATTACACTGTGACTCCGTACAGGAAAATTCTACTCTCTTACCGTATTATTTATAAGGTTTGTTTTTTTATTTATTAATAAATAATTGAATTAAAATAGTTTAAAAAGATATTGATAGAAGGGTAAGGATTAAAATCAAATTATTAATATTGAAAAAATGTTCTGTGGTTTTTTATTATTTGTGGAAAAACATGTTTCAATAAACATCAATACATATAAAAATCTTAATTGTTATATCTTAATTATTAGTTCTTTATCAATAATAAAATAATGCGATTTTCATGAAACACAAATAACAATTCGTTGTTTTAAATGTAAAGTCCATTAAATAGTTTATTATAAAAAAAAAAAATAAATAAATAAAATAAAAAAAAAATGATAACACATAACACAGTACAAGGCACACACAACAATAAGTGGTCTGTTTTCAGTAGAAGCTGTATACAAAATGACCTTGGTTTGGTGCGACTGCGAACCTCGGTTTACGCGTGCCAGAGCAGTTGGAAGCAGACAAGCACATAGTCTTCTAGCGTTACGCTAGTGCGATGCTTGTGTAAGAGAGATGCCGAAAGACAGGTTTCAAATAGAAAATAGAGATAACAAATAGCGTCTACCCTCTACTTTTCCTATCAGCTTAGTAAAAATTACACTGTTCCTCCGTAAAAATTCTTCTATCTCTAGTATAATTTAGCAAAAATTAAGTAAATTTTCCTGGTATCCACTTGAAATTTTACTAGCCCATCGAATTTTACGGAGCAGTATAGGAAAAATTCTTAAGCAGGCAATTCTTGAAAGGCATTTTTTATATTTTTGCTTGATAATTTCCTACCGACTGGTCACTTGAGCCTGGTTTACCGGAGGCAGCTCCGTAATTTTTACTGTAATTTTTTCTCAGTGTACTGTTAGATATAGACAATTTTGGGAATTTTTTGAGCACGGAAAAAACTGATACATATTATTAATAAACACGTTGTCTTATGTTGATTCCGAATTGGTCTAGTGGTTAGCAACTCTGCTCTTGCTTGGTAGATCGTGAGTTCGAAACCAACTGGGGGAGTTACGTCATTAACATTACCATACCGCTCATATATCAGTAACCATTTCTACACCAAAATCAATAATATATTTCAACGGTGCATATGACCTTAGTTGTTGTGCACCTAACCAATAAAATGAAAACAAAACAAAAAAATATTAAAAAAGAATCTGATTTTAATAAGCAAGAATATACGTATAAATAATGGAGAAAAAAGGATAACATTATATGTGTTAATTATAATAAATACGTGTATAGTAGATTCTATTGTATACAAAATGATAAAATTTCTTGCTGATTAACATATTTCAATATCTCCAAGTACAAAAACAAAAACCAAGATCATAAATGTACATATATAATAAGAACAAAATCTGTGCAAAAACTATTTTCAAAGCACGCGGGAACTTTATATTTTACGTGCACGGGTTCTAATAATATTATGTATATTGTACATTAGGGTGGTATTCTGGTTTAAAAATTTGACACAATCGCTAGTTTTGTATATTCTTGAAGTTAACGTCTTGGTATTTATCTTCTTATAAATATAATATAAAAACTATTGAGTAGTCGAGTTAGATCAACTTCTATACTAGGTAATATGTAGATATACAATCGTTGTTGAAAAAGCCAAATTATTTTTATACAACATACGCGGAGAGAAAATTCCTATAAAAATTACTGTGCTCATACTACAATCGGCGTGTAACAGGCGAACATATCCAATTTTACCGTACAAAAATTGGATATGTTCGCCTGTTACACGCCGATTGTAGTATGAGCACAGTAATTTTTATAGGAATTTTCTCTCCGTGTAGTAAGTAACATAATCGAAACGCGATTATTCGTTTACACATACATAATATATTATCAAAACTTTTGATCGTGAAAACATTGTACGTATATTTGTATAAGAATGTTTTTTTTTATTAAATTTAAGATACGATCTCCAAAAAAACACATGCTGCTTCAAACATCTGTACTGCCGCCATTTTGCAATTCCACCACCAAAAAAAAATTTTATTTCTACACCTTATTATATGTATAACAAACCCCCCAAATTGCATCTTGATTGTTTTATTACATTATAAGAAAAAAATCCTCAAAAAAACGTCTATTTTGCAAGCATTCAAATAGATGTAACCCCTTAACTCTGTTTATACTGTTGTTATTTGAATGTTAAGTGCACATTTGAAACCCTTTTATTGCCCTAGCATTGCCATCACCTTAAAATGCATCATTTCAATCAATCAACGTTCAATAAAACGTAAATGATTTTATATTTTTGTATTCAATTTTGTAAGTGATTTAAGCTGCCAATTTTTATATAAGCGTCCCCTAATAAAATCTACACAGTGCACACTTTAGCGGAGTTCGAATTAAAATTTTTTCTACTATTTGAAATATTCGACTCAATACGCTCTCAGTCTATAGCTAAAAAAATTACTCAACTGCCTTAACAAAACACAAAATCTTTTCCATAATCAGTTCTACAAACTTATGGTAGCTATAGTATTGTTTCTGTATTGTTTTTTATAGCTATGCGGTAATCCGACTACAAGTAAGAAAGTACACAATAAACACTATTAAACATTTCGCAAACAATACAGATTTGCTGTAATATAAATTTTGTTAGTTGACTATAACAACAAAAGCTAAATGGATCACGTAAAATTTTTTATACGGCTATACTTAACAATAACAGGAACAAGAAAATATATACAATTTCTGTATATCGCGCGTACTCTTTCTCAACCTCGTATATCAAAAACTGCATGTTTTCGGACACACACAAAACATTAAATATTGTTTTTATATATATACGTATCTATATATATTTATATATGTAGGTAGCCAACATCAAAGGGTGTAATTAGCATAAATCTTAAGTTCATAATGATCAAAACACAGATTTAAATACGTTTTTTTTTATATGTCCAAAAATTGGGACTTTTCAGATACGAGGTTGAGAAAGAGTACGCGCGATATGTGGGTATATCAAAATTTTTTATATTTATAGACGTTGCCAGAGTAGAGGGTTCCGGTACATTACAGAAAAAATATACAGAACAAATGAAATTAGCTTTGATAATACTTGTTTCTTAATTACTCTTATAACTATACATAGTAAATTATAGTGAAAAGCGTTGGCAATTGTAGCAGAGAAGGCACAGGGACAGTTTTTTTAATGAACTGCTTGTTCATTCGAAATGTTTCAAATATTTCAGGAAATATCCGATCCAATGTTATTTTTATAGAGTTATCCAATGTTATTTTCATAGATACATAATTCGTTTCCGGGGCCGATTCACCTATACTTATCCAGCTATACCCATTAAATATTTTAGATATAAAAATAGTTATTGCGATGCAACAAGTTGAGAAATGAAAATTTCTTTTTAATGCATCGTAACAGTTGCCAAGTTAGGCTGGTCGAGTTGTATAATTACGATGAGTGAAAAAAAAACCTTTATTTTACACATATTGCATACCTACAATATTTTCATAATTCTGAATGAAAATGGAAACGTTTAATTGGATTCAATGGAAACATTATTAAATATTAAAAAAACTAAAAATGTAACAAATATACATTAAAATAATTATGCAACACGTAGCAAAATTAAACTATTTGTTGCGGGTCATAATAGTTATATATCATGCAGTTCAGAGTACAAAAAGGCTTGCCGAGTTGCACAATTACGACGGTCTTCTCTGCCTACGTCGGATTTGAAATAGTGCCTCTTTAATTTAATTAAATTCTTGCATTTTGATTCTGTTTGAAAAAGACTCTATTTATTTATTTAAAAAAAAGAAAAGAAATAGGTTAATAGTTTTGTGAAAACTTACCAGTTAAGTTGTGAGGATTTTTTTGTTAAATATAAATTTTTGTGAACTTACCTGAAAAAGAAAAAAGCTAAATTAGAATTTAAGAAATAAAATTGAAGTTTCGAGAAAATAAATATTTAATGGCTGTCGATCCCGATTATTGAAATTCAAGTTTGTGTGACACTAATGATTTATTTAAAGTATAAGTGTAACAGGTGTTACACATTTTAATATAAGTAAGTTAAAATACCGTAAGTTACACGGTAACGCTATTTGTCACGTGACCATTACCGTATTCATATTTATCGTAAAATATAGTTTTAGAGTGTTTGCAACATTACCGTAAATTATTGTACGTTATTTTGACAGTTCAGTATAATAGCTTTACTTTCTTTGATTTTTAAGTAAATTGTATGAATTTTTTCAAGGTAATACACTTGAATTTTTGAAAATTATTGCTTTTAAAAACATGGAAGAGCTACTAGAATTAGGAGCATTGGGTCTATTAATATAAATTTATAAATTTACAAAATTATTCAAAATTACAGGTTAGATTTCACACGTAGTTACTTACGGTATTCGAAAGGCAATAGCGTAAAAAAACTAGATTACCGTATTTATGTTAACGTTAACGTTATTGTGGAGCATGCGCAATTACTCAGATTGTCAAAATAGCATTACCGTACGGTAGCGTTACGGTATTTCGCAAAAGCTCTCTATAAATTGAAAAAGAAGATGACTCTATATCTGTCAAAGTTATTTTTTATAAAAAATTAGTTGCGACATAATTACCTAACACCTTGAGAGTCATAATTTATATTGACAAAACGCTCAACTGGTACTTTGACAGATAATACACTTTATATGGAATTGTTGACATCCTACAACGTGGTGTATGAGCTAGTAAGATTTCACGTAACGTCTTATGACGTTAACGACCGTCAAAGTATTAATTACATAATACAAGTATTGCCTATTTCAATTAAAAAAGATGACTAAAAGACTAACCAATACTTACTATATTTTACTATTTTCAAATTCCTTGAATCCCCGGTTAAAAAGTCACGGGAGTGGGATAGAAAAACTCCATTGTGAACTTTAATGTTTCACAATCCGAGTTCAAAAATGAACAATGGTGAAAAGAACCTCAACTTGATTATTAGAGTCTTTTTGAATCCTACATGATGATGTGAATATTCGTCCCCATCCATCCCCCACTTTTCAATACAATAAAGTAGGTATCTCAAGAAATTAGGATGTACATGTAAAATTTCATAATTGTAGCCGAAAAATCTAAGAATTAATCAGGATATGATGGAGGGACAGATTTGACAAAGGTATAAGGGTTACGAGATTTTTCTTCGGAACCATAAGAAACATTCGATGGCTATCAGAATCCACCACACAATTTGTTTGATACTGAGTATACATATCATACAGCATTACCATATCACTTGAAAATGACTCTATTCATACACCAAATTCATATATATTCAGTTAGAACATATTCGTACTGATCTATTGTACAACCATAAAAAAACCACAATGGTCGTCTAGACTACAAAACTTCTTAAATGTTATACCTATATACATATATTACATAATATATTCTAGAGAATATAACATTAGTTGGGTATCACAGGAATCGAGTAAGTTTGTTGGTTTCTTAAAGTTATACTCGAAACAACAACTTACAAGTCTTACATAAGTACAAATACACGGAATGAACAAATGAATCAAATGGGAAGGCAAACGCGACACATTTATGTGAAGTTAGTTAAATACTATATATTCTTTGGTCGCTGGATAACTTCTCGCCAAACATGTATGCATAATATGTTTGTTATGTTATATGCATACATATTATGTGTTCGTCTATAGTAAGTCACAAAATAAATAGTCCAATAGTATTGATAACAGTTTTCAGCGACTAACATAATATAACTTTATACGCTTGTATAATTAGCTGAATTTCTGTATGAGCAAAAACACTGTAAAGTACAGTACAGGATTGAGCAAATATACAGTTTCATTCGAACATGACAATTTTCACATACTTGAAACTTTTTACAAAATTTCGACAAACAAAAAAAAAATTACGTACAATTCTGCGATCTGAATTTTGGGATCTTGAAACCTTGGAATCCCGGTAAAACTCTAATCCCAAGTTTCAAACACCGAGTTTTTATTAATTACAACAAAATAGCAAATTCTTCAATTTAAAACATAAAAGATCAATATTATCAGGCCAAGTTAGTTGTAGATAGATTATGGAGGCAAGAAATTGCATTTGTATGCCAGAACCAAAAAAAATAATTTTGGGTTATTTTACTATTATTTTTAATTTATTATATTCTACGTTTAACAAAAGTAGCTAAATTAATAATGTAGTATGTAATAAAGTAGATTGTCAGAAGAAAGAACTAGAGATGTCGATTCTCCAAAAAAAAGATCGATTTTTGGATCGATTTAAATCGAAATTAAAAAAATTGATTCAAAAAAAAATCGGCTAAAAAAAAATCGATTCTGTGAGATCGATTTAAAAAATCGAAATTTTGAAAAGTTTAATAAAAATTAGCTGATAATTTTTGTTAAGGGACGTAATTGATAGTACATGGGGAATATCGTGTAAAAACGCTTTACGTTATATTTGTCAGGCGATGAGTTAACTTTTCAATTATAATTATAGCAAATAACACAATTGAATATGTAGGACGAATACCACGGAATGAACCAAGTTTACTATTCAAAAATTTCAAACAAACTGACAAAAAAATGTTTTCTGAATAAGTTGCTTTTGAAGAAAGGGATCGTTAGCCCCATAGGTGGTCTTCCTTTCCTTTGTATTAATAGTCTTCTCCTAGACAAAATAGTGCGTATATACATATACGTATTTACTCGTATATGGAAACCACATGGGGGATTCGTTGATAATAACAAGTAAAAAGTGACAATTTCTTAACAATAACGTTTTTGGTGTTTCATTTTAACACATGTTTCTTTGTAAAATTACAACTAAAATGAAATTATTTTTGAAAAAAATCGGTTATCGATCTCTTACTTTTAATAATCGATTCATGAATCGATTCAAATGAAAAAAATCGAAAAAAGAATCGATTTTTTAAGCTTCGATTAATCGATTTTCGATTAATCGATTTAAAATCGACATCTCTAGAAAGAACTATGTTCCGAATTGGGCTATACGCTGTATACAGCTTTTATATATGTATATCACCGAGCAGCGTGTTTAGAGTATAGTATGGAAATATATATTTTAAGGTCACTGTTTGCATGCGTTAAAAATACAAAAAGTTAAACTATTGTTTTTAATCAGATGCGGAATTTTCATCAGAGGTGCCAAACCTTATAAAAATGTTTTCTTTACCAGAAGAAGGCATCTTACTGGGTTCGTCTTGGTACCTAGCGAACCCTAAATATCATACAATTGAAGCTATATGTGCACAACAATCTACTATATCCTAATTACTTAGTATAGTAAATAAAGTACACAATCAAATATATCAAGGAGTTTCATTTACTCACGCCTGTTCCTTTCATTACTTCCATACAGTCACCACGAGGGGGTGCCCGCTGTCCTAGGCGCAAGAAGATACATTACTGTGGAAAGAATCTATTATAATTTTTAACAAAAAAAAATTATCTATTCTACATAATATACTCCTCATAGACTTGTCAACGATCCACATCTTTGATCTCTCCACGCATGGATAATAAACGCTAAATAAACTCATATACATCGACTACTTAGGACGCTCTTTACAATTACATATATTTCATAGCTATACGAAAATATCCCAAATTTAGTATCATCTGCGACATAGTTCTTTTATTCTTTTCCTTTATATTTTTAAAAGTTTTAGAATTTTTCAATTCAATTCAGATTGATATGCGAGCAGCACAAGGGGGCATAACATTTCAGATAAACCTCATTTTAACCCCGTATCAGTTTGACTGAATTTTAATCATTTCTATAAAAAAATAACCATCTTAAAAATAACCGACTTAAAAAGAGTAAATGTGAAGCTATACGCTTCTAAGAAAGCTTAACTTTACATGTGTAGATTAGCACAGAAGCAATAAAATACATATATACGTTATGAAAAGATTTGAAAGCCACTGGCAAAGAAATGTTTTCTTTCGGTTCAGAAAAATTAAGCGTGCAATATCGTCATGGATCATCTATAGTTGACACTGTTTTAGACAGGTTAGACTGTACTGTCGCCTTTTTCTATAAATATGTTGACGACATTTTTACAGCCATCCCCTTTGATTTTGTGGACCATGTACTTCATAATTTCAACAACTTTCACCACAACCTAAAATTTACAATAGAATTAGAAAACAATAATCAGCTACCATTTCTCGATATACTTATTTTCAAAAAAACACAATCTTCTTTCTTCAATGTGGTATAGAAAGCCTTATGTCTCCTTCCGTATCCTAATTTATCACTCAGTACACACTTCCCAATTAAAATACAACGTAGCTTCAAATTTGATAAATAGATCCCTTAAATTGAGTCACCATTTTCACCGTCCCCGTGCGCTGAAAAGTGCTCAACATATTTTAACATTTAATAATTATCCGAAAAAATTAATACTGAGTATTACCAAGAAACTGACTCACAGATTTTTCAATAATTGTGCCGATAAATCATTAAAACAGAACACGCTCAACAGACATTATTTTTCTCTTTCTTTTACTGAACAGCACTCTGAAAATATTAAACAAATTTTAAAACCTTTTAATCTCCACCCAGCTTTTCAATATTCCACAAACCTCAAAAATTTTTATTCAAATTTAAAACCCTCAACCTCCACGAGCAACCGTCAAAATGTGGTTTATATGGTCAATTGTCGGGATTGTAATGCAGCCTATATCGGAAACACCAAACAGAAACTGTCGCACAAACTTGATCAGCATCGTCGGAATGTCCAACGTGGCGACACCAGCTTCGGACTAGCACAACATTCATAGCATAACAACCATCGCTTTGATTTTGAAAACACCACAATAATACAAGCGGAAGCACATTCTAGAAAAAGATTTTTTCTAGAACATTGATGGATATGTTTCATATATCCTAACGCCAATCTAGGACTCGTCACAACTTGACAATCACTACAGCCACACCTTCAAGAAATTCGCGCCCTCATCGTTTTCGAAACATATATAAACCGTCAACCTTTTTTTGCACGTTGTCATTTCGTTTGCCAACACTGTAACCTACGTGATAACTTTTGGCTAATTTTATATCTAAAATATTGTTTCACAATGTAATTATAAAAAAAGAAAAAAAAAATAACATTTCTTTCTCTTTTTTTTTTTTTACTTTTGTACAATAATGTTTTCAAGTTTTTAAAATTTAAAATTTTAATTTCAATTTTATATAAAAATTTTTGCATGTTTTGACAATTATTTGTTTGTTTACCAATAATTTTATAAATATGCATTGTATCTTTACATTTTTTATTTTTAATTAAAGGAATCGTCTGAAGACGGAAGCATATGCTCTTCCGAAGCCGGTAGCGCAATTTTTAAATTAATCTTTCATTTTATTGTTTTTCCTGACGACTCTTAATGTTCCCTTTAATAACTACAAATATTCTTCTATCACCGTTTTATAGTGAATAAAATTTTTGACAACTTTTAACATCTTTGGTCTCACTGTGTGTCGCTCAATTTTTCTATCGATTACCTAGCCCGAACTAACCCCCCGTAATGAACTATGAACATCTTATGTTAAGGGGGACCACTAGTGTGACCGTTTGAAAAAAAGGTGATTTTTGGGAATTTTTTTTAAAGAAAATTACTGTATGGAATGTTTTAATATTTGAAGGATATATTCGCTGATATATAATAAATTCATGATAAAATTTTTCAACCAAAAAATTGAAAATTCAGTGAGTTATTCGCAATCTCCCAAGGCTTCAAGAAAAAAGTCCCCCCACTGCTGCAGTGATAGCGACCTTCACAGTGTCTGAAATCAAAAAAACCAAAAAGCCTATTAAACTAGAAGGTATTCCCCGTATAAAAGAAGCTGCAATAATAATCAAATCCATCGAATGATTTGTCTTCGAATTATAACTGCAGCAAATTTGAAAAGTGTAGTTTTTCTTTACTTTACCTTTTAGTTTTAATCACTGAGAATTTTTACTAAAATTATTTATGATGTACTCACTATAACGGTCATAATAAAACTAGATGAGTCGTTTAAATGTGCCAGGATCTAGCTACTCCACAACATGTGACTGTCAGCCACGTCCATAAACTCCCGAACTATCAACCTTCATATATCTCTCAATACCTCAAAGTTAACAATGAAAATTAGAATCCACTCTTCAGATGGCTGTAACTCAAAAACTATTTGAGATATGCACTTGAAATTTTAGTATGTTATTTTTAAAGGTATGGACTATCGAGACATGCAAAATTTTCCAATTTTTTCGAAATGTCACACTAGTGGTCCCTCTTAAACGTATGTAATTTTTGACAATACTTCTAATTCAGTGGTGTGATGCTGTACGACGTAACTACAGTCAAGTTTTATGTAAAATGAATGAATGTTTTATAACAAAATAACACGATTTAAGTTAGTTTTATAGTGAAGCTCAACTCTATAACTCACAATTAGTCAGCTATATATACGTACTCGCCTACAGCAGACATACATGTATTTACGTATACCTACATATGTTTTACTATATGGTACCTACTTCGAAAAACTTTCTCAATTATTAACAGCTTACAAATTTATTCTATAAAGTCATTCCAGATCGACGATAATCGCATTAAAATTTTGTTAGTGTATATACATCATTTTAAACACCGCCAACACGACATAATATGTACAGACATGTAAATATACTGTATATGAGAATGCACACGGCTAATTGGCGGGCACACTTGTGAACAATGAAAGCATAGCACGGGACTGGGAGGCCCCTCTCATATCAATCTAATACACAATATAAACATTGGCGTTCATACTCGGGGCAGGGGGGGGAGGTCGTCCTCCCTTAGCCAACGACATTTGAAAGAAAATTTCAAAAAAGGAGGAGCTCGAAGAAACGAAAATGAGCGTTTTTTTTGCTCGTCAGTGTTATTTTTGGGAATTTTTATGCCTATACTTACAATCACTTTTCTTCATCCAAAATATCAAAAACATTAGAAATATTCCTTCCCCTAAGTTTAGGCCCCCCTTTAAATCATTACATGAGCGCCCATGAATATAAGTAAGTTTCCCTTCTGTACTTCTTGGCGGGCCCCAAATGAGCGATTATTGAAATGTGTAAAACCAAGACAGTTATAACCTATAATGATAAAACGCCTAACTGGTATATACTATTTTGACAACTAATTGCACTTTATATGGAATTGTTGACGTCGTACGACGTGGTATGTGAGTTAGTAAGGTTCCATTTGACGTCTTATGACGTCAATAACCGTCAAGGTGTTAATAACATACAAAAATTATGTCTAAGCAATTTCATTTATTCATAAAATTTTTCTATACTACAAAATTATGAATATTGTTATTCTTTGACGATTTACTTCACAAATTATTTATTATATTAAAATAAACAAAATGTAAGAAAAATGTAAACAAAAAATCAATTTAGATATTTTGAAAGTCACATCATGTTCGCGAGGGTGCACTTCAGCAGCGTCTGAACGTTTGTTGGAACATCCTTCCCTGTCGTCACCACATATCATTTTAAAGATGGCGCCTTAGTTCTCTCTTTTTTTTCTCACTCGTAAAAATAATTTCGGTTTAAAAAATCCAACCACGTTACCAAGTGGCAAGAGGATCTAAAAAAAATTTAGAGCGAATAATTCTGGTCATTCATGCGCCAAATCAGACTCTCTTATTCGAGGCCTGATTCACCCTAAGTGCCGCCCCAGGCACCGTAAAAAATGCTGTCCCTACTTTCCCTAAAAAAAATAACTTTTTAAATTTTTCTTACAATAAATAAGTGAGGAACAAAAAAAAAAATACACCAAATTACTCCAATTTTTACCGCCAGGGGTACTAGCTCCCTATGCCCCTAGTGTAAAACCAGCACTGTCTCTATTAGTGTTTAAATATTTTTACTTATGTTCTTTCGGTTCACTGAAAGCACATATAAAATCATATCGTCTCTAGAGCCCACTCATTTACATATTTAAATTTTAAAGTATTTCTTATTTTTTATTTCTAATTGTATAAATATACGTGAAACCACCAATTCAACAAACCTCCCCCCAAAAGGTGGATACAATTACGGGTACAAATTAAATACGATGAATATATCTCTTCTACATAATTTTTTTTTTATTTAAATAAGGTTCTATACGACGAATTTTTAATAATAATAATAATAATAATGAAAAAAAAAAAAAAATACGTAAAACCGAAAATGTGAAAACAAGCAAGGAAAAATCAATCACACATTTAATCAAGAAAGGATAAATAAATAATGAAACGGATAAAATGCTTTATACGCTCCAGGATAAAGACGGAAAAAAGATGATTTCAATGAGGTTGAAGGAAATAGGAAGTGATTTTCAGTGTAAAATAAATTGAAAATGACATTTAAGAGACATTCATCAAGCTTATACATATATACATGCGGATATATTGGGCCTTCGCTCCTACACTCATCAGTTACAGTTATGGACAAAACCATCATCACATCAAATTTTTTTTGATGTTCATGTCTTCTGAATTTTTTGCACACGAGAGTATAACAATCACATTATCCACCACTGTATCGACATCTAACTTTAATGGATTCTAAAATAACAATGTAGAGATATCCCACATTTTCTTATTGGGATTATTCAAGACTTGAAAGTAAATAATATATAAGTAAAACGATAATGTCTACTGCTAATATTTTTTCTTTTAGTTTGAGGTATGTCAAAGAAAAATGTCTATAAGGATTGAAAATGAACAGGATATATCAAAATCAGATTAACTGAATATGACAGAAAACTGAAAAATTTTTCCTCAAAGTCGAATGTTTTTGAAGGAGGCAACATAAGATTAGAGCAGCGTAAGAAAAACCCCGAAGAGTATTTAGTTTCGCGGATTTTGATATAAATCTTATTGGGTATTGGTCTTTTGTCTGTCATACTTTTTAGAGTAAAAAAAATTTGATAAAAATATGGTAAATACCTAAATAATTTTGAAATTTATTTTCCTTTTAAAATCATGCCGCTCTCGATACGGTTTCAGTACGCTCCCAATTCGATAAAATATTCTTACATAAAAAGCAATTAGTGGTCAATACCGATACCCCTAACGAAATATTTTTATCAGAACAATATCTGACTTGTACCGATAGTGTGAACATTTCCACTCCACTCCGCACTCCTTTTGATTGCACTCAGTTATTTTTATTAAACTGTGACCGAACTGGAAGCGTATCGAGAGCGGCATTACAATGTGAATGGAGAACGGAACAGATACCCAGCATGGTATCAATATTTTAATATGAACACTAGATTCTACCGGATCGAGATTGGAGCGGGAGCGTATTGATACCGGTACTATGTGGATCGAAGCTTAAGGCACCTTGATAACGTGAATCGGGGCTTAAAGGTTCCGGATCATTTTCTTGCTTTGTATACTGACTTTACGACAGGGATTCCCAAACGCTTTAGACCCACGATTTCTTTAATGTACAAATCAATTCCGGCGACACCCCTGACACGAACCAATATGAGACTCATCTCAAATATGCTAGAATACATTTTGTACCACAAACGATGTAGAGCCAGAAAGAAGATGGCTGCCCCGAAAATTAGATTTTCCAAAAATTACTCCTCGAAATATAGGTGATACAACAAACAAAAAACTCCTCATTCCCACCTTCCAAAATGTAACTGACGAGTAAAATCCAAAACAAGTTTGATAATGATCATACTGTCATAAGAGTTTCAATAAAAAAAGTGGTACTTTTAAACAGTAAAATGTTTTGTTTTTTAACAGCAAGTATGGATTACCACAAAGTAATGCTCAAATCTATTAAATTTATGAATTAATTAATTTATTATGCAGACCATGTGCGCATATATGTATGCAATAAAATTTTAAAATTTTTAGAGGGTACAAGATAGGGATGTTATGGATATCCGTAGAAAAAACTGAGTTTTAATCGAAGCAAGTTTTTGCTGCATGTATTTCTTTTGATAGATTTCCGTTGATTCAAGTTTGACGTTCACTTTTTGGAGTAAAATTTCCCCCCTTTTACAAATAAAAATTTTCAGTAAAAGCAATTATCCGTAACCGTAACCGTACCCGAAACCGAAAAAAATGTTTTTAAATATCCGTATCCGTATTCGTATTCGAAATTTCATATCCATAACATCCCTAGTACAAGACACTCAGATAATATTAACAACACTTCTAACTCTGATTTGGTACATCAGTCTTCACCAACATAAAATACTTAAAAGTACGTTGACATATCCGTGAGAGGATACGTCAACCCCACTAAGTCGCCGACTAGGTCAAAATCGGAGTATGAACCATTGATTCTCCACTGTATTTCGTCTGTTTTCATCATATAAAAATTATTACGTATATAACCTTCTATACAGGTACTGTTACCATAGATGTACATAAAAGGAAAATATGAAAAGAAAAGGGCCTAATCTCTAATATGAAAAAAATTCTTTTATATAATGTAGAATAAATACTTTCTCAAAATAAACTAACGTTTATGTTCGGAAAGCAAAATTTTTTTCCCGAAAAATCGGTGAAAAACACTATATTTTCATGTTATTCATTAATAACATTTTCCTTTTTTTGCTCCACATATCACTCACCGCTACCATCCGTTTTCTATCCCAAGCATCCCCTGGAAAATCTCTATTCCTTATCTTTGCCACATTTTTCCGTACCTACATAAATACATACATATGTCATTCTCCTTCGTTCATTTTTCAATCCCCCTAATTTCGATTAATCATCCAATACATTTATCTTAATGTGTTTGTAAGTAATTCTATCGGGAGCAATAATTTACAATACGAATGTAATTTTTACATATTACCGTAAAAAATGAAAAACGGAATAAAAACAAGTGAGTTACTTATCCGGCCCTTATATTGTCATTCTATATTTCGCTTCAGCCCGTTTCACATTTCTGCACGTCTTGCCACAATGTATATAACGCAATATGAATGAAGATTATTGATTTTTTTAGGACGAGATTTGATACATACACACATTTGAAAAAAAATTATTTTTTTAAAATATATAACAGAGCTTGAAACCATTAAGGGCTAATTTTTTTAAATATGTCGTTCGAAATACTTCTTTGTAACATTTCCAAAATTCTTCGCTAGACGACTTGTCGCAAAGTACAAGTTGTACTTGCGCTAATAGTGTTCCGTAAAATCTGTGATTTTTTATGAATTTAATGTAATAAGTAGCATATGAAAGTAGAAAAAATATTTTTTCTACGAATAAATTTTATTCTTTGCTTGGCCTCTTTTCGTTTACCAGAAAGAATCAGAAATATATTTAGTGAATGTATAAGCCTTACATATCCTACATGTATCCTACATAAAATTTCGCACCTTTTTTTTTTATCGTCTTCTGCCTTGACGAAAAAGCGGCGACCTGCTCGTCAGTTGTAAAAATGCCGCTCTGTCTTTTTCTTGAATTCTCTTGAATTTTACAAAATGACGCTCCTAAAATTTGCTGCCCCGGGTGAATGCCCGAATTCCCCTCCCCCCCCCCTTTACTGGCCCTGTACATACGACAGTCCAATTTCAGAAGCATTTATTGTGACATTATTACCCACCACCAGTGAGGTTTATAGTAAAAATGGGCGTATGAAAATAAATTAGTATGTAATTTAAAAGGGTAACTCACCCCCCAATGTTGCTGAAACCACATTTGGAATTTGAAAATTACATTTCTACGCTATTCTAATTATTTTAGACTATTTTCTATGAAGAAGAAGTTCTTGAAATATTCAAATAGTTGGATTATGTCGACACAATCACCCTTATAGACTTAATATTAGGAAATTGAGTAAAAACAGGCTAACTAGATTTTTTTTAGGTAGATTTGAAGTCTGCAGACAAAATTTTAATAAAATTTATTTATTTTTCACCCTCTTTTTGCGAAATTAATTATTTTAACCGACAACCACCCCTGTTGATATAATTTGAACAAATTGCATATCCGTAGATAAATCTTCAAAAAAAAAAAACGATATCGTCAATTTAAAGTTTTGCTGGTTCTCTTATCGTTAAATATTTGGAAAATTAAATTCTTACCTCAATTTTTGAAAGGCTATTTCACTCTAGCAAATAGTTTTTCCACAAATAAAAAAAATACGTGCTGCTTATTTTTTAGTGTTCTACAACATGTTTAAATTTCATCAAAATCCATAAATCCGGCCGCAGGACCTTTATTTGTTAGTGAAGACATTGAGGGTACCAAGCCCTTGGTTGAGATCTTCGGTTGGCACATCCGGTGCTCCGAATCAGGTATTTTGGACATTTTTCATCAAAAACATTAATTTTTTACCAAAATTCAAAAGCTATCTGAAATTTTTTACACCAAATATTGTAAAGACCGAAAAAATCACATAAAATAGATTTTTGAACCATTAGCCAGGTTAACAGGTTTTTGAGAAATATTAAAACACTTAGGAGATACTAGTCTTATTGCACTAATTAAATTGCAAAAGTTTATGCTGAAATTTTTAGGAAATTTTTTTGATGATAAAGCAACCATATTAAGAAACTTCTGCAAGTGCAAACTATGTGAGCTGAAAAGCAAATAATCTGAATAACATTAAATATAATATTAATACTTAAAATTTTAAATATAGATAAACTCATTTACATATATATTTATTATATGTAGATAAACTACCTCCTTTTATCTATTCCTCAAAATCAACAGTTCCTCTGATAAATAGGTAATTTTCAACATCATTTTATTCCACGATAAAACCGCCAACGATATTATCAAATATTTAATACAGTATCTATAAACAAATCTTATAGAAGAATATTGCATTGCGTATATTATAAAATATATATTTTATATTATGTATACATATTATACACGGTATAAGTATTAAAAAAAAATACATTATACAATACATATCAGTGTTAGTATGTACCTAAAGCGGGTTCTACGAATGTTCCTTCCAACGTTCGATCGAACGTTTGAGGCAATTAAGTTCGATAGTTGATGCGACGAATCTATCTGCTACACGGTGAATCGAATGTTTGATCCAATACGAATGATGATGTGTTGGTACTCAGTGGACGACGCTGTTATCTGTCTGATGTTATCTCTAATGTTATACACTGATGTTGTCTCTCTTGTATAATGTGTTGGGACAAACGTTTATTCAGTGGACGAAGATGCCATCTGTCTGATGTTATCTCTAATGTTATACACTGATGTTGTCTCTGTTCACATGAACGAGTCGTGAAGCTGCTGAGTCGAACCAACCAACGCAACCAACATTGACCTTCAAACGTTCGAAGCATCCCTTTGACTCGGTGCAAGAATACCGACATCGAGCGGGACATGGCCAAATGCGAACGTTTGACGCTCGACATTGGGCACTCGTAGGTTCGAACAACGGCTACACGATGCTATGAACCATCCAACGTCGAATGTTGGAAGGTGTTCGTAGCATCGTGTAGCAGCGGCTTAATGCGAAATGAACCAAAATATATGGACCAAATATAGAAGAACATACCCTACAAAATGATAAATGAATGTATAAATATATGAGGCGTTTGATTTCAAATATCAGTTTATCCAAGTCATTTCAGATCTTTTAAAAAAAAAAAAAATTGGATATGTCTTTCTCAAAACTTAATAAAATAATTTAAATAAAAAAAAATATTAGAAATTACCCGCCCTTCCGTCGGTTGTCTCCTAAAATTTTGTTTGTTTGTGTCTCCTAATATTTTGTGGTTGACAAACAATCGAATAGTTCCGAAGTTATGCCACTTGGTGCAAACTGGGGATACACAGACGGACAGATAGACGGACGGACGGACGGACAGACACAATAGACATTAAAACGTATAATGTGGGTAAAAAATTTTATTTGGGAGGGAAAAAAATTTTTATTGTTCAGAAGTGGTCACAATGCTTTCGCTACTTTAGTAGTCTCGGAAGCAAAATTACTATATTTGACGATAAGTACAACATAATCAAAGAAGTAATGATGGCTTCTGAGTGATAATCGGTTTCGATCAACGGGTCATTATTATCAAAGGGGACAAAAACTTACAAACATAATCAAATTATGGAAAAATTTAAAAAAAAAAAAGAAATAAAAATCAATGAAAATTTAATAATATTAATATTTAACTCTGAGCAAACTGATCTTTGATATCAAACTCCTCGTATACTTTTTATTTATTACTTCGAACATCCACTATCCATATATTCTATATTCGATCGATTATATTATTATGTGTATGTAATATGTATTATATTATTGTGTTATATGGAAAAAGAATGCTTTAAATACAAATATTACACCTATAAATATTAAGCCGTGAAACATACACATAATGTACAATAGAGATCGTTAAATTTTATCACCGTTAACACAGTTTTATATGTCATACCACTGAATATCATTATATATGGCACCGATTAAATATATTTTACAATACATATTTATTTTACAAAAAAAAGTACATTGGTATAGGTGAAAATTATCTAAAGTTGGTATGACGTCATTGAACTACAATTTTATATTACTATAGTTACTCTAATGTAAAAATAACAAAAAGGAAAAGAGACAGAAAATTTTGGCATGTCTAGGTAATTTTTATTAATTTGTTGCATTTATTTAATGACGTTAGACCAAGTTTAGTTAATTTCATCTATATATTATACTGGATTGTATAAAAACATTTGCAAGACTATTCCAGTAGAGTCCCGCAGAATCAATAAAATCCAATTTACACAAAAAAAATACCACTTGATTTTTTAATTGTGGCAATTGTTTCGAGCTTAGTTGCTTATTTTCAAGCTCATATTCATAATACTGAAAATAAAACTGAATTGTAATTGTAAATATCTATATTATCATTTAAAAGTTAATATTAATTAATTTTACTGATTTCTATTGCCTCTAAAATTGTAAATTTTTTATTTTCCTCGTGCAAAACTGTGATGTCACTTTTCTGGAGTGTGTACCATGTCGATTGATGTTTGAAAAAAGTTGAAGTTATCAGATATAAAATTGGAAATCATTTCAAAACCGTGTAAGATAGAGGAGGCTGGCATTATTAAAAGTGACACTATTTAGAGCTTCTACATGTTATTATACACTACAATCGACGTGTAAAAGGCGAACATATTCAATTTTGTACGGTGAAAATATAAAAATTATAATTAATCATAGAAAATTTAAAGGATAGAATATTGTTTCCGTAATATTAGCTCCGTAAAATTTGTAAAACAGCACAGTAAAAAGTTCCATTGGCGACAAAAAAATATTTTTTAGTTGCTTTCTTACAAAAATTACCATGCTGTATTATAATATTTGAAATGCTATCTGCTAATAGTAGAAAGAAGAAAAGAGAAAGAAGATTGTGTGTGTTGTGAACGCTGTTAAAATGTACCTCACTCATAGCAAGTCACATAGCCAACCATAGGTGTGGACGACCAACTTGGTCGGACGGGTCGGACCAAGCACCTTGATTCATTAGACTGTCTTACCAGCAGCAAGCAGAATTCATTACACGGACTTAGCGGACGGGGATGTCACCGTTTAATTCATCATTTTGTTACTTCACTATCTTTAGTATTAGAATATACTGTTGGCAATCATTTTTGTATGCATCATAAAGAATCGAAAGTCGGAAAAGATCGGGCATCTTCGAAGTTTTTACAGGTACAACCCAAGCAACATAAGGTTGCGGGTCAGATGCGCAAATGAAAGAGTACGACAACAAGAATTAAACTATAACATATATGCATAAGAGTGTGATAAAAGTTGTGTTAGCAGATTAAATTTTACTATGCTAGCACACATTTTTTATTTTGGTCGTCGATCGTGCACGCATTATAAGAGAGCATGGTAATTTTTCTGAAATTTCATCTACAAAAATTATATGATTTTTCTCTCCGTGTACTAACTATTTTTAGGGTATAATAAATTTGCTTTTGGCAGAAACTTTTTTTTCCTAAATAAAAATCACAAAATTAAATTTTGGGTTTTATGCGTCAATTTTCTTAACTGAAATCTGATATAAGGCAAATAACACTGAACGTTTTTTTAAGTTCTTAGGTGTGAGAAATATTCTACACACAGAACTGACAAGTAAAGGTCTTGAAGTGATAATTCCCGATTTTGATGAAACTTGGTAGTTGTGTAGAATAAAGAAAAATAACATACATGTATTTTTTTATCGGCCAAAAACGCCAATTAAAGGGTGTAATCCACTCCCAAAGTTGTGGTAAAAATTTGATTTTGTCAAATTACTCGAAAACTATAACAGATAGAAAAAAAGTTTAAATTGACACAACCCTTCATTTTCAAAAGTTCTTCCTCCTGATGTGCTCAAATCCAGGGTCGGACCTACTGGAGGGGCCTTGACTATAAAATTGGGGATAAAATTTGAAATAGGTTGAATACGGTTGGACCAATCAAAATACTAATATCAAATATGAAAACTACATCAAAAATACTAGTCTACCTGTTTTTGCTAAAAACTGTTACATTAAAGCTAAAAGCTCAAATCTTAATCTAAATTCTGAGATGTGCACTCAATATTTTACTTATAATATCTTTAAAATAACTTTTTGGATCGTTTTTATTTATTAGCTCCATTTATACTCTACAATTAATACTTAAACAAAAATATTGGATAAAATTTTATTATAATGTTAGGTATTCGTACAAAATTTAGGACTCTGTATAAATTCCGGTAGCTTTAGTTAATATTGGAAGCTGTTGGAATATTTTAAAAACAGAATCGGTAGAGGCAAAATTTAAATTGATGTAGCACATAATAATTGTTTTAGAGCTCGAAAAAATATACAGGGATAGTCATATTTATATTTAATTAATTACTAAAGTTTTTACTAAGTGTACAAGAAAATGTACAATGTAAATAATTGCGTGGGTGTGCTTTTTTTATATTATAATATAATTATTATTAGCAAATTATTATCAACGCCGAATTTAGTTTTTTATATAAACAGCATATATAAATATTTTATACAAATACAATTTAACCACTTCATACATAACAAAGTAGTATATAACAAATTTTACTCTTCAGTATAAACTATTCTTTTGAAATTAATGATCCAGCAGTTTTATTAACTAGTAAAATAGTACTCTAAAGGAAATATAATATTTCACGATCACTACTAAAAATATAAAAGGCTTCATTGTAAAAGTATTACTCGCATATTTGTAAAATAATGGCGATCCGAACGGAATTCGCCAATGTTGGAAAATCGGAAGTAAGTTGTACTAAAAATTGAATATAGTAATTATTTAATTTTTTCAATGACCTAGACTTGGATATTTTAAACGCATGAAAATTTATAGCACATCGGCTGTACGTATTTGCCAAGAAAAGAAGAAACACAAATTTTAAAGGAGCTACTCATCCCATTTCGTTTTATTGTCAAGTAAATACGGTCAGTATCAGGTAGGTGACATATTTCTTCAAATATAATACCGATTACTTATTTATATAATTTATTTCTTTGCAACTGATGAAACTATATGTATCGCAGTGCAAATTTTATCAAAACAATTTTCGAAGACCCTCTAGTAACTACGACCCTGGATTTATATCTGTTAATATCCCTGTATATTTTTTCGAGCTCTAAAACAATTATATGCTACGTCAAGTATGTCTCTACCGATTCTGTTTTTAAAATATTTCAACAGCTTCCAATATTAACTAAAGCTACTGGAATTTATACAGAGCCCTTAATTTTGTACGAATAACATTATAATAAAATTTTATCCAATATTTTTGTTTAAATATTAATTGTAGAGTATAAATACAATAAATTAAAGCGATCCAAAAAGTTATTATAAGATATTATAAGTAAAATATTGAGTGCCCATGTCAGAATTTAGATTAAGATTTAAGCTTTTAGCTTTAATGTAACAGTTTTTAGTAAAAACAGGTAAACTAGTATTTTTGATGTAGTTTTCATATTTGATATTAGGTTTTTTATTAATCGAACCATATTCACCCTATTTCAAATTTTACCCCCAATTTTATAGTCAAGGCCCCTCCAGTAGGTCCGACCCTGAATTTGAGTACATCAGGAGAAAGACCTTTAAAAATGAAGGGTTGTGTCAAGTTAAACTTTTTTTCTGTTATAGTTTTTGAGTAAGTTGACAAAATTAAATTTTTACCCCAACTTTGGGGTGGATTTCACCCCTTAAATGGCCTTTTTGGCCGATAAAAAAATACGTTCAATCAAAGTCGGGAATTATCGCTTCAAGACCTTCACTTGTGAGTAACCTTTCTTACGATGTAAAATGTGCACAACCGTTTCACTAGATCTTTCAATACTAAACCTAAATTTGATTTAAATGTAATGATGTTTTCTTTCAGATTGTAGCATTTTCAACAAACCGAACCTCTTTTATATGTCGTAATCCAATGGAAAATCCGTCTATAAATATTTGATTTCACATTAAGCTCCATTTCACAAACGTATTAATTTAAACGGTTAAAGAATCTTTTTATTTCAACAAACAGACAAAGATACTATTAAAATTTTAACTCGAAATGTATTTGTAAATGGGTGTTTTTGCATCCATATATATCTTCACAGGAAGAGTACCTATTCAGTCAGAACATTCAGTTACTAAACCGTGCAGTAGGTACAAAGATTTTTTGCAATAAAAAAGGGTACCATACATAGTACAAAATTGCTGAAAACAGATAAGAGCGTTTATAACAAAGGAAAACAAGTTCTTGTGAAAAATCATGAAATCTGATGGACGTAAAATAGACACGGAAAACAGACAGAATAATGCGCGGTAAAATTTAGCAGACAATGAACGAAAAGAAAGTGTCTATCAGTCAATGTAAACGAGTAGATATACATTATTATGTACACATGTACACAGAAATGAGTATGTATGTGAAACTACTCGTACATTTTTACGTTAAAATGTACCTTGTGTCACAATTTAATGATACCACATGTAAGTATTGGAAACAAATTTGACAGTAGAGGACTTTCCCGTCCCGTTTTATTTAAAATCTATTGAAGAGTGGGAACGGGGGGAAGTAATTGATAAGGAATTGGTACATAAGCATTTATTACTATCTACAGGGAGAGAAAATTCATATAAAAATTACTGTGCTCAGCACTACAATCGACTTGTAAAAGGCGAACATATTCAATTTTGTACGGTAAAAATATAAAAATTATAATTAATCATAGAAAATTTAAAGGATAGAATATTGTTTCCGTAATATTAGATCCGTAAAATTTGTAAAACAGCACAGTAAAAAGTTCCATTGCCGACAAAAAAAATTTTTAATTGTTTTTCTTACAAAAATTACCATGCTGTATTATAATATTTGAAATGCTATCTGCTAATAGTAGAAAGAAAAAAATAGAAAGAAGGTTGTGTTTGTTGTGAACGCTGTTGAAATGTACCTCACTCATAGCAAGTCACATAGCCAACCATAGGTTTGGACGGCCAACTTGGTCGGACGTGTCGGACCAAGCACCTTGATCCATTAGACAGCAGCAAGCAGTATTCATTACACTGTGTTAGAGGACGGGGATGTCACCGTTTAATTTATTAATTAATTGTTACTTCACTATCTTTAGTATTAGAATATATTGTTGGCAATCATTTTTGTATGCATCATAAAGTTCTTACAGGTTCGAAGTTTTTACAGATACCGCCCAAGTAGGTTGCGGGTCAGATGCGCAAATGAAAGAGTACGACAACAAGAATTAAACTATAACATATATGCATAAGAGTGTGATAAAAGTTGTGTTAGCACATTAAATTTTACCATGCTAGCACATATTTTTTATTTTGGTCGTCGATCACGCACGCATTATAAGAGAGCATGGTAATTTTTCTGAAATTTTATCTACAAAAACTATATGATTTTTCTCTCCGTGCATCATTTACAGAAATTATCAATTGAGAGTTGCTATTCCTTTGGAGAATTCTCCCAGTGGGATAGAAAGTTTTCCCTGGGTGAAAAGTAGCCTATAATCACCTCTGTTTCCCAAGTTATCTCTCTGCAAATTTGTAAGTGGACTGGTTAAGCTGTTGAGGCATAAAAGCAAAACAAACAAACATGCAAACTCACTTTCGCAGTTATAATATTAGTAAGGATTGTCAAAAAAATTCCAAGATAAAAGACCATTCCGTTTTTATAAGTTATAAAGAATCAAAATTTGTTTTGTATTGTTAGAGGAAAATTAGCGGCGTTTTTAAAAGAAATTGTTTACCACCACCTCCACCAGGTGGGAAAATTCATATTTTAAGTTCCCATCCCCAACTCTAACACCACTTTAAGAAAAAATCAATTTTCGATTGAATGTATGCTATGACTCATACTTTGCTGCAAAATTTCAAAAATTTATCAGTTCTGATAAAGAAGGTACGTCTACGAGTCTTTAAAAAAGGAAAAAAACTATAATATGACTTATGAACAAAATTTTACCCTCTGAAATAATGGAGACATTATATCTTTCGTGTAAGCCTCATTAGTTTTCACAAGCAAAGACTCCAGAGAAAATTGAAAAAAAAATATCCGATTTTACCAAACTCCTGTAACTGAACTGTGAGCCTCTAAATTATTCTAGATGAACGGCTGCTACTTAATTTTCAAAAAAATCTATTTCATATACATTTGAAATATTTGTACTTTCTTTTGTACTATCTGATTATCCCAAAATTTATCTGTCAAAATCGGTATGAAAAAAAATATGGTCTTGGGAGATGTATTTCTCTAGATTTGTGTAAAGAAAATCAAAAACAGTGAGTCAATGACAATCCGTTATTTATTTTAAAAAAAAAAAGGTTTTATCACATCAAGTTTTATATACATGATTATAATAAAAAAAACAAAAAAACATAAAGTTGACGGTTGCAAATGAGTAGTAAAATTATTCAAAATTAAAACAGCAATAATTTATGGTACCTATGAATATAAGCACACTGTGCACAAAACGAATTATAGCAATAGTGAGTAGAGGAAATGGTTTTAAAGCGTCTATATATTCTGTCAGTCACTTTTCTTGTTGTACACTTAACGACTGAAGAGAACAGACATTAAATGTTTAAAGCGATCGTTTGATTCATAAAAAGGTCAAACAAAACTACTATAGAAAATCTCTCAGTCTGCAGGTAAACATTGTTACCTATACGCAGACTAAAATTTATACAACTTTAAAAATAGTTTTTAGCTGGATTTCAACTGAAATAAGTGCAATAAAGTTGTCGAGTTGCTTTGGGGGATATTATAAAATTTACTTTTTTATATTATAAAAATAGTATCACCTTTATCAAAACAATATGGTTACCAGAAATGTAAAAGGTTACGAACGACATTTTTTTAAATTTTTGAAATTTCTAAAGAGGTTTTAGAAATATTTAGTTCGTCATTTTCGGTGAATTCATCAGGTGATGATTAAATAAAAAAAAAAATGGTATCTCGATTCAAAGCGGATTTATCAAGTTCTGTTGCGCGACTCCTCAATTATAATTGGAATAATTCGTTTTGTTTGCTTATCATAAATTTGCCAAGAAATGATGGCTTATGAACTTTTAATTATTGGGTGTCCATATTTTGACAAAACCGGACCGGAAAGCAAGAAGAAAACGACCTATCTCCCTAAAAACTTGATATGAAAGACTACAAAGAATTAATCAAGTTACAAAACAATGGAGGCGTAACTACAAATTTTGTGCACTGGAGTGGTTTTGACTCATACGCCTGCTTCGAAAAATTAATTTTCCCTCCAAAAATGTGACTGACAAGGAGAAAAAAAATAAATAGATTAAAACAAAACGTCGGAATATGTCTATTTCCCGTGTTCTTCGGCCGTTCGTTACGAATACGATACACGTTGTTTACAAATTACAAGTATCTATAACATTAGTTGATATGGAAACACTTTTTTGTTTGTCCTGTAAAATTTAATTTTTTGTAGTTACGTCCTTTGCTCATTAGGACGACGATGAGCCAGTAAAGTCACAGAATTAGCTTTCAAAAGAAAAATAAAAAGAAAATCAAATCTGTCATACCAAAAGAATCCAAATACTGAAATGGATACTGGTTTTGGCTGGCATTGAAAATCATTGATACTAACACTAATAAATTCCGCACGCTTCTTAGAATATTTTGATTGGATTACTTTATTTGTGTATAATTCCCTTTAACTCTAATTTAATATCTAACTAGCTGTACCCGCGACGTCGTTTGCGCGACGCATTGTTATAAACTCAATGAGAAGTATATGTATAAGTGTACTAATTATACAGAACTTGCATAGAACAATAATTTTTGCTTAATGTATGCACATCCTCAAAATGGTTTTTCTATTTTCCCGTGGGAATGAGACATTTTCTCGTAGACGCAAGTAATAAGCTATCACCACACGAAATTCCATTAAAATCCGTTCAATAGTTTTTGCGTAATGTGTGCACATGCTCAAAATAGTTTTTCTATTTTCCCGTGGGAATGAGGAATTTTCCCGGAGTAAAAAATATCTTAAATGTTGACCCAAGTAATAGGTTATCACCACACCAAATTTCATCAAAATCCGTCGAATAGTTTTTGCGTAATGCATGCACATGCTCAGAACGGTTTTTCTATTTTTCCATGGGTATGAGACATTTTTCTGGAATAAAAAGTCAAATCAAATCAAATCAAGTCAAATCAAATCATCACATCAAATTTCATTACAATCCGTCCAATAGTTTTTGCATAATGCGTGAACAGACAGACAAAAATCTTAAAAATCGTTGTTTTGATATCTTCATCGACAATTATTTACAGTATCAGCATAATTTTCAAAAAATATTCCGTATACAGAAATGTTCTCGTTACAATTTTATTATATGTATAGATTACGTAGGTACTTGAATTTAGAATGTCATTCATATTGTAATATTCCTTCTCCAATACACTTCTTGCCATATTAATTTGCTTCTACATTAAAAGCAATATTTACATAAACACCTTTTTGAGGTTAGATTCTCATACAGATACATATTGCAGATGCGATCATAAGATAATTAATATCTACATATAAATGGCACAGATAATATTAAATATAAACTACACAACTGTAAGGCAATGTTTAATCGATCTGAACTAATTATGTATTTACCTACATATCAGCTCCCATAGTATAATTATGGGCAATCTCAAGAGGGAACGGATATTGAAAATCACAAACGTTCATAACACGGTCCATCAGCATTTCATAACCCTTGTGAATAACCAGAATATATGTATGTCAATATGGACAGAGCCGGTCCGACCAAAAGCGAGGCACGATGCAAAGGTAAATTACAAGGCCTTGAAAAAATTTCGTACGACAGTATAACAATTTATTGCATTTTGGTACTTTTACATTGCACAAATTCGAGCAGTCAGGGATAGGATGACCTACACGAAAACGATTTGGCAATTTTAAACAAAGGGTATACTATTATAAGACTGCGATTGTTCAATAAAGTTATTGGCATAATGTGTTTGACATATCTATACAAAATTTATACACCACAAATCAAATTTTACGTAGTGGTCGGTGCAAATTTAAGGGGAAGTACGTAAAATCGGAAGAGCAGGGGCGTCGGTAAACTTTTGTTTCGAGAGTTGGTAAATATTATTTATCTGAATTTATTTACAACAAAATTATCTTAAGTGACAATTTACACCTAAAATTCGGTTGTGTAGACAAAGGAAATCGAATGTTATATTAATGAATATGAGCGACGACTTTTAGAAAACTGTCGAAAAATCAACTTCACTATCGAATTCATCAGCGTAGCCAAATAGCGGAAGCTCACAAATATTCTACTCGTGAACTAGCAACGATACCAAAAAACAAATTTCACTACTGAATTGGGCACTAAAAATTAGATTAAGCAGCGCGTTTTGACAAAAATTCTAGAATGTTCTATTCGTCAACTAACAAAGATACCGAAAAATCGATTGCACCATTTAATTGGTCATTGAATAAAAGACGAAATAGCACATTTTGATAAATGTTCTAGAATATTCTATTCGTCAAATAGCAAAAATTGTTTGTCAAAATCGGACATTTGGTTTACATTAGTTTAATTTCGGTTGGACAATTAAATGGTGCAGTAGATTTTCCAATATCTTTGTTAAATAGAATATTCTAGAATACTTCTCAAAATGTATTATTTGGTCTCTTTTTGGTAGCCAATTCAATGGCGACGTCTGTTTTTGAATATCTTTGCTAGTTGACGAATAGAATATTCCAGAACATTTGTCAAAATGTGTAATTTGATCTCTTTATCAATGGACAATTAAATGGTACAATTGATTTTTCAATATCTTTGCTAGTTGACAAATAGAACATTCTAGAATTTTTGTCAAACTACACTGTTTGATCTCACTTTTAATGACCAATTCAACGGTGAAGTATGTTTTTTGATATCTCTGCTAGTTGACGATTAGAATACCTATTCTAGAATTTTACGTTACTCATTTTGTATTTGCATTTTGTATACTACGTATACAGAATATGTGCATATATATCTGCAGTGAAATTTTAAAATTTTAAAGGCTCTGAAACCCTCAGACAATATTACCTACGGCCCTGACTCTGCCTTGGTACCTAAATTTTCACCAACACAGACAAACAAAAACATATCTGTGAGAGGAGAACCCCACTAAATCGCTGACGTCACTACGTAAAACCGAAGTACGTACTATTGGATGGCCACTGTATAGGGTAAACGGTATATTGATTGACATCTTAAGGTAAAATTTTTTTTAAAACGACTAATTTGGAAAGTATGTTGATTTTATAGAAATCAAACAGCGTATTGTGAAGACCATTTTGTCTATTTTCATCGAGTATATACCTAAGTCAGTTTTATAAAGACAGATATATAAATAAATTAGTAAAAATGAATTAATGTAGAATTTTTAGTAATTGACACTTTGAAGATAATCATTGACAGTCGGTAGATTAGTTATTGACATCTTTTCCTCTTTCAGAAATGCCATACTTATGAGAAAGAAAGCAATAGGAGCATTAATGAAGCAATTATAATACCTAAATAAACATTTATTTTATAATTAAATTATATATAATACATAGGTGAAAAATCATTGTTCGATATATGTATATACTTTAGAAAAAAATTTATTGTCTTCCTTTTCCGTAAAATGAGTTTGTTTTACAAATAAAATGAAGTAATTTTTGTTTTACAAATAAAATGAAGTAATTCATTTGTAGTATAGGCAGGCACGCATTTTTATAGACAACTTATGTTTCTAAATACTTCCTTTTTACACATACCATTCATGACAGCTTGAATGGCTAACTTCAAATAAAAAACCACTGCTCTTATAAACAAGCAACTAACGAGTATTAAAACAGTGACTGCCACAGCCGAATTATAGTTAATGACAGATGACAATAACTGTTAATTGATAAAATTATCACTTTTTAGTTATTGAGTCCCCCTGTCAATGACTATTTGGAAGGATTAAAATCATATGACAGTCGTAAACACCCCACAAAATAATTAAAATATTAACTTATTGATACTAAAATACGCAATTTAATATTTGTTAACTTATAATGTAATCATATAAATTCGAAAAAAATTTTAAATCGTTAGCACAACCTGCATACAAATAAAAAACTAGAACCATCCACTTAACAATTTTTTTTTTTACGATATTCACGAATTTGGCTGTAGATTACACACGCGACTATTAAAACCGTTACTGAAAGAACGTTTATAAACCTTTCGTACCAAGACTTGGTAAGATATAAACTGACACAACAAAGAAATCGTTGATTCGTTTTTAAAAATAATTACCACTTTAATTGTTAATAACAACGGTTTAAATTTTACGTGTCAATCACTATAGGGGTATCAACCACTATATATAAAATTTCAGTTGAAAATGAACTCTCTGGACGAAATGCCCGGTTGCTCTCGATTATATTATAAAATTACAAATGTAACGAAAAAGCACATACTCATAAATGATTTTTATTTCGGTTTCGTAAGTCTTTTGGTACAGAACCATTGTAACCTTACTACTTTGGTATAGAACTGCTGTAACCTTACTACTTTTGGTAAAGAAATTGGATAGATAAAATTACTGAAGAGATAGTCTTCAATTTTAAATCTTTCTGTAAATACAACAGTAATAGTTTAATTGATAAAGTTAATATAGTTTTTATAATAGTAACAAAATTTGAATACAGTTCAAATAAATTATATATTTTTAGATAAATATTGTACCATTTTACCATATTTGTACTATTGTCAATCTGGGACAAAAACTCGACGACAAATTTTGATTTCAGTAAATAAGTCAATATCACCTTTCAAAGGTCACACGTAAGTTTTTGATTTTACGAAATCAGTCAGCGGCGTGGAGCGCACTGATTTCACCGCCCTTGGACTGATCCTATACATTTTGACAAAACTTCTAGAATATTATATCTGTCAGTTAGCGAAAATATCAAAAATTGATTGAGTCATTAGATTAGTCACCGAGAAAGAAATCAATTAGTATCTCTTTACAAAATTTCTAGAATATTCTATTTTTAAATAAGCAAAAATATCAAAAAACCGATCGCATCATTAGAATAGTCTAAAAGATTAAAGAACACACTTTGATGTGTTCTAGATTCTAGAATATTATAGGTATTTTATACCAAAATGTCGACAAGATCACTGAATTAACCGTCGACAAAGAAGCCAGACAGTTAAACCAGTGTCTAACTGCATTTTTCAATGACAAGTTCAATGACAGAAGCCGGTTTTTCGGTTACTTTATAGGTTGGCAAATAGAATATTTTAGAATCTTTCAAAAATGCTTTTCAGCTAAAAGTCCTTATATGTCAATTAATTATTCTCACGTGAATTTACTGATAAAAATCAAAATGTAATTTTGTTCATGAAAAATATATAAATACTGGTAAATATAAACCATCTATATATAAATTACGCTTATCCAAGGTAAGTACCTTGAACTACACGTATATCCTTTCAAAAAAATAATGATATTAAGATTTGTGTAAGCTGTAAGGGGAAAAAAAAATTATCGTTGGGGATAAAATGATGAATTGCAAAAATTCATATGAAATAATTATTTTTTCTTTTTCTGTAATAACAAAAATCGATTTGAATTCACAGAGGGTTTCTTGTCCGGCAATTATTTTCTTGTTTAAGTTCAATCGTTATCGAAAACATTAAAATTTATTTATTATACAAGAAATGGAAGAGGGAGAGTGAACAAATACCACAAATTACGAATGAAAAAAGTTTAGATACGATTTTCTATATGAGACGGAAATGATAATATATACAGTGTCTTTCATAAAATTCGCACCAGAGATGTGTTTTTTATAATGAAATTAAATTTTTCTATTATTGAAAGGCCAATATCTGTGACAGTGTCTTTATGAATTAGCAGATTCCAAAGAATGGTATAATTTTTATCATGCTAGAATTCATAAAATCATTTTAAACTTAGGGTCACTTAAATTCGAATTTTAGAAAAGTGGAATTTTGAGCTTTATTTTCGTAGACTAAAGTATTTAGCTCTCGGAATATGTTTACTAGGCGCAATTTTGATATAGTGCCAAAATTCCTTGAGGAAATGGTCAATAATTTTCAAATTATCACATTAAAATTATTTTCATAACCGACAATTTTGAAATTGCTGGTTTCCCGTCAAATAGCAGGCTGCGGGTAAGATGTGTTTAATCACTTTTTCATTTCACCCGATGCATCAACTAGCTACATTAAAATATTTTTCGAAAAATCGGTAGTAAAATAATTTCCAATATGGTGCGAACTTTATGAAAGACATTGTACAAGGTTTCTTACTGAATAATTTATTAAATAGATAATAAACATTTGTACTATTATAAATTTTTTTTTCTTTTTGTTTTGTTTACTTAACTTTTCGTAACTCAAAATTATTTAAAGCGTTACAGTACTTTGAAAAAAATTTCCCTTTTTTTATTGGCTAAAATGACGTACTAACGTTTCTAGAATAATATTCGAAAGGAATTATGACTATTTTAAAAATCCCCATGAACCCAATTTCTGAAATGACTTCGAGTGGATAAAATCGTTCATAAAAGTCGCTCCATTTCAAGTAGCATTTTGGAACCTCTTTCTAGTAAAGGTTCCGAAACTGGACCTATCAATTTTGATGAAATTTGAATACATGTTGTAGAACATAAAAAAATAAGCGACATGTTTTTTTTTAGCTGCGGAAAGACGGTCTGAATGAGTGAAACCGCCCTTCAAAAATTTGGGTAAAAATTTAATTTTACAAATAACTCAAAAACAGTAAGAAATAGAGCAAAAGTTCAAATTGCCGATATCGCTTTTTTATATTAACGTAATTATAAATTTGTTTTATTGAAAAATTGTTTTATTAAACTGGGCCCTGAGGCCCATTGGTAATTTATATGTAACAATTTTGGCATAGTGGTACTCTAAAGGGCGAGTTTCACACGGCAATAGATTGCTATAACAGTAGAACTGTTAAGTGGGGGATGTTGTTACAGCGATAGTTTTACTGTTATATGATGATTCACAATATTTAAAAGTGTTTGTTAACAGCAGTTTTATTAAAATCGCGTCAAATAAAAATAAATATTAAATTGTATTTTAATATGTTTATTTATTCAGAAAAAAAAATTAAACGAAAATATAATAGAGAAAAAGGCATTAGATGAAAGCACCATTCTTGAACAGGTTCCTTTTTGACATAGAAAATAATTTATTAAATAGATAATAAATATTTGTACTATTATATTATTATAAATTTTTTTTTTTGTTTTGTTTACTTAACTTTTCGTAACCCAAAATTATTTAAAGCGTTACAGTGCATTGAAAAAATACTGAATGTTTATACGGATTATTGGTAGATCATTTCCAAAATTTGATATGATTACCCTACGCAAAATTTTTCGAATTCCGTGAGAAGGTTCGTATACAATAAATACTCTTAATATTTTCAAATTAGGAAAAACAATCCCCATAAAATTTCCAAATTGCACATTTGATTACTAAACAGGAAATTCATTTTAACAATTTTTTCACAATATTTTTTTAAATTCACTTTTCCCTTTTATATTATTTGTATAGTCAGATGATGTTGTGTGCCACAAATACCCATTTTTATCGTACAATTGCATTCAACATAGAAGTTTCTCTTGCTAGAAACCAATTCTTCTTAAATTCCGCCATTTTTAATGCAATAAAATGTTACTGCTATCGCAAAAGTAGAAAAAATTCTAGTTATAACAGTAATTGTCATAACAATCAACTGTGATAGCAGTAAGTATGTTTCACACATAAAATTGTTACTGTGATAGCAGTAAATTTTCCTGTGAAACTCCCAGTTTAGGTTACAGAAATTTTTAAATATGTAAAACTATCGACCAGGACAAGGTGCAATGTTGAAAGAGCGTTTTATTTTTAATTTTTTTAAAATAATTAGTATAATTAATAATTCTACTAATTATAGGTAGGTAGTTATTAATTACCTACCTTTTCGAAAGATAAATGGTACACTTTGAACTTGCCAACTACAAGCCACTATGCTACTTATCTAAATAAAAAAAAAAAAGTTGGAGAAAGAGCCTCAATGTTTCCGATTGTGACAAATGACACAAATAAATCACTTGACTAAAATCCGTGTTGCATAAAATTAAATTTCAACAATTTTATGAATACTGTACAGTGAAACATGACACTTTAATGGTGTACCAACAAATCGGCACATAGATTGATCGCCATTCATAAAATTAATTCTTATTCATTAAAATTGATGGGAGAATTCTCTTGGTAACAGAAACAAGAATAAAATATACATTTTCACACTGGCAATTACCAAATTTTTTTTTCTTAACGATAAATAAAGAAATAGTAAAAAATTTAACTGCATAATATAATATGAGAACACGCACAAAATCAAATCGTCTAGAACGCTAGAATAATGGTACATATCTTAAACTTGCTGTCTGTTCCAATTACTTGTATGGTGTAATAACTTTATGGATGTAAATTATCTACCACTTAATAAAACGTAAGTATACATATATACAGTGTATAAATACCATAGATCAAGGGTGGGTAATCACCTGCCAACGGGCGGACTGCAATCCGCGAAAACATTCTAAAATCCAATCCGCAAACATAAGAAAAATATTTTTTAAAAAGCTGAATGAAAATTTTTATACGGTTGGATTGATGAAAAAAAGCAAATGTTTTCTTATTTAAACAAAAAATTAAGGACGATAACTTTTCTAAAATTTTATAAATCACTGCATCATTCATCAAGAAAATTGGATGTACAAAATCTCGTCAGTCAGATGATACCGGTTGTATCCAACTAGATAACTAAGTATTATGGAAAATTAACTTTGTACAGGAATCCCCCGAAGAACACGGTACTCGAAGAACACGGGTCTCAAAGAACACGGGTACTCTTCCCCCGAATTACACGGTTTCAAACAACACGATTTTTAAGTACATATTATATATTTGATATAAAGTTACATCAGTCCTCAATGTACACGAATATGTATATCACATGTGGATTCGATTTACACGAATAAAAATCGTGGTAATTGAATCTGTCATTATAAAAGAAAAATGCTGGAAATAAAAACTACTAAAATTTTTGGAGAATTTTATAATAGAAATGATAAAGAATATGTAGAAATTTATATAATTAAATTTTGAAAATGTTATTTTCGACATCGATAATTTTCGATAACGAAAAGTAGATTTTCGTAAAACGTAGACGTAAACTTTTGATCGTAAATATCTCGTAAACGGTGCGTCGTAGCGAAAAAATAACGAAATTTTTGAATGCTTAAGCGAAGCAAGTTATGGGTATTCCGAACATACTGAGACTGTCAAAACCTACTTTTCGTTATCGAAAATTATCGATACCACGTAACTTATCAATGATTGGTTATAACTGGTTTCTTTAGGCTCTGTTAGCTCCATTGATTTAGTCACCAATAGCATATTTTCGAAAAAATTAGTTTTCGATATTTTTCGTAACTTTACGAAAGGTATCGAAAACTAATTTTTTCGAAAATATTCTATTGGTAACCAAATCAGAGGGACTAATAGAGCTTAAATTAAACAATTATAACCAATTTATGATAAGTAGTTCGTTATCGATAATTTTCGATAACGAAAAGTAGGTTTTAACAGTCGCAATATGTTTGGAATACCCACAACTTGCAAATTAAACGGAATGTTCTTTTTATATTTTTTATTTTCACACTTGTACTAAAAAATGCCTATCTTTTGGTGGTCTCGAACTACACGGTTTCAAAGAACACGGAACCAATTAATCGTGTTCTTCGGGGGATTGCTGTAATCTAAAATACCAAAAACTTTTAATTTTAAAATAATCGAGCCTTACTTTATGGTATTCGATATTTGCTATTAATAATAATCGGTCAATATAACCATTATCAAACAATTGATCCGAAACATGTCATAATGGCTTATCTCCACTGGCAAGTTTTACTCTACCAAGTCACTCTCTGAGAGCACTTGCGTGCTGTGGACACGTTACCATAGAGCACTTGTTGCAAGTTTTGGCTCTATCTGCAAATACTATATGCTTGCGTGGACTTGCTAGTGTACACGTACGACTTGGGAAAGTGACTTGCAAAAAGTCAGATTTGAAATAATTTCTGCAATTTTTTAAGTAAATATGTATTAATTTATGGACATAGGAAATAATACAATGGACAAAGCAATAAACCAATAAAAATAGATAAAAGGAGATATTTGGGTTTACGACACTTACCTACCTACAATAAAAAATATTTCGTGTCAGAACTTCGCCAATAAGTACGTTCATAAAACGGCTTGCAAAAAATATTAAAATTTAGTGAATTGACAGTTACCTATATGAATTGAATAGAATAATTTGCAATAAATCATTATTACAGAGATTAGAAAAATTGTCGCAAGTATTTTCACACACACATATTTTGTAAACGTGTATAGAGTAACTTGCGAAAGAAAACTTGCAGAAAGCATAAAACATGTGGACACGTCTGTGCAAGTAGTGTCTGCAAAAACTTTCGCAAGTGACTTGCATGTGGACACTAAGCATAAGAATTTAAGCAATTGAATTTTTTTGCAAAGTCAAGTGTTTTATTATTACTTTAATAATGACTTTTTTATAATTTCAAAAAGAATAACAAATAAATTAACAAGATTATAACAGAATTTCAGCAAACAAAAATTCAAATATCATACAAAACTGAATTCCAATTTCTTTTATACTGGTCCGTGTCATACAAAAACGTTGCCCATCCTTGTGATCAACTATCTATCTATAGGTATATATGTTATGTTTAACAGAGTTCATTATCTTTAGTCATGATATGATTAAATATTCATTAGGGTTATAGTAAATAAGTGGATATTTAATTTAAGCAATTAAACTGAATGAACGCAGAATCGAGATTGTTCCACCCACATATTGCAAAAAGAGGTCAAGGTATTTTATGCACTAACAGAGTTCCGTATCAATAACCGTACCAACAACAAAATAATAATATTGTCCTATACAAACATTATTATTTATTTTCTAATCTTTTTTTTTCTGTGTATGTATATTTTTTAAGTGAAAATTTTTAAAGTGAGTGTTTTGGCTCTAAACAAACGCTATATAAAACCTTTTTAAGAAAAAAAATAAAACCTTCAAAATAAAATAATGAGCACTGAAAGGTATAAAATAATTACGCAATTAATCAAGATATAATTTTCCAGTTTTTGAAGTTGGTGCCAAGTCAGATGATACCTCCGAAGATTCACTTACAGAAAGCTTATTTCGACTTTGACTATCTCTAAATGATCAAGTAGGCAATTGGCACCAACTTCAAAAATTGAAAAATTTTATATTTATATTTATATCTTGATTAATTGCGTAATTATTTTATACCTTTCAGTGCTCATTATTATTATTTTGAAGTCGGTTTTATTTTTTTTTCTTAAAAAGGTTTTATTTTTCCCTTTTGAGTGTCCCTGAACTTCTTATAAGGTTGATACAAATGATAATTTCCATTTTTGAATTTAAAATATTAACTATACCTCCTAAAATTATAGCCTCGACAACAATTCGATATGCTGAGAATTTAAATTTTGCTTGTGTCGGTTCTGTTTTTAAAATAATTCAATCTTTTCCAATATTAACTAAAGCTTTTGGAATCGATATAATCCCCTTAATCGAATATTTTCTTTAAGTTTATGGAATACGTTCGTTAAAATATTGATTGTAGAGTATAATTACAACGAGTAAAGACGGTTTAAATATTTATTTCTAAGGTATTATAGGTAAAATATAGACTGTACAGCCCAACCAACATAAGGTTGCCGGTTAGATGCGCAATTGGAAGAGTGCGACAACAAGAATTAAACATATAACATATATGCATAAAAGTGTGATAGAAGTTGTGTTTGTCTACTGCGCGTACAACCTTGACCGGCAACCTTATGTTGGTTGAGCTGTACATGTAATATTTTATATTAAGATTTAAGCTTTTAATTGTAGCGTTACGGCTTTTAACAAAAACAGGTAAACTAGTATTTTTGATGCAGTTTCCTAATTTAAGATTAATATTTTCACCATATCAAACCATATTTACCCAATTTGAAATTTTACCCCCAATTTTATTGTCAAAACCCGTCCAATAGGCCCGACCCTGGATTTGGGCACGTCGGCAGAAATACCTGAAAAAATAAACGCTTATGCCAAATTAAACTTTTTTTCTAGCTGGTATAATTTTCGAGTAATTGTATAAAATTTAATTTTTACCTCTATTTTCAGACCCGATTTCACTCCTTAAATGACTCTAATGGCATATAAAAAAAATATATGTCTATTATTTTTGTTTGTTCTATGTATTTATCAAGTTTAATCAAAATCGGAAATCATCACTTCAAGACCTTCGTTATTAAGGAATTTTGTCGTATATCTCCGAAGTCCCTGGTCGAATTTTGATCAAATTCATATGGGACCATATCACAAGCAGATCTTTTCAAACAAAAAAAGAATCATCCAAATCGGTTTCGTAGTTTCAATATACCGAAGATATGAAGTAACATACCCAAAAAAAAAAAAATACAGTCGAATTGAGAACCTCCTCTTTTTTTGAAGTCGGTTAAAAAAAGCTAAAGTGATTCGTTGTTCACTGCCAAATGATTAGAATTTTATATTATTCATTGAGGAGAGAATCGACTAGAGAGAATGCTGTGTATTACAAATATATTAAGAAATTGAAGAAAAAAAATGACTGATGGGATTACTTTCATGGCAGTCAAACCATTAATTTAATGTGAATTTAATGGTTTATTTTATTATTTTATATTTATAAACAAGTCTCCGTGGTTACAAGTTGGGTTTACTAAAATTGAGTGATCCTTCAAAATTTAATGCCTGTGGTTATCTCTAGGAAACCATATGTAAATATGTTTGATTCAGTACTCAGTGATATTATTCAAATTATTTAACTTATGACCAGCATTCTTGATATCATATTTTATGTAAGGGTGTAAAAGTATGTCATTTCCGAGAAATCCTATTTCCTTTTATAATTTTTTCTTTAATAATAATAAAACTAAATATGCACTTTAATTATTTAAGAGTATTTCCATACCAAATACACTACAAGTTTGATGAAAATTATTTTACTTTTACTGTTGTTTTTAAATATCAATTAATTTCTTCACTAAAACCATCCGTTTTAAAACCATATAAATCAGTGGGACTGAAGCTCACATATACATAAACTCCTTAGCTGCTGACGCTGATGATATTTGACTACGTTCAGAGAGGTCATCGTACGCAGCAAAAGGGCAGACACTCAAAGTCTAACGGACACTCACAATCAAAGTCCAATTTTCTTTCTAATTAATAAACATAAATTCATAAAGATGCGATTTCGTAAAAAGTAAATTTATCATTTTCAGCAAAAACAAATTACGTACAATAATCACTTATAAAAATACAAGCTACCAATGTTATTGATTCAATTTTTTTTTTCTCTAAATTAAGTATTTTTTTAATATCGTAAAAATGAACAAATATTATAACAAAAATGAGTTCATATATATCTGAACATTCCATGTGTATTTTTTACTCTGGACTCGTTCGGTGCAAGCTTTAAGCTCGTCAAATGATATACGCGATACAATTGAACGTTATCCTATCATCGCTATCGACATTCTCGCTCGGTTACGCTTTGAATACGAAATTAACGGTGACGTGTATTGACTTTAAAACTTAATTCTTAATGTATTCGATCTATCAGTTCGCTCCAACACCGCTCAAATGTAGGTAGGTACATGGAGGATAACGGATTTTTTTTTTTTTTTGTCAAATGTAAATCCAGTCACGATTTTTTTTCTGTAACAATACAATTGATTTCATATTTTAATTTAAAATGTGTACAATCCACGTAATCAGGTACCGTAGGTATAAATATTTTGCGACTCCCTTCATTTTTATCGCCGTCGTTTATCAGGTGCTACTATAGTGTAAGTCAAATCAACTAAAAATGGTCTGATATCATGAAACCAATGCAACAAATGAAGCAAAATTAAGCGAACCTAGATTTACGTCTCTTTTCTTTTTTGTTATCTTTATATTAGAGTAACTATAATAACTTAAAATTGTACGTCTAATTTTACTTCATTTGTTAGTGACGTCAAACCAATTTCAGTTGATTTAAACAATATAACAATCTAGCGCACTTTTTATCTTCAAAACTCGTTTACTTAATAGAACTCATAAACACTGACTGACTGACTAACAGACAACGCGCAGTCTAAACCGGTCGGTCTAGAAGTATAAACTTCTGCACTAAGAAGGGATTTTTGATTCCCCAACAGGCTTGAATAGGCGAAGACATTTTGCGATGGGAGTTCATCATTTTTGAAATTAGAAATATGAAAATTGGTTTTCAAGCTTCTGTTTATAAATAAAAATCGTCTGTATCAGCGTTTTTTGAACTTCACCCTCCACCCCCCAAGAGGATAAAATGAAGGACAAAAGTTTGTATAGGCAGTATGTCATTTTTGATGTTAGAAACGTGAAAGTTGGTATTTAGGCTTCTGAAGAACAGGGCGCGTATACAGGGGGATCAAGGAGTCATGACCCCCCCCCTCCCCGAAAATTAAAAATATACACTAGATATTATTTAAATATCAGTAATCCACATCAGTAAATTTACAAGTTGACGTTTTTTTTCTTTCAACGTCGTCAACGGTACAGAAGAAGTCCAATTTATTATTTTTTTTGTTAATTTTGTTTCAGAAATTTTCTCAGTCCTATTATTTTCTGCGTGACTTCCCCCCAAGAGGCTCGGCTATATACGCCCCTACTGAAGAACTTCAAAAGTACCTCATAAAAAAATATGTTTTGACTGATTAAAGTATTCATTTACCTTGAACCAACCTAGAAACAGAAGTATGAAACACGCATAGAAACTATCGGGGAAGAAAGAAATTCAGAAATAACGAAGGGTAAAAAAAAGCACGAGCAGAGCAGGTTATCCAAAAATCTGATGTTTCCTGAGACGTTGTGAATGGGAAATCTTATCAGGCACACGGTTAGTATTTTTAGATTATCTTAGTATCTATAAGGACAATCAACCGTATACTATACCAACACCAATTTCTTCATAACGATGGACCGGTCGAATGCATCTCACGTTAGGTTTAGAGAAAATGATGAAATACTTTAAACAAAAAGCTACAGGGACTGTCAATGAACTTAAAATATTGAGTAAAATTGGGCGTTATCGTTTTATCATCTGAAGATCTAACAGAAGTACCTACTTCAAACTATAAACAATAGAATAATAGTAGCGATAATATCGATTCCCACGACCAGCTATGCTCGTGAAGGTTTTCTGCAGCTTCCATTCATAACTCCAGACAAATATCAGCCTAGTTCCTGAAGAAAGCGGTTGCAGACGCATACTCACCAAATCCTACCCAGCCCCACACCCCTTTCTGTTTTCAGCACTCACATTATAATAATATAATGTGATCTGATTCTCGCTCTAAATCGATCCAAAAATCAAACTTTTTTTGAAAATCGACATTCCTATATGCAACCTTTAATTTTCAATACAGGTGAGAAAAATTTTTATAGTTATGGTCCATTTCACTTAAATTTAACCATGCTTCATCGCTTATGAATTTAAATAATTTCCGTTTTCTTGGCTTTATCTCTTTCATTATCCCACATACGTAAATTTTAAAATTGCAGTTTGTTTTTAAAAAACGAACAGAAGATTGTTTTGTTTTGAATATAAGAATTATTTAATTTCTTAACCTTGACTTGAAATAGGGTATATCTACTGTTTCACTTTGAGCTAATAATATGTTAGTTTCCTTGGTAACGAACATAACCTAATAGTCACCCCTTTTGTTATTTAAATAGCTATGCTATCTGTACGTACAATGTACTATCCTGTTATCCTGTGTGTATTCGTCAAGAAAATGATTGTGTAAGTTATTATCGGAATAATGTCAGTTTTGGATATACCTACAATTTAGTTTTGTAACTTTGATATATAGGTTATGTAATAAAATTATATATTACGTACGTTGCTTTAAAATAAACCACCAGGCTACCTAGCTAGATAGGGTTGTGTTTGTTTGTTATATACCTTTGTAATGTTTGTGCAGTTCTGGACCGGCCATATATTTATTCAGAAGTGAAATTAATAAATAACCATTGTCAGAACGTGTTCTCGTCCTATTTTGTTTATTTTATAATTTAAAACAATAAAATTTGTTGTGACCGTTTTCTATTTCCAAGAATCGTGGATGGCTATAACTACTACTGATATGCATGCTGGGATGATCTTTATTGTAAAAGTAATAAAACGGTGAATCGTAAATCGAATATAAATTTTATTAACATTTTAGTAAGATTGGAACCAAAACCAAAACACCCCTATCGCCGCATCTGCATAACATAGCGAATTTCCAAATATCATAAATAACAATCTGTATCCACTTAAAATAGCTTAGCTCTTCAACAGTTCAACACTTCAAAAATTTTCAAAATCAATTGAATAATTTTGCCGTAAATTTCATTTCACTAATTAAAAAAATTTCTGAATTCTCAATTTTTAGAAAAAGAAAAAGAAGAAAAAAGCCAAAAATGGCGCAAAATGGCCAAAATTTTGGTTATAAAAAATCGGATGTGTCTGACTGCCGAACTCATCCAAGGGTTTTGGCCTGTTCACCAAGTTTCGTAAAAACTGGATGTTTGGTTTGAGAGATATCGCGTATAAACTTAAATATGTGCAAAATCATTAAATTGAACCATACTTATTTGCCCAAGTTCTTAGCTTATGTTGAATCGAATACTTTAATCAAATAATTTCTCTCCTTTTCTGAAGAAAAATTAAAATAAATATTCTTAACCAAAAGCCGAAGCATTCTACCCAAGTTCTTAAGGTGATATATATTACAGGTGTGTAACTTTGCTTTTCCCTAAGCAGTCTTTATTATCTGCTTGGTTCACCTTTCTTCTCTTTAAATTGTTTTAAAGCAAAAAAATTTAAGTTGTAGAAAATACACATTCATTCACTTATCATTACACGAGCGGTTTGTTTTTTTTTCTAATAAATTTGGGTTTGTCTAACAGAAATTTGTTGCCTAGCAAATTAACGAGAAGAACTGTCAACTAACAAAAGCGCGACAGCGAAGCTGAAGCGTTTTTGGGTTAACAGTTCTTCGAGATAAATTGCTTCTATAGGCAAGAGATTTGAGTTGTAGAAAACACAAACTAATTCAAAAAAAAAAACTTAAGTGTAATACGGTAAGACAATTTAATGAATAAAATAAATTAGTTATAATTCATATTATTTAAATACATTGTTATTGTGGTTCTGAAATCAATTACATTGGCCAATACGAATTTTTGTTTCGTTTTTATCGTGTTTACCTACAATGAAATGACCAATGAATTGTTTTGTACCATTTTTCTCGTTGTAAAAATCTGTCCTAACATTTTTTCCATGGTAAAAGTGAAAAAACTACAATATTCTTATGAGACTTCATACACATGAGTTAAATTGTCAGAAAAAATGTATAATTTGTTAATATAATATCGTTACTAGGGATTTGAAATTAGGTAGTTAAATTTATGAATAAAAAATCTGTGTTTCATTTTTATCGTATATTTGTGTACAATGAACTGACAATGAAAAGTTTCTATTATTTTTTTGCTGTAAAAATCTGTCCTAACTTTTTTTGGCAGCAAAAGTGAAAAAATCACAATATTCTCATAAAACTAAATCAAGATGAGTTAAAATATAAGTCTAAAAAAAAAATATTGTACAAACGAGTTCGACAGTTATATAAATCTTACACGCGATGACTTAATAAAATGATTGAAACAAGAGATGTATAATTATACTTCAAAATAAAGCTCACTGGATAATCCTAACCATTTTTCTTAGGAAAAGTCAATTAGTCATGTTTTGTGAAGGATAATCGCAACGAATGTAGTCGATATGTAAATAAATACAACTCCTACTAAATGCTGGCTCTGGCTACTGTATTCTTTCGCTAAATATTATTCTGGAAAATAGTAAGTAAACAAACAGTTTAACAAAACAGTCAACATAAAACTCGCAGACACACCGTCAAACAGACAAATAAATACACGTTTTAAACTATTGTTATCCCCCTCCCCCCATAATAATGTAACAAAAGGATAGTAAGTAATAACTAACCTTAACAATAATATTATTACATTTTCCTTTGCGCTATTACTGTTATCTGCAAACGTTTCTACAACAAAATGCATTGCTTACTTTCTTCGTCCGTATATATTTAAGATGAAAATCCACCCACCATCTTATATATTGCTAATATTTAGTATACAATGCTACTAAGTACATAGGTATAGAATAAGTATACGATAAACGGAATAGCTTTTAAAGTACTTATCATTTTATGTACGTGCCAGTAAACAGTAGTTATGGAAAAGCATGAGTAAGCAAGTGTTGAATTGTGTACTGTAATGTTAAATTATATTTAGGTAGGTACAACTTAAATTAATAATATGTGTCTAATGCGATCTTATAATTTATTATATAATTCTTGAATAATATTGTTTTCCTTTATTGTTGTTATACCAACAAATAATGTACAGCAGAGGCGTAACTACAAGGAAGTAAGTAGAGTAGTCGCTCCAGAGCGCACGACGTCGACGCACGACGCAACAGGTATGTAAAATATAGGTGCAAGAAGGGGAAATAATTTTTTACTAGGAAGTTATTTTTTATTATACTGGAGTTCTGATTTTAATTTCTAAGAGTCAAATTCGCTTCAGGGCGCAAATTTGTAGTTACGCCTCTGACGTACAGTTAGCAGACCCGACCAAAAATGAACTGAGAAATGTGCAGAAAAGCATTTTAAAATGGATCAGTCTGTTATGTTGAAGGTAAGGTCGATATCTGTCAAATACATACGTGTCTTATGAACCATAGGTCAGTGAGTTGATTTATTTTACCCACTCTACCTGCACAAACGAAGGAAGGTCTTTTACTTCAAAATCGTTTGATTATTTATAGTAGAGATAGAATATTTTCGCTTACAATTTTTTCTGCTAATTACTGATTAATTCTCAAACTGGCTAAAAAACAACTGTGGAATGACAATTCAAAACGCGTTTTGCACAAAAAATTCAAAATGAAGTTATATTCGTTTTCAGTTAAATTTAAGCATGCCTCATTACTTAGGAATTTAAGGAATTCCCGTGTTACAACTTTAAGAAAACGTTTGTATTAGGTAATAGCATAATTTCTATGGATAAAATATACTAAAAGTGTTTCTGATAATGTTATTGTTTTACAAAAACCAATTAGAAAATAGAATTTGACAAGCGGACAATTAAAAATTTTAAAAAATTATACATACCTACCTATTAAATTAATAATTAATCATAAAACTTATTGAGTCAAAATGTATTTCTTTACATTCAAATATACTAAATATAGTTACTTAAAATTAGAATGACATAGTTTTTTCTGAAATAAAAAGCTTAATTAAAGTCAGAATCTTCTTAGCATTTTTATGTTTTTGTCCATTTTGGCTATGTAGATGATGTAGATGCCGTTTGATGTGACTTTTTTTACCTTCTACGTCTACGAACAATAAAAAAATAATATTTTTATAGCATCTTTTTCTTATCACTACTGAGTTCATTTTAATTTGGCATTATTTTTGGAGATCTACGGTTTTAAAATACTTAAAACTTTAAACAAAATGTAATAATACATATGCATTTGATAAGACTGATTTTGACAGTCAGTCACAACAGTAATTTTAATTCACTGATAAAATTCAAAATTAGTAAAATAAGGTGAATTTTCAACAAAAAAAAAAAAAAAAACTGTAATTATAAAATACAAGCATAGGTTTCTAGACATAGTTATATTATGATAAAACGTTAACAATTTTCTAAAATAAGTACTACTGCACAAATCAAGACTTTATGGTCAATAATTAATAAACCCTACGTACTTTCTCAATATATTAATATAAAACTTATCATATTCTACAAATTATATTAAGAACTAAATAAAACAAAACAGATGTTTTATTTTAACTTTATTTTAAATAAACTAATACAAAATTTACTAATATGAGGTTATGTTACAAAAACAAGGCGATTTGAAATAACATAAAACAAATTTCTATTAATCTCTAATAATTATAAATTTAACAAAAACTTAAATACAAAACTAAAAAAAAATTCACTGGAACACAAAATTTTTATTAATCAGTTCCAAAAACACACAAAAATTTACCACAAACGTACAAAATCAAAAATGTATCTTTTATACACTGTTATCCAATACGAATACACTATTTACTAACATTTTTAATAATCTGAACAGTAAGAAATAAACAGAATATTAATTAATGAATAGATTAGTTATTTGAAAATTTTAATGTAACATTGTAAGTTTTTAAAAGACATAAATAAAAACATAACACGAATTTTAAAAATAGAGACACTTTCGCCGGTTATTCTTTCGTAAATATTCAAACTTTCAAACAATTAAAACTACATACAATGTAAATAATCTCCTTGAATTTTTTGATTGTTACCAAACTTAACGAAACGAAGTTCGAGTAAAAAACAATATAGCTAAATAAATTTTAAAGTTACAATTAACAAAATCAATTATTTTTAAAAATAATGCAATTTATTTTAGCGAATTTCGAAAACTCGAAATTCAGCTATTACAGTAGGTCTCAAGCCGCAATCTGAGTCCGGGACTATGGCAGAAATCTGTTTTGAGGTCCCTAGAATACGAAAATGATATTCACTAAAATTTATATATATATATATATATATATATATATATATATATATATATATATATATATATATATATATATATATATTTATGTGTTCCCACGATAACTCTCGAACGAAACGTCTAACGCTTATGAAATTTTGTGTGCGGACTGGATTTTGAATTGGCTTGGCTAAGTTCGTTAGCCAGACACGTCGGATGCCCAGAAGTAGGTTTTCTGGCCATTTTTTATCATTCGATCCTATCATAAGGCAGTTCGATTTTTACATCGTTGAAAAGGAAAGAAAAAATTATGAAGAAAATATTCTTATAATTTTCTTTCTATTTTAAGTATTTTTCGAGAAAATGTAAATTTTCACTTTTATTCTTTCTTTGTTAGTCTAATAAGTAATTTATATTTATATCTCAGTTCTTTATGAAGTATAAAAATATTTCACTTTTTTATTAAAGAATTTTGTGAGAACAAGTGAAAACTATTCACATATATGTGATATAACACACATACATGTATAGAGTTTTGTTTCTCATTTATTGCATTATAATTAGCATGGTTCTATCCCATGTTAAAAAATGTAAATTAAACAGATTTTCTAAGCTAATGTAATGAAGAATTTTTTTTTTTTTTATTGAATTTTTAAGTAAACAAGAAATTGAAGATTATGTTATGATATAAATATTATTAAATATGAAACAAAACAAAATATGTACAATGTACATATGTATGTACGGAAAAATATTTTGAATCGATTTTGAAAATTTTTCCACTAATAATTAATAATGTTAAAAAATTAAACCATTTCAAATAGATTTAAGGTATTTTATGTGAGGTCAAGGTTTTCGGGACCTAAAAAGGCCAAAAATTAATTAACCAATCGATTTTAAAAATTTTTTCACAGTTAGTAAGTTAAAGTATTTGAATTAATTAATTAAATGATGTCCGCAAGAAGCTTACGGACTGCCATAAGTTATATGAGATACTTAGAACCCTTTTCTTACTGTTAGAGTACTAGACTTGTATGAGTTTCGCCAGGATTTACTGATCCAATAATTGTAAAAAATAAACTAAACGACCAATTTTAAAAATTTCTTAACTGTTACAGAGCTAAACTATTTTAGATAGATTTAGAATGCATTATGTAAGGTCCGCCAGGGTCCACAGGACCCAAAAGTGTCAAAAATAAACTAACTGACCGATTTTGAAAATTTTTTCACTGTTACAGAGCTAAACTATTTTAGATAAATATCGATTACGTTATGTAAGATCCGCCTCGGTCCATAGGACCCAAAAGTGTCAAAAATAAACTGCCTGATCGATTTTGAAAATTTTTTCACTGTTACAGAGCTAAACTGTTTTAGATAAATATAGATTCCGTTATGTAAGGTTTGCCAGGGTCCATAGGATCCAGAAGTGTCAAAAATAAACTAACTGACCGATTTTGAAAATTTTTTCACTGTTACAGAGCTAAACTATTTTAGATAAATATAAATTACGTTATGTAAGGTCCACCAAGGTCCATAGAACCCAAAAGTGTCAAAAATAAACTAACTGACCAATTTTGAAAATTTTTTCACTGTTACAGAGCTAAACTATTTTAGATAAATATAGATTACGTTATGTAAGGTCTGCCAGGGTCCATGGGATCCAAAAGTGTCAAAAATAAACTAACCGACCGATTTTGAAAATTTTTTCACTGTTACAGAGCTAAACTATTTTAGATAAATATAGATTACGTTATGTAAGGTCTGTCAGGGTCCATGGGATCCAAAAGTGTCAAAAATAAACTAACCGACTGATTTTGAAAATTTTTTCACTGTTGGGGAACTAACTATTTTAGATAGACATACATTACGTTATTTAGGGTCCGCCAGGGTCCATGGGACCCAAAAGTGGTAAAAATAAACTAACCGACCGATTTTGAAAATTTTTTCACTCTTACAGAGCTAAACTATTTTAGATAAATATAGATTACGTTATGTAAAGTCTGCCAGGGTCCATCGGATCCAAAGGCGTCAAAAATAAACTAGCCGACCGATTTTGAAAATTTTTTCACTGTTGGGGAGCTAAGCTATTTTAGATACATATAGATTACGTTATGTAAGGTCTGAAGTGTCAGTAGGACCTAAAAGTGTCAAAAATAAAATAACTGACCGATTTTGAAACCTTTTTACTATTACCGAGGTAAACTATTTTAGATAGGTACAGACTGTGTTATCTGAGATCCACAACTGTCCTGCGGATGCAAATGCGGCGTAGAATGCTACACAACGGGTTTTGAATATATATATATATATATATATATATATATATATATATATATATATATATATATATATATATATATATACATATATATATATATATATATATATATATACATATATATATATATATATATATATATATATATATATATATATATATATATATATATATATATATATATATATATATATATATATTACATAAAGTCCGCCTAGAATATACGGTCGAGCTGATTTTTTAATGAGGTCCACCGGGATCTTGCAGATCCGAAAACGCCAGTAATAAGCTATCGAACCGATGCTAAAAAATTTCTCACTGCTAGAGAACTAAATTATTTTAGATGGATACAACTATGCTGCACAAAATTCGTTCGGGTTCTTGGGTCCCCAAAAATACCAAAACTAATTACCCAACCGATTTTAAAAATTCTTTTACTCTTAGAAAGCTAAACTATTTTAAATAGGTACAGGTCTTAGATGAGATCCGCCAGTGCCCAAGATTTGGAAATTCGCTATGTTATGCAGATGCTGCGACAGGGGTATTTTAATTTCAATAAGAAGAGGTATTAATCTTATCTTTTTTAAAAAGCTGAAAATTAGCAACAGTTTTAAATGTGTAAAAGGTAAAGATAAGAATGGACCATGATTCGACAAACGTTTTTGACGTCTCCGGACGTCTCCTATACAAATACATTGGAACATTCTTTCTTAGCTTCATCTCTTTCATTATTGCAATTGCGTACATTCTAAATCTACAGTTTGTTTTTAGAAAAGATGAATTGATTGTAACTGAAAGATTGATTAGAAAAAAATGATCAATTGTAACTGAAATACAGTATATGTATGTACATATCATTTGACTCTTCTCGTCTTCTTCCTGATTCTTATCAGGCTAGATAAAATTCAGACGCCGTCAAAAAAATTTTACCCCCTTAAAATTATAAAAGACACCCATGAATTTAATCAGCTAGTGCTCTCTTTTATCCAAATAACAAAATTTGCACACAATGAAATAAAGGTGTGTATACGTAATAGATTAGATACGATTCGTATTTGTATTCGGGAACTGATGAAAATTATTATATGTTCTGGAGTATTTTCAAATATAATTTTGAAAAATCGACTTCACAACCTATCTGCCTAGTCCATTACATACGTATGTATGTAGTTTCCTGAAATTTATTTTATTTTAATGTAAGTAGGTGGTGAAAACGGAGTACCAGAGAGAGTAATTTGTACGGGAATTCTTTCTCCCTTTAAACACAAGTATAATAATGTAAAAAGTATAAAACAATTATTTTAAGTGTTTGCAATTTATTATTGTCCAAGGCATCTACAACTGCTATCGGTAAAGAAAGTGATATCGTATTGCACTGAAATAAATGAAGCAAATAGATCAGCCAGTTAATATATCACTGCAGTATAAAGGAATTTTCTTTTAGAAAATTGCAAAACATTAATTTTCCTTAGTGAAATATAAAGGAAATTTATTTACAATTTTCGTAAAATTTGGTAGATAGCTTTCGTTGGTTACCATAACGTTTTGAGAAGCATTTTGTCGATTGAATTTATTTAAACGAATCAGAAAAAAAGTTGGCTGAAAGCTCAACGAATTTTAATTACGACGTGTTTCTATGCACTAAAAATAGTCTGACGCCAACAAACAAATGCAACAAATGAAACAAAATATGTAAAAATCACTTTTTCTACTATAGTGTTGAAGAACACACTTATTACATATCCGTTAATTGTTAAGAAAGTTAGGCATTATTCAAAGGTGTGGGCGAATGATCATTACTCAATACCTTTCGGCTAATGAAATCACCGTTTCAAACCATTATTCAATGGGTTTGCGATTGTTTTGTGAATAATATATCTATAAGTTTTAATTTCATATATGTATATGTTGCATAGTAACGTGTAAGTAAACAAAACAATTTGAATTTTATTTTGATTGTTTCCATAGATACATATACGTACATTTAATGAAATTACAGATAGATTAAAAATTTTATTCTTTTGATTTAAAATTTATATTCACTTTCATTTAAATCAAAAAAGAGAAAAGTCGTAGAAAAAATATAGTATTCTACTCGCTTGCACTGAATATTACTCACTCAGATGCATTCCAACACTCGCCTTGTAAACTCGGCTCGTGTTGCAATTTCGTCTTCGTGAGTAATAGCTATCATTACGATCTTGTTAAATAATATACTATTTCTCATTATAGTTTCCTTTACTTGACTGACGAAAATTTTAACTGCATCTTCTTGGCAAGCGCATACACTCAGTTTAAAAATTATAAGGAGGAGGGCTCAGAAACACCTACTATGAAGCTCAATATTTCACAAACAAAGCTTAAAGTAAAAGTTGGTAAAGAAAATCCCAACATTATTTTGAGAAACTTTTCTACTTCATACGACGGGCTACATGGATCTACAGATATTATAATTTTAAGTCTTCGGAGCATTTTTTAAGAAAAAGATACTACCAAATGGAACAAAGAAAATTAAAGGTTTATCACCATTTGATTTAAAATATATTTCTGTCTATAAGTTCAAACTACAATTCATTATAATTATCGTAACTTATATACATACAATCAACTTTTAAAATATTGTTGTCGAGTAAATTTCGTTAATGACTGTGTAATATCCGTATAAATTATATATCCAATTAGAATTATTAAAGCTGTCAAATCCATACGAAAATTTTGATTTAATTGATATAGACGTTTAATTTAACTTTATGCCCTCCTTTTGAACTTTACATAAATCTAGGTTAATATACAATCCAATAAAACCCATGTTATTTATCATACAAAATGTTTCCAATCGAATCAAATTTGTAGTTTACTTATTTTAATAACACTAATTTAAAGTTTAATCAAAGTAAAAAATAAGGTAGGGTTGACCGGGGTAATTGTGAATTGGGGCAATTGTGAACGGCGCCTATAATTTCTAAAATAACATTAATCAACTCTAAGTATGTATTTCTGTCAAAAATCAATTCTTAGTATGTATTTCTGTCCTTTCTTAATATGCTATTAAAATTTGATAACAATTCTCCAAGTATTAGTATCTATTTTTTTATTTTGAAAAAAACCCTTGCAAAATTTTGTGTATCTTACTTCGACCAATCCTCAAAAAAAATTTTTTTAAATACATTTAATTTTTTTAAAATGTAAGAAATGGTTAAAAGTACTTTTAAAGAAGTGGTCTAAACCCTGACAGGGTTCCTTATTAACTGCTAAAGAAACTGGACAATTTATTACCAATTCACAATTACCCCATTTTAAAATTGTGGCGTAATTGTGAACGTCATTCACAAATGCCCCCATTCGATCAAAAATTTTAGTAGTGCCCTTTTCGGAGTTGAAAATGTTGATGAAGATGGTGGAGGCATTATTGTACAAGTTTCCGTTGTACAAACAATACAAAAGAAAATTGTGTAAACAGCGGTATGTTTTGTGTATCAATCTACGAAAGCATTGCTGTGCTCCATTACCCTAGAACAATTTACAAAAACAGAAAAATTATGTACTTGTTTTCCGTGTCTCTGTGAGTGACCAAGGGCAGTAGGATTAACACAAAACCATTTTTTTTCCTATACAGTATTAGGCCGAATAGATTGTTGTTTTTTATCCACGTAAACTAAATGTATATCCTTGAAAAAGTTTTATTTTCCTTGTTTTTGTGTGAAAATCATGTAATTTTTTAATTTTTTATATGATAAAATGACAAAATATCATCAAAATGTCATTTTTAGCTTTAATAAATTTGTTCCTACAATTTTTGTTATTTTTATTTAACCTTGATTTTTTGTACAAATCTGAGGTATACGTAACTTGCATTAAACCAAGAGAAATTGTAATCGCTAAAGTATGATGAAAAATTTGAAAGTGGGGTCAATGTGAAGAATTTGAGTTGGGCTTTACTCTGAGGTACCTTATTCTCTTGTAATCCATTCTAAATAATTTTTCTGATGGCATTCACTTTTACCCCAAAATTCATAAGATTTGAAAAACCGTACCGGGGAAATGCGAATGGCTTATAAAATTTTTGTTTTTCATACGAATTTGCTCAAAATTTATGGGGTGCATCCTGAATAATGTATAATTAAAAATATCATAAATCCACAATAATGTGGTATATAAAATAAAAAATATTTAAAACAACGCTTTTATCCCAATTCATGAAAATCCATTCACAATTACCCCGGTCAACCCTAAACCCATCTAAATAACTAATTGTATTTTGATAAATATAATATGATACATATTATTTACATTTGAATCCGAAGAATATTTTTAAATGGAAATAGACCTAACTAACAATACCCAATCTTACTATTCACAATTTTATCGTAGACTATTATTTGTCCGACAGCCTTCGGTTCTAGTAGTAATTTAAATTAATTAACTAACTATATAACTCAAATCAAAATCATTTGCTGAATTTTGAAAATTACACAAGCAAGTGCTAATATTCTGCTTAAAATTTTCACCTTTCAAAAAATATTACAATATTTGAAAAAAACAGTAAAAACAAGAAAAAGAGTCTAGTACTTTGACTAATTTATTATGGTTAATATATGAGTTGGTTAGTATCAAAATCTACTAATTTCACTTTATAAAGATCGTGGGAAATCGCAAAAAACCATAACTCAGTTCAAAATTAATTTTTCGATTAAAAAGTCATAATTATATTAACTAACAAGGTAAAAAAGATTATTAGTACTATTATCAAAAAACAAAATTATCGTTTTACCCCTTTTTTAATCAAAATTATTTCAATTTAGTAGGTTTTGATGGTAACATTTATATAAAGTGCGTTTTAAAACAGAAATTATAAGGGAAATTTATTAAAAAAAACTTGATTCAGCAATATTGGATGTATCAGGGTTAGACGACACAATTTGTTTTGTAATATTGTAAATTATATTCATTTTGTCACTTAAAACCGAAGTGCTTACTTAGTAATTCATTTACATCTACGTTTTCATTATTTAAAATTTTAGATAAATACTAAAATAAAAATTTTACGTGAAAACATAATTTTATACTTCATACGTCCCGCATGTCAGTAAAAAAATCAAAATTTGGACGGTTAAAATCTAAAATATAGGTTATGTATAGGTATTTAACAGGATTTGTAAAGTTTTCAATGTAATTTTAGCAGGATTTGAAAATTATGTTATGTTTCAGTTGTAGATTTCTTTAGTAAGGAGTTGTTGCATTTAAAAATTAATGGCCCTAAAAAATCAAAAAATCCGAAAAGTGCATTTAGTAGATTTTGATACTAGGCGACACATATATTATATCCTTTACAAGTCTTGCAGATAATCTTATTTTAATGAATTCTATAGTTTATATATGTTCTAGTCGAGCAACACGAGAAAAATTTTGATTAAATCTAGCCTGGTAACAGCCATGTATATACTATAGGTTGTGTTGTAATGTCGCGACGCATTCAAGTATATAGCTAGTCGTTAGTCACCAATCAATAGACAGTCTTAATTATTACTTGATAAAAGAAAATTTTTCTAAACTTTTATATTCGATTTAATAAACTACTAGACCAGTGAAGTGACTGGACGTTTCTTGTTGCATGTAACGAATTTTAAACACATTGTAAAATACCCCTGTCGCAGCATCTGCATAACATAGCGAATTTCCAAATATTGGACACTGGTGCATCTCATCTAAGACCTGTTTCCATTTAAGATAATTCAGCTCTCTAAGAGTAAAAGGATTTTTAAAATCAGTTGAGTAGTTACTTTTTTGCGCTCTTTCGCATAAGGCGCTTGGCGCATATACCGATTTAAAATAATTTAGCTTTGTGATGGTGACAAAATTTTCAAAATCAATTGGGTAGTTCATTTTCATACCCATCTAAAATAGTTTAACTTTCTAAGAGTAAAAGAATTATTTTCAAAATCGGCTGGGTAATTTATTTTTGGTATTCTTGGGACCCAAGACCCCGAACGGACTTTGTACAGCGTAGTGCTATCCACCTAAAATAACTTAGTTTTCGTACAATGAAAAAATTTTGAGAATCGGTTCGGTAGCTATATATATATATATATATATATATATATATATATATATATATATATATATATATATATATATATGTCTTAATTTTATTTTTTTAAACAGAGTTATAATATTTGCTGTGATTTCAATTGGTATGATTTTGTAGTACAGATTTTGAAGAATTTATTTCCCTTATTTCTATTTTCTTTTGTACAAAAGATCTCGTATAAAATTAAATAAAATTTTTAAGTTTCTTTAAAGAAACTTTTGTCTAAACACTTTTGTGAGATACTATACATACATACATACATAGATATATAGCGTATAATAGTAGGTACTATTCCATAGTATAATGTTGGCAATTCGGATTAGGTAATTCAAATAATATTTGAATTTTCATTGTTAAATATGTCAGAATTTAAAATCTTATATTTATCAACAAAATTTAATAAAAATAAATAATTTTTTTGGTAACTTTTGTGGCTTTAAACCTCAAAAAACGAGGTAAAATATACAAATTAAGAAAACTGAATAAATAATTAATTTTTTTAAAATTTTGTTTTAGGTTTAAATTGAAAACCATTTGTGAACGAATTACGAATTGTATCAACATTGGATTATCATTTGATAATTAATCATATTTTTCGTGAAGAAATATATTCAAGTTTTGTAATTTTCAATCTCTTGACTTTTGACTTTTGAAAATCTCCACTAAATTCTGCGTACAATAATCTTTACTAAGTAGTTAGAGAAAAGTCATTTTGTTCTAAAAACATGACTTTTTATAGACTTGTCAAAAATAGTCTTTGAAGGAAGATTAATAATATATAATACATAAATTTATAAGCATACGAAAACATACTCAATACGTATCAACGTAATACACACATTATGCAAAATTCAAAATTTATTCATTTTATCTATAGTCAATCACTTAATAAAGCTACCAAATTGTACAGTTTAAATTTAAATGTGATTTGATTATAGCTCTGTCAGATTTTACATTTAAACCGTACTAATAAACTACAATAACATCCAGCAGAAACAGAATAATTTCATTCAACTCCTCCCTTGCCATTCAAAATAACTTCTGAATGAGAGATTAGTAAGTATTACACACTGCGGAACATTGAAATTAAATCAATTGAGTCATAATTATAGCATTCGTCAAGCTCGCAACTATAGCCTTGTCATTATATAGCACCATATTTATAGAGGTACTTAAAGCTTACTACAATTTGAATTGTATGTTTAAATTATACTGGGGAGAATTAAGAAAGAATTAACACTACAAAAAAAAAAATACAATACACCATCAGTGGTTTGAACGTCAGTCAATTCATGGCAGTTTTAAAAAACGGCACAAGAGTAAAGGGAAATATTGTTTATAACCTATCTCTCTCACTTTACATACTAAAATAATATAGCCAAAGATAAGGCGGTGTTGCATCGAATACCGCCAGCCCACGGACAAGCAATAGATTCGTAATACTACTGCATCAATTGTCACATTGAATCATGTTAATTTCAAATCCCTAAAAGCCCTAAATGATGACGGTTTGTTCTTACCACCGTACATATGTGAAATATAAATGTGCTATAAAACAGTTGAGGGGACCAAATACACTTGCAATAAAAAGAATAAAATGTTATCACGGTTAAAAGAAAAACCTTAATAAATGAAGGCCTTTGTATTTTATTGCTTTAACTTGCTATTAAATATTTTTCTATGCTTTATTCGGAGCGCAAAGAAAGATTCTATAGTACTACAGTTCGATCCATGTATTTTTCCACTGACGAATTCTCAAACTTTTCTTTCATCCTACTCACTCGGTGACAGTCATCAGAAAAAAAAAAAAAACTATGCAAATCTCTGCGCAGTAGTCACAGTTACAATGATTAAAAAGGTAAAATATCAAGTAATACGTAATTTAAAAAAAGTAAAAAATATAAAACAGTGTGAAATATATACAGAGTATAAAGTATGTAAATCTCTCTACGAAAACAGTGGGTAGATCTCACCCATGTAATTAATATTTGCCAATAAATTTGAACCAAAACTGTTTTTTAACAAAAAAAAAAAAATTGATACTAAATATGGGTCAAAAAAGGCGCTCTTTAGAAATTTTTTTATCCGGTTCTGACTATCTCATTTTTTAGAGACAAATTTTCTGTTTAAAAAAAAAAAAAAAAAAAAAAAAAAAAACATCTGGGAAACATGTTTACGACCTAAACATGTTTACAAAATTGTATTGTGTTTTGATCAATAAAACTTTTTTCTACCTTTGATATTAAGGAGAGGGTAAGGTTAATTCGTACAGAAAAAGGCATGTTTTTGTTATTTTTTTGTGACGACATAGTTAAAATCTCTTTATTAAAACCAGTGGTACATTAAAGTATGACATTCGAAGAATACTGTATAAAATTTTCACGTAGAAATATTAAAAATACAGTAATGGCAGCAATTATTTGAACGTGTCTCGGAAAAAAGTAGAATTTCGGTGCCCCTCATAACTTGGTGCTGGATCATCCGAAATAAAAAAATTAAAGTTTATTCGTTAGATAATAGTTTTCCTCAGGTAACGCTGGAAGGGTTTTTCGAAATTTCATTTTCTCACTTTTTTGGAACATTTAGAACGGAAAAACACGATTTTTGCGACAAAAATTGGCTAATTTGTTATTTTAAAATAAAAATTATTAACAAATTTAAAAAAAAACTCTCCAGCGTTACCTCGTAAATTATGTTCAGAAATAGTGTTCAAAATTTCAAATGGATCGGTACTGTAGTTTTGAAGTTATGAGGGGCACCGACTTTGAAAACGTGAGCTGTAGGGAAAACGCTTTAAAGTTTTGAACACTTAAAAATTCTTGTATAAAACTGATATAGAATACTTACTGCTAAACTAAATTTTCTACCCTACACTGACAAAATATACAGTACAGGTATAAACACATTAGTACTTCCATTGAAGTTTCTATAACTGACAGAGAGAGATATATATAGAGAGCGAAACATCTGCCAGGTAACAACAAAAATGCTTATAATTTCGTCAATTTTGCTACAGTCAACTTGAAATTTTGAGACAATATTCTTGAGATATTATGCATTCAGTTAAAAAAATTAAAAAAAATGCAAAAAAATGCAAAAAAATATTATTTTAATACCTTACCCTGCCCTTAAGAAGGTATTTTTATGCATAATTTGGACAAGGCCGTATTTAAAAAAAATTTGAAACATCATGTACCCAGTTAATTTGCGATTTTCTCAAACTGTTAATTCCGAAACAATTCTAGTGGTTTTAATGTCTACAGGGTTGAATAAGTCAGCCCTCAAAAGGACGAAAGTTATTTATTTTACACCCTGTATAAAGGGTAAAGGATCAACAAACATGACCTGTTTAAAAGGCTGTTTATGTAACCTTCCGTAATTATTTTAAATACTGTGGATGCGTTAAGACAAGGACTTAAATTTCTATACCAGATACAGAATAATTACTTGAATAAGGACTAGGCGAAACGGTTATCCTAGGCAAAAAAGGTCCATTTTTACCTACTCCTTTACAAAAACAGGCAACCGATTTCCAAAGATGACACAAATAGATTCAATTAAATGCGAAATGAATTTTCGGTGTATGTTTAATAAAAAGAAATTATCAAATTTTAAATTTTAAGCTTATCTTAATTATATTTTGTCAAATATAGACATAACACAAACGCACAACTTACCATTATTTTTCAGCTGGTGACAAAAAGTAAAAAAAATAAAGAAATTATTGAACTGTAAATAATTGATATATATTTTTTTAAGGAAAATATAAGGAACAAAAAATGAAAAATTTATCATATAACACGAAAGAAAAATTTCAGAATAGGTACTTTCGACAGAATATTCATATTTTAAAATGTGTTTGAAACAAGTAAGAAATACAATACCTACATACCATATATACCTAAATGGAAACAACGAAGTATAGGATGTTTATAAACTTTTCTTTCATAAGAACTAGCGACTCGTCAGACTTCATTTTCAAAAACATCCAGTATTTTTTCCGCATATGTGTAAACTACGATATTATGACACACGGTCGAACATGACGAAATTACAAAACCTATGTGAGGTATAACAGTGTTTCTGAAAGTAGGATACACATACCCCTGGGGGTACGTCAGTCAGGTCGATTTCAATTTTAACAGTAACGTAAAAGCTCCTATACCGGAACGCGAGTGTATGTCCGAACAGTTTTGACATTAATATATTAATGAAGTTATTTCTGAAAGAAACCTCGATATATATATATAGATATTAAACAATTTTTGTTGAATATACAGTATTTTAATCCTTAAATTACGTCTGATTTAAACCATTCTATGTTTCCCACTTTGACGTGTAGATGATTAGTGTGACGTGTAGTATGAGTAATATGACTCATACTAGACGTGTAGTATGAGTCATACTACACGTCTGTTTGTATATCGGTTCCCAACTTCTAGTGTCATTAATATTTTAATATTTCTATGTTTGGATATAGATGTCGACATTTTGTAAAAGAAAAATATTAATAAATAAAAATTTTTGGATTCTATTTTTTAAAAAAAAAAAGCTTTCTTTCATGCTTATTAAGGAAAAAAATGGGTGTTTAATTTATTTGTCAATTTTTATAAGCCAGTTTAATTATACACCTAAAAATAGCGTTCCGGTACAGGGGCATTTACATTGAGCGTAAATTCAAGTTGAACTATTAAGCAGCAAGAAATTATTACCGGAAATATATCTGATGATAGAAATGTCAAAATTGAATGTATAAAAAATTATTTTTGGACAGGAAAGCGAAATCAATTTTCCGAATTATCAGGTCAAGCAATTAATTTGATATTATCACTTATTGCAACAGCCGATCATTGAAAAACGGGTTCTCCTAGGGGTACGAGTATCACACTTTAAGAAACACTGACCTAGAACATTGTTCTAACAACCCATCTTACAATTGTGACAAAAAACTCATCTTTTTACAAAAAAAAAATGCCCAAAAATCCTATTCGTAAAAAATGAATATTTTATTTGAGAGGTTATTTCAATTTCCAGGGACCTCAAAACAAATTTCTGTCACTATTCCGAATTGAAGTCTCACCATGACATCCACCATAATATTTGAATCTTCTGAGTATAGAAGTTGGTTTATGTGCTAGTAGGTGAAAAATTCAATTATGCACGACAGTAACGTAAAAGCCCCTATACTCGAACGCACTTTCATACTGGATCAGTTTTGATATTTATCGGTTTCTTTCAGAAATAACTTCATTAATATATAAAATATCAAAACTGTTCGAGTATTAAATCGCGTTCGAGTATAGGCTCTTTTACGCGAACAATAAGAGAATTTTTAATATTTTTTTTTTAATGACACGGTGATAATGTGTTTGAAATGGTTTTTTTATGGATTAAAAAGTAATAACACAATAGTAAAAGTAACCCACAAATTTAACTTTTACAATTTTTTAAACACCTTTACATTATAATATAGATAGAAGCAAGTATTTTAAGACTAGGCATGTATGCACAAACATACATACATATTTATATTATGTACTATTTCTTACAACACCGTACGATCACAGCAGTAACGTAACAAAAACGTCCCCTTACCAAAATAACATACTTACCCTCTCCCACCCCCTATCATGTTATATGGCGCCGCGGCGTTCGTCGTGCAGAAAGCATTGTATGTAACATGGTAACATTTTTCCTACGTGATTCCAAAAGCACAAGGGAATATTTAGATAACGCTTAGGTATACACAAACACACACACACACACACACACATCCAAAGTGAACTCCGGATGCCCCTATCCCCACTACACTAACACGATCACACCCACTAACTATTTTCTATGTATATAAAATAGATAGATGTGCTTTTAATAAAATGAAATATATTTTGATAACTTTATTTTCTATTTTTTGTTAAATATGTTTTGGGGCACTATATACAAATTTATTGATTATCACTCCCTCTAGCCGATGAAATATCGAAAATCAAATAAGATACAAAATGAATATTTATTTACAGAAATTATTTTGATCATAACTATATACGATTTTAAATATAAAGGGTGTTTTTCGAAGTGAAATTTTCTATTGCGAATTTATTAAAATGTAACGAAAACAGTAATTTATAAATAATAATTTTTAAAAACATTAATTCGCGTACTAAGATTTCAATCCCGAGATTTCAGAATTTTCAAACATTAAATACGTAATCGAGGAGGAGTTTTCATACAATGTGATTAAAATTTTTGTCTGTCTATCTGTCTGTTTGTATGTCTGTCTATCTGTCTGTTTGTATGTCTGTCTGTCAGTCTGTTCACGCATCACGCAAAAACTATTGGACGGATTTTAATGAAATTTGGTGTAATGATATCTTATTACCTGGGTCAACATCTAGGATACTTTTTATTCTGGGAGCATGTCTCATTCCCACGGGAAAATAGAATAACCATTTTGAGCATGTGCACATATTATGTGAAAACTACTGGACGGGTTTTAATGAAATTTGGTGTGATGATATAACTTATTACCTGGGTCAACATCTAAGACACTTTTTATTCTGGGAGCATGTCTTATTCCCACGGGAAAATAGAAAAACCATTTTGAGCATGTGCACATATTATGTGAAAACTACTGGACGGGTTTTAATGAAACTTGGTGTGATGATAACTTATTACCTGGGTCAACATCTAAGATACCTTTTACTCCGGAAAAATGTCCCATTCCCGCAGGAAAAAAGAAAAATCATTTTGAGCATGTGCACGCATTAAGCAAAAATTATTGTTCGATGCAAGTTCTGTATAATTATTTATTACACTTATATACTTCTCATTTATTTTATAACAATACGTCGTGCGAACGACGTCGCGAGTACAGCTAGTTATTAAAAAAGTAAATTCTTAATGATCTACCACTAATTTTTTTTTTGTGATTTTATACCTAATTATTTGTTTTATATATAGGTACCTAATTTTATACCTAATTATTTGCTTATCCCAATATGAATCCCGAGAATTTAAAAATTTGGTCCCGACTTCGAAAAATACTGTATATCGGGTGAATTATTTATAATTAAAGCCCCTGGTGTCTAATTGTTCCAAAGTTATTTAATTACCTTCAGTGCGAAAGTGAGATATGGATGTTACTCGCTCAGTAATTTAAATAATCTTAGAACTTAGACTTAGCTCCAAGACTTTCAGCTCAATGTACATTATATGGTTTCAATAAAAACATACGATAAAATTTAAACCTTTACAATATATATGTACCTACTGTACAACATACTTTCAATATTAAGAAAATTTGGGTTGAAGCAATTATTTGGCATAATTACCACTTTTAAAAAATATTACTAACGATACCCCACACAATGGAAAATATTTTCAAACTCACTTTTCGATATGAAGTTGTTTTAGAACGAAGACTGCCTGTACAATATTTAGTTACAATAATTATTTTCATAACTACAACATTGCTCAAGTTGACTAGCACCTAATAACGTAACAAACTATGTACTACCATCATAGTTAAAATTAGATTAGTTCACCTAAAACATGTACTTAACTACTTTATAATTAATATTTAAGGTTTTAATGGAGTTTCATATAGAAACATATTTACAAGGTACTCACACATTCTAACTAAATAAATTAATGTTGTAATGCAACCGACAACAGTTCTTACCGGTAGAAGAAAAACAATTTAAAAGTTAATAAGCAGCTCTTAACTATGTAAATCGGTAAATATATTTAATAATATTATCAAAATAACTATATATAGCTATAGTATCAATCGTCGGTATAGAAGAATATGGATGAGACTATTTCTTAAGAGATAAGATATAATACGATATGTTAGAATGAATATGTAGATTTCTTTGAATGTACCACAAAAATAAAAAAAAAAAACAGAAGAGTAAATAGACACTAAAACACGTGTAAATAAGCACACAAGATCCAGTCCTACAAAAAATTAAGTTTAAAACAATATTAATAAACGCAATGCTCCATAAATATAATATTTGGGTAAGTAAATATTGTATTTATCAATAAATGCAACCATTTTTAGCGAAAATTTGTTAATTTTTCTAAATTTTTCATTTAAAAAACAGGTTTATAATAAGCGGAAAAATACCAATTTTGACATTACACAAAGTAAAGGAAATACCGAAAAAATTCGTTAAGTGCGTGTTGTTGACACGCACTAAGTAATGTCACCTCAGTGAAAGTGTTAATTTATGATTTTTTGTTAACTCTATAGTTGTTAACTCTACAGCCCTCTTGCGTTTATTCAATATGGATGTACAACTCTATAATTATTCAATATGGATATACAACTCTATAATAATGTTTTCCCCACTATGATCACACAACGATATTAATATGTCGTCCTTCGATGACATAAAAGGAATCATTCTACGTAGATAAGGAATTCGTTTTTTAATTAAAATATGTGATAACAACGACAAAAATTTTAAAAATATGTAAAATATGTAAAAAATAAAAATATGTAAAAATTAAAATATAGCATAGATTGACCCTTCATTTCAGTAGCGTCTTTTATGTAAAATTAATGAGTAAGTATATAAAAATTAACTTCAAAATTATGTACTTTGTTTGTATTTATTTATTTATTAATGAAATGATAATTTAATAAATGTATAGTTTTATTAATGTTTGTGTCTACTTTTATCAAAAAGATATGTCTTATTAGTGATGGACAATTAGAAATCAAAACGTAATCTTTTTACAGAAATAATCATAAATTGTAAATAATCGATTAAATTTGAGGAATTTTTGTTTTCAATTTATAGTAATTTATAATATTCTTTAAGCACCGTTAAAAAATACAATGATTTAGTAGACAATTAAGAATTCAAAAAATTAACTGATAAAATAGTCGAACAGCATCCTTAAGGAGTTGATTAATGAATCAAATAGAACAGATATTAAAAATAATTAATTAATTGTGTATGTTTTTCTATAGAAATCATAATTATAAGAAAAATATACTAAATGTATTTTTTATAACACCCGCTTCTAAAGTTCAATATTCGAACGTTGTGTAGTGGGCGTAAAGAGCAGTTTTCATATCATTGTAAAACAAACGACAGTAACTGTGCGCGAAAGTACAACTGTGCGTGAAAGTAGCTAAAACTATCCGAGAAAATAATGATATTCATTTTTCAATGACAATCATATTCAAATTAAACATGGAAACGATCAACAAATTAATAAAAAAAATAAAAATGATCTACAAATTAATAAAAAAAATTTTTTTTCATATAACATTATAAAATAAAATTAACCCTACTATTTTCTAAAATTGCTTAAAAATAATTAATTTTTTTTCTCTCTATTAAACTTTAGAAGCCGTCGTTATAAAAAATTATGTTCGATACGTATACGTGTAAAGAGAGGTATCTAATGGGCTTAAACTGGGGCACTCGCTAAAGGGACTGACGCATACACAACGAGATCTCGTGCGCTTACCCCCACGAGCCGTCAGGCAGGTGGGGGTATATAGCGCACTCGATTTCGTTGTGTATACGTCAGTCCCTTAGACTCGTGCCCCAATTTAAGCCTACTAGGATATCTCTCTTTACACATATGTATCGAAAATAACTATCTTAAAAGTAATGGCAAGGTTTTAATTAAATTACAACCGCTACTGTTTATTTACAAAATGACGTCATTCATAATACGCACGTTAAGATTCATAATATGTTAATCAGTATTTTGGAAAATACTCCTTCCTTTACAATATTATATACCTTTCCTTCTTCCATGGTATCAATTAAAGTTTTAAATGTTTATTTTAAAATTAAACCGGTTGCATAAGAAGTAGATATTTGGACTTATAGTAGACATAAAGACATTTTCAGTATATATTGGACCTTCTTATACAACAGCAGATAAACCGCCAAAACGAAAAACATCTATTAAAACTGTAATTTAAAAAAAATCATATTTTTCATTTTTTTAGATAGATAAAAGTAATTGTTTTGCTTCTGAAAAAATAGATCAGAAAATTTAACTTCATATTTGACGCTGAGTCGTCTTTTGCTTTTGTTAACATATCTATAAAATATTGGATTATATTTTGTAATAATATCTAAACCGAACAATAATGAAAGCATTTTGTCATCTAGTATTGGTAAACAGAAAAGTTTTTTTTTTCATGGCAAAAGTGAAAAAACTAAAATATTCTTATGGGACCAAATGTACCTATACGAGTTAAATTTTCTGCTAAAAACTCTAGTGATTTTAAACAAATATTTATAACAAACTCAGAAAATTGTAAGTTTATAAAATTCTTGAAAGGAAATTCTATCTTTAAATATTATTAAATATTGTAACAATCAAATCACATTTATCAATATTGAAAGTTTCCAAATTTGAATATTTCGTTAACAAAGAAATTCTACTGGAAAAATAACGAAATGTTCACCAAAGTATTTACATACGTAATGTTATCATTTCAAATATAGGTGCTTAAAAAATTTCTAATCTATCAAAATACAATGTATTTGATATAAAAGTGGAATTCATGAGAATGTCATAACGCGGTAAAAATACAAATTCGGTTATATTAGAGAAAGTATTTATACACACAGTGCAGCAAAAATCGACCGTCGCCCCCTTTAATCTCCGAAGTTTCTAAAACTAAAATTTTGGTTTTTATAGGGATTATATTTTTTTCTTTGATTTCTTTGATGAATTTACAAACTGGCTGATTTTCATTTACTTTTCATTTTGCTAGTATTTTATTACCTTAAACACCATCTATTTCAAACTCCAAAGCTCGAGCTTAATTAGAATTATCATATTTGAAAGGCTATTAGTCACTCAGTAAATGAGTGCCTAAAACTGTGATTTTTGTACACAAATATTTTGGGAACTACTCCACCTATTATACGTGTAAAATTTGATTCAGAAAATTGCTTCAGTCAACCTCAAGCTTCCTGCATTCCGCAAAAAATACTAGACGATTTTAATGAAACTTGATGTGGTGATAACTTATTACCTGAGTCAATACATAAGATACTTTTTATTGCGAGAAAATGTTTCATTCCCTCAGACAAATTCAAAAACCATTTTGAGCATGTGCACACATTACGCAAAAACTATTGAACGGATCTTGATGAAAGGGTATAGCCGAATATGTAAGTATAGGCGATCCGGCCCCGGAAGTGGATTATTTTAATAACTATATTGGCGATATGATGAGACTATAAGTAATTGATATAATATACAATTTTAGCGGTCAAAACTGAGTAGTTATGGAGATATTTAAACAAAATATAAAAAATTACAAAAATTCTTTTCTTGGTAACTATTAAACATAGAAAGATAATTCCAAATTCACATGAGGGCAAACACTCTCGAGAATATTAGACATATTTATTATCGTATCAGTCCTCGTTATTAAGGATAATAACAAGGATAATATCCGATCCAATGTTATTTTTATAGAGTTCCAATTGAGTGACCACTTCAAAAAAAAATTCAGTAACTGTGCCTTATTGCACATAATTACTACACCAAGTCTCATCAAAATTCAAGGGGTATAACATGATAAAAAAAAATATTTTTCATTTCCAATCTGTTGAACCGCTCCTCCAGTGGGAATTATGGAATTATGTATAGTCTTATGAAGTGTTTTTTCCTATCTCCTATAGTTTTCGAGATAATCAAGGAAATCGAAAGAGTTTATATTTAGATATAGGGGATCTGCCCCCGATAGTACTAACAGTAACAGTGTTGTTGTTTATGTGACACTGTAAGTACTTCACATGTATAACTTTCCTAGAGCAAAACAAAATCGTTATGGAAATATAATAGAAAATTGTCAAAAAATTGGTTGTAATGGGCTCTTTTAACATGTAGAATATTAAAATCCGGCTATACCTTTTGATCTGGTGTTAACCTGATACCTACTTGAGTCAACATTTAAGATACTGTTTTCCGCAGGAAAATGTTTCAGTCCCATGGGAAATACCAAATCGATCGACAACGGGTCGCGCAAACGACGTCATGGGTACAGCTAGTACGTACATAAACAAAAATAGTTTATTAATAGATTTGAGCGTTACTTTATGGTATTCCATATTTGTAAATAATAAACAAAGATTTTACTTCGCAAAAATACTACTTTTATTTTGAAACTGACGGTTCGAAACAATATTGTCACAGTTTCAAAATAAAAGTGGTATTTTTGGGAAGTAAAATATTTGTTTATTATTTAAAAATAGTTTAATTTGGTTTAATTGTGCCAGCCTGATTCACTCTTGACCGATTTTTTTTTAGTTAGGTACGGTAGTAAAAAAAAAAATATTTAACTATTTATTTTTAACTAAAAAGTTTCTCTATTAGTACGTTGTCGATTGTAATAACTAAAAACTTTTTCAATATAAATAAATTTTTAAAATTATAAAGCAAAACCAACAAAGTTATGAAAGATTTCATATTAATAGCAGTTTTGATAGAAAATTTTCTACTTGTTATGTATGCATGCAAAGAATATTATAACGTTCACTGTTATTTTTCTCTTCTACACAGTAAATTCTAAATACACGCACACATACTACATATATTTTATATTAATTAATTGTAAGATAAAACTAACCGCTATAAAGTTATAAACATAATAACGAATATTTTAAAATTGAATTCTAGATACATATGACGATAGTACAGTACTTTTAAAATATAATTCTGCATAGCGAGCCATTGAAATATATACAGATACATAAAGCCATTATGTTCTTATAATATTAAATGTCATAACAATGTTATATTAAATTAATTCCACTATTAAAAAGGGCTCTTTAAAACTTTTCAAGTAAACGAGGAACAATTATTATTATTAGTGCAACTTAAATAGCATCGAATGTTGTGAGAAATACAGTAATAGAGAAAACTATGCAGACACTACGTATCGTATGTATTATATAGTTCATTTGTTACTTGTAAATCGAAAAATTAAGTTTTGGAAGAAATTACACTGAAAATAGGAAAAACGCACGCAAACTTCATATTGTTAGCAAACTTACAAAATGGCACTTTCTATAATATATTCGCAACATAAGTATTGTCTTTAAAAGTTTAAAGATGTCCATCCATATAAGAAAATTCACAACGCAAAAATGTTACGAATATCTGATAATTGTTTCTTTTCTTTTTTTTAACATTCGAAAATTCAATATTAGAAGAAATGAAAATGCTACTTTTCACAGATAAATAACACAGCCCCACAAAAAAAAACGTAGTAACTGAAGTTTTTATTTTGGGTAAAAAATTTATTACTCGCAGTGGTTATTGTAGACAGTTTACATAATTATAAGGTGGTTAATGTGAAGTTAATGTGAATCTGTAAACGACATCCGAAAGAGTACCTGATTGTACATCTTGTCTTTTCGTTAGTAGGTACCTCAAAGCTTTTGGAAATATACAGTACTTGAAATTCTAACAAGTAAAGGTCTTGAAGTGATAATTCCCGATTTTGATGAAACTTGGTAGGTGTGTAGAACACAAAAAAATAACAGACACGTATTTTTCTTTATCTGCCAAAAACGCCACTTAAGGGGTGAAATCCACTCCCAAAGTTGGGGTAAAAATTTAATTTTGTCAAATTACTCGAAAACTATAACAGATAGAAAAAAAGTTAAAATTGACACAACCCTTCATTTTTAAAGGTCTTCCTATTGATGTACTCAAATCCAGGGTCGGACCTACTGGAGGGGCCTTGACTGTAAAATTGGGGGTAAAATTTGAAATAGTGTGAATATAGTTGGACCAATCAAAATATTGATATCAAATATGAAAACTAAATCAAAAATACTAGTTTACCTGTTTTTGCTAAAAGCCTTTACGTTAAAGTTAAAAGCTCAAATATTAATCTAAAATCTTACATGTGCACTCAATATTTTATTTATAATATCTTTAAAAATAACTTTTTAAATCGTTTTTATTTATTGTATTTATACCTGCAATTAATATTTCAACAAAAATATTGGACAAAATTTTATTATAATGTTATTCGTGCACAATTAAGGGCTCTATATAAGTTCCGATAGCTCTAGTTAATATTGGAAACTGTTGAAATATTTTAAATCTTTTGAAATATTTTATCGGTAGAGGCAAAATTTAAATTGACGTAGCACATAATTGTTTTAGAGCTTAAAAAAATATACAGGGATATTAACCGGGAGTATCGTTTAGACCAAAGAGATGATAAATGAAAAAGCCTAGAATTTGCGCTAGTAATAATAATAATAATAATAATAATAATAATTATTTATTTGTGTAAAGACCTTTTCAGGTATACAAAACGTCAAAGGATTACAATAAGTATTAAGTACATATAATATGACACATATAATACATATTTTCAATTACAATAATTCAGCTATTTCATACGGAACTTTACTATTTAGATGCTTTTTTAGTTTAGCTTTGAACTTATTATATACGTTCTCAGTTCGTATATCTTCAGGTAAATTTTGGTAAATTTTATAGCCTGTGTAACAAGGAGTCTTTTCAAAAAATGTTGTTCTGTGTGCGAAATATGAACTGTGAGATAATTATCTATTCATCATACTTCTTTGTAATATCTAAATATATACATATTATACGGGTTATCAACAACGATATGTAATAATATGACATTTAAATTTAATTAATTAGCTATTTTATTTCCACTACTAAAAATTTTAATAAGCTATCAGCCCAACATGTATTATAATGACGATAAATTTTTGGTTGCTATAACTCTATTAAATTCCATACTAATGCCTTAATGAACTTATTGTTAGTATCAATCATTAGTACTCGCTACTCGCACTTTCAATTAAACACAAAAAGTGTTCACATGAACACATAATTTTCAGTGGTAGTAGTGAATCGATGACGAAAATAAAACTTATTTGATGTTTAAGTGTGTATATAGATATGATCGATACCACTATGTGACATTTAATTTTTGCATTTTCCTTTTTTATAGTCGTCCGTATAACGTCCATTAGGCCGCTATTACACTGGCATAAATATATGCCAAAAATTTATTTGACCAAAGAAATGTCAATAACAGTGTAATGAATGAACTTTTATATTTCTGTAACCATAGTTAAACATATGTACCTACTTCTTAATTTTTGATCATAGATATTTGATAGATGTGTCGCCTAGTATCAAAATCTACTAGACACTTTTCGAACTTTTTGATTTTTTAGGGCCATTAATTTTTAAATGCAATAAGGCATATGCCCCTTAACATTTTTTGTTGTAATTTTAACTGCTTACTAAATATAACAATATAACTTACGAAATATAACATAATTTTCAAATCCTGCTAAAATTACATTGAAAACTTTACAAATCCTGCTAAATACCCATACATAACCTATATTTTAGATTTTAACCGTTCAAATTTTAATTTTTTCACTGACATGCGGGACGTACGAAGTATAAAATTATGTTTTCACGTAAAATTTGTGTTTTAGTATTTATCTAAAATTTTAAATAATGAAATCGTAGATATAAATGAATTACTAAGTAAGCACTTTGGGTTTAAGTGACAAAATGAAAATAGTTTACAATATTACAAAACAAATTGTATCGTCTAACCCTAATACATCCAATATTGCTGAATCAAGTTTTTTTTTTTTTTTTTAATAAATTTCCCTTATAATTTCTGTTTTAAAACGCACTTTAGATAAATGTTACTATCAAAACCTAATAAATTCAAATAATTTTGATTAAAAAAGAGATGAAACGATAATTTTGTTTTTTGATAATAGTACTAATCATCTTTTTGACCTTGTTAGTTAATATAATTATGACTTTTTAATCGAAAAATTAATTTTGAACTGAGCTATGGTTTTTTACGATTTCCCATGATCTTTATAAAGTGGAATTAGTAGATTTTGATACTAGGAAACTCATACATTTATGACAGTGTAATAGCTGACTTAATTTCCTCAACAAATATTTGAATATTATTTCAATACTTTTAATTTCAAATGACAAGTGATCGGTGGCCTAGTTGGTAAGGCGCTTGGCTGGTAACCAAGAAATCCGAGTTCGAGTCCCAGCCGATCCAGTTTGGTAATTTTTCAAACACTATGTCAATTTTAATTATTTCAATAGTATACTCTGCCATCGCACAGTGGTCCAATTTCCCAAAAAGCGCACAAAATTCAAAAATTATTTTGAGTAAAACAAAAATTGATATATAAGGGTTTTCAAGGTCGCTGGTTATGAATTTGATATTATTATTTCGAAAATTCAAAATGGCGGACAAGAAAAAACTGAAATTGGTGTAAAAAGCGAAGGGCCACATTGGGGCAAGAATTTTGTTTTTTTTTTTTTTTTTAAATAATCTATATACATCATACTTTGTTGAAAAAAAAAGCAAACCATCCAAGTCAATCAAACTCATAACTATTTCTTATAAATAAACACATTAACGATGCAATATTTCTTTGTAATAAGCACACGCTATAGAAATATTAAATTACCCTTAATCACATATTCACAATGACAGCTTCCATCTCTTTTGATTTCAAAAACACACTTGCAAACAGAAGTTATTGATGAACAACTAGAAGATGCGTACAAGACGGGTACTCAGTTAGCTGTGTTTGACCTTCCCTTATCTGGTAATGCAGAGCGTATAATGGACTGTTGGTTTGCACCGAGATGCAGTGGTGCCCCGCCCCTACGGTATTACGGGGTAATAAATTCAAAATTATTACAAACTTCACTTTTCTCATTTTTGTCCACTTTTTTTGGAAATTGGACCACTATGCATCGGTTTATTTTTACAAACACATAATATACGTATGATGGATATTCTGGATTTTAAAATCATTCGAAAAATCTAAAATTTTTTAATGAATTTGATTGTGATTAAAAAGATTACATAAAGACACTGACATTAGATTAGACACTGGAAATATGCTGTGCGAATAGTGGAAGGAACCTCCACTTGCCATTAATAATCACTGGGAAACGCAATTTTATTACTGGTTGCAGGGCCGGCGAAAGGGTGGGGTAGGTGAGACAGTTGTCTGGTGGCCCAGGTCTAAAAGAGGGCCTGCAGCCTCGATTAGGGACCCGGAGAAAGTGAGAATAGTTTTTTTTTACCATCAATTGTATTTTTGAGCAAAAATGTTCAAAAATTTTTTGTTGTGCCCAAACACCCGTCCTGACTAGTTGGTATTGTTTCAAAGTGTTTATAAATAATTTGCTATGTGTAAATAACATGTACCAATAAATTGTCCGTATAAACAAGACATAACTATGTCAGCCATAACTATTCTAGAAAATTCTGTGTTAACATATTTTCTCACACTCTTGTGTTAAGGAATATTATTATAATATTATAATAACTTTATATGTATACGTAAATTTCAGTAAAGTATATTGTATTCAATAACTTACCCCGATTCTTTGTGCCACGTTCGCTACGAATGAGCACCTCATGATCGTCTTCCTCCCATACCTCACCATCAGCGGAAACCACAGCAATCACTAACAAAACCGCAACGAAAATACCGAACCACCTCATGTTGGTCGACGTTATTGTTATTTGTTGTTGTTACTTGGTGGTAGCAATGGTACTGGTACTGGTACTGTTACTGCTGCTGATCTGAAAACAAAAATCTATTTTGAAAAGGGTTGCTGTCTGTCTGGCTGTCGGTTTGCTTACCTTGTCTTTTGTTTTATAACTCACAACTACCACGATACTCTATTCTACGTTAGTATAAGGTATAGTACTTTGCTACTCTATTTTCTATGCTTGCTAGGATACTTTCATTTTGTTAAAAGAAAAACATCTTTTGAATGGGAAAACCTTTTAACGGAAGAACTGATAAGATGATATACATTGTGTACGTATATTAATGCAAAAATAATAATTCAGGTAAGTATTATACGTAGACCTACATTGTATTCCATAAAATATAAATAATTACTGAAAATTATGATTTATGCATTATATTTCCGTTTAAATATTTGGTCACGTTGATATTCCCTACCAGTTTATTTGACATGAAAAGAAGACAGGTTTATTTAAAATAAATCAGTAACTTTTTGGTATGAACACAAAATTTCTAAAAGAAGCTTTTATTCCAAATAGAAACATGAATTTCCTTGAAAGACATTACAAGGAATTTCTAGGTTCCCTACGATTTTAAAGGTCTCTTGTCGGATAGAACTACTGATATTTATACTTGCCTTTTTAATAATATCTACAAAAAATAGCATAACATTAAAAAATCATAGTGAAAATTCAACTTCAGGGTGATAATCCATGTCAATATTTATTGATAAATAATTCAAAACAGAGTCAATCTACCCTTTCTCAACACTAGTGCAATTCTCAAAGTGAAGTTGGCGACCGCCGGGGAGGTCGCAAAAACTATTTGAGGCGGTCGCCGAAACAGTTTATTATGAATTACATACTTACCCATTTCCTACATGTTACTACATATTTTCTTTGAAAATTTTGATAGAAAGGGGGATCGCGGGCCAAAAATTTTGAGAACCACTGCCATTTGGTATACTTCAAATTCACTAAAAATGATATGACGTCATCAAACAAGGATTCTGAAGAAATTTCTTTTCAAACATTACTGATTTAGAATAGAAGTTAACGTGAGATCAAAATTGTCCGTCAAGGTATTAGAGACCCAAAAAGAGCTTAAAATAAACAGCTAGACGAAACTCAGGTAGTAAGATCATAGTGATTATGGACCACTGGGTAGGTAAAGTCATAGTAATTGTAGACCACTTGCAAGGTACTTTAAATTTAGTCAATATATTACTTAAATATTTTCAATATAATTTTCTTAAAATTAATTTATAACATTTAAAATACATACGCATTCCAACCCTGTTCTATTTTATGATTATTCTATTACACATATACAGTTTAAAAATATTTAGTAAGTAATTCACGATATAGATTATACTCGTTACTCGTTAGTCTCAAAACGTTCAACAAAAATTAACCAAAATGCACTGGACTGTTCTCGAACACCCACCATACAGTCCGGACCTCTCACCGTGTGATTATCATATGTTTGACCAGCTTAAAAACGCGCTGGGTGGACAACATTTTGAGACTAACGGACAAGTACAGCCGTAGAATACAGTACAGCATTTCGTGTGCAACTGGTTACGTACATGTCCTTCTTCTTTCGTTGGCGGCGGAATTAACAAACTTCCGATTCAATGGCAAAAATGCATTAATAGAAAAGGAATGTATACAGATAAATAATATGCTGTTTGTTTAATAAAATAATCACTTAATAAAAAGTTATAATTAAAGGTCGGTTTAAATTTGATTCACCCTCGTATAATTTCATAAAGTAAATAATTCCTCTTTGTATATTAGAAAATTCTATGAGGTAGTGCGCGAGCGACTTCCAACCAAAGAGATATGAACCTATTTAAGCCACTTAATGATACGCGCGGGCACTTTCTCAAACTCAGTCAGTTTGGAGATAGCTTGGATATATATAGCTTCCAGTATATAAATTAGAGGACTATGTAGGCGGTAAATACGTCTCATTGCCACCAGTCACCTGGTCCGTAAGACTTCGCGACAATGATTGTTATTGATTTAAGTAATAAAATATTTATTAATGTATGTTATAACAATACGTTCGGATTATTCGAGAGATTTTTAGTGTAGGTTAGTGTGGTTTAATATTCATGACATCAATAATGTTTGGGGATAATTATTCATACGTGAGTTCTTTTTAATGAAACCTTATTTTATTTTGTTTAAGCAATTGTATGTTTTTTAATTATTTATGTTATCCATATTTAATCTTTCTCTTTTCCTATTTATTAGTATTAGGGTTATTTAGAAATAAGATTATTTTCTCCCGTGATAATCTTTGTGTATTTCTATAGTTATTCTACGTTTAATATGTGTAAATATTGTATTGTACATAAACCAGTTACGCCTATTTTTGACGAAAGGTAAAATAATAAAAAATTAGTATAATGTACACAGGTAACAGCATTTCATTTTATTATTAATAAACAACTTTAAATGTTTTGAAAAGTTTATGTATTTATCGATTGAACGGTTAATGACATTCTTTTGTTTGTAAATCTTCATCGAATAACTAATCTATTGTTGTTGAAATTTGTTAATAGTAAATTTTACAAATATAATTTGTAATATTTTAAAATTAATGTTTTTTCTTTTTTTTTATTTCACCTGTAGACATAGTGGTCAAATTCAGGTTTTCATTTTGGAGCAGCTGATGATCTTGCGTACTCTGCTTGAAACTTTGTAAATTTAGAAGTTTTGATTAATAAACGTTGTTAAAGTTTATTCAGTTTAATTCATTTTACCTTTTAAATTTCAACTTCCAATCATCACCTTAAATTACTTTCAGTTTTTCTAACTTTTAATTAAATTTCTTACCCGATGCTGCTTCAGACTGAGTAGTAAGATTACAATGATTTTGGGCCACTGAGTAGTAAGGTCATAATAATTATGGACTACTGGGTAGTAAGATCATAGTGATTATGAACCACTGGGTAGTAAGGTCATAGTAATTGTAGATCAGTGAGAAGTAATATTACAGTGATTTTGGGCCACTGAGTAGTAAAGTTATAGTAATTATGGGCTACTGGATCATAGTGATTATGGATCACTGGGTAGTAAGGTCATAGTGGTTATGGACTACTGGGTACTAAAGTCATAGTGATTAAGGATCACTCAAATCGCAAAATAAACTTTAATTCTTTATAGCGTTTGAGGCAAATTGTGTTTTTCATTGCGTTTTTGTTTTTGCTGTAATTCATAAATATACATATATGTATATCAATCCCTTATCAGCTACTGACCCAAACCTCTCTTTTTCGAAATAGGATAAAAAAAAATTACTTCCGACAAAATCTCTATTTTAGAGTTGTTTAGCGGGCCAAGCCAATCACTATAAATAAAATTTCGTACAGAATTTCGGAATATCTGATTTAAAAAAATAATTAAACCCATAATTCAGATATTTTTCACAGATGAAACCATCAGTCACACCCAGGGCCGGTGAGAGGCTGAGGCAGATGAGGGAATTGCCCGAGGATCCGGGTCTAAGACGGGGACCAACAGCCTCGTTTAGGGGACCGGACAGAGTAAGAAGACGTTTCTTTTTTGCTCGTCAATTGTATTTTTGTAGAAAAACTGTTCGAAAATTTTTTGTTCCGCCCAGGGGCCGTCATTTCTCTAGCCGCCCCTGTCCGCAGCAGTAAAATATATATTACAGTTGTAAAATATAAAATTTATGTGTAAGAAATCATATAAAACACCAAAATGAAAACAAAATAGACACATCAGCAAAGCCAGGATGGGCTGCTAACAATAATAAAAACGCCGTGAGCAGCGGGGCCCCATCACGGAAGTCGAATCTTTCCCTTCATCTACGGTATTGAATGTCTACAAGCGAAATGTGATTGAAAGTCTACAAGAGATTTGTCATTTTGGTGGTTTCAAAACTGATGATGAGTGTCCGGCTGATCGGGGCTTTAAAAAAAGGTTTTAAGTTTTTAAGGGCTGAATCTCAGTAAATTTCAATTTTGTGCCGATAGAAGTTAGCAGGAGAAAACCGACACAATTCGTACGAGAGCATTCCTACCCATGCTTATCCGCCAATTGCCTTTGTGTGTAATTTTTAAAAATTAAAAAAGGACATGAAATAGTAAACTGGAAGGCCTTTATGAAGATATTCTTTCTTTCCAAAAAAATCCAAAATTTCTATTTTATAAATAAAAAAAAAATCAAAAATTCATTTTTATAAATAAACATTAACTTTTATAACATTTTTAAATTACTTAATATGTATGTATTGCATTTGTTATAAAAGTAAGTTCATTTTTTTTTAAATTTTTAAAATTAGTATCCGCCTACTTGTATTAGAATAAAAATAATGCATTTAAAACACATTTAACAATAACATTGAATTCCGTTGTAAAAATGGGAGAAGTGGGGGAGAAGTAATGTGGAATCCCTAAAAGGCACTAGCTGGATATTAACTCAACACACGTACAAAATTTCAGCCCTCCAGGTTTCCTTAGAGAGTCTCTAGACGTGTTAGAAAAAAAGCAAAAAAATTAAGTAAATATTGGCATAAAAATCGTGGGGGTAAGGTTTAAAAGTTGAAACCTCCAAAAAGCAGTAGCTAGCTATTAATTTAACCTGTACACAAAATTTCAGCCCTCTAGGTTTATTGGGGGAGGTTTTGACCCGAAGAAACTGTTAAAAAACAAGAAAAATCATGTTCTTTTTGGTATAAAAATGGTGGGAGTAAGGGTTAAAAGCTGAGACCCCGAAAGGGCACCCCCTTAATACTTACTCAATCTTAATGCAAAATTTCAGCCCTCTAGGTTTATTTGGGTGACTTGTGCGAACGCTACAAACTTCGAAAACGTCAAAAAAGCATGAAATTGTAGCTTAAAAATGAGGGGGGTGGGGGTAAAATAGTGAAACCTCCAAAAAGCACAACCTAGGTACGAACTTTATCAACACACCAAATTTCAACACTCTGCGTTAATTCTGGGGAGCTGTGGGCGTGTTTTCTCCCTCTACTCCCTCCAAATCATCCTAGGAAGCTGAATTTTGGATATGTTGTACATAATTGACCGAAACATTATTTCCAACCAGTTTGGAAAATTTTTATAGTTTTACCGCCCTCCACCACCCCCTTAAAGAAAGGGTCGGATCCAAAATTTGCCCAAAATTTGACCCCACTTTGAGAGTATTGTTGTTTGCAGCTCTTAACTTCCATAGAGGGGCCCTACACATATTAAAAGGTAGCCGGAATATATATATATATATATATATATATATATATATATATATATATATATATATATATATATATATACAGGGTGGGCCATTTTAATCTTTGCATCTAAATATCTCGCCAGAGGCGCCACCTATCAAAAAATGACCTTTACAAAAGTTGTTAGGTACGAAGGGGGACATGAAATGGTGACCTTAAATTTGACCTTGAATTTCATTGTCAAGGTCATTTTGAGGTCAAGTCGTATTTTTCAAATGGAACGACCTACTCTTTACTTCGGATTCTGAAATAGCGTGAAATTTCACGTCGAAAATACTATGAACGAATTTTTTTATTGACCTTTAATTTTTCATTTTTTAGCTATGAAATTTATTAGTTATGAAAAATTAATTTTTCATCAATTTTTAGTGTCATTTTTTTCTGGATTTTGACCTTAGAATGACCTTCACAGGTCATTAAAAACAAACAGAAACTCCTATTTTACGTCTCCAAAAGATGCCGACACTTTCAAGTTAGGTTTTTCTTTTAAAATCTAATTTTTGATTGTTCTTTGGTGGTCTTTACACCTCTTAAGGTCAATTATAGAAAAATTCGTTTATAGCATTTTCGACGTGAAATTTCACGCTCTTTCAGAATCCGAAATAAAAAGTAGGTCGTTCCATTTGAAAAATACGACTTGACCTCAAAATGACCTTGAAAATAAAATTCAAGGTCAAATTTAAGGTCACCATTTAATGTCCCCCTTCGTACCTAACAACTTTTATAAAGGTCATTTTTTGATAGGTGGCGCCTCTGGCGAGATATTTAGATGCAAAAATTAAAATGGCCCACCCTATATATATATATATATATATATATATATATATATATATATATATATATATATATATATATATATATATATTTTACAGAATCGTGTTCTACGGGTCCGAAAACGGATAGCGCCCCTACTCTCGCCGTTCTTATCGTATAGGCTGTATAAGTCTAATTTTTTGAAGCAAAAATTCGACTAACAATTATCTCAGATATTTAATAATATCTGAGATGATTAAAATCATTTAATATTTAATTCAAATCAAGTTGTCTCAATACAATCATTTCTGAGATACGTGAGATTCATAAGACAGGGCAGAGGTATGATTTTCCTATAATATAAATTAAAAAAAAAAATATTTAGAATTCTACGAATAATATACTTCAACAAAATCAAAAGTTTACGCAAACCACATGGAATAATACCCATCTATCTCATAAAATGGTACGTATACACATATCTGCAACGAAAAACTTATAAAATCTAATATACGTATATCTGTCTAAAATTCCCGTGAGTATGAAACGAAAGGTCAATAATATATCAACGATCTTTAATTAAGTCACGTTTTTCAACCAAAAACCACACAAAGACAGATGTCGTCAACATCGAAATCCCAGCGTAACTGACATGTTTCTAACCAACAAAACACGTTTCAGCGGGTGAAACAAGAAATTCAAGTCATATTAAGAGACATTTATCTAATCCAAGTATTAAATAAGATATACGTATAATAATTTATGATTAAGGAATTATATAATAATCGTATAAAATTATTTATCATAGACTGAAAGTATATGCGCTTGCGTAAAAACTAGTTACGCGTACTTTTCTTTATATAGCGAAAGAATAAAACGGAACACTTTAACTAGTTTTTCTTTTTAATAAGTAATAGTTCTAAATTCTATTAGGAGCTAGTATGCACTTGCATCGAGAATGAATAGCAGAATTTCACTTTTCACAGACAAAAATTTTACACCCGAAGTTCTAAAACGTCTCCTTCTGGATAGCTTACGGTGAACACGATTTCTCAAAACTACTCAACTACAGCTGATGCGCGAAAGAACGATTTAAAAAAAAAAAATTGTTTATAATATGTAGCTTATTTATTAATAAATAAATCATGTTTTTCTTACGATAAAATCCTGGCTTTTTGGAAATCAATTATTTGAGCAGTTTTTAGGATTCCTAAAAAATAAATTTCGTCAGGTCCATCTGTTGCCTTCCCGCCAATCAAATCCTCATAATTCCTACATTTTTCGGCTTATGGAAATGAAATTTTGCTTGTATTATATGCCAGATTTATAGGGTTGATTAACACTAAGCAAAAAAATTTTTCCTTGATATCTTCTGATAGTTTCCCGGATTAGAAAGTGGGGCTAAAACTTTGTTTTCAGGTACCACATCGTATTGCATGATAACATTAAAAGAAATCCTTTAAACGAAGTTGAGGTTCTATTCACTATTTTTCATTCTGAAGCCTCTCCTTCTGGATCACCCCGTGATTACATAACATGAGCTTCCAAACGCCATAGCCCTATAAAAGCCTGTAACTGGATAACCCAACTATTCAAAGTTTTATCATAAAATGACCATGATGTAAGCTTTTTAACTCTGTAACTCTATAATATAGTACACAGCCATCCGACATTTCATTTACAACAACCTAATTAAAATATCTTACAAATTATACGTTTAATGAAAATTTAACTGGATATCAAAATCACATTATAATTTGCAACTTTTTCCAACATTTTAAAATCAAATAAAAATTTTACAAGCAATGAGAAAAATTCAATTAAATCAAAGTTTTCGATTTAAATTTTCAGCGTTAATTACAGACATTAAGTATTCGTAACTCATTCCAAAGTACATAACTCTCTTCTCTAATTTAACCAATTTTTACATTCTCTTTCACATATCTTCTCAACATGGCGTAAGGGATAATATTTTTAAATGAAGTTAAAAGTTTTCTATACCAGTGACAAATTAAATAAAGTAAATCGCTAGTAACTCTTCGCCAGTAAAAATAATTGTAGCAGAAGCATATTGTAGGTACTTATTAGATGTAGACACTAATGAAATAACTGCGCTTATAATTTGAATTTAGTAGTCGAACAAAAACTCAAATAATCGTATCAAATATTAAAAGTTGATACATTTAATATTCTTTAATAAAACTTAAGAATTGATTTAAATTTATACAATTCAAAAAACCGGGTGTGACGTGTAGTATTGTTCCTATCAATTTAAATAAATTAAACAAAATTTCTTTGATTAAGGGTGCGAATTTTATCTTCTTAAAGTTTATGTTTGTTTTAGCGAATTTCGAAAACTCGAAATTCAGCTATTACAGTAGGTCTCATGACGCAATCTGAGTCCGGGACTATGGCAGAAATCTGTTTTGAGGTCCCTAGAATACGAAAATGATATTCACTAAAATTTATATATATATATATATATATATATATATATATATATATATATATATATATATATATATATATATATATATATATATATATATGTATGTTCCCACGATAACTCTCGAACGAAACCTCTAACGCTTATGAAATTTTGTGTGCGGACTGGATTCTGAATTGGCTTGGCTAAGTTCGTTAGCCAGACACGTCGGATGCCCAGAAGTAGGTTTTCTGGCCATTTTTTATCATTCGATCCTATCATAAGACAGTTCGATTTTTACATCGTTGAAAAGGAAAAAAAAATTATGAAGAAAATGTTCTTATAATTTTCTTTCTATGTTAAGTAGCTTTCAAGAAAATCGTAATTTTCACTATTACCTTATTTTGCTCTCTTTGTCATTGTAATAAGTAATTTATATTTCTATCTCAGTTGTTTAAGAAGTATAAAAATATTTCACTTTTTTATTAAAGAATTTTGTGAGAACAAGTGAAGTATATTCACATACATGTGTTATAACACACATACATGTATAGAGTTTTGTTTCTCATTTATTGCATTATAATTAGCATGGTTCTATTTCATGTTGAAAAATGTAAATTAAACAGATTTTCTAAGCTAATGTAACGAAGAATTTTTTTTTTTTATTGAATTTTTAAGTAAACAAGAAATTGAAGATTATGTTATGATATAATATTATTAATATTGAAACAAAACAAAATATGTACAATGTACATATGTATGCACGGAAAAATATTTTGAATCGATTTTGAAAATTTTTTCACTAATAATTAATAATGTTAAAAAATTAAACCATTTCAAATAGATTTAAGGTATTTTATGTGAGGTCAAGGTTTTCGGGACCTAAAAAGGCCAGAAATTAATTAACCAATCGATTTTAAAAATTTTTTCACAGTTAGTAAGTTAAAGTATTTGAATTAATTAATTAAATGATGCCCGCAAGAAGCTTACGGACTGCCATAAGTCATATGAGATCCTTAGAACCCTTTTCTTACTGTTAGAGTACTAGACTTGTATGAGTTTCGCCAGGATTTACTGATCCCATAATTGTAAAAAATAAACTAAACGACCAATTTTAAAAAATTCTTCACTGTTACAGAGCTAAACTATTTTAGATAAATATCGATTACGTTATGTAAGGTCCGCCTGGGTCCATAGGACCCAAAAGTATCAAAAATAAACGGCCTGATCGATTTTGAAAATTTTTTCACTGTTACAGAGCTAAACTGTTTTAGATAAATATAGATTCCGTTATGTAAGGTCTGCCAGGGTCCATAGGATCCAGAAGTGTCAAAAATAAACTAACTGACCGATTTTGAAAATTTTTTCACTGTTACAGAGCTAAACTATTTTAGATAAATATAGATTAAGTTATTTAGGGTCCGCCAGGGTCCATGGGACCCAAAAGTGGTAAAAATAAACTAACCGACCGATTTTGAAAATTTTTTCACTGTTACAGAGCTAAACTATTTTAGATAAATATAGATTACGTTATGTAAAGTCTGCCAGGGTCCATCGGATCCAAAAGTGTCAAAAATAAACTAACCGACCGATTTTGAAAATTTTTTCACTGTTGGGGAGCTAAGCTATTTTAGATACATATAGATTACGTTATGTAAGGTCTGACAGTGTCAGTAGGACCTAAAAGTGTCAAAAATAAAATAACTGACCGATTTTGAAACTTTTTTACTATTACCGAGGTAAACTATTTTAGGTAGGTACAGGTTGTGTTATCTGAGATCCACAACTGTCCTGCGGATGCAAATGCGGCGTAGAATGCTACACAGCGGGTTTTGAATATATATATATATATATATATATATATATATATATATATATATATATATATATATATATATATATATATATATATATATATTACATAAAGTGCGCCTAGAATATACGGTCGAGCTGATTTTTTAATGAGGTCCACCGGGATCTTGCAGATCCGAAAACGCCAGTAATAAGCTATCGAACCGATGCTAAAAAGTTTCTCACTGCTAGAGAACTAAATTATTTTAGATGGATACAGCTATGCTGCACAAAATCCGTTCGGGTTCTTGGGTCCCCAAAAATACCAAAACTAATTACTCAGCCGATTTTAAAAATTATTTTACTCTTAGAAAGCTAAACAATTTTAAATAGGTACAGGTCTTAGATGAGATCCGCCAGTGCCCAAGATTTGGAAATTCGCTATGTTATGCAGATGCTGCGACAGGGGTATTTTTAATCCAACATAAAGAATTTCTTATTAAGTTAACAGTAAGCCTAACCTATCCCGTTTCGAGACGGATAATATAGTTTGGTGTCCAAACTGGTAACGAAAGTATACGCTTAATGCTTATAATATGTAGTTTGGATGCTGTCGATATAATTTGTATAACGTAGACTCCATATAGAGGGTCGAGTATGCGCAAGTTATTTTTTAACCAAAAGAATGATTATTAAATTGAAAATTTTAATAAAAATGAATAGTAGACGTCTAATAAGAAACTACACTGAGAAAAAGATACGGTAATTTTTACAAGAAATTTTAAAAAAATTTCTAGTAAAAAATTACGGAGCTCTCTGGTAATGCGGGCATAAGTGACAGGCAAAGGAGAAAGTACGATGAGTATAGTAAAAATTACTCTATGGCTCCGTAAAATTTGACTGCACAGTAAAAATTACACTGTGACTCCGTAAAAATTTCGGCGCTGTACAGGAAAAATTCTACTCTCTTGCCGTATTATTTATAAGGTTTTTTTTTTTATTTATTAATAAATAATTGAATTAAAATAGTTTAAAAAGATATTGATAGAAGGGTAAGGATTAAAATCAAATTATTAATATTGAAAAAATGCTCTGTGGTTTTTTATTATTTGTGGAAAAACATGTTTCAATAAACATAAATACGTATAAAGATCTTAACTGTTATATCTTAATTATTAGTTCTTTATCAATAATAAAATAATGCGATTTTCATAAAACACAAATAACAATTCTTTGTTTTAAATGTAAAGTCTATTAAATAGTTTATTATAAAAAAAAGAAAAAAAATGATAATACTCCTCGTACACATCACATACAAGGCACACACCACAATAAGTTAGTGGTCTGTTTTCAGTAGAAGCTGTATTCAAAATGACCTTGGTTTGGTGCGGACCTCGGTTTACGCGTGCCAGAGCAGTTAGAACCAGACAAGCACATAGTCTTCTAGCGTTACGTTGGTGCGATGCTTGTGTGAGAGAGATGCCGAAAGACAGGTTTCAAGTAGAAAATAGAGATAACAAATAGCGTCTACCCTCTACTTTTCCTATCAGCTTAGTAAAAATTACACTGTGCCTCCGTAAAAATTCTTCTATCTCTAGCATAATTTAACAAAAATTAAGTAAATTTTCCTGGTATCCACTTGAAATTTTACTAGCCCATCGAATTTTACGGAGCAGTATAGGAAAAATTCTTAAGCTGTACAGGAAAAAATTTCAAATGAATCGTAAAAAATAATGTTTGAAAGGCATTTTTTATATTTTTGCTTGATAATTTCCTACCGACTGGTCACTTGAGCCTGGTTTACCGGAGGCAGCTCCGTATATTTTACTGCTATTTTTTCTCAGTGTATTTCCATGGAAAGTTACGTGTCTAAGAAGGTATGTAATCTTTTTTTATCTGTTATTTTTGTAATTATAGTAAAAATAGAGCGGTCAAGGTTTCTTTCACGTAAAGTTAACTTCTAGGTAAGTAAGAACTCACGATTCAAGTGGTTGAAACAACGCACTTTCTCAAAGTGATGTCAGATAATGATTTTGTATCATTACTGTCTGAAGCCACATATTCTTACTAAATTTTTGGTTCTGTGAATACTCAATACCATCCAATAAAACTAACAGAGTGTGATGTAAAATCACTGATTATTGAGATACGAGAGCACTTCTGAGGATCTGCAAGCACTCCAATCAGAGTGAGCCTTTTCTCTGAACAACTCTATTTATTATTATATTTTCTACTCATGTATAGTGACAGTTCCGAGAATTGATAAAAACCACACCATTTCCGATTCTAATAGTACCTACAATGGATTAGGGATGATCGATATTCATCGATGGTAGAAAAACATCGATGTTTAGGGGGAAAACATCGATGTAGAAACATCGATGTTATGTCTTCGATAACATCTACACATCGATGTTACGAGAATAATATCGAAACATCGATATTACTCTAAGCTATCCAGTAGTTAAAAAGGCCTATAGCTGATTTAAAACAAGAGCCATTACTTTTATGGCAAGTTCTAGCATCCACTTATCCAAACTTGAAAAAAATTGCCATCAAATATTTGTGTTTCACAGCAACTTCAACAGCTTCCGAGTGACTTTTTTCAAAATCTGGGCAGTATTTGTATCAACAAAGGAACAGATTAGAAGGGAAACTTCTAACAAAGTGACTTTTTTGCAAAGTGTACCAAATAAATACTGGCAATGTTAATTTTTAATAAATAAAATAATGGATTATAATGGTTTTTTTATTTTGCTACATAAACATCGATGTTTTCGAACATCGATGTCTTTCTTTCGATATATATCGAATATCGATACCCTTGAATCGATGTTAACATCGATGTCAACATCGATGGGTTTCTAATATCGATCATCCCTACAATGGATCTCTTTCGATCGGCTTCGAACTCACGACCTACAGACAAAAATTAACTCGAGGGAATTGCAGAGTCATTTTTGATACATCCAGTATCATCTACACAGACAAAGAAATCGAGAGGCGACAAAAAGTATAAATAAATGTAAATTTTATAGTTTTTAATGTTTTCTACATATTCTTTCTGTTCTGTTCTATAACCTCTATTTAAGTTTACTTCAAACAGAAGAAACTTTTAACAGTGACAATTGTTCAAGAAAACACACACACATATTCATTTTACACTAACTACACTACGTACGTACGTTGCGAACATTTTCAAAGATTTTAATGCTTTACAATAATATAATAGAAGGATAACAAAAAGTTATTTAACTTTTAAAAGTTTTGCATTTGCCTGTTGAAGAAAAACTTGTTGAGTTTTCGTTTGACTTTCACAGGGAAGAGTGAAAAAACAAAAACTTACATTAAATTATTACTAACCATTTTATGTTGATTATAATATTTTAAAATGATACGCCAGACGCTATTAAATTAATTTATATAATATAAGAGAGTCCACATCTATCCTTCATAACAGTAGTTTTGCATATTTTCGTTAAAATATATAAAATTGTGTCGTAAAATATTATGTAAAATAACTAAAGAGTTTGTTTAAGAACAGACTATATAAGAACAAAACATTAATTGCTAGCAATGTCAATCTAAGGGCTCCATACACGATGAGATCTGTATCGCTACATGTTACAGGTATCAGTATCATGATACAGATCTCGTCGTCACTGTCTCGGTATCACTGTATCAGTATCAGCAAGTATCAGCTGGTATCATGCTTGTCTCAAGTATCGTGGTAACTATGGTTGCATTTTTATTTTGACAGTTAATAAAGTAAATAATTGTTATTTATTTGAATAATCGTGTCTGCAGATAAAGATTTTTGGGAAGATTTTATTAATATGTATAAATTATACCCATATCTTCGGGATTCAAAATGTAAAGATGTTTGTATTGCAATTGCTAATAGCACAGGTGCCACAGGTCGTAGATCGCACATTTCTTTATTAATAAAATTTTTTATCTGTACTGAGGTTTTACGATTCAGTCTCAGCGTGTGTGTGCTAAATAAACATGATACAAATCTCAGATATATGTATCGATACAAGGTATCGATACAGATCTCACCGTGTATGGGGCCCTAATAACAGAAACATGAAAAATATCCCGGCAATTGAAGTGTGGAAAAGGAAGTAGATCAAATTTTTTAACAAACCAGCACATTAACTATCACGTGTACCAATTTAGTATACAGTAGTGATACATGTTCTGCAATAAGGCATTATGTGATAAAGTAAGACAATATAGGTTTCCTTACTTACATGTGCAGTAGCTGGAAACACTGCTTGTGGGTATGTCTACGGCTTCCTAATCTGAGAATAAGGTTTATCCGTCGTGAGCGAGTCGGGCTCGTATAATTAAAATTCCCCGCAGTAAGTCGTCAATAGAACAAATTAAACTAAAATTCTATTTTTATTTATGTCTACTTAAACCTTACTCAAATTTTTGATCGTCTCAATTACCAATGCTCTAGTTACGTTACAGGACTAAATTTTCTCAGAAAGGTTGAGATTAATAGAAGCAATTTCCCAAACCAAATTTCGTACATTTAGGTGAAATAGTTTCCAAAATACTAACGTACAAAAATCACAGTTTTGGGCACTTACTAAGTGACTGACTAATAAATTATAAAAAAAACTCAGGGTACTTTCAATCGAGCTAGAACTTTGGAATTTTTCGAAATAGATAATGTTTAAAGTAATAAATGTTAACAAAAATTAAAAATTAATAAAAATCTACCAATCTGTAAAAACTCATCAAAGAAATTTTTAAACTACCTATGAGCTGATAGAATTATTTTTAGATAACTGAATCAACATAAATCTGAAAATATGTTACTATTATAGATACTGAAGTAAATAATTTTGTATGTACTGATAAAGTTTAAAATTATTACTGATTCCCCTTATTATTTAAAACATTTTCTCAGCAACTATTATACTGCCAAGAAAAGCCACAGATTTCCTGTAATATATGACTTAATATCTCTACTAGCACTATACAAATCAAAATTTTAGTTATAGAAACATCGAAAAGACATCCCCTCAAACAGAAAAAATTAAAATCTATCCAATAAATATAATAACGGTGAAAGCGCTGTGTAGTATGTACGCATGTAATATGTTAATTCAGCTTTAGTAGATATAATACAGTTTATTCTAAATTTTAAATGTGTTTAAATATCAACTAAAAACGAATAATATAAATCTATAAACTTCATTTTAATTATCAATATTTTGCGGCAACTTTGGTTGAGTTTGACTCCTCAATATCTTTTCTTCTGTTTGTTAAAGTTTATTTACACTATTCGGTCAGTTATAAGGGTTCACTATCACAATAAATAACTTTATAATATCAATTTCATTTAGAAGTTAATATTATATTTTTGATAAATCTACTTAATAAATTTCTAACACTGACTGACTGACTGACAGACAACGCACAGCCTAAATCGTGGGGCTTAGAAGAATGAAATTTTGCATAGGGGTTTCCTATGTAACGTAGATGAGCACTAAGAAAGGATTTTTGAAAATTCGTCCCCTAAGTGGGTTTAATAGGGAATGAAAATTTGTATGTAAATTCGTTATCTTTAAAGTTAGTGACATATAAAAATACGTTACCATGGCTATTAAAATAAATAATCTACTTAATAAATTTATAACACTGACTGACTGACTGACTGACAAACAACACACAGCCTAAACCGTTGGATTTAGAAGAAGGAAATTTTGCACAGGAGTTCCCTATGTAACGTAGGCGAGCACTAAGGAAGGATTTTTGAAAATTCGCCCCCTAAGTGGGTTAAATAGGGAATGAAATTTTTTATGGAAATTCATCATTTTTGAAGTTAGAAATATAAAAATATGTTACTGTGACTATTCAAATAAATAATATTTTATACATTGATTGACAGACAACGCTCAGCCTAAACTGTTGGGTTTAGAAGGACAAAATTAAGCACAGGAATTATGAAAATTGGCGTTTAGGCTTCTATTTATAAATAAAAGTCAGTTGTTTCTGGAAATATATTCCCTAAGGGGTTAAAACAGAAAATGAAAGTTCGTATGGGAAGTTCATCATTTTTGAAGTTAGAAACGTGGATATTGATTTAGGCTTTTGAAAAACATTAAAAGTGAGCAGAAAGTGAGTACCTAATAAAAAGATATTGCCGATGGGAAATCCCATTGGGCATACGGCTAGTCATACAATAAAATAAAAATAAATGAATAAGGGTTCGAACAGACAGACCGTAACATGACTGCAACTTGATCAAATTAGACGCGTGTCATAATACATAATTATAATAAATACAGTCAGATTCAAGCGGCTTCATATTGCTAACTAACTTTCTGCCAGGACAGAAATCAAGTGACACGCAGTTTTGTTTTACACCAAATTTAAATTTTACTAAGATAAATTACAAAATTCTGCCATATTGTTGTTTTTTACTCTGATGGTTCTTCAGTAATATTATATGACCTATAATGTTATTCATATTATGCAAAATATAAAAGAAATAACAAATGTTCCTATGAGTATGATTCTTGTAAATCTTTTAAATTTGTCGAGTATCATTTCAATTTCAGTTTGTTACGTAACGAGTAGGATGGGGCATAGGTTTAAGCTGAACTCCATTTTACCTCTCACTTGTATCAACGTGAATTTTAATTAGTCGGTTTTTAATAAATTGTTTATTTTTTTTATTAAAGAGATGTGTTTAATGTACAGAATGATTAAAAATTGGGTACGCAACGTGGGTACCCCATCTTGCCCCATCGGTGGAGCAAGATAGGGAGAAATATAATTTTTTGTATTTACATATCTTATGAAAATATTAAGCGTTTATTGATTATCAAAGACAGTAGAAATAGTTTAAAAGAGCCGAGATTTATTCATCATCAAAGCTTAACTACTCCGTATTGCCCAACCTTCCTCTATATAATTTTATCTTTATATGTAATTTTCGATTTTCACTTATTGCAATATATTCACTTCATCACTTGTATTTAATAATAAATTATTTACTAATTTTTAATGTTATTTACTTTAGTTCAATGGTGAATTCAGGGTAATTTTTACATATTAATTTTTTATAATTAAGATTTTACTACAAAATAAAAAATTTCTAAAATATTTGCAAAACTAACATCCATTTAAGCCAAAGTCAATATCGCTACAAATACTATTTCTTTCCCAAGCACAATACCTACAGTTACTGTTCTTATATTTTGCATAAAAGAAAACTAAAATGTTCAGATTATTTTACCAAACAACCTCTATTTTAACTGTCTACTTCCGGGCATTTTTTGTTAATATGAAAAAACTGTCTCCAAAGGTATGGAAACAATTTTACCTAGCGTAATAGATACACATTGCATGTATTTACGTATGTGTATGATTTAGAAACGTAAACGAAGAAAGTAACATAGAACTAGGTAGAAACACGTAATCATCGTCTAGACTCCGAGACAGTAGAGGAAAGGAAGAGTCATTTGTAACGGTCAGTTGTGATTACACATCACCCGTGTATTATTATACGGTGGTATGTACACAAAATCAATAACAAATATACATATATATTATACTATTTTTAAATACATCGCATAATTCAGCGTTGTCTCGTTTCTGAAGAAACTAGGAGAAGGTCGTCCAAAGTGGGTAAGCTAAGATTAAACGCCGAAAAAAGTGACTTTTGACCTCGATAAGCAGATCTTTTTTATCTTATCAGATAGAATAGTTATCGAACTTTAAAATGAAACTTCGCTTAAGAAATGTTTATACAATATTTATTTTTAATAAAGAAAATACAAAACCTCTGCAAAAACCCGATTTGCCCGTATAGGTATCCTAAAGCCGGTAACCCCCTTTGGGCAAAGCGGGTAAGTACATTATGTATTTAAATGCTGTTATTATTTTTTAATATAAACTTTCTTAATCATATAGAACTTAACAATAATAATAACTAACAAGTAAAGGTCCCGAGGCCGGACCTATCGATTTCGATGAAATTTAAATATATTGTAGAACACTAAAAACTAAGGGACACGTATTTTTTTTTATCTGCGGAAAAACGGTTTGAAGGGGTGAAATCGCCCTCAAAAAATTGGGGTAAAAATTTAATTTTTCAAATATCTCGAAAACAGTAAGAGATAGAGAGCAAAAGTTTAAACTGACGATATTGCTCTTTTTTAAAGAGCTATCTATTGATATGCAATTTGTTCATATTACATCAACAGGGGTGTTTGGGGGTTAAAATTTGGGGGTTAATTTTGCAAATAGGGGTGAAAAATAAACAATATAAAAAAATGTTTGAGGATTTGAAATCTACGTCAAAAAATCTAATTGACCTATTTTTGCTCAATGCCCTAATATTAAGTCTAGGGGTAGTTAACTAGAGGGAGGTAAGGTCTTTATTAAGTTTGTTTTTTAATGGATATTATAGTTTTCCTTATCGAAAATTATCGATACCGAAAATTACATAACCTAACCTAAAATAACGAAACCTAATAAAAACCTTACATACGATAGTCTAACTTCAGAACCATCTATTGTGACATTATTACCCCCTGTCAGTGTGTCAATTGCAAAAATTAGTGTATGTAAACTAGTATGTAATTTAAGAGGGTGACTCACCCCCTCTCCAATGTTGCTCAAACTCAATTTTGAATTCGAGAATTTCATTTCTACGTTATTCTAATTGCCTTAAGCTATTTTCCATGAAGAAGAACTTCTTGAAATACTCAAATTGTACGACTATTCGACATAGTCACCCTCTAGTTAACTACCCCTAGACTTAATATTAAGATATTGAGCAAAAACCGGTCAATTAGATTTTTTGACGTAGATTTCAAATCTGTAAACAAAATTTTTATATTGCTTATTTTTCACCCCCTTTTTGGAAAATTAACCCCCAAACACCCCTGTTGATGTAATTTGAACAAATTGCATATCAGTAGATAGCTCTTTAAAAAAGAGTAATATCGCCAATTTAAACTTTTGCTGTATCTCTTACTGTTTTCGAGATATTTGAAAAATTAAATTTTTACCCCAATTTTTGGAGGGCGATTTCACCCCTTCAAACCGTTTTTCCGCAGATAAAAAAAAATACGTGTCCCTTAGTTTTTAGTGTTCTACAACATATATAAGTTTCATCAAAATCGATAGGTCCGGCCTCGGGACCTTTACTTGTAAGTAAAAAAAATTGAAAAAATACAAAAATAATAAAATAACAATTAACTGTAACTTTCTTTACAACCTCCATATTGAAATATGTTACTTCAGGTGAATCCACATCAAAATCACCACAAACAAGGCAGAAATATTTTTTTTAAGCTTTTTCCCTCATTCCGTTGTAAAAAGAAGATTATTTATTTTTTTCTTCTTCTAACAGTTTTTTCCATTAAGATGCTTCTATTTTGTCTACCTGCATTGCCATGGGCGCCCATATGATGGATTCCAGGGGGGGGCGAAGGGTGAAAAGTGAACTTCCGGAGAAAATTTCGGCACATTTTTTTTTCGATCTTTTTTTCCCCCCACAAATCGCGAGGGCTATACTATATATAACCCACAAAAAATACCATTAACGACGTCGTTTTGCTCTCTTCGAACTCCTTTTTTCGAATTTTCTTCCAATCCTGGCTAGCTAGGGGGGGGCCATGGCCCCCCCTGCCCATAGGTATGGGCGCCCATGTGCATTGCCCATACCCGCTTTGCCCAAAAAAACTTAATTTTGTTAACTTACAATAATTTCAAAATGAAAGCCGATACGTGTCTACCTTTTTCTACATTAAAAGTCAAATGATGATAACATAATATGGTAATACCAAAAAGATTACAAATAAAAAGGTTTGTGACTAGTCACAGAATATTTATCGTGAAAATTTTTAACAAAACCAACAAAAAATTTGATGAAGCTTAACTAGGACATTAAACGACACAAGCGTTCAAGTGTTCATACGACCTGACAAAAACATTCGATACAACGATATACAAGCGCTTAGCCGCTTTAAGAGGGGTACCCGCTTTGGGCGACCTTCCCCTACTGGTTTTACCATAGTCGTTGTTGACGCGACTAGGTTTTTGTGACAATTTGGCTATGGGGAAATTCTAAACTAAGGTTCTATAAATGTTGCAAGTCTAAATTTTAGCGGACTGTAAAAAAAATGAATACAAAATTGAAATTGCACTCACCGAAATATTCTCCTTCCGTTTAAATCGTTTATATTTATCGGGGTTCGGGAAAAATTTGGAAGGGAAGGAAAAGGTAACGCTTGATGATCCCTGTTGAAATTTAAAAATTTGTTCGGGCGAGTTCCATGTAATCTTGCTAATTCACTATTGTTTTTAAAAATGCGGTTAAACTATTATTGTAAAGACGAACTAACGAAGGGTTTCTAATGCGAAATTTCTAATGCGAAACAACGCGAATTAACACTAATTTAATTGTGAGTTTCTTTATTGCGAAAAGAAAGAAAAACTATACTAATTATCTATTGGGTAGTTTCAGAAACTAAATTGCAAAACCAACTGCGTCGACCGATTCTATCTAAGTATAATGTAACAATTGAACTAAAAATTGGCGGTAATAAAGGCTACCGGTGCAAGACCGGTAGCAACGATCCGTACACCGATGGATCCAATCGATGACTGATTATATACTACCACTGTTCTATTTTTCAAAAAAAAACAACAACGTTCAAAATGTTCAGACCAATGAATTATGTAATCAACAACTGGCGCAAACAGTCGTATTGCTAAAATCGGAAAAAAACATTACATACCTTACAAAATACGGCTTTTTAAGTAAACCCACACTTATTTTATTTCAATTTCATTACATTAGATAAACTAATGTTCAATTAATAATATCTTGCCTTTTTAAGGCAGTATTTCCATGTGACGATTAAAAAATTTTCGAATTTTTTTCAATACGTATTTTAAAAGTACAATACATTGAGAGTATACTGTGAAAATTGTAGCCCGAAATTCAAATTACTTACGTAGTTATAGCATATATAGAAGAAAGTATAGCGAATAGCATATAGTGTTAACTCTCCAAGAAAATGATCCTTACCAAGAAGGGGAAGCGTTATTCTATGAATCAGGTGTAGCTGATGTCTATAGGTAAGTATTAGGGAACGAAGTACATTTGGAGTGCATAATATTTTTAAAGGGGGGCCAAAAACTTTACTGTGTTGTGGAAAATATATACATTTGTTCTGATCTAGATATACATATACTTACTTATAAAATAAAATGTGAAACTTTTAAAACAAAATTAAAAATATTTTTTTCGTCTATGACCAAAGCGAAAAAATTTATATCCCCCCAGTTCAAAATATTGTACACTGCGACTCTGTTAGGGATCATTTTGTTTGAAGTATAGTAATTATATATTTTTATGAAATAATTTTTTCGTAATTATGATATATTTTATGAAAAATTTATTACTAAAACTCGAAACACATTTTTCTAAAAACTACATTTTTTCGACTGGTGGGCAGTAGAGACGAAATTCTAATAAACTAATCGGGCTATAATTTCAGCACATTGTTCTACAGTTCTACGCAATAGTGGTCATCATTCGAACTAGCATCATTTATTTTTAATAATAATTTCTAATGTTTTTTCTTGATTTCAATGAAAAAATCCCAATTTTTGAAAATTTTTTTTAAAAGTACGCCATTTTGTTATTTATTAATATAAATGTTTAATCCTAGTTCGGACGACAGAGACAAATCTATAAAACAAAAATATGGTTGATTTTTTCATTTTTGGGTCATTGAAAATGGAGATCCACTGCCCACCACCCACTCATGTTTTTTATGAGGAGTTCACTTTAACCTCAAAAAACATAAATAAAGCATTGTAAAATTAAGTAAGAAAAATTTTTTTCGTACATTCTAGGATAGGTGTAAATAGAAACATATAAAAAATCTGAAAAGATTGTATTAGCGAATTTCCAGAATGGAAATTCAGTTATTATGGCCACTGTCATGACGCGACTTGAACCCGGAACCATGGCAGAAATTAGTTTTGAGGTCCCTAGGAACCGAAAATAATATTCACTCAAATTTTTATATATATATTTATATATATATATATATATATATATATATATATATATATATATATATATATATATGTGTGTGTGTCCGCACGATAACTCTCGAACGAAATGTCCTAGGTTTACGAAATTTGGTGAGAACGTTGGAAGTCCAAAAATCTTGGATGACTTCTTCAGCCAAACACGTCGGATGCCAGGAACATGGCTTTTGTTCTTGCAAAAAATTAGTACCATTGCAAAGACGGAAAAAAATCACATAAAAAAGGTTTTTGAACTATTATTTTAGGTTAGCTAGTTTTTGAGATAATAAGAAAAAAATGTCTGTAGTGGATTGGACAGTTCTGGACCCACCACCCGATTTTTTTGACCGACCCCAAGGAGGAGGTAGAGCTACCGGGGCGGTTCTAGAAACCTCCGGCGGTGGGTGAAGTGAACGAAATTTTTTAAACCTAACTGAACCTAACGGAACTTGGCCTAACCTAACCGAACCTAAGGAAATTTTTTCCTAACCATAAATACTATAAATACTGACAATAAATTATTAATATTCATCACCTGATCCCATATATATATATATATATATATATATATATATATATATATATATATATATATATATATATATATATATATATATATATAAACTTTAGTGAATGTCAATTTTAGTTTCTTCACCTACGGTTTTTTGGACATTTTTCGTGAAAAAATTTGGCGGAATGAGGCGGAAAAGTCACATAAAGAAGGTTTTTTCTAAAAAGGTACTTTTGTAAATGGAAATTCGCTATGTTATGTAGGATGCTGCGACAGGGGTATTTTATTTTAATACAGAAAAAAAGTTCTGAAATAAGCTTAAAATTCTACGCCTCACATAAGAATGCTGCCTTAATTTACCTTTATCTACTAAAGTTGGTATAAATTTTTAAATGTTAAATATCCCATTTTAGGTAGATTTCCCCTATATTTATATGTTTATCTATTTATATTAGTATGTTTTTGTTGAAAATATAATTGCTGTGATCATATTAGCATTTTTCCTATTGTTCGTTATTTGTATGGAGTGTTGTTGGGTGTCACATGTGTGGATAATGTGACGTGCTGACGCTATTGTGTCATTGTGTGAGCATATCACACATAAATAAATATAAATTCAAATACAAATCCAGCCGTGATAAATTATTTTTATATTTAGCAGGGATCAAAATGATTTATTTATTTTTATTATTAATATAAAAAATTTATTTTTATTAAAAATAAAAACTAGAAAAAAAACAATACAACATATTATTATTTTTTTGTAATAAAAAATATCAACAGCATTCGAAATTAATCAATCACATTTTAGGGTTCCAAAGAAAAATGATCAGTTGAAGACTAGACTTCAAAAGCAGGCTAAGTGCCAAAAAAAAAAAATAAAATAAAATTTTAGCATGCTATCGAGATTGTTGGCAATGGAACTTAGATTCCTTTTTCGGGTTTAACTAAATTATTTTTGGCACTTAGCCTGTTTTCAAGCTCAGTCTTCAAATAAAAAACGAAGGAAATATTTTGGCAATAATTATTATTAGATCTTGGATATTAATATTTATAAAAGAAAATTAATGTCGCAAATTAAAAGTGGTACCTATAGGTGAAGAATCTAACTTAAAAACATAGAGACACATAAAAATAACACAAAGGCAGAGAGACGGAAAACAAGGTGCGTCTAATTTAGCTTCATTTGTTACTTTATGTGATGACGTTAGGCCAATTTTAGTTTAACTCATTGATGTAGAAGAATATGGATGGAACCTATGTCTTAAGAGAGAGACAAGATATAATATATGTTAAAATGAATACGTAGATTTCTTTGAATGTGCCACAAAAAATAAGAAACAAAAAAATATAATATACACGTTTCCACATGAATTTTGTCTAAAGTGTGCCTATTTGGTCTTGGTGGAAAAAATTAAATTATTATTTTACAATAATGAACTTTGCGACATACAAATATGATATTTGGGTAAGTAAATATTGTATACTGTATCAATAAATGCAACCATTTCTAGCGAAAATTTGTAATTTTTCTAAATTTTTCATTTAAAAACAGGTTTATAATAAGCGGAAAAATACTATTTTTGGCGTTACACAAAGTAAAAGAAATACCGAAAAAGGAATTACTCGACGTAAATAAGGAATTTGTTTTTTATTTAAAATATGTGACAATAACGACAAATACCCCTGTCGCAGCATCTGCATAACATAGCGAATTTCCAAATTTTGGGGACTGGCGGATCTCATCTAAGAACTGTACCTATTTAAAATAGTTTAGCTTTCTAAGAGTAAAAGATTTTTTAAAATCGGCTGGGTAATTAGTTTTGATATTTTTGGAACCCAAGAACCCGAACGGACTTTGTGCAGCATAGTTGTATCCATCTAAAATAATTTAGTTCTCTAACAGTGAAAAAATTTTCAAAATCGGTCGGTTAGTTTATTTTTTACAATAATGGGAACAGTAAACCCTGGCGGAAATCATACAACATAACCTTTATTCATCTAAAATAATTTTAGTAAAAAGTTTATCCTAACAGTAAAAAACGGGTCCTAGGGATCTCATATAACTTATGGTAGTTCGTAAGGTTCTTGTGGACATCATTTAATTACTTAATGAATTCAAATACTTTAACTTACTAACGGTGAAAAAATTTTCAAAATTTTCGACATTCGCTAAAAAAATCATTGAAAAATATTTGATATGTTTCGATCAATTAATGGTCAACATCAGCAAATAAAAGTTACTAAAATCGAAGAAAAGAATGAGTTATTTGTCCGTAGAAATTAAAATACAAATTCTGAAAACGAGCAAAGAAATATTGAAAAAACTAGATCGGCAAAACATTCTGACAAATAACACTACCCAACTAATACTTGCCAATTTGAATGAAACTTAACATACTTATTAAACAGCGAAAAATATTAAATACGTGTTTTTTTATTTCGGCTAAATACGCTTTTTAGGGGTAGAAAACACCATTCAACCTCTGTAGATGAAAACAGTTATAGCTAAATATTTTTGAAACGGCATATTTTTTGAAAAAAGGGCTGAGTACCAAATTTGTAGAATTTAAAGCGATGCACTTGATAGTGACCCTGAAATCGATTTTCAAGGTCAGTTGAAAATGATTAGCCATTGCCGAACTTTGACCATATCCTGTACCTATAAGCAGTAATTTCATGTATTGACTCAATCTATCTTCAAAATTGATTTGTTGCGTTATTTTTCTAAAATAAAAAAAATAAAAACCTGACGAAATGAAAAAATAGGCGCAAATTTATAGAAAAAATTAGAAGAAAACATTTTTGTAAGTAATTTTAGAAGTTAAGAAAAGATTTAATATCACTCCAATTGTAAGTTAAACATTAACTTTATGTTATATTAGAAATTTTCAAAATTTTTTAAAATTTTTATTGCTACTCTATAGTTATCATATTAGGAATTAAATTCAACATATGATTAACTATTATTTTTCCGATTGCGATTGAGCAAGTATTTTTCAAAATTACTTCTTGATCACTTATTTTCTATCTTGCATGTGAAATTCGTTCGAATATACTTTGAACCATTTAGGGATGAAAAGTAAACTACTCCTTTTGAAAAATATTAAATGATTTTCAAATGACTTTGGAAATTGACCTCAAGGTCAACTTCAAAGTCAAGTGCATCACGAGAGTCAAGTGCTTCAAGATCATCAAGTGCATCATTTTGAACTCTATAACTTTGGTCCTAAGCACTTTTTTCAGAAAATATATCGTACCATAATCCACTTCTATGTTGATTCCTGGTCTCTTTTCCTGCGTTTCTAATATTTATGTCAATAAAAAATGTGCTACCGTAGACAAGGATGAATAGGTACGCATTCCGACTTCACACCGTATTTTTTTGTATTTATTTTATGAGTACCTAATCTTTAATATATTAAAAATTTACGCGAAGATGGTCACTTTATCAGCAGTATCCAAAAAAATTTAAAAATATTGGTGGTTTTTGAAAAATTAACAAAAATCGTATAATTTCTTCTCTATGAAAAATTGGGGTCAAAAGAGACGAGAAAAGAGTAAATGGGGACAACCCGTAGGGTCGACCAAAATTGAAATTCTAATATAAAATAATCTCGAACTTTTTGTATTTATACATTCAAAAAAGAAATAATAGGTACTTGATGATTTTCTGTAAAAATAAACGTAGAATCTAAAATAAAGTTTATATACTCCTGTCGTTTACCCCTAAGTTTATATTCCTCCTATTCTTATTTTAGTTCAAAAAATAATTTTTCAAAAGACTAAGACATAATAATTAATAACAGTGAGATTCTACGTCCATTTTCAGACTTTTGTTTATTAAATTGCGTAAAAGCTAGTAAATGCAATAACAGATATGATGAATTTATAAGGATTTTCTTGTACTACAAAATCTTAAAAATATGGAAACGCGTACTTTTTTTTCGTTAATTGTGTTTTATTCTTTTGCACAAAATTTTAAAAATACTTTATTTTCTTAAGAAAGGGAGGCAACTTTAGTCACAGATATGCCTATGAACAGTTTTTGGTAATCCGGGAAAAACGAAAACACTTTTTAAAATTTTTTTATTGTTAAAATCGAAATGTTCTTTTAAAGAGGGTTAAAATTACCATATTTTATATTAAAATTTTAACACAATCACTCCCTAATTAACGAGCCTTACTTAATATTAGCAAATTGAGAAAAAACACGTCAATTAGATTTTTTTACACAGATTTTATTTGTTATATAATTCAAAAGGATATTTTAAAAATGTGTATGGATGGCTTTCATTAAATAAATTTCAATATATTTTCCATTTATTTTAACAGTGGAATGTCCTTATTAGTGGCTATACTTTCGGCTTGGAGCGAATTAGACGAAGATTTTCTTCTAAAACCAAATTTAATAATTAATTAAAGAAATAAAAAAAAATTTGTGGATTTCCTACCGTTCAAATATAATCTTTATTGTATGTAAAAATGTTATTACATTTTTTCAAAAAACTGTAAGTAAACTGTAAAATTTTCTTTACAAATATGTTAAAATAGAGAAATGTTTCCTTTTTAATTTATTTTTAACTCTTTTTAAATGATTCACTTTAAAATTTTTTAATATTTCTTAATCGAAATTTCATAAAAGAATGTGTCAAAATTTAAAAAAATTTTTCTTTGTTAAAAGAAAAAATTGAATGTGCAAAATTATTTAATATTAGAATGCTCGGATTATACAATTCTAATCATAACTGTATTGTCAATTGGATAAAAAATTACGTAAAAATATTATTGTTTGAATATGATTTAACGTAATTTTTATACGATTGAAGCAAACTCTTATTAATTTTAGGAAGGTGTAAATATAATCTAAATTCTGATCATATCACATAACAGATATCGTCGGGATTTTTTTTGTAAAAAAAAATGGAACAGAGATACATTATAAAAACATTTAACTGACAGAGAAATAGAATATAGCCGAATCGTTAAATTGGATTAAAAAAATCATGACACGCTACTTATAAAGCGGCTTTTTTCGAATTTAGCTCGCAAAAAATGAGACAGAAAAAAAAAGAATGCGAGTGCGAGTGAAATGGAGAACGACATATTTCCTAGTTTTTCTCGAAAAGTAAGTAATTTAGAGCAACGGTATAAAAACATTTTTTATGCGTTTTACCTTTTACAATGGCTTAGTGTAAAAAAAAATTTGAAAAATTGCTTAATTCTGGCAAAAAACTCATTTTGTTGACAAAAAACGCCCGGAAAACCTACTTCTGGGCATCCGACGTGTCTGGCTAACGAACTCATCCAACGATTTGGAAAATCGAATTCGCACACAAAATTTCATAAGCATTAAACGCTTCGTTCGAGAGTTATCGCGCGGATACATATATATATATATATATATATATATATATATATATATATATATATAAATTTTAGTGAATATCATTTTCGTATTCTAGGGACCTCAAAACATATTTCTGATATGGTCTCGGGCTTAGGTCGCACCATGACACCTGGCGTAAAAGCTGAATTTCCAGTTTTGGAAATTCGCTAAAAAATTTTATAAATATTGTAAAAAATAAAATTATGTAAAAATTAAATTATAGGTTAAATTGGCGCTTCATTTCAGTGGCGTCTTTTATCTAAAATAAATGAGCACATAAAAATTTAACTTTAAGATTATGTATTTTGTTTGTATTTATTTATTTATTAATAAAATGACAATTTAATAGCCGTATAGTTTATGTTTGTGTCTACCCTTATCAAGAAGATACTATTAGTGGTGCAAAACTATAAACCAAAACGTAATCTTTTTACATAGTTATAAATTGTAAATAATCGATTAATTTGAGCAATTTTTGTTTTTAGTTTATAGTAATTTATAATATTCTTTAAGCACCGTTAAAAAATACAATGATTTAGTAGACAATTAAAAATTCGAAAAATTAACTGATAAATATAGACCGGATGAAATAATTTTTCACAGGACCGGCTTAACGATTTCAGTGTAATACTGTTAGACTGTTTGTATTTATGTATGAGTCTGCTACAACAGAAATAACAAAATCCTGAAAATTTATTGAAATTCAACATAGAGAAGCAAAAACTTTTTAGAAAAATTTTATTATGTGAGATTTATATCAAAAATAAAAAGGGGCCCCAAATTTTGTTGAATTAAAGTTTTGCAATATTTATTTGTCTAACTAGCTTGCAGGTACATATAAAACAAAATTTATTGTCTTCTTTCCCACCGGCGGCTGTCTTTCAGTATCAATTGATAAACAAACTCCTTATCTCTTTTTAACTTTTTAAAATTTAATATATGTACCTTGTTTACAATTTTTTAAAATTTTTAGTTTTCTACATAGGTACATACACATGCAATATAAATCAAGCAATATTTAATCTAGTTGTCCATTTAATTCAAACACATAAATAAAACATCATTTTGATGACATCCTACGTGTCGTACGTATAATATAAATATGTACGTATGTATTATTTGTATTTAACCACAGATACTATTGATATTAGAATATCTGTATGGACCATACAATAGAAGTTTTTTAGATATTATTTTTTTGAAGCAAAATCGTCATATTGATTAACACCTTTTATAATCTACAAACACAGAATACCTACAAACTATCGATGGTAATGAATATTTTTTAATTTTTATGTGATTTTTGTTGTAATTTGAGAGTATTTATTAATAAATGTTCTAAAAATATTTACACTAACAAATATAACATCAGTTAATCTAGAAAAATTTTAAATCCCCTCTTGTTTAACCATCCATATTCGTCAACACTTTTTTAGTCACTTTTCATTTTCATATAGATTGTGTATATAAGTGTATTCCCACTATTTATTCAATGCTCAAAAGTATATATATAAAAAATATTAGTTAGCAAAAATGAAGTAAATACCTACATAATATTTTATTAGATAACACATTATTAACGTTACATTTTTTTTTCTTAATATGTATACTTTTATTTGTGTATAGTTTGTTGGCAAGATATACTAGTTTTGTATGAACATTTTTTAAGGAAAAATTAGTAATATTTTCTAAAACATATGTTAATTCGATTTAATTTAATCAGTTTATGTATGTATGTACGTAAAGGAACATTATTTGCTCTAGCAGACTCATACATAAATACAGTCTAACAGTATTACACTGAAATCGTTAAGCCGGTCCTGTGGAAAATTATTTTATCCGGACTATACTGATAAAATAGTCGAACAGCATTCTTAAGGAGTGGATAATTGACTCAAATAAAACAGATATTGAAAATAATTAATTAGTTGTTTATGTTTTTATATAGAAATCACCATTATAAGAAAAATATACTAAATATATTGTTTTAAAAGCAATGGCAATGTTTTAATTACATTAAAACCGTTACTGTTTCTTTACAAAATGACGTCATTCATTATAAGGACGTTAACATTTGTAATATGGTGATCAGTATTTTGGGAAATGCTCTTTCCTTTACAATATAATGTACCTTTCCTTCTTCCATGGTTTAACTATATCATCTACAACCATTCAGTATTAAATTTCTCTTTTTGACACAGATGTATCAATAAAAATTTCCCTTATAAAGAAATATGAATAGTTTTGGAAACAATAGAACGTCGTGTAGGTGGAAAAATTTAATGAAAAATTTCTTATCAATTGACACTGGTTTTCTATCCTTTCAAAAAAGGAAAATAAAATGATATTCTTGTACAATATGGCTGTAACAAGTGTGGGCGGGCATGCGACAATACAAACTAGTAGCAGTGTGACAATGGAGGTGGTTTTAACAGAAGCAAAATACTCTGATGTTTAAACATCAAACAGATAAGTTTCCATCAACATGGTCGCAAAGCAAACGGCTCGACGCAGCGCAAGTGAAACTACCTCACTATACTTATCTCCTTATTCTGATACATACCACTCTTCTTTTCCATAGTACAGAGGAGAAATTTATGTTAAGAAAATTATGTATAAAAGGTAAGTTTTTTATCGTAAAATTGGGAAATTTACTTTGTATGTTAAAACTACTATATTAAATTTAGTGTAAGAAAATATTCAAATACTATGTAGAGCTGATAATATGAATAATTAATTAAATATTAGGAGCTAATAAAGGTCGTAGCCGGATAAGTAAGGGAAAATCGGCCTTCGCACCGATACGGCTGATTTTAATACCAATGATTACTTTCTAAATAACATTATCGCTTGGCAAGAATCAGCTATTAAAGAATCTGTTGCCCATTAGCTGGCTTAATGATTATTAATATACACCAGAGTATCTTAAGATACACTGCGCTTCGAACATTCACAGTAACATACATATAGTATATTTTTTAGTTTAGAAATGACGTCATTATCATCTCTTTTCAATTTATGATCTTAGCTGTCCATTAAAAAAATTACACGATACTGATCCTTAAAATAGTACATAAATTAAGTTTATTTTCATTTTTTATTTTTCTCACTTATTTCAATTGCCAAATTATATAAGATTTCACTTACGGATTTGTGTATACTGAATGAAAGTTAGAAAGATATAAATTAGGTATTATTAAATAATTTTTACCAATAATTTTTTATTTTATCCACTCATTTCAATTCATATTTTATGATACCTAGGTAGTAAGGTACCACAGTAAGGTATAAAAATATGAATTGAAATGGGTGGATCAAATAAAATATTATTGGTAAAAATTATTTAATAATACCCTAATTGAATGGTATGTTACCTCTTTCTAACATTCATTCAGTATACACAAATCCGTAGGTGAAATCTTATATAATTTAGCAATTGAAATAAGTAAGTGTAAATAACCTAAGTGAGAAAAAGAAAAAATGAAAATAAACTTAATTTATGTACTATTTTGAGGATCAGTATCGTGTAATTTTTTTTAAAGCACAGCTAGCATCATAAATTGAAAAAAGATGATAATGACGTCAGTTCTAAACTAAAAAAATATATTATACTTCTTGTATTCATACGTTTTTGAGAGATAAAACCTCTCCTTTCAAGTGCAAACTGACAGAAAATTGATAGTTATTAGGTAAAGTTTCAGAATTTTTCGAACTTTTCAAATTCGTAGTCTTTCCTTGTGAGTGCAAACTTCTATAAATAATCGTATGTCCTACGTCACAGACACTATTGAACATTGTTAACTTCAAATTCGCGTAAAAAAAGCGTGTAAGTAAAGAGCCGGCTGTATCATGGATCATTATCTATGAATATAGTCAGATATAGTACATGAGGGTTATACATTTCACTATCTTGATATTGACAGAGTCATCCAACATGTCCTGAGCGAACGAAGGAGATACGAAATTTACATAGCTCGTTAAATAACATTAAATACATATAGACATGTGTATATAAATTTCAATATCATAAATTATTCAGAGTGTTTCAATTAAAGTAATCCAAAGTTACCGTCTTGAAACGAAATTTCCCCTAATTAAATGCTGAAAGTAAATGAAAAATAAAAATCAGTTCTAATTGACTGGCATAAAATTATTTCAACAATAACTTTTCTTACTCGAATTACTTTGCAGATTAGTGTAGTGGAAAAAGTATCCGCATCCGAAATTTATAATTTCCAGTTTTCAAGAAACCTGAAAATCTCTCTAATTAAAGGAAAATTATGATTTATGCCTCAATCATACTGTTGTGATACACTAAAAATTAATAAAAGAAATAGTAGTACATTTTTTTTATACATCTGTCATTTTGAATAGTTTGAAATAATATTATGCCAAGAACAGAATACTGTGGATAAAGTAAATGAGGATAATATAAAATAATAAATCACATTGCAACAAAGCCAACTGTTATAAAATTTTTCTTACTTACTATCTTCGCTATAAAATGTATTAATAAAAAATAAAAAAAACAAAAGACTTCAGAAAATCGCAGGTGGAGTGGATAAAATAAATCAACTCACTGACATGCTGTTAATGTACAATATTTTATAGATATTCACCTTACCTTAAAAATAATTTAGACTGATCCATTTTAAAATGCATTTCTGCGCACATATCTCACTTAATTTTCTGTCGGATCTGTAGTTAAATATATCTGCCACAAACGATCGCTATCAATTATCAAAATTATCATTTATATACGTCTAACTAGCCATATACCAAAAGTAGTAAGGTTACAGCAGTTCTGTACCAAAAGTAGTAAGGTTACAGCGGTTCTGTACCAAAAAAAGTAAGGTTACAGCGGTTCTGTACCAAAAGTAGTAGGATTACAGCGGTTCTGTACCAAAAAAGTAAGGTTACAGCGGTTCTGTACCAAAAGTAGTAAGGTTACAGCGGTTCTATACCAAAAAAAGTAAGGTTATAGCGGTTCTGTACCAAAAATAGTAAGGTTACAGCGGTTCTGTACCAAAAGTAGTATGGTTACAGCGGTTCTGTACCAAAAGTAGTAAGGTTACAGCGGTTCTGTACCAAATCTAGTAAGGTTACAGCGGTTCTACAACAAAAATAGTAAGATCACACCATTTTTATACCGAAAATAAAAACAGCAAAATGAATTCGTTTTCAAAAAAGTTAAAGGTTAATAAATTTTATTGGTGCTCTATGATTTATATTTTATTCCGTAAAATAAATATTATAAAGTAAACCCAATTTTCATGTATCACGTATGTGTCCCGCCCTGCGTATGTCACTGAAAACCGTAAGTGTTGCTTAATTTAGATAAAATTTAGCAATTTTTGGAAAGCGAATATTTAAAATAAGTTATTAAAAAAGTAGCGTAACAAAATTTGAAATTAAATTACGATATTACTTAGTATTCTTTAAAAACAGTTTGCAATGTGGTTAGCAGAATTTCAAAGATATGTTGTATTTCTTTTTAGTAGTTACAAAAATTTAAAACTGGATTTAGCAGATTTCGAAAATAGGTAACTTATTTCGGTATTTTTCAAATGAGTGAAGTTGAAATGGGCCTTTAGTTGAAAATAAATCAATATCTGAATTTTTCATCCTATATATGTATTTATTATGTATGTATATAAAGATATTATATTAATAGTTTGAAGTATATCTGCTCTGAAACTTATCCATCCGTAGTTTTCAATTTTCCTGTCATCATAAAAGTCATTTTACATACATCCAGACATTCCTGCGTATATAATATATACATGGTATTTTTAAGAAAATTCATATAGGTATTATACATACATCACACCAAACACATATAGCGTTCACCATATCCATCAAGGGCGTAGCCAAGATTTTCTGTAGGAGTGGCCTGAGGAGTTTAACTATATCCAAATCAAAACATTTTAGAACATTTATCTTTTTAGTCAATTGGATTTATGCTATGCTGATGACATAAAAAATCTTATTACATGTATTAAGACAGTCTTCTAGCCTATAATAATATTTTAAAATTCGATTTTTTATTTTTTGTTTCATTTTCTGAAAGGAGAGACCTTTAAAAATGCGTCCTCAAAAGGAAATTTTAAAATTTTAAAAATTTACAATGTTATAGCCATTTTAATACAGTAGGTTCAGCTATTAGGTATTATATATCTATCTCAAAACTTTAACTTCATTTTTCTTGGAACATTTTTTAAGCTAGTCGACATGATATTATCTCGAGTTCTAGTAATCTATCCAGACAAATTCGAATTTGACATGTACCTTCAATACGTGTTGCTTTATGGTGGGGACTACGGATATTACAAAATTTTAGTTTTTACTATTTTTAAAAAATAAAAAACTGAAAAAACGTTTCTTCCGGAATCACAGCTTTTCAAAACCAAAATCTTTTTCTTTTTTTCTGCAATTGAACACAAATCCCAAAATTATATCAACAAGTACATCACTTTTTTGCATGGCTGGATTTAATCCCTATTATAGTTCTTGAATTTTCATTTTTTTGTATAAAAGTTTCTTTATAATGTTGTTAAGATATCAATAAATAGATGATAAAAAAAATGGACAGTAAAAACATTAATAATTTTTTTTTATGAATTCCTAAGTAAAAAAGAAAAAAATTGCTGTCTAGACTAAAAGACCACAAGTTGGTATTATTGTAACAATTAAAATGTTAAATTTTAAAAATTAATTAATAAAAAATTATTAAAAAATAATATTAAAAGTTTTATTATTTAAAGCTAACAAGTGATACTAACAATAAGCATCAAAATAGACTTCACTTACTCCAGAAGTTGTGTAAAATAGCTAGCAATTAAGTATCCAAAAACACACTAGTTACAATGGGCCAAACATTTATTTAATTATTAATTTTTTTTAACCCAAAAAATAGTTTCAACAAAATCTTTCTTTTTTAGTAAAATAAATTTTTTTATAATTTTTGATAAAAGAGATGTAACATACGGATACAAATTTTCTATCACTACGGTAGAGTGGCAATCCGAGTGCCCATCCCCGCCCCACTGTGGCTACGTTCATGATTTTCATGTTATTGTACACGATATAGATTTGTTGATATCTCATACTGCACATACACTTACTTATATCATACAGAAACAAATTTTCAGAATATCCGCTACTCTTATCTTCAATGAGATTCTAATCAAATTGATATTTATATTGTCATTCAAAAGTAAATGGTTTATTTAACTTTATTTTTTTCTCATGGATTAACTTCAAATCCTTTTTTCTCAATATATTCACCATATACATTTATTTGAAAGAATTCATTTTTTTTTTCGATGTAATTTTATTAGTAAGTACTGGGACCGTATCAAAATTGATTCAATATATAATATTATTTAAGTGTTTTTCAGAATTTAAGAGGAAAAATGGGATTTTCTATTATACGGAAAAAGGAAACAAGTGAACATATCAATGATTTTTTATATTTTTTATAATCATAAATATACAATAACAACGTTGTATACTGTGTGAGTTTTTCGAGAGTTGCCATTTTTATTACAGTCAAAACGTTGATTTAATCAAAAAATTGTTAAAAAAAGAGTTATAGACATCAACGGGGGCAACTGATTGCTATCGTCAGGTGCTTTATAGCTCTTATGGTTTTCGAGCTATGATACTTATAGATTTTTAAATGAGACTATTTGTTAATTTTTCGATAAAACTGATCTAATGCATCAATTAATACCATAAATGAAGAAAAAAAAACTTTTTTACCCAAATTTATTTTTTGAATTTTTCATTCATTTATTAATTAGGCGGTAAAAATATGCACATATATTTGAGGCTAGTTCAATCGACAGTGTTTTGGTCGGTTACATTTCTATTACATCCAAGAAAAGAACCTTTCCTACTATTGTATCTATAGCACAAATGGTAGTAATTCAGATTTTGGAATATAGATGTCGGATAAATATAGATGTTAATTTTTCAAGTTTTTAACATTTTTGCATAATAAAATCAAAATACTTTAAAAGATTAGTATTTAAAGTAAATTAATTTACTTTAGTTATTCATTAATTTACTGAAAAATATATTTATTTTTTATTTATTTAGAGAACAATAGTTGGCAATAAAATACATGCATACAACAAAGTGGCATTGGCGTTTCTTAATAATAGCAAAGTGAGGTTAACTAGAAACGAAAATATTATTAATAAATGTACTCAAATAGTGTAAAATTTTTTGAAATTCCATAGTATTTTCTTTTTATCAAAAACCAAATTAAAAAGGAGAAGTTTTTTCACAAAAAACTTTTCATTCATTTTGAAAATACTTACTATAAAAATATGTTTAGACGCCTATGTATCTGTCAAACAGTGACTTTTCGGAGAATTTATTTTTTTATTTTTCAACGAATTAAAACTTAAATTCTATTTCCTTATTGTATTTAGTTATCATTTTTATATGATAATTTAATCTATTTAATAATTTTAATTTCCGATGGAAAACGTACTAATCGTTTAATTTTTCGTTACTATATTGATTAAAATGGCGGCCATATTTAGCTAATATCTTTTTAAATTACGTAAAATCCTAATCGTTTGCAAGCACTTGAGTACGAAATTTAAAAGTGTGATTTTTAAAACGTAATTACTCAAAAATTAGGGATAAAACAATGAAAATGTAAGTGTTACTGATAGTTTTGAATCATAAACAAATTTTTGAAAAACTTTTAAACATACGTTTCCATTTAAAAAACTATAAGTTTGCATCATAGCTCGAAAACCATAAGAGCTATAAAGTTCCTGATTACAGTAATCGCTTGCCCCCGTCGATATCTACAACTCTTATTTGAACAATTTTTCGACTAAATCAACGGTTTGGCTGTAATAAAAATGGCAACTCTCGAAAAACTCACACAGTATATATTTTTTTTACTAGTAACGCTTTAGGAGTGTTTTTTCATACTATGGATGATTTAATACCAATAAAAACAATTAATACTATTAAATACATAATATTAAATATTACATAGTAAATGATATGACAAGTACTTATATAATATTAAAATTACCTCAAAACGAAAAAATAGGTATTTGGTATTTATTCAGAAAATTTATTTTGATAATCATTAATTTTCAACAACGATTCAAGTGGATGAAAGCGTACCACAAATATGCCGATATTGATAATTTCCATCTGCAAATGAAATTATGTTTTATTTTGAATATTTCTATTAGCTTGAATAGGCAATAATATATCAAAATTTAAATATAAGTATACCACAATTTAAATTCCTAAATATTCACTTTTACTTTGACATGGTAAGATTAAATTAAAATTTTTCAGTTATAAAGACTGATATTGAGTAATATTAATAGATTTGAGCGTTACTTTATGGTATTCCATATTTGTAAAATACTTGTTTATTATTTACTGATATTGAGGTTTGTTTTTCCTCAGATTGTGACATTATAATGAACCCTTTTTTCGGGAGAATTTTTTTTGATTTAATAAAAAATAAACTGGCCTAATTAGTAATTATTATGAAAAAAATACCCTGCCAATGAGGTGTAGTACATCACTTCCTCGTACTCGTAACAGACTTTAAAATGATTTTATGCGTAAATTGCTTCTTGTCTTTAATTTTGTGTTTTATCAAATTATTAAAGTGATACTTTAATACTTTAAGATATAAAACTTCCATCAAATATATAGGTACATACCTTAAAATTATATTTCGTCGTGCAATTCATGAAAATTTGTTATAACTCAAAATATTTAAAGGCCAAACTACAAAATACTAGCAAAATATGTTTTACAGACTAATCCTCAAATACAATATAAGAAATTTAAGTGAAGTGGGACGAGTAACAAGTAAGATATCGATATTAAATGGGACTTCAAGGTAGCGCCGCAGTTACCATTACTCCGACTGCGATGAAATTTATATGGGATCAGGTAACTTCGATTGCAATGAAATTCGTAAGGGACCATCTAGACATCAAGCTGCATAATTTCTGAAAATTTCATTAAAAACACTCGAATGCCACTTGAAGTTATGCCACTTGGTGCGATCTGGTGTTACACAGACGGACACGAAATCAAAATTTTTCAGGAAACTCTAAAATGTAAAATGTATAAAAATTTTCATTTTTGGAGGAAAAAAATTTTATTTTTCCAAAGGGATCACAATGTTTTCGCTACTTTAGTAGTCTTGGACGCAAAAAACAAGATATTTAGAATAGGTTTCTAATTTCGATCAAGTGCCGTATTAAAACAATTAATAGTGAAAGTTTGATTAGACATTTTGGTAATTCCACGGACTAGGGAATATTATTATTATATGATTATTATTACTATGGACACGCATTAACTGGGTCATTTGTACAAGCTATTAAAAGTACTAAAATGGTTTATTGTGCTGTAAGGACATGCATTAGTGAAAGTGGGAAAGATTCAAAAAAGAAATCTGGAATGTCATTTCATAAGTAAGTAGTAATTTGATTGGAATTTTTAATATAAAAATTCAGTGACACTCCCTTCACCCTTGAAAAGCATCAATATCAGATGCCCACAAACTTAAATATGGCTTGTCCACACTAGGTAATTCATTAAAAAAAAATGATTCTAAAGTCTGTCGAAAAGTAAACAAAATATACGGCTATAACACTATATATTTCAAAACTTGCTGAAATTCTATTTGAATTTTACTACGTAAAAGATAACAATATATGTATTGAAATATAGGAATTATAGGAGTAAAGACAGGGAATGCCCGCGGGAATGTTTTTCTATTACCACATATGAATATTTCATGAATATTATTATCATCGTACACTTCGGCACCTATACCGATATAGGCCGAAACATCCAATCGTCAGGAAATGAAATCAAGTTGAATACGTGTGTGAAAGCAATGAACAAATAAGGATATTCTATATGTAATCGATTGTTATGTTTAACATGGATTTACGTGAAGATTTTCTACGTCAACCTTCGTACTTTATGTATCTGTAAACTTTGATATAGTGCACTTGGAGTTTGAACTCACACGTAACCAGTGAAAAGAAAGAATGATAAAAATACTCTGTTGCACCAATAATAATAAAACAGAAACTTTCGGTAGGTTGCAAGTACACGGTTAAAAATCTTGGACTAATTTTTTAATCCAACCTTAACTTACTGGAAAAAATAAATATTAAAATACTAAAATTAAATCCTGCCCTTATATTAAAATATTTCCAATATTTTTTGGTATTCAAATTTAATCTATTTATATTATTTCCCATAATTTAAACCATTTTTTATTAAAATATAATACAAAATTATTTAATTCAGAAGAACGAAACCAAAAAATTACTGAAAAGTAATACACGGTATCTACATTTTTTGATTTTGGTCTTTTTTTGGACTTAATTTTAAACCATTTAGATTGAATCAGTCAAATCTCAAAACAGTCACATGTTGTTGTTATAGTGGCTCGCTGCGCTGTGGTGCTGTCCGTTGTCGACGACTCGGTGTTCTCAAGGTATCTTGGTTTGGTTACTAATGTCCTCACTCCAACCTATTTAATTTATATATTGTTTTCTCTGTATTTTTTGGTTGGTTAGTTGGCTTAGAACATCAAGGAACGTTTCTCACATATCAAAATATAGATATACAAATGCGTCACCGATCACGCCAATCACCAATAAACAAGTATACACACACAATTCGTTGCTTCTTCCTTCAACTATTTTGTTTGTTTCGTAACTTCGGTCGGGCTTAAAACATCATAAAAATTCAAATTATTTTTTAACTTAGGCTTTTATACAAGGTACGTAATATCGATCATAAATATTGAACGATATGAAAAAATATTCTCATTTTTTTTTATCTATTGTTTAGGTACCTACGCAACTACTATGGTTGTATGCATCGTTTGGGGTAATACATAATTGATTCTGATATTGGAATGATTATTGATAGATGAGCGGTATGGTAATGTAGATGACGTATCTTCCCCGTTTGGTTTCGAACTCAAGATCTACCAGACAAGAGCGAAGTGTTTTTTTATTTATATCAAAATTCAAATATTTAATCGGACAACTTCGGCGATATAATGTAGCAGTCAGCGTAGAATTTAAGCACTTAATTATCAAGCATGTGGTAAGTCTTTGCAAATGACATTTAACTGACAATAATTCCAATTATTTTTCTCTTTATTTACAGGATTTATTCTATTATTATGAAAAATTATAGTTTAAGAAAAAGTAAAAAATCAGAAGAATCTACTGAAAACGTTCAAGAAGAAATAAGACCATGAACTGGGCCCGGAAGATCTAATTTTCTTTTTTGGAAATTCACGTTTATTTTGTTTATTGTGAAAAAAATCAATAAAATGTTACTAATACAAAAAATGCTACTGCGTTTCAATATAACCTTCATTACAATATTTAGTAATTAAAATATTACATTTTAATACAGAAAATATTAAAATTTCAAACCAAAGAAACCTATCTTTTAATACATATTTGGTTTAAAATATAATCCACCGTTACTTATTTTTAATACCTGTTGAATTTAGAATCGTAATATTCATAGTATTAGTTTGCAATACAACTGGAATAAAATTTGGTTTGGTGACTCTAATCCAAGTTCAATTAATTTTTAATATCAGTTATATTACAATGAATTTTTTAATATAAACAACCGATTAGATTTTAATAAAATTTTGGTGTTGCCATATATGTAACCTCTGTAGATTACTTATTAATCCTGTATTTTTAACCGTGTAGGATTGCCAACTTTTTAAAAAGTACGGTAGATTTAAAAAATAAATTTACATTAAGAAAAAAATAAATATTATACTTGCCTTACAATTTTGCCAAGACAAATTTTTTTGTGTATTAATTTTGAATCACTTTGTGTTTTGTACTAAAATTAATTAAACGGAACACTTGGAACCGATCTTCTCTGAAACTATTCAATGCGAAAATTTGAAATTTAGTACAGGACTAGAGTGGGGTGCAGACTCTAAAATGTAGACTCGACAACGTTCTGCTAGAAGAAAAACAAATATGTATAAAAATGCTTAAAGTTCGGAATATATGACTTTTTTTCAAAATATCCCTATACCTAAAGTTATATAAACTTGTATTGATTGATACATACAATGTTCACTTCCAGATATAAAAATAAAAAATAATAATAAAAATAAAATTAAAATATTAATATTTAAAATTAAAATCTATTATTAATACAGCTATTATTATTTTATATACCCATAGCAAATATTAAAAGTTTTTTTATTTAAAAATATTATTTCACTGATACTGATACAATGTACCTACTGACATTTATTGTATTCATTTATATACAGCACAATTTTCAATAATGCAAAACAAAAAAGTAAAATTCTTGAAAGAACTCTACGGTCACTCTAACTCTGTGTTCGTCACCGTCCCATTTCGTCTAGTCCCGCCTATGAAAACATCACATGCAATACCTTATATCTAATCTTACTTAATTGTTTTAAATTTTAAAAATTTTATTCAATCTTAAGTTCGTTCAACATTAAAAATTTACACTAAATTAAAGAATATATTTTGCTACTTATAGTGCGACTTTCGTGGTTGACCCCTGAACCTTTTTTGCCGTGCTATACCTACAATGTTATAGTTATATATAACTTTGTAGGCATGGCAAATAGTTTGAGCGTCAACCGCAAGTGTCATACTAAAATACATTTATAAAATTTTTAACCACACCACCAATATCAGCATTCTGTTGTATTAAATAAAAAAACGGGAAGCTGATATTAATGGTGTGGTTAAAAATTTTAAAAATATTTTTAGTTAAAAACGTTATGTAATTAATTACATTAACTTTAACTGTAAGTTTATTGACCAAAGTTGAACTTTTATTACAAAAATGTTCAAATTACAAAATTGCTACACCAAAAAAAGAAAAATATTCAGATATTTTTTAAATTTACCTAATAGTTCCCAGATTCCAAAAATAAATATTAAAATGTTAAAAATTCCAAAATTATCACTCACCAGCTTTTTGGTTCCTGTGGAAAAACCTTGGGTATGAAAACTAGTATGTAATTTAAGAGAGTGATTTACTCCCCTTCCCCTCAATATTGCTCAAATTGAATTTTGAGTTCGAGAATTGCATTCCTACATTATTCTAGTTGTCTTAAATTATTTTCCATAAAGAAAAAGTTCTTGAATTACTCAATATTAGGAAATTGAGCAAAAACTAGTCAAATAAATATTTTTACATAGATTTGAAAACTGTAAACAAAATTTTAATATTTTTTTATTTTTCACGCCTTTTTTGCAAGATTAAGTCTCAAATTTTAACCCAAAACTACCCCTGTTGTTGCAATTTGAACAAATTGCATTTCAATAAATAAACAATTTAAAGTTTTGCCCTATCTCTTACCATTTTTGAGATATTTTGAAAAATTAAATTTTTACCTCAATTTTTGAAGGACTATTTCACTCCTTCAAACCGTTTTTCCGCAGATAAAAAAAAATACGTGCACTTATTTTTCAGTGTTCTACAACATACTCAAATTTCATCAAAATCGATAGGTCTGGCCTCGGGATCTTTACTTGTAAGATAAATTTTTTGCTGGCCGATATGCTAGTACAGTCACTGAAAGACAAAATAATGTAAAAGCTCCCAATTTTTTCGGATTGAATGGATTTTCCTGAAAATTTGTATACCAGCTCATCTGACCCTGCACTTCAAAAGTTATATTGTCTCGATGTGTGCTTTTTGATAATTAGGGGTAAAAACTACCCTTGTATGACAAAAATACGAAAAGTCCAAATTTACGTATTTTAAAGATTCAATTTATGTTCAAATATGTTGGATAAAATTCCTTTCAAGTTTTTTAATATAATTTATGAAATTCAGTTACTTTTCTACCCCAAAAATTCTTAAAAACTACCCCTTTGTTTCCGAAAAAATAGAAAAAAAGTTTTAGCAGCCTAAAGTAACCTTTTGGTGCATTCACAATGTATTATATCTCTTTTATTTTTCATTAGAAAACTTATCACTCATTAAAAAGCTGCAACCGTTAAAAAATAAACCACCCCTTACAATAAAATAAAGAAGAAAACGATTATTAACGGCTTGAGATATTATATACTGGTGTACATATGATGAATTGTAACTTTTTAAAAGTTTTCAAATATATGATTATATTGTAACTTTTTAATCTCCCAAAAACCCTGATAGAAGAACTACCCCTTATAAAAAATCCTACCCTTTATGGAAAAATTGCATAAAAATTATATGTATGGAAAAATAGCATGTGAATTATACATTACATGTTGATATAATTAATTTTTTTTTTCATTCTATTGAATTTATTTTTAAAATTTTTTAACTAAATTATTAAAAAAATACAAAAACTACACAAAGATGATGGTAATTTACCTGCTCCAAAAATTTTACCGAAAAAATGCAATTGGTTTTCTTACTATAACTTTTTTAATTTTTAAGTTATCAATTCGCTTAAAAAACTATTTGGTAGGAAATTTTAAGCACTATAAGTCTTATGATTTACAATTTTTTTGAGTCCTTCAATTTTTAGATTTGTAAGTGTAAAGGGCTTAGGAAAGGTAGTCTTCGCGTTCTGTTTTGAGTTTCTAACGATCATAACTCAGTCAAATTGGGACGTACAAAAATGAACAAAAAAGCAAATTTTTCAGCAAGAAAAGACCTACAATTTTCATTCTATAATTTTTTTTCATAAATTTGTTAGTTTTTTAAATATTTTGAAAAAAACTATGATTTTTTTAAAAATTAAATTTTTTTTTCAAGAGTATATCAGTCATTTTTTCGAATTTAAACTTCTAAATCCGTTCAAACTCCCAGAACCCATTGTTTATATATGAATAAAGTAAACTGGCGACGGATTACCCTTAGTTTCAATGTTTGCCGTCAAGTAAGTAATTTTGATACCAATTTTTTTTCTCAAAAATCAAGACAACCATTTTGCTTTGAATGTAACTCCGTTAATTTTTATAGTAATGGCTTTTACCACAGCTCAAAATAAAGGTCTATTCAAGTACTTTAAAAGGTGTAATATGAGTTTTTTTCGAAAAACCTCTCATTTTTCCTCCAAATGACATTGAAAGTTTCGATTTTAGCTATCGTCAAAATCGATTTTAACTTCAAGGAGTCATAACTTAGGTTGTGTTCTACCTACAAAAATAAAAAAGAATGCAATCTCTTTGTTACTTGATTTTCTTTATTTTTGCTCATAACCATTTTTTATGTAAAACTTGTAGTTTTTGACATATTTGCGAAATATCCCTCAAAAACATGCATTTTTTGGGCTAAAAACGACCACATTTAGGCGCCAATATCTCAAAAAGTATTGATTGTACAAAAAATTCTTATAGAATATTTTTTGCTTAGAATTTATCCCTCTATCGAACGGTGAGGCTATTTTTCATAAAAAAATTTCCAACCCCTAGAAGGGGTGCCTTCCACCCCTAGGGTGAAAGCACACATCGGCATTATATAACTTTTGTTTCTTGGGCTACTCCCTAGCTACAGTTCAAATTTCAAGCCAATCCATCCCATCCGAAAAAATTGGTAGCCAAATGCTTCAGTTACTGTACTATAAAGAAAATATCATTTTAAGGAAAGATATATATACCTATAAAGATATAATATAATTACTTAGGCATTCTGCTACACATTTTTACAGCGTACGCAAGAGATACACAAGAAAAATTATTGTAGAACAAGCTTATCTAATTGTTTCTACTATAATTTAACATCAATAAACATTTAAAAAAATAAAAGTGGTAAAAGGGAAAATTAATATACGTGTGTGGTAAAGTTGTGATAATTATTATTCAAGCAGTTTCACGACAATACAATACAATATAATATTATGAACCAATGTGTAGCTTAACGCAAAATCAACATAAGCTAAACCAGTCAGTAATTATTTTAATGTCATTTTAAATTTGAAATGGTAACTTTTCTAATTATACCACGTATATAATACAATGTGTAACTATAATTACAGTTTCCTACATTAGCTATAAATTTTTAGTTGTTATTATACAAGTGCAGATGTAGTTAGATGGTAATAACAATAATCATACAAATTTAAATTTCAGAATATATTCGTTCTATATTTGAAATGAAATGAACACACACAGATTGAAGGAAAAATTCATTTGATGTAAAAATTCCTTCTTATACTTTTCTGCACCATTGTAAAACCTATGCTAGTAGATAAAATAAATGTTGAAGGAAATTAATTAAGTGTATGTTGAAAGGTTTCTAGAAAATAATTGAAGACTGAAAATTAAAAATATATTCTAAAATACCTCTCACGTTCTTCTTTACATAGAAAAGAAAGTCACAGCACATTACTCAAGATTCCCTCGTACGGATCGAAGACTGCAATTGCTCCGTCCATCCATCCATTGGCAAAAATGGCAAAATAAAACGAATACAGTTTGTTCCAGAGAAGTAAGATTGTACTTGTACTTTACTATATAATAAGACAGATAATATCTATTAGCAAGAATTTTTAACTTCCCATTGGAAATTATTGTCCGATTTTGGGAATCGGTAATTTGGACATATTATCTCCACGTTTCAAGGTCACTAGAATCAGAATTCATCGTTTTTAGCGACATGTTTGTGTGTGCGTTCATTCGATCATTGATTCGTGAGTTTTTTTTCGCCTCGAATATCTCGAGGACAAATAATGATATCGAATCCGGAATTTCATTAGATGCGTAATTTAACAGAAGTTTGCAGAAAATTGCAAAAGAATTAGCAATTGGTTTCTTGTAATAAAAAAAAAATTAAAAAATTTTTGTAAAATATTTTTGTCTCGGGGTGCAAGGGCCATGTACAATAGTTTCTAGTCTTTAAGGCTACCTAGTGGAAAGTTTACAATGTGAGTAGATCTGTCTTCCCAAATTTTTACTTTACATTTTTACATTTCTAGAAAATATTATTTTAAAATTAAATACCTACTATGATTACCATAGAGTCTCTGATATGGTAGTGTTTATTGGTCTATGGCACAGACCAAAGAACCCTAGTGACACTACTATATTATAGTAAATCGACAGCATGTAAACTGAATTTATAGACTACTTCACTGAAGCACCTAGGGAGCAGCTAATGATATGGGTAACATAATGGGCTGTCTATTATTCAGTAAACATATTTATTGCAAAATATAACTTGTATACATACAGGAATGGATCAATTTACTTTGAGGCTCTTTTCAACTTTTTCCGCCTGAATTCCACTGACGAGCTAAAAGAAAATGTACGTTTCGAGACCTCGTGATCTTGCCCTCAACTAATTAACCAAAAATGGTCAAAATATCTTTACATTTATCATTTTACAATCTTACATAGTACCATTTATTTTTTCAAATTTTTTTCAATTTCTTCTCAAAACAAGTCTTAAGTTTGATTATCAATATTTTGACAATAATTATTTGAAAAAAACACTAAAAACTGTTAGTACGAATGTAGTAAATAACGGAAATGATGAAAAAAATCTGGTTGGATACAATAAACTTTTTCTTTCAAATTGTTTTGATCGTCCTAGCTAACAAAGTATATTTTTTTAGTTTAGAAATGACGTCATTATCATCTCTTTTCAATTTATGATGCTAGCCGTCCTTTAAAAAAATTATACGATACTGATCCTTAAAATTATACATAAATTAAGTTGATTTTGATTTTTTTTATTTCTCTCTTATTCCAGTTGTCAAGTTGTATAAGATTTCACTTACGGATTTGTGTATACCGACTGAAAGTAAGAAAGAAATAACATACCATTTAGTTAAGTACTATTAAATAATTTCTAACAAGAAAACCAAAAAAAGGATGTATTATTTTTTATTTGACCCACCAATTTCGATTCATATTTTTATACCTTACCTTACTAGCGAGGTATCATAAAAATATTAATTGAAATGGGTGGCTCAAATAAAAAATACCCCTGTCGCAGCACCTGCATAACATAGCGAATTTCCATTTATAAAAATCCGTTTTTCTGCGATTTTTCACCCTTCTAAGTGATTTTTCCTTTTCTTTCTAATGATGTAAATAAATGTCGCAAAAATTTTTTAACTTGAGACATTCTGACAAAAAACTAATTTTTGTCACTAAAAATTACCGAAAAAACCACGTTCCAGGCATCCGACATGGCTGGCTAACGAGCTTGTTCAACGGGGTGGGACTAAATACAAATATAATACATAAATTTTAGTGAATATTATTTTCTGTTTGTAGGGACCTCAAAACAAATTTCTGCCATAGTCTCGCGCTCAAGTCGCATCATGAGAGTGGCTGTAATAGCTAAATTCCATTCTGGAAATTCGCTAAAACCACCCATAAAACCTATAAGTCTAGCAAGTACTTAACACAATAATATTTTTTGTATATATCAATATCTAAAAACGTTTCAGTCCCTTTTTGACAATCTTGCCAGAACTTTTTTAAATTTTTTTTATTGTTAAAATCGAAACGTTATTTTGAAGACTGTTAAAATTGCTATATTTTACATCAAAATGTCAACACAATCACCCCCCTAATTAATTACGCCTAGACTTGATGCTAGAAAATTAAGAAAAAACAGGTCATATAGATTTTTTTAATTTAGATTTCATTTGTAATGATTGAGTTACGAAATTCAAAAGGAAATTTTAAAAATGTGTGTATTCGCTATGAGCTTTTGTCTGGAGGAAATCCAGCTCCTCAAAATCGGCTCCAGGGCTCAAGATGGACAGAACATATCAGTTTATCAGGACGGCATTTGTACATAATTTTAATATTTTCTTTAAGAAATAGTATTTTGTTCTAAATATTTGTTTGATTTTTCCAAGGCGAGTATTTATTACGAATTCTATTTACCAGCTTCTACAAAATAAAAAAAAATCATTTGTAACATTACTATCAAACGTTATTTTATTTTGAAATTTTCAAAAAAAAAAAAAAATTATCTCTTATATGCTTTTTTTGGTTTAATTATTGAAAAATATTCTATTTTCCGACGTTTTTGAAGTAAAATGTGCAGATGTATGGATTTTATTAAACAAATTTCAGCTTTTTAATATATTTTCGCCTTAAAATATTTAATATTTTCGAATATGTATGATAGAATTTGTCAAAATTTAAAATTATTTGTTTTGTTGTCAAAAAAAAAAAAAAAAAATGAATGTGCAAATTTATTTACGAGTAAATTGCTGTGTTTATACATAATAGTTATAACAGTATTGCCATTTGGATAAAAAATTACGTAAAAATATTATTGTTTGAATATGATTTAACGTAATTTTTATGCGATTGTAGCAAACTCTTATTAATTTTAATAAGGTGTAAACATAATCTAAACTCCGACCGTATCCCATAAAACAAATTTTCTTGGTTATTTTCCTTTAAAAAAATGGAATAGATAGATTATAAAGATTTACTCAACTGAGAGAAATAGAATATAACTGAATCGTTAAATTGGATTAAAAAAATCATGACACGTCACTTATAAAGCCGTTTTTTTTTTAATGTAGCATCGCAAAAAATGAGACAAAAAAAAGACTATGAGTGCGAGTGTAATAAAAAATGATTTCTTCCAATATATTTTCTAACTTTTCTCAAAATGTAATTAATTTAGAGCAATGGTGTAAAAACATTTTTTACGCATATTGTCGTTTATTTGGCTTGGTGTAAAAAAAAAATGAAAAATTGCTTAATTCTGGCAAAAAACTCATTTTGTTGACCCGAAGAACTTACTTTTGGGCATCCAACGTATCTGGCTAACGAACTTAACCGAGCCAATCTAGTCTTCAGTACGCACACAAAATTTTATAAGCATTAAACGTTTCGTTCGAGAGTTATCGCGCGGATACAGATATATATATATATATATATATATATATATATATATATATATATATATATATATATATATCTCGGCCTCAGATTGCGTCATGAGAGCGGCTGTAATAGCTGAATTTCGAGTTTTCGAAATTCGCTAATAATACATTCTTTTTTTTTTAAATTTCTTGTTAAAAATTATTTAATAGTACCTAACTTAATGATATCTTTTCTCTTTCTTACTTTCAGTCGGTATACATAAATCCGTAAGTAAAATCTTATATAATTTAACAACTAGAATGAGAGAAATAGAAAAAATGAAAATCAACTTAATTTATGTACTATTTTAAGGATCAGTATCGTATAATTTTTTTAAAGAGCGGCTAGCATCATAAATTGAAAAGAGATGATAATAACGTCATTTCTAAACTAAAAAATTATACTATACCTTTTCTACATACACGCCCTGTACAATTTATCAAATTACAAATGAACTGACGGATAATAATAATTCATACTACTGTATATGAATTATACTGCGATCATTTTACACGACTGGTTACTGCTGCAATCCATCCAATCCATTCAATATAGATACCTACATAAATACATAATTATTAATTAAACCACACACGTTGGTAAACACTAACTGTAATAACAGTAGCGCAGCACAGTACAGCACAGCGCAGCATTATCAAGCAGCACAGATACATATTTGGCCAGTCAGTCTGACTGTCATAATAATTATTGATAGGACTGTGACACGAGATTTATTACTTACAAGAATAGAATGAGAGCTCAGGTAGCGGGGGGGGGGGCGATACCATGGAGGTATTGTACATTGAGGATGTTGCATTTACAAATTTGTTACTAATTACTAATTGGTTGGCTTGTTATTGATGCATGGTGCATGGTGCAATATTCTATTTAATAAACTAAATGAACCATTGCTTGATACAATTCAATGTAATGTAATGAAGTTCAATGATATACAGATTCAGATAAATATTATTACACAATATATTGGTTTCGTGAATTGATAATCAGTTTTTCTATTTTATAGTGTTTGTAATATATAAATAAATAGGGATTGTAAATCTACCGATTTTTTCATTTACCGGTAAATAATTCCATATATTTTTTTAAGAAAACCGGGAATTTACCGGCACCTTTTTAAAGTAGGTAGGGTAAAGCCCCCTTTGTGGAACGGTATCTAATACTGCAACAGTTTTGACATTTACATATTTATTTCTTTAATTAAGTAAGGAAACTTTAAATGCGAGGTGAATTTAAATTGAAAAACAATCATTCTATTAATAATAATTTTTGTTACTAGACGTTTCTTTCAGAAATAACTTCAATAATATGTAAATGTTCATAATTAGATACCGTTCCACAAAGAGGGCTTCTACCCTATGTGCATTACAATGAATTATAAAAATATTTATAATTTTTATTTTTTGCTTTAAAAAGAAGAAAAGGGCAGGGCTAGATTTATAAAGAGAATGATTTTGGCAATAAAAATTGCATGTTCTAGAATTTAGTTTGTTTTTTTTTTAAATTTACAGCTGATGATGACACAAATCTAATGCAATATGGCACAATCTTTTGGCTTGGAAAAAAAGAAAGTGACGGGGCTAACTTTGTGGGGACATAATTATGATCGACCAAATAATCAGAAAATGACATTTCATATAATACTATCGAACGTCATTCCTACCAATGCAATGGCGGAAATGATTTCACTCTAAATGAATTCTATTTAAAAATTAAAGAGTTACCTCTAAGCATTTGTCTAATGGTTAAGAAAATGGCGATATTTATCTGAAATGCGTGGTCAACCAAGTGATCAGAAAACGACATTTCATTTTAGACCACCTATAATTATTCCAGTTGATGACGGAGACGATTCCAGACAACAAAAATTATATTTACAATTAAAGAATTGCTTTTAAATATTTTTCTAATGCTTAAAAAATTGTGGATATTTATCTAAATTACATAGAAGACGAAGTAGTCGGGAAACGTCATTTCATATTACATAACCAAATGTTATTCCAACTAATCGCACAAATGATTCCAGAATACAATAACTTTTAAAAATTTCACTAATCCTTAAGAATGTGTCAGTATTTATCTGAATCACATGGTAGACAAAGTGATCGGAATACGACTTTGTGATTTCAACCTCAATTAGCTTAAGCATTGGGGAATATTGGAGGTAATATCTGTAGTAAGTTAATCGTGCCTTTCGTATCTAATGACATTAAATATAAAACAAAACTGTCCAAAATTGTCGACCTAGTTCAATTCATAGATTTATGTTTGAATTATTTAAGGATAATTATTTTTTTAATCTACACAGTAATTAAAAACTTTGTTATTCTATACGTAGGTCAAAAGCAGCCTTTATGTAACCAATTCTTTCGTAATTCTAAATACTTACAATTTGCCGTATCTTTCGAATACTTATGTGTACTAACGATTAAAAAGAACTAACGTTAATTCTAATGCTTTTAAATGAAAACACCTAACATGTCTGCGTATATCCGTTTCACTTATTTTTCTTTAATCAAATTTTTAATTAAAATTATTCTAGTTTTCTTTACAGATGTCCACATAACATAATGAACGTATAGCGACAGAAAACTCATTATATTACGTTCATGGTTTACACACATATTTCTTATTAGAATATCTTTTAAATGGAACCATTCATTAGAGCTGACTGTACCAAAAAAATACGCCTTGTGCAGCATCCTGCATAACATAGCGAATTTTCGTTTAGAACAATTATTCTTTCACGGAAACCAATCTACATAGAATAATGGTTCAATTCAAAAATCAATTTTTTATGTGATTTCTTCTCCTCTTTTCAATGGTATAATATAATAAAATGTCTGTGAAATGCTTTTGAACTTATGGAAACTTTGGCAAAAAAAAAACATTTTTTCACGAAAAATGCTCAAAAAATCATATTTGGGATTAGAGATGTAAAATTACCGGTAATTTTGAAAATTACGTTACCACTGGTAATATTACGGTAATTTCCGGTAAAATTCGGTAATATTGGTATATTTGTATTTTAAATGAATTAGATGTAAGTGTACATTAATTTGATTTTTTAATATCTTCTTTTTTTTGTTAATAAAACGGGGGGGGGGTGTATCAGTTAAGGTACCATCACAGTGTGATTTGCCGAAAAATAGACAAATTTTCGCGATTTTTTTTCGAATGGATAGGATGGGGGAATGGGGATGAATTATTTTTACAATTATTACCACCATTTAACAATTAAAATTTTTTTTTTTAATTTTATTTATTTTTTATTTTTTTATTATTTTTTGAAAAAAGTGTCGTTAAAAAAGGCCGGAAATCGGTACACACGACTGCGGCCGCAGTTTTCATCCAAAAAAAAAATCAAATAGATTGTCAATCTGTAGGTAAGCCGCTATGTACCTATGGGAAATTTTTTTTTAAAACTTCCTATTTTTCTACACGAAAAACTACAAAAATTTTGTACTTATTATTCAAACCGCCGCCATTTTTCTTAATTTTCAAGAAAAACAAAACGCCGTGAGCAGAGGGGCCCCATTACGGAAATCGAATCTTTCGCTACATCTTCAATATTTTCACGATATCTAAATGTGGTTGAAAGGGTACTGGTGGATTGTCATACTAGTGTTTTCAAAACTGATGAGAAATTTCCGGCTGATCGAGGCTTTAAAAAAAGGGTTAAATTTTTAAGGGCTGAATTTCAATAAATTTCAATTTTATGTCGATAGCAGTTAGCAGCAAAAAAATGAACACAATTCAAATTCCTAAATCCAAATCAAAAATCAAAAATTCCTATTTTGTAAATGAAAAGTGACTTTAATAACATTTTTAAATTACTTAATATTTATGTATTGCATTTGTTATAAAAGTTAATTTTTTTTTTAAATTTTTAAATTTACTAAACGCCTACTTGTATTATAGTATAAAAATAAAACATTTTAAACACATTCAACAATACCATTGAATTCCGATGTAAAAATGGGAGAAGTGGGGGGAAAAGTAATGTGGAATCTCAAAAAGGCATTAACTGGATACTAACTCAATACACGTACAAAATTTCAGCCCTCTAGGTTTCCTTAGAGAGTCTCTAGACGTGTTAGAGGAAAAGGAAAAAAATCAAAGGAATATTGGAGTAAAAATCGTGAGGGTAAGGGTTAAAAGTTGAAACCTCCAAAAAGCAATGGCTGACTATTAACTTAACCTATACACAAAATTTCAGCCCTCTAGGTTTATTTGGGTAGAATTTGACTGTTAAAAACAAGAAAAATCATGTTTTTTTGGTATAAAAATGGTGGGGGGGGGGTAAGGTTTCAAAGTTGAGACCCCCAAAAGGCACCCCATTGATAATAACTCAATCCGAATACAAAAATTCAGCCCTCTAGGTTTATTTGGGTACAAACTTTGAAAACGTCGAAAAAGTTTGAAATTGTAGCTTAAAAATGGTGGGGCTGGAGGTAAAACATTAAAACCTCCAAAAAGCACAACCTAGGTATGAACTTTATCAACAGACCAAATTTCAACCCTCTACGATAATTCTGAGGTGCTGTGGGGGTGTTAGATCCAGCCAAAATACTTCTTTCCCCTCTACTCCCTCCAAATCACGCTAGGAAGCTGAATTTTTGATATGTTGTAGATAACTGACGAAAAAATTATTTCCAACCGGTTTGGAAAAGTTTTTTTATTTGTTGCCCCCCACCACCCATTTAAATTTTGGGTCGGATCCAAAATTTGACCCCACTTTGATAGTATTGTTGTGCATCGGAATGAGCCCCTCTTATCAAATTTCAACTCTTCCCTTCCATAGGGGGGCCCCACACATGTCAAAAAAGTAGCGGGAAAATATATATATATATATATATATATATATATATATATATATATATATATATATATATATATATATATATATATATATATATATATATATATATATATATATATATCAGACTTTTTTCCTTCAGAATCGTGTTCTACGGGTCCAAAAACGCCAATACTCTAGCCTCGTCCCGTTCTTATCGTATAGGCTGTATAGGCAACCTCCAAAAAACAGTGTCTGGCTATTAGCTTAACCTGTACACAAAATTTCAGCCCTCTAGGTTTATTTGGGGAAATTTTGACCCGAACGAAACTGTTAAAAAACAAGAAAAATCATGTTCTTTTGGGTATAAAAATGGTGGGGGTAGGGGTTAAGAGTCGAGACCCGCAAAAGGCACCCCCTTGATACTAACTCAATCCGAATACAAAATTTCAGTCCTCTAGGTTTATTTGGGTGACCTGTGCGAGTGGTACAAACTTCGAAAATGTCGAAAATGCATGAAATTGTAGCTTAAAAATGAGGGGGTGGGGGTAAAATATTAAAACCTCCAAAAAGCACAACCTAGGTACGAACTTTATCAACACACCAAATTTCTACCCTCTACGTTAATTCTGGGGGGCTGGGGGCGTGTTAGATCCAGCGAAAATCGTTTTTTTCCCCCTCTACTTCCACCAAAGCATCCTAGGAAGCTGAATTTTGGATATGTTGTAGATAATTGACCGAAACATTATTTCCAACCGGTTTGGAAAAGTTTTATTGCTTTTCCGCCCCCCACCACCCCGTTAAAGGTTGGGTCGAATCCAAAATTTGCCCAAAATTTGACCCCACTTTGATAGTATTGTTGTGCATCGGAATGAGCCCCATTTACCAAATTTGAGCTCTTAACTTCCATAGGGGGCCTTACACATATTAAAAGGTACCGGGAATATATATATATATATATATATATATATATATATATATATATATATCAGACTTTTTTTTCTACATATTCCTGTTCTACGGGTCCGAAAACGGATAGCGCCCCTACTCTCGCCGTTCTTGTCGTATAGACTGTATGTCTAATTTTTTCAAGGAAAAATTCGACTAATAAATGTAAGAATCATAAAAATCGTAGACAATAACATTTGCTAGGGAGTAAAACACGAAAGGCTGTTTTTACCGCTATTTTTACAGCTATGTTTTTACTATTTTATTCACAAATTTTTAATTTCAACTGTTATCGAGTGCCTGTGAAACATTGTTAATGTATGGCGGAATTTTGTCCGTATTTAAACATACATCAATATTCATATGTTCACTTAATGTCCAGCTTTGGCTGATACTTGAACACTCGATGTACTTTGGCAAATAATAATAATAATAATAATATTTTTTATTCAATAAAATACCATAGGCGTTGAATACGTCACAAAAATACAAAATATAATAAATTTTACAAAAATAATAAATTTTACAAAAACAATAAATTAAAAATAGGTACAATAGCTAAAAGTTTAGGATCCACAGAGAAAATCGTCAATTTTATAGTAGCATTTTGCCAGGAGAAATTCTTTCAAATTTCTTTTAAAAGTTGTCATGTTTGAGACACATTTAATGCCGCCAGGTAAGGCATTGAAAATATCAATTAGTTTAAAACTTACATTATTATGAATTACAGATTTATTAGAATAAGGTTTACGTAACATGTTTTTATGTCTAGTTTCATGTGAATGTACCAGCGTACCGTCATTAAAATAGTTAGAATTTCTCCTAACAAAAATTGCAGATTCGTATATACACAACGAGGCAAGAGTAAAGATTCTATATTTTTTAAAGAAGTTGCTGCAAGAGTCCCTGGTTTTCAACTTAAATATTGCGCGAATGATTCGCTTTTGAGCCTTAAATACGTCTGTAAAATTACAAGAGAAACCCCAAAATATAATGCCACATCTCAATCTTGATTGTATTAATGCATAGTAGGCTGTATGCAAATGGCAAATTATCTTATTCACATTATGTCTGTAATTAATATTTTAGATAATAGATGTCATAAAGATCAAAATTACCTGTGATAATTTTTGTCGGGTAAATTACGGTAATTTCGTAATATTACCAGACTCACATCACTATTTGGGATATCAAACGCGTCTGGCTGAAGAACTCATCCAAGACTTTCGGACTTTCAACGTTTTAACTACATTTTCAATATCTGTACGAGGTTATTCTTACTAAATTTGTCAACATATGGACATTTTCTTGGACAGATCAGGGTGGCATATATGTGTATGTGTCTGTGTATGCTATATGCGTATGTGTATGTGTATTTGTATGTGTATGTGTATGAGTGTTAAACGATCTAATTATTTCCATGAAGAGTGCTATGACTATAAACTTAGGCACATGCGAAATACATTTCAGGGCGAGCCCTCTAACAATCTATATCAACTATACAAATTAATATAATAGTAAATAACACAAAACAAAAAATCAAACCAAATCAAATAAAACAAATTAATATTTGAAATATTTGATTGTTCGACGGTTGATCATCAAATTTTCTAGCCCTTAATCTACACAAAAGCACACGAAATTAAATAAACATTGGAATTAAAAATAAACATAACCACACCCGCCGCCGCCTGCTCTGAACGCCCCGAATACAGCAAACATATCAACAATAATACAGTTTTATGTTTTCATATCTCCCATACATTACCACCTCTCTCACACCATACGACTAGCCTGTCTCGCCCCCTTACGTACACCACTATCATCAACCACTCTTTCACACCCTTGTGTGTGTACGGACAGTATTTAGTAACTTTTTAGGACTCCAGAGAAAAAGATCCGAAACTCTTCTGATTTTACCATATCTATCCGTCCATCACACCCCCATAAAAATCCTCAAACGTCTTTCGGCCTATAAACATGAAATTTTACCAGATTAATGTCTTGAGATATTTTTTCGTACTGCAGAGTGGGAATAAAAATTTTTCCCTATGTGTCACATCATAACATTAAAAAGAGTTGATTTTAAAATTAAATCGAGGTTCGTTTTACTATTTCTTTACTTTGTAAAATACTCAATTTGTAAATGGAATTTTCTTTATTCTGTTTGTTCCTCTGTAATTTTTCAACCATGGATCCAAAAAATTTGAAAAAATATTAACACATGCTAGAAATAGTCAATTAAAATTATTTCAATTAAACTGTGTCGGTAACGTTCTGCGATAGAGGCAACCAAAATTTTAAAAATTCAAAATGAAATTTAAAGTAAGCAAAATGGTCCCCAAAAAGTAATGGAATCAAATTAATTAAAATAAATTACTGAATAAAGCTATTAAACAAATTTCTAAACATGTTTAGATTTGACGCCAGTGTGCTTCCCTTCTTCGTTCATGAATTTTTAATGTGGTGTTTTTTTTATTTAACTGCTTGGATTTCCTCTGATTTCTCAACTATTCGTTTGAAAACTCTGAACAAATTACAGACAATAGTATTTGCTAAATTATTTCGAATAACTTAGGATGTTAACTTTAAGGGATATAAGCATAGAACACTAGAAACCAACTAATATTAAAAACGTGTAATTGGCGCGGAGTCATTTGGAGTTGTGTCACAGCTTAAGGCATTAGTCAGTCCGTGTCCTTCGTCGAACGAACACTGCGTTGTGTTAACAATGTAACCAGATTACTAGTTAGTCGTCCATCGACTCTTCAAGCGTATACTTGCATTATTACGCTGTTCACTGTTCATTGTTAGCAGGTACATACATGCTGTTGTTCTTGTGTATGTACCCACTCCCACCTTAGACCACTTAGCTGCATACATAAAGAGTATCACACAGACAAACATCCACAACGCTACACATACCAACACAAACTCTAAATACGTATACAACTTTCCACCTCTCTGCCCAGTCTGATGACGTAAAATTTTGATTACAGTCGGGATGCATATTATTAAACAGTATAGTTTGGCCCCTTGGATATAGGGAACCAAATTCATCCTCATAATAACATTAGTAACACACTGTTGAATATATTTATCTATTTTTATAACAGACCATAAAAAATATACTGAAATGCCTTTATACTTTATCCCGAAAGCTATAAAAAATTCTAGCTACTAAGGAACTCTGATTTAATGCGTGTTCATCACGCACTTGGTGAATTTTTTATCACTATAATATTTCACCATCTCTTTCTCACTTGATATAATAGCCATGTGTATATGTATCAATATTGTTTGTTTATAGTTCGTATTCGGGATTTATTATAACGCCCAGTTAAATTGTTTAGAAACGACTCTATCCGAAGTGTATAGGAGAAATATAATATAAAAATGAAAATATGTTTTTGAAAGCTAGATTGTACGTAGAATTAAAGGCGCTTCACATAAAACATCCGATCCGTACCAATAATTAATATTGAAAAAAAAAAAAATACAAAAATCAATAATAACGAAAAACTACAACTGCCACAAGTATTAAAAATTAGATTCATCCCGAAAATTGTACCTTTTTGAATCGATAATTGAACTGAAATTTTTATATCGCGGTAGTGAATCAGAAAAATTTTGAGTGGAATTAAAAATAAAACACTAAAGACTGTTTGCTGATCATGATACTGTAAGTAATTTAGTATTTTTTTTTAAAGGCGAGATAGATTCCTGACTCAAAATTGTTGATACCACAGAATATTACAGAATGAACGCTAGTATCTCTATATTACTGAAACCAGTGTAATGATAAAGGATAGAAAATATCCCACCAATATGTTATATATGTGCACGCGGAGTTGTGTGTGTTAGTCCGATGGATGGTTGTGTATATTGGTGTTTTGCATACGCATATACATAACATGCAGGTGGCACGCATCATGTACGTATACCACGTATACCGTGTCAACACGACGGCAACAATATGACAACAATTGAAACACACCCATTGGTAGCTACTAAGTGAATGACAACATAGTTCTGCAAAATGCACATAAATGCCCATAAATGATTGCAGAAAAGAGATAGTTGTATTCCTTCTTATGTTCTATGGTTGATACTTTTATCAATTTGAATTAACGGTTGAAATAGGTTAAAGTGCAGCAGCCGCTGCAGGGCATACAACGAAAAGGGATGCAACAGGTAAAGTATGGATGCAGAAAAAAAAAAGTAATTTTTTACTGGAAGTTGTTTTTTTATGTTGTAGTCCTTAGAGCCCGTGAAAGGAATTTGTATTGTTTTTGCTCACCAGTCAAAAAAGATTGGAAAAAGATAATTTTTGAAGCTATTCGCAAAATTTTTAGTTACACCTCTGGGCTATAACTGACTCTAACTCTGCCGTATCACACGAATGTCATGTATCTTGAGATACAACAATTACGCGTAACAGCGTTTAAAGGATTCTACTTAATCCCTAGTATATTTATATTGTCAATAAAATTAATTAATTTGTTAATAATAATATAATATTTAATCTATTGTAATTTTAAATTTTCATTTTGATTGTATCACATTCCCTATTTCCTATGTTTTCAAATAGTATATTTATACTATTTGAAATTAAATCAATGCTACAACTTTGAATCAATAACGCATAATAAAAATCAATTATCTTAGATATTAAATAATGTTTAGGATAATTAAGATCATCTCATATTTTATTCAAATTATCAAGTTTTCTTAAAACTATCATTTCTCAGATACGTGAGATTGGTGTGACACGGGAGAACTGCAAACTGCTTCTTCTAATACATCGTAAATATATGTACAATGTTTCAATTAAATCCAAGCAATAATTATTTCAGATTTGATATTGTATTATTGCTAACCTAGATACCTTTTATTAGCTTAGGTACCATTACGTAAATATAGTACGTTATCATAGTTCTCAGAATTCCATTCAGAGATCACATTAAGCTCTTCTTACATTTATTTAATTAGACATATCCATTGATCAACATGTATTTCATCAATCCTAATGTTCACATTATTTACGCAACAGGCCAGATTATTCGATTTCTTAGAAAGACTTCAAATTGACAACGGTACGAATAATTTGAATACTATAGTCGGAAAAATTCGTAAATCCCACACAGGTCTGATAAGTTACGAGTTACATTTTCAATTAAAGCATACAACTGAACGCTAAAAGGTTAAAGAGCATTTTTTCAACGTACTTAAACACACCTTCATAAAACAGAAACAACCAGGGCCGGCGCGACCATATAGGCAAACTAGGCGACCACCTAGGGCGCCAGAAATCGAGGGGCGTCAAAAATCTAGGGACCTAAAAACGGTCGGTAGACGACATTTCATATTACACAGTCTAATATTATTCCCATTAATGACGTAAATGATTCCAAGCTACAAGAAATCTATTCAGAGTTAAAAAATTGCTTTTAAACATTTCTAGCATTTCTCTAATGCTCAAAAAAGTGTCAATATTTATCTACATTATATAGTCGGATAGGTGGTCGAAAAACGACATTTCATACTACACAACCTAATATTATTCTAGTTAATGATAAAAATGATTCCAGTCTACAAGAATGAAGCAATCCATGATGCAGGAAAGACTGATAGACTTGACCACAATATCATTTGAACAAGAATTAGCGCAAACCATCTTCTTTGTTTTTTGTTTTCTGTTTTATTATACTTTGTTTACTTACCTTTTTTTATGATTAATTATTTATAAATAATTTAATGTAAATAAATAAGCATTAAGTATCAATTTAATTGTATTAATATACTTGGTGAAAAACTTTTATACGTTAAAAGTTGAAGATTCATGGCATCTGTGACTTTTAACTAAGAATAAGTCTTTATCAAGTCCAGGGACGCTAAAAGATATTTCGCCTAAGGCGCTGAATAACCTTGCGCCGGCCCTGAATACAACACATACGGTTCAACTTAGTTACCAAATCGTTTTGTTTGAAAACGTAAAGACGTACAAAGAGACATGAAACTATACATTACTAGCGTCAAATATATTTTATTTTATTTATGTTTTTATACAAATTAATATAGCAAAGAAGCAAGCAATATAGAAACGATAGAAACTATGTGTGTACAATTGTTGTATATGTATACATTCGTCATTCAATTCATGTTCTGTTTATTTCATTTTCACGTCAATAAAAGAATAGGAAACACTTGTTTTATTATTTATCTATTTTCTTTTTATTATCTCAGAAATACTAAAGTGAAAAATTTCATTTCAGCTTTTTTATTTCCCTTTGACAGTTAGAGTTATCTGTTAATGTTCTATTATGTTGCACACAAAGTTAACAAAGTCAACGCACAGATTTTAAATGAAAAATACATACCTATTACTCTTACACTTGTAGGCTTGTCTCTCTGTATGAAAACAAAATAAAATATTCGAAGCTCTAAAAAACTATGTTTCAAAATTACTATAGTTTTGATGTAATTAAATAGAACAGAGTAGCATCTATGCTAAGCCACGTAATTGTGTTCACTGTTTTCACTGTGTCAATTAACTTCTGTATTGTAGAAATTTACAACAAACAACTCAGAAACTAAGATTAAAAAAAAAATAAATAAATACATAACACACAATCGATTTTGTAGCTCATCAAAAACCACACACGAAAACAATATTTTAACTCAAACTGCTACGCCTTCCAAAACAGGTTACATTATATTTAAAAATTTAAATTCTTTGATTCTTCGAAACACTAGCAGTAATGAGTGCTTTTACTAGTAATTATAACAAAGAGAAAAGTTCTTGAGTTCGTCAGTCTGGACAGTCATTTTTTCAAATTCTTCTACTATTGAATAGGTAATACCTTGTGGTCTGAGACTAGTGATGAGCAAAATAAGTCTTGGTCTTGCAAAAAATGCAAGACCAAGACCAAGACTATGTATACAAAGAGCAAGACCAAGACCAAGATTATAAGTATGGTTGCAAGACGAATACCAAGGCTTTAGTGAGCAAGACCAAGAGAAAAGCAAGAAAAAAGCAAGACTCTTGCTAAACTATTTAAATAGTTTAAAAGTATAATTAATACCGTAAAGAGAGAAAATTCTGATTTTAGAAGGAAAAAATTCGCTAATAAAAAAATGCAAGAAAGTGCAAGATTTTTTAGCAATACCAAGACCAAGACTGCATTTTACAAGACCAAGACCAAGACTGCATTTTGCAAGACCAAGACCAAGACTCAAACTGCTTAGCAAGACCAAGACGAAAATTCTTGATACAAGAACAAGACCAAGACCAAGGCTTGGCAATCTTGGTCTTGGTCTTGCATTTTCTCATCATTATCTAAGACGTGGGTCATTTTAAAGGTTATAATAGTTTGGAAACGACCAAATGCTAAAGTCTTAATCAAATTTTACTCTAATACTATAGAGGTCGTGGAGAAATTTCTACGTTAAAATTATCCCCTAGGGCCTTTGTGTCCAAAGCCGGATTTACTTTTGATTAATTTTTATGATCTTTTATGACGCAGTTGTACGCTGCAAAAATATATATTTCTGTACGCATACAGACGCAAAGCCTTACATATTCACCACTGAAGATACGAATTAAGTTTGAAAAACTGTCGTAATTACATTAATTTACGATTTTTATTCAGGTTTATTTTTAAACACGCGGTATCTTTTCAAGTTCATTAAGCAAAAGGTTATTGTCTCCGTTTTTATTTAATTTGTACCACGTCGATGTCTAGATCGTAAGTGTACAATGTGCCAATTAAATAACATGGCAAATGTCAACGGAGGAAAAATAAATATATCGTAGGTGCTATGTATAGGTACCTATAATAGTTTGTCCCGGTTAATTAAGCTTATCAATATACCTAGTTATTATAGATTTTCAAAATAATCGTTATTTAATCGAATTCTTGTATAAAGTGTAAAATGATTTTCTTTTTGTGTTAAATTATTACTTACACGCGCCTATTGGTATAAAAATGTTATCTAATATCCAAATAATAATGATATTTTTTTTAAAATATTTAAAAATCGTAAATCGTTCTGAGTAAGACATAAAACTGCTCTACTACCTGTGGATCAGGGGACTATTGGAATTCGTTTTACTGTACTGACAATATATCTGTCTGGACGTTTTGGAAGTCAACAACACAATTCATGTAATTTGGTACCGAAAGAAGACCCCAGTCACCTGATAAAGTAGTTCAAAATTAAATGTATACAGAATTGCCACAAATCTTTTAAATTAAAAATGAAAAAAATGGTATCCAACTTAATTCATACGTGTCTCATTTCCATTTAAAGTCCCTTCACGCTAACGAATACCGTTTATTTTCCTTAAATTTCTTTTAAATTGTGTTAAACACATAAAAGCATAGCGATATTCTTTAAGCTCATTTTCAAAATTTTTCCGCGGAACATTTAGTGACAGTTTGCGAAACACCAGTGTTTCGAGGTACACAGTTTGAGAAAGCTGATGTAAACTTTGAAAAAAGCTGGACCCGTCCCTAAAAGCGACATAGTCTAATTTGATAAACGATAAGAGTACATTTTCCTAATTATCCAACAGTATCTCTATAAATCTAAGTAACATTAATATTTCATTTAAGTATAAATTCCATGAATAAATGGTTTCCTAGGAAAACAAGTTGTTTTAAATTTTGAAAAATATAATCATGGTTATAAATCATCATCTCCTCTATCATTAAACAATGCACAATAATTCCAATTCACGTTTGCTGAAAAGTGCAAAAAAAATAATCATAAAACTAAAAATATTTTTAATAGATTACGTTGTTTTTTCTTTTTTTATGATCGCGTAAAACTCTACGTGACTAGAACCTAAATAAACAATATAAAATTGTTACCGTGCCCCGTTAGTTAACCATATGTATATGGAAAACCAAGGGACGGCGAATTATATTATTTATTCGGCACAAGGGTAGCGTAACATTTTCATGTGCCGAATTTAGAAGCAGGGGTTCGAACTCCTGCCAAGGTTAATCCATGACGGATTAATTGGCGATAAAAGTGGATTTCCTGGTTGAAATAAAAGATCTAAAATTTACTGAAATAAAACAACCGAAATTCCTTTTCCTTCTAATTTATTTTAACCCGTCTGGTATATCAAATTTATACAAACTATTTAGCCCAGCTTATACAGAAACAATATAACCCGCCTTAAAATTGATACAAAACCCAATAAAATTTCATTAAACTTCAAACATCATTTACGAACCCATTATTACATCCAACTATCAAAATATTCAGTTACGCTTCATAAATAAAATTTAACCCTTTGTACCCGCTGTTTTCCCGAAATTATTGATATTTTCACAATCAGTTCCAGAAAGTTGATGTTTGAGGTTTTAGTTAAAAAGAATATGAACCACAAAATATATTACAAAATTTTAGGTACTCACCAAATTCTCCTTATAATATAAAACAATAAAACTTACACAGCTAGTTTTTACAAAACTACACTTTCTTGCTACAAAGTATTTAACACACACAAGTTTACAACCCTAAAAGTTTACAATAATCCACAAATATCCCGGTTAAATAGTCAAAATTACTCAAATTAATCGCAAATTCTCTCAATCAACCCAATCCACAAATCCCACACAAAATCCCAAATCACCCAACTATACAACAAAGCCCTTAATACAAATTTCTTAAACAATCAAAACCCACGAACCGACTTCTTTACTCTCTGAAATTCCGTGAACGACTTTTTTTAACCATTTTCATTTTCAATTTGGCTTGGGTCTACATACCCTTTACCTCATACCCCACTGGTCTATAATTTTGTTCTCGAATGTTCCATAGCAAAAATCCTTATCAGTAATTAATTATTTCTCGTTAATTTATTAAATTATTATTTATCATCGCCAACGGTTTTTGTCGCCCGGATGTTTATAGTCTAAACATGTTCAAATACTCCAGAATTTTATTTAACTCATACCGCTACTTCGATGAATGGTCACTTTTGTTCATATAAATATTTAATAATCATTTGTTTATGCAAGTGTTCAATTAGATTAGTATATGTACATGCATTGCTTTAATAAAACTTACAATTCGATTCAAACATTTTGATTTGGAATTATTTTTATTCCCATATAAAATAAATTTAAAGAAATGTTTAAATTTTGAATAATAAAACCTTTATTCAAACTATTTCCTGGACCCAAATATTTGTAACCAGGTACAACAAAGCCACGTACGTACGGTTCAGAATCTTCTTCCATACTAACAATAAAAGTAGTGGGGATAGCAATAATAAGTGGGGATGAGACCACATAAACGAAAAGTCTACCAGTCTACCTAGTCCGCCGCCTCCTACAACATGGCGGAGGTGTACAACCGGCCTTAAATCAAAAAATTTGTTCACATAAAAAATATAAACTTCTCGAAATATATTGTATACCTGTGTTATAAATAAACATATTTTTTTAAACACTGAAGAGCAAAAAAATCTATACCTTTATCTGTGTCAAATATTAAATATTATTTAAATAACACGAATATATATAAATAAATATGCAAAATATTAATAAAAGCAGTGATTTAAAAAAAAAAATTGGTAATTATTATTATTTTTTTCAAATGTTCGCCATTACGGGGAATTAATTAAAAAAATATAAAAACTCGATACCAATACCGTAAAACACCCTATCTTTACCTATTAAACCTAACTTTACCATACCACACTTTACATTAAAAATATTATTTCATAGTTTATATATTCTGTAGCACTTTTTTTTTAATGATGGAGATATTTCTAACAAACTACTGGTGTTACATAAGTTTTTCTGGCATTGCCAGCCGCAGTTTCTTCAAATCATTGGATTTTTTTAGTTCTTACGGTACATTTTGGTTTTAAGCAAGCGTACAAACTTTAGTTGGTATTCCAAAAATATACAAGTGACATAGATAATTTCATCATATGAAAAGTTACATAACCCCGTAAGTATATAAAATGATTTTTACGTTTACTTATTTGCGTATTATCGAATAATTCGTTTAGGTAATATTATAGCAAATTTGGTAAAATTAGAGTCCTTTAACAAATCCCAACTTTACCAGTCAACGCTGCCAACAGTTCGGGGTTGTCAAAAATATACGAATTGTATTACATTTTTACACGAATTGAGATATTAAAGTAAAAAACATTGTTATAAGTTTACATTTATACAAAATGTCTGGTAAACATCACAAGAAGAAAATTGGTGCAAGGACATACAAAAATTTATCTGCAGAATGTTAAATCTAGCAATTGATATGGTAAAAAGTAAACAAATTACAACATTATACACTGAAAAACAATTTGGAATCCAAAGAAGAACAATAGAGAATAAAATTGAGTATCTTGTCTTGGTTAAAAAGATTCTGATTTTGTAAATTTGACAATTTGATTGAAATTGAACATTGACTTATTTAATAGACAATTGTTTTTGTTTTTTATTTCTGATTTTGTTACTTAGTCAGTTTATAATATCAAATATGTAACATTGTGTTTTATTTTTTTTAAACAAAATTTATTTTTTTTTTTTGTTTCTGACATTTTGTTTTATTAATTTTTACTGATTTTGCATATCCCTGCTGAAAACAGCTGTATTTGACGTTTTCATAACATAATTCCATCGCAACTAAATTTATCGTTGAAAATTTCGAAATGACTGCGTATTATTGTTAGATATTATTTGGAATTCACAAAAATAGAGTATATTTTAGAAATTTTATAATATCTTTTATATTTCACTAAAAAAATATGAATTAGTAATAATATGGTAAAGTTAGGAACTCCTCGACATTTGAGCTTGTTACTGTTTTCTTTATTTTTGACTATTAATTTAAGTTTCTGGAAAATTTATTTATGAGTTGGATCAAAGATTTTTATCAGTTTATTCTATTGAAAAAGTTAAATATAACTAAATTCCGTCTTTATTTTATTCAAATTTGAATTGAAAATTATGGTAAAGATAGAGTGTTTGACGGTACTAAAAAGGCTGGAAAATTTTTCTTAAATCTAAAAAATTCATATATTGATAGAAATTGGTAGACGGGAAAGCACCATTGAAACCTTATTTTTGGACAAAGGATAATAAATTATTTACAATTGGAGTTCATCATTAAACTACCCCTTGTTATATTCAGATGTATCATTATGATACGGCTACCATATTTCACCCTATTAGCAAACACGATGCATTTACAATATAACTCAATCAGCGACGTTTAGTAAAACAGCTAGGCATTTTGTAATTTGGCTGATACTACAATGCGGCGACGACATATCTACCAGCATAATTATACTTACATCCCCTTATAGTTAAACAACAGCATCATTAAAATAAATGAACAAAGTTACTGAACAATTAAGACCCGATTTACATTAACCCTCTGCTCTCACTCCGATATCACTCCGCTCCAGGTTCGATAAAATATTCTTACACAATAAACAATGAGTGTATTCACATCATCGCTCTGATATCAGTCACGGTTGGCTCTCGCTCCAATGTCGCTCCAATATCAATACTACTCAGGTAATATTTTATCGGAGCGATATCAGATTTGTTATAACTTGTACCTATAGTGTAAACACTTTTTTGATTCCACTCCACTTCGCTTGCATTCAGTTGTTATGAAAAGATATTTGCATCGAACTGAGACCGAACTGGGAGTGTACCCAGAGCAGCATTATGTCAATAGAGAACGAATATGTAGCAGCATGATATCAGCACTGTAATGTGAACACAACAAGGTTAAATCGAATTGGGAGCGTAGTGATATCGGAGTGAAAGCAGAGCGTTAATGTAAATCGGGCCTAACAGTCCTGAAAAATAGTAAAAAAATGATTATACACAAATGTATGGACAGACTAGCAGACTGTTATTATTATGTATGAAACAAACTTCCCGTTTTTGGTGTCAAATTTAACAAGACAGTTAAAATTTCATACTGTCTTAATGAACAGTAGTACGAATGGAAGGACTCTCTATGTACTTAACAAAACGAATATTTTTGGATAAGAATTTTTTACTGTTATTTTTCATCCGTTCGTATTCTGTTGTTATATTTAACATCATATATGCTTCGTTATATATTATGCAGACAGTAATCTCTTCAGTCATCATTATTTCTAAAAATATTTTAAAAATAGTAAAAAATTTATATTACCATTTTGAATTGTATGAATAGGGTAATTACGAAAGAGACGCGCACAACGAGAACAGATGCCTCACTTTTCGGAATTGGCGATACAAAGATTCTCACTCACGCCTCTGATTGTAAAATTAGAACTAGTATCAAGTAAAAATATACATATACGTTTAATTGGTGATAAAAAAATCTAGTAATCCGCACATAATTTGTATAACACATATTTCTATCGAAAATTAAGTGTATACAAAAAATTTTACTTGATACAGCTTCTAATTAAAAAAAAAAAAAAAAAAACCAGACGCGCTCGCGTAATCTTGGCATCGCCAATAGCAGCATTAAGCCAGTTGGTAACACTGATTCTTAATTAGAAATGTCATGCACTTATTGTTAGTAACTAATTATAACCTGAGGGTAGAAAGCTTATCAATGGTATTTTGATACCAATAAATTATATTGTTTTTTTTTTTTTTTATATTGTAAATTTTATGCTAAAATTTCCAACTTATTCGTTTTTATGCTTCGCATCTGAATTCAATCGTTTCTTTTTTTCACTTTTCCAAAAATAAGTTGAAATATATTTTCCTTATACTCAAATATCAAAAATTCTTCCCAATCAAACAGAAACGGCGAACTTATTTCTTGTCTACCCACATTGTTTTCCTCCCATTCTTTTTCTAGAGCTACCATGGCTACCATTATATAATGTTCCGCGTCATTATTACCAACCACATAACCACAAAACATCCAATATCTGTCAACTGTCCAACTCAAACACATCACAAAAAATATCAACACAAACACATAACCTCGTCCCGTTTCTGGCACATTATTCCCCCCAGTTCACTTGCTGATTGTTTCAAAAATTAGGTAGTATTTGACTAACAAAACTTTTTTCTCTTTTTCGGGGTACCTGGTAATGCGCAATTATAATGAAATATACGTTAAGTGATAAATTGTAACACGTATGGAATCAATAAAATTAATATTACGCAAATTGTGTTTGAATTTGTTACGTAGCTACCCATATCCTTTTCAAATAATGCTCTCTGTGGGCGAGGTGAAGCTCATAGGAGGCCACAGAACAAATAGAACGAATATAACTGTCTCTTTTCTGCAATCACTTATGTGCAAGTATGTGCATCTTAGGCTGCTTAGTAGCTTAGTGTCAGTTGCTCAGTATCCGTCGCTCAGTGTAAGTCAGTCAAACAACAATAAATTTGATTGTTGAACCGGCACAAGTAGCGTTGTGGTATCACACACATCACACACATGTATGCGAACCAAAGGTCACGTGACGGCTATCACCACTCACACTAACAGAGTTTACCGCACAAATACAAAGTAAACACCGTGCACGTATACAACATATTTTCTATCTCAAGTGGCTACACTGGTTCCAGTAGTATAGAAATATGTATTTTATCTCTAGTGCTCTATGTAGGAGGCCATAACTGATAAAAAATTGTAACAATTTGTTTATTTATTAACAAGAGAACGGCAAGAAGTCGAAAATTCAAAAAAATCTGAAACTTCACTAGTACACAGTGGGCGACTATTTAATAACATTAAAAATAATTTGTGAGATAAATATCTTTAGCTAACGCAGCTATAGCGGAGGAATCCCCAAAACACGTCGAAAATTAATATCTATGATAATTATTAATTTTCGGTGTGCTTTGGGGATTCCTCCACTAGCTGGGTGAATGTTCTAATGCGCCAGTCACCTTAAAAGCTAATAATAATATAACAATATAATAATAATAGTAATATAATATTTTAAAATGTAAAACCACATCTCAAAAATATAAATCGCTAAAATGCAAGTCAGTCATTTATTTATTTAACTTATAAATCATTTCACATTAAAATATTATAATTTCTAGAAAGTTCTTAATATAATTAAAAATATTCTCTGTAAGCTACCTGAATACACATATACACATAAGATGATTAATCTCCAAACGAAACTATTTTAATTAATTAAATCAAAAACGAAGTTTGTAATTTTATATTGAAACAAATAATTATATATCACGTTCATTTCTACCCCGTCGCTCTCATTCCTCGTTCATCAATTTTACTCCAATTCGTTTCAACCCACGCTATACGTAGGTGTACTTTAAACAAATTTAATCATTAACAGTAAGACTAAAAAGTAAGGTTGTTTTATAACTAAAACTTATCTCTTAAATCAATACTTGATAAATCTCATTTCGTCTCGTCAGCTATATTAATTTGTAAAAAATTATTATTTAGCTACTCAAACAAATTAGAAATTACATACATTAAACGTTTAGTTAATAGGGAAAAATAAACAAAATGCGATGATCGTTTACAAAGAAAGAAACTTTCTAACTAGATATAATTTTGACTCTTTTATCGGTTAGATATGATTTTCTTTTATATAATATTTATACAATAGTATGTTTTCCTTTCTGATATAGAATAAAATAAAATTCTTACCAAGTCTTTCTTCTGACACCCTACAATTTTATTCAGTTTAAGATATAATGTTATCCTTTATCTTTTATTAAAATTGTATATTTCTGCTTAAATACTTCTTAAAATAGTAAGAAATGGAAAAAAAATTTAAACAAAGAAATTCTCAATTTAGACAATTTATTTTGATATTTCTATTCAGTAAAGATTGACAAATTGTGATGATAAAATTAACATTATTACAACGTTTACCAAAAACGTTTCAGCTTCGCTGTCGCGTCTTTGTTAGTTAACAGTTCTTCTCGTTAAATTGCTAGGCAACAAATTTTCGTTATATAATGTAAAAGCTCCTATGCCGGAACACTATTTTTAGGTGTGTAATTAAACTGGCTTATAAAAATTGACAAATAAATTAAACATCCATTTTTTTTTTTTTTATTAAGCATGAAAGAATGTTTTTCTAATCCAATGAATATGTTTTTAAAAAAATACAACCCAAAACTTTTTATTTATTAATGTTTTTTTTTTTTACAAAATGTCGACATCTATATCTAAACAAAGAAATATTAATGACACTAGGAGTTGGGAACCGATATACAAATAGACGTGTAATATGAGTAATATGACACATAGAGTGACATTTAGACGTCAAAGTAGGAAACATAGAATGGTTTAAGTATCAGACGTAAATAAAGGATCAAAATACCTACTGTATTCAACAAAAATTAGTTAATATATATAGGTATATATATACATATATATATATATATATATATATATATATATATATATATATATATATATATATATATATATATATATATATATATATATATATATATATATATATATATATATATATATACACAAAATTGTAACACTCGAGGTTTATTCAGAGAGTCTTTACGTGAGTCAAACCCATCAAGAAATACGAAAAACCATATATTCTGAACTCAATACATACCTACGTGTAAATTTCACAAATACGACTGATCAAATAGTATATAATCTATTTATTAATTAAATACAGCAACTAAATCCAATTACACATAGTTATAATATATGTAAAAAATATTACAATTTTTTTCTGTAATTTATAACAAAACAAGCACATACAAGGCAATAAATCCCATGTTTTTAAAATGTTGAGATCAAATAAATTGAATAATGGAGTATACTACGAGTATATATTTATATAATTTACAAAACAGTGAAAATCGTTTAGGAAAAACTGTCCAGTTGTAAAAACATTTTGTTCTGTACATGTCATATATGTATACATACATTTGTACATAATACTTGGTACAGTCGAGTCTCTATTTTAACGCAATTTTAGATATTTCCAGCTAAAAATAATAATAGTGTAATATACTATCTAACGATAAGGTATTATAAAAAATTGAACGAAGTACGTATTTAATGTCGTCACCTCAACTTGCCGAGAAATGTGCAAAAAATGGCCCTTATCCGGACTTTTTCCTTTTCATACAGTTCAGTCTTAAATGATACTAAATTAGTATCTAGATAATTAATTTATTTATAAAATGACTGGTTTTACTTTTCTTCTAATTGATGAATATAACATGACACTGTCCAGTCAGTGTTTTTTCTACTTTCTACATACACATATATTCAGTTTATATTAAGCTCTCTATTCTCTTTAGCAAAATATGTAAAGCGATTTTATGATATACCGGTGTCCCCCCATTCGGATGTATACAAACGATTTACACGTTAACTGATAACATTGGATTCCCATAAGGAAAAAGTTATGTCACAAGAGTGCTTTGCATAAACAAATTTATATTTTTAGTAATTTTCTTGTACAAAATAATTTGTTTCCACCAAATTATCTACACTACTTCTTCAACATAAATATTCTTTCAGTATTTTTATTATTTTAATATTTATTTCGAAGAAAATAAAAAAATGCCTTTTGAATTTACAGAAAATGACACAAATATTTATTATGTGAAAATGCGAATTGCTTGAAAATTGCGACATTCATTTCTTTATTTTACTGCATTATTGTTGTTAAAGCGATGGTAACAGTAGTTATAATTTATTAAATTCGTATTATTATTTTATTCAAAGCACTCTTGTGACATAACTTTTCCTTATGGGAATTCAGTATTATCAATTAATATGTAAACGGTATGTATACATCCAAACGGGACACCCGGTACATAACTACATAATCGTAACTCGTGAATCGATCACTTGAAATTTTCCAAATTAAGAATTTGAAATTTTAGTATATTACAGAGAAAGATGTGATGCATTCACTGACACTATTTTGAATAATTTCTGACGTGTAGTTTAGAAGAAATAAATTTTCAAAGTTAGAAATTTTAACGAACGGGTAAATGCCAAAGAATGACTAGAAATGAATCAGTAGTATTGTATTTAAGTAAGTTGTGTCATTAAAAACCAACTTTAAGATTTAAAAAACTGAAAATTATTTTCTTTTATGTTTTTGAATCATTAGAAAACTTTTTTTTTTTTTGAATATTGGACGTTTAGTTATTGTAATAAATAGAAAAAAAGAACTATAAAAATGTCATTATATACTAATACACCCATAATATATTTGTGTACGTATTAGTTATTATGTGTGCGAACACGTCACTACCAGAATCAAATTCATTACTTTTAAAATTATTAAAATTAGAAGATTGAACAATAATCAAATATTAATACTGTTACATGTTGTAAATTTTTAATACTGTTAGATGTTGCAAATTTAACTTATTTTCCTACACATAAATTATATTTATTTATAGAGAAAAAATAGACTTAGGGTTGACCGGGGTAATTGTGAATGGATTTTCATTAATTGAGATAAGAGCGTTGTTTTAAGTATTTTTTATCTTATATATCACACTATGGTTGATTTATTTTTAATTCTACATTATTTAGGATGCACCACACAAATTTTGAGCATATTCGTATGAAAAACAAAAATTTTATAAGCCATTCACATTTCCCCGGTGCGGTTTTGCAAATCTTATGAATTTTGGGGAAACGTGAATGCCGTCAGAAAAATTATTTAAAATGGATTACAAGAGAAGTGAGGTACATGAGAGTAAAGCCCAAATTAAATTCTTCACATTTACTCCACTTTCAAATTTTTCATCATACTTTAGCGGTTACAATTTCTCTTTGTTTACTGCAAGTTATCCATACCCCAAATTTGTACCAAAAATCAAGCTTAAATAAAAATAACACAAATTGTAGGAACAAATTTATTACAAACTAAAAATGATATCTTGATGATATTTCGTCATTTTATCAAATAAAAAATCAAAAAACTACAAAATTTTCACACAAAAACAAGGAAAATGAGACTTTTTCAAGAGAATACATTTAGTTAACATGAATAAAAAACAACAATCTATTAGGTCTGTTACTGTAAATGAAAAAAAAAAAATGGTTTTGTATTAATCCTACTACCCTTGGACACTCACAAAGACGTTGAAAACAAGTAATTTTTCTGTTTTTGCAAGTTGTTATTGGATAAGGGAGCACAGCAATGATTTCGTAGATTGATACACAAAACATCGCTCTTTACAAATTTTTTTTTTTTTATATTGTTTGTACAACGGAAACTTGTACAATAATGTCACCAGCATCTTCATCAACATTTTTTTCAACTCTGAAAAGAACACTACTGAAATTTTTGATCGAATGGCATTTGTGAATGACCTTCACAATTACCCCACAATTTTAAAATCATGCGGTAATTGTGAATTGATAATAAATTGTCCAATTTCTTTAGCAGTTAATAAGGAACCCTCTTAGGGTTTAAACCACTTCTTTAGAAATACTTTTAACCATTTCTTACCTTTAAAAAAAATAAAATATAGTTATTTAAAAAAAAATTTTTTTGAGGATTGGTCGAAGTAAGATACACAAATTTTTGCAAGGTTTTTTTTTTAAATAAAAAAAAAGATACTAATACTTGGAGAATTGTTATCAGATTTTAATAATATATTAAGAAAGGACAGAAAAATATACTAAGATTTGATTTTTGACAAAATTAATGTTATTTTAGAAATTATAGGCGCCGTTCACAATTGCCCCAATTCACATTTACCCCGGTCAACCCTATTCATTTATCACAAATTTGTCAGTACTGATCGATCCACCTTAATGTACTAAGAAAATATTTACATTCACGAAGACGTTGTAAGTTCATGATTTGCAGTAGATCAGAATCAACCGCATGAAAAGGGATTCGACTGTATGTAGAACAACGCATATATGTAAAATACGTATATAAAATTGTTAGACTATACGTAAGTATTGTACACATATTGTTGGTCGCTGTATACATTGAAAATATACATTGTTTTTAATTTAATTAAAAAGAGAGGTACTATTAAAACATAGTTCTGGGGGCTAAAGCTTTTTTTATATATTTAAAAAAATAAAAACTGTTTTATATTCATACAAACAACGTACTCTTTTATATTTGTATACATGGGTCGTATTTAAAACACAAATGTAGTACCCTGACGATCAAATTTATAACACAGGCCTACAATGGTTTTCCCCTTTAAGATATGACAACTGATTTTGATAGATTTTAGGGCACTGATTACGAAAAAATTATTCAAAAAATTCCAGCACGTCAAAATTTTTAGATATTAGGTATTAAAATTTTTCACTAAAATTACCTAGGTCGACCAAGTCAAGAATAGATTATGCATTTTTTTTTATTTCCTATTAAAAGTCATTACATAGTTGTAATTGGCTTCTAGGAGCACACTCTCACCAATGGTTTGTTGAATGTAGCCTAATTAACCACGTGACATATCTTTATTTTGCGAAAAAAGGTGAATTTTAAGGTCATCCGCTAATGAGCTCATTATTGAGGGTAATTTATTTTTTTCTATTCAGTTTTAATTTATAACTAAATCTCACAAGTTTGTGATGCTAAACGGACCGTATTACCCCCGTACTTATATTTTAAAAATTTAAAAGATATTAAATAGGCGTAAATACTATTTTAAAAAAAATTATATCGATATATTTTCTGTTAAGCTATTAATAAAAATCAATTTAAGGCAACTAAAAAGCACAAAAAATTTAACTTTATTTAATTAAAATTGTTGAAAATTTAACTGGCTGACTGTATTTTAAATGTTTTTAATAAAAAAATATTTCTTTTTTAAAAATAGTTTTAAAGAAATAAAACCTCACAACATTCGATGAAAAATTAAGTGACGATGAATTGAATGCTTGAAAATCTTTTAAGGAAGTAGTGGGGAACTTCCTAGGAAACTATAAAAGTGCTAACTATGAAGATATTGTGAAGAAAATAATAGGAAATTTTGGAAAAATGGAATTTTCGATGAGCATTAAGCTCCACTTCCTAGATTCTCACTTAGAATACTTTCCCGATAACTTGGAAGCTGTTAGTAAAGAGCAAGGAGAAAGATTTCACCAGAATTTGAAAGAAATGGAACGTAGGTATCAAGGAAAATGGAATACTCGAATGATGGCAGGCTATTGCTGGTTGCTAAAGCGAAATGATTAAAACAGGAATTTTAAAAGGAAATCTCACAATCGAAGCTACAGCAAAAAAAACCCAAATACCACAAAAGTATTTGATTATTGTTATTTATGTATTTAGGTCATATACATGGACAACAGAATAGTGTGGACAAGCCATATTTAAGTTTGTGGGCATCTGAGATTGATGCTTTTCAAGAGTGAAGAGAGTGTCACTAAATTTTTACATTAAAAATTTCAATCAAATTACTACTTACTTATGAAATGAAACTCCAGATTTCTTTTTTGAATCTTTCCCACTTTCACTAATGCATGTCCATACAGCACAATAAACCAATTTAGTACTTTTAATAGCTTGTACAAATGACATATAGGACATACCAAAAGATTCAGTGACATACCCAGTTAATGCGTGTCCATAGTAATAATAATAATAAGGTACCTAAGGCATTTAAGGCCCAGCGGGTAATAAGGCCCATTAGCTATATTTCTTACCAAGAAAAGTTCTCTAACTTATCAACAAGTTTAAAATGAACTTTCAATCATTTCAAAACCAGATACAAAGGTTGAGCTACTCAGAGTAAGAAACTCATGTCATATTTTAACAAACAAATTTAGAGGTTACATTTTCGTTCGTTGATATAAAAATTGTGCACATTGTGAGTGTTATATTAACGATTTTTAAAGGTATGTTTCTTTCAAATTGTTATCAAAATTGAAAAAAATTAATATTCTTTAAGTTTTACATCAATTAATTTAGTTTATTTCTGAAGTATTTATATAAAATGTATATAAGCATAAATATTGACATGTTGATAATAAGGCCCATGCAAATTTTGTTTGGGCTTTATTACCAACACCATTGAAATCAAACACTACAAAGTCAAATCAGTTAAAACAGGTCTGAAGTCATTAACAAATGAAGCAAAATTAGACGCACAAACTTAAATTACTATAGTTACTCTAATATAAAAATAACAAAGAGGAAAAAGGACAAAAAACTAAGTACATTTAATTTTGATTTATTTGTTGCATTTGTTTAATGATCCCAGATCATTTTAGTTGGTTTGGTCGAATTTTTATTTTTATTCCTTAGTTGTTGGAAGTATGTCTTTCTTGTGATCTGAGGAAGCACTGGCATCAGCCTTAAGCTATGTCACTCGCCATGGCAATCAAAGAGAGGTTGCAAGGAGATTCGGAATTCTAAGAAGAACTCTTAGATTTAATATTTATTTATTTCGACTTAATATATTCAAACACCTAGTACTTGACTTATTCGAAAAATATGATAAAAAAATTAAAAATTAAGAATAATGACTTAGGTAATATTTTTTATTGTGGTTTTCAATAACAGTCACGCAGTCAAGCGGGATTCAAGGATTTTCGAAACTTTTTTGAACGTATAAAAATAACAAAATATTTTGATATATAAGTTCAAGTTATTCTTAAAGTATTTTCACGTTCAAGTTATTCTTAAAATAATTAAAATCCCCCAATTAATTTAAAAAAAAAAATAATAAATGTACTATTTCAGGCAGCTGTAATAGGTGGGCCTTATTTTCTACACCAGTCGGAAATAAGGCCCAATTGCAGACACTTTTTAGAATCAAATTTTTGACTTGTATAATTACAAATTCATTAATTTTTATCAAAAAATAAGTAAATTTTTATAATTAAATACTATATTTTTGATATTTTATACGATATATAAATAATAAGCATATTTTGCTTAGGTGGGCCTTAATTGCCTTAGGTACCTTATAATATAATATTCCCTAGTCTGTGGTCATATAAATATATTTACAACGTTTCTAAGTAATTTAATACATTTTTGTTTCTAATATAATTTTATTTTCCTGAAATGGTGTCTATTTTTATGATTTCTCTCCTAGGGCTTTTCCGCAAAAACTGAGGGTGATAGCGAAAAACTAAGTACATATTCGTAATCAGCGCACCAAAATACCCTAAGATCAGTCATCAAATCCAAAAGGGGATGACATGAGTTAAAATTTGCAGGCCTGTGTAATTAGGGTCGATCCACACTGTAGTGTCTGTCGACCACAGTACATTCCCGGTCCAATTTAGGTCCGGTAAAATCACATTAAAATTTTGGTTTACATTGTTATGCCATACTCAGTACGCTTTAAAAAAAAAAACTATAAACGATATTTCCATGGTATTAAACCAAGTTAATTTAAAGTGTATCCAAAATACTGATGTAATACATTACAAGCTCAGCTACGAGCCAAATACTCTTTACAATGAATGAGTGTTGCACTGGTGTTGAGTGTGTCAATGCACTTACGTTTTCCACTTAAGAATATTTATAGGAGAACGAACTGTGATCACTATAGCGTAAATCGACCTTACTAGAAAAGTGGTATTTTATAGTCTGCTATTACATATTATATGTATTTTTTCAAATTTTAAGATATCAGATTTTCTAATTCATCTTAAAATTACTCTATGTATAGGGGAAATTATCAAAACTTGGTCTGACGTCATTAACAAATGAAGAAAATATTAAACGTACATTTTTAAGTTACTATATTTATTTTAATATAAAAATAACAAATCGATCTATCTATACAAGTAACAACGCAAGCAATGATAGTTCCATAAAAAACCATTTTTCAGTAATAGAAAACACAGAATTTTAAAAATTCTAAAATAAAATTTTTTATGATATTTAGAAAACACCGAATTTTAAAATAAAAATGAATTACCGACTAACGAGTGTAGTAACCCTTAATGAAATTTATAAACTACCTAAATACATAAAGTACCGTAAACACGGATTACTTGAGCCCAGATTTGTAAATCATCTGATAATTTCAAAAATTGAGCGTAACTGTTATATTAATCTGTATATGACTACGGTTAGTGTATTATATAATATGGATCTTTTTCTTATGGCTCATAAATTTTATAGCTTTTTAGATTTTGGCTTAATTTAACCTCAAGATCGGGTTACTTGAGCCCAAATCTAAATTTCTAGGTGATTTTCATTTGAAAACAGTTTGCGACCTTGTAGAATGTTGGTTACTAATTAAAACATTGTACAAACATATAAGGAATTTTATTTATTCAATACACCTATCGCAGCATCCTGCACAATATAGCGAATTTCCATTTACAAAAATTAGTTTTTCTCGGAAACTCGTTGACATAGAATAATAGTTTCAAGAACTATTTTTGTGATTTTTTTCTCCTCGCTTCAATAGTGTAAAAATTTTTGAATAAGGAGAAACTTTGGAAAAAAGTTAATTCACGAAAATTTCCAAAAATAACATATTTTGGGCATCGGACGTGCCTGGTTAACGGACTTATTCAACGGTTTGGAGCTTTTGGGAGTTTCTGCTATAGTCTTGCACCATTTTATACCAAAATTATAATGGGCTCAAGTTACTCTAATAATGGGCTCAACTGGTTTATCAAAACTTTAAATTAAGAAATTAAGGAAATAGCTGCCATATGAACATGTCTTAATTTGCTTTAGTAACGAACCAAATATGAAAATTATATACTTACCTTACTTTGTGAGCTATCGAAATATTTTAAGTTAGCAACATAACAAAAACAGCAACTTCAAACAGAGCTAGACAACACTCGCCTGACACCTAATGTCAATTTTCAGAACTACCTAAACATAAATACAGTGAACCTAGTGCTGTTACCTATCAGATAAACCTGTAACTTACTTTTACTATACGGCTAATATAAGCACAAAACAGAAAATAATACTTTTCCATTTTCGGCTCAAGTAATCCGTGTTTACGGTACTTCTAAAATAAGAGACAGTTTTTGAGATTTTAAAGTTGGTTTTGAGAAAAAAAAAGAAGTCAAAATCGAATTACATAATTTATGAACACTCTCTAACTGAAAAACTTCATTCTTTAACTTTCGAAATATATTATCTAAGGAATTTAAGCTGTAAGTCAAATTAAGGTAACAAAATGTTCCCTAGACTGAAACAAGCGCTGTATTTTTAAAGGACTATATCAAATTTTAATATTTGAATGTACTCAGTTATCACTTTCATGTTTAATTATGCCATTATTCAATACAGTGTTCACAATTAATTTATCTGTCACTGTAAATCCATGTAGCATTATTAAAATATACAACAAAAGACAGAAGCAGATAATAACACCAACATTAATCTTGATAAAAAAAGATAGCAATAATCATTCATTTCTATATAAAAGTGTGTATGAACTAATACAAAAAAATTACTTTTAATATAATTCTAACGTACTAAACAGTAGGTATATACTAAATGGAATAAATATCGTAGTTACCACTTCCATGGGCACAAAGAAAATAACGAGATAGCGCTTTCAAACATAATTTATCACTTTAAAACAGGTGAGAAGAGAATTATTTGCTTCCATGATAACAAACCGTAAATAGGACACTAATTGCATATTTTTTTGCTTTTGTAATAGACATCAAGTGTTACGGGCTCTAAAAGTGCTTCACAAACGATGCAGATGATCACTTATGTTGTTGCACACTTACAAGGAGATGCACCCAGAGTGAAATTCGGGATTTTGATGAAGCTTCGCTGGTGTGTAGAGTAGGCAAAAATAAGAGACCCGTATTTTTTTTATCGGCCATCTTCCACGTTTACGGGGTGAAACAAACCCCTAAAGTTGGGGGTTCAAATCGTATTTTTAAAGATATCTCGAATACTGTAACAGATAGAGGAAAATTTTAAATTGACGAAATATTACTCTTTGAAAGACCTATTCACTTTTATAAGTTAAACCAGGACCGAGTTCATAAGAGTGGCTGGAGGGGTGAAAATGTGGGTAAATTTTCTTGTACAGCCTGAATGGTTCAATGTATCAAATTTTTGCCATCATAAATAGAAAGAGCACAAAAAATTAGGGGATACGTGTTTTTGCGTTTATTTAAAATATGTGTGGTATCCAAGCCATATAAGGAAGAAAAAAATAGGGTAGATTATATTGCATTATTATTGATTTCAAACGCGTTCTATATTTTTTTGTTTTTATATTTATTTTCATGATGACAATGTAAATTTTTACTTTCCGATAATGATTCATGTATTTTTCAGTACTTACTTAATTGGTAATTTAGCCATGTGTATATTTGGTTACTCATATTCGGTATTATTTATACCTGTAATTTCAAATGTCGAATTTTAAATTTACACGCCAATTTCTATATAAATCTTAATATTTGTCATCGTTGTTGCACTTGTCGATATATTATTATTATTAAAGTTACGTAGTAAAAAGCTATGAATTGATAATAAAAAAAAAAAAATTTCTGCTTTACAAGTCAAAAAATTTTTGCCCGCCTTTGGATGAATGTCATGAGGTGACAGCTCATTTGGCGTGTAAAGTAATTTGCGTGTCTTGTTGGCAGTTTTGGTATTGTATTGTGTTGACTTCATAATAGATTTTAGATCCATAGATCCCTTCTCTATGATATGTAAAGCGCAAGCTCGAAAAATATATTTCGTCTAGCTTGTCGCTGTTGTTAATTTGAAAATGGAAGATAATTTTTAGTTCCGTCTAAGTATTCATTCAGGAATCAGTTCCAACCGAAACAATTTTAAGTAGGCAGTTTAAATATTTATTTGAAATTAAATAATTAAATTATCAGTTTAAATATATTTTGTGGCATGTATAGATTATAAAATTTAATTGGGACTACTTTTCTTCCGCGACGCACATGGATCCATTGAATTAATACACACATAGCTGTACTGGTTACTTACTGTTAGAGGGACGCTATGTCGGTATATTCACTTTTCTCGCCAAAATGATGGAGTGCAATAGACGTGTTCTTTATTCGCGCGGTATAACACAATTATAGCGAGCAAGAATAATGGATTTTTATTTATTTTATTTGTGATTATTAGTAACGTAACAATACCAAAATTCTAGTCATATAAAATAATATGTCGAGGTAATAATTGGAATATTCTTCAAGTAATGTATCTTAAAATTATTCTTCAACATGGCGTCATACATATCATTGGATTTCGGAAAGACAAAATGTAAGAGTTTGGGTAATATAATAATTCTTTATATATATTTTTAAATATTTTAATATATTTTATATGGCTGACCTTTTCAATGTCACTCATATTTATATTCATTGAAACAATTTGAATGTTTCAAATTTAAAAGGTATCATCTCCCCAATAGGTGTTAATTAATCACTATTGTCGGAATAATGTGATACGAAGATTTATATTTAAAATGCATACATAATTATATTAATTATTAAAAATTTCATTCTTAGCTAAAATAAATTTCTCTTTTATTGTATATTTATTACGTCATTTTTTGACGTCATTTTGGTTTTGAAATATGTTACTAAAATTATCAAATTTTTAAATATTACGTAAATTGTTTGTTAACTTGTATCTTTTAATTCAAGTTTAGGTTTCTTGAATATTTTATAACATTGTTATCCTTTTCAAACAATATTTATATCGTTAATTGTTAAATGCTTCTTAACTTGGTACAAAAGTTAATTAAATTTAAATAAATTTAGATTTAAACTTATTGCTTACTTGTTTTCCTACATACTCGCCATATATTTTCAGAATAATCCCGTTATTTTCCAGATTTAAGGCCTATTTGTAAAAGTACTTTTGATTTTACCATATTTTTAATTTATATCGGCCTTAACCTCCTGGTGTACATGGGCCCGCACCATTGTTTGGACGCTACCTCTATAGTTAGCAAAATTTACAATTAAATTTTAAATAAGTAAAATTATCATTAATCACAGGTCATCGACTTTAGTACAGGAGCCGAGCACCCTTGTAGTCGAGGAGCCCCTGCCCTTAAATTTTTTAATTTAATTTTATTTCCAATGTCACAATCAAATTAATTAATTTTTCTACCATTTAGTATTTTTATTTTTATTTTTTTTTTATTGTGACAGGCGGTATATAAGATTTTTGAAATTAGTTAACAGACTTTTTATAAACAAATTAATGTTGATTTTTTCATTATTTTTCAAAATTCTTTAATAATCTTGTGTACTGTCTCAATGAAACTGATGTAATTGATGAAAAAAAAAATTTGTTATCTGGCTGCTGTTTGAAAACTCTTATGCTTTCCACCATGGACCTCTTGGGAAAAAACTTCTTTTTGGCATTTCACCTTAAGCGTGATGTTACGTAATATTACAACTTAAGCATTTAAAATTCATACGTAAAAATTTAATACATTTATTTGAAGCCTTTCAGAAGTTATAACAGGTAGACCGGACTAATATAAGAATAGTCAAAAGATATTTTTACAATTCTTTGAAACAGCCTTATATCTACTTACAAAGAAAGGTACACTGTACGTTCCGAAACATCGTAGATTAACGGTCAACCACAAAAATTTTATTTCCATTGAAAAAAATAATCTTTAAGGTAGAGTACTAGCTCCGGAAAACGATTTTTCAAAGGATATTAACGAAACTTCTCTAAGTATTTATTTAAGTCAGTACCAATAATACGAGCCCTTACCGAACAAAAAAGTTAACTGCCCCAATTTTAACACGGGCTCTTATGGGAAAACTCTATTTTTTTTTTTTTAATAAAACGAAAACGTGTCAAAGGAATTTGATCAAAATTTAATATGTTAAAAAATACAAAATTACAAACCATATTTAATAAGAAATAAAAATTATTCACAATGCCGTTTTTAAAATATAATTTAAAAACATCATTTTACAACGTTTTTACAACGCTTTTTCAACAATGCTTTTAAATTGCTACAACATAAGCGCACGGAAATTAAAAAAAAAAAAACAAGTGGTATACAAGTATAATAACTGAAGAATATTAATACATTATTTAATTTTTGATAAAAGAAAATTTTTTTGAGATAAACTTTTGTACCTGACTGTCTCGAGGAAACTACGTTAAATTTTAAAGCCGATGTACTATACATATAAAAACGATGTACCTATATGATATCTCTAAATGTAACTGATGAATTTACTCGAAATTTTAAATACATGTTTAGCAAAACTACAATTTCAATCTCATCAAAAATTTCATTGATTTTTTTATTTCGTTTCATTTTTATTTCAAAATTTGCACAATGCACAGTCCTTGATAAAAAAAATCCAACAATTAAAAATATATTTTTATAGCTCTGAGGCATTTTAAAAATTACGCATTTTGTAACGATATTTCCTTACAGTATAATTAGATTATAACGAAAACATATTTTTGAAACAAATACATTATACTCATTTTACAGTATTGCGAGGTAATCACCTGTACATATTAAATCCCCTTGAGATTAGATGGAATTGAACCATATCTCTCTCGTTAAATTGAAAAAAAAAAAAAACTAAATTTTTAATCAATTGAATTTTAATCCCAACTTTATGATTATTTCACTATTGAAATTCTATTTGTATTGATATGTCCGCTTATGGAAAATTAAAAATATTTTAGAAAAAAAAGTTCACTTATCGAAGAGGATTATTTGTAATAAATAGATATTGGTTTGGAGATATAGTGATATGAAAAGCTTATATCTATTACTATTTAAAATTTAAAATAAACGTTTTCGATTCATTCTAATATAATAATCAGACATTCGCATTTAGTAATAGGCTGAGTGTATTTTAAAAAGAAAATTTATTACTAACTCACCACTGAGAGCACTGTAGAGTGTAGGTATATCATTTATTCTTAGGGGTACCCATAAGTAATCAATTATTTTTACTTAGGAAGTTTTGCTTCAGTTTAATTCAGTGTTGACTTGTTAATACGCGTTTTAGTGCGTAATACTGCAAACGCGACCTTGACTTTCTGTTCATAATAAAAATTTAAGTTTTTATGACATAAGTGCAAAATGGCGGACAATCAACCAACAGAAGAACATTTGTCATTGCATGCTTTTTCATTTTCGATCGGGTTTTAATGCAACGATTGTAACAACAACCAAAAATTGTGATGTATATGGTAAAGTACTCAAAGTCAGTAAGTGTCAGCCTTAGTTTAGAAAATTTCGTAGTGGTGATTTTGACTTATTCGATAGTCATGCTACAGCACAACAATGTGGGGCTTCATGCAGCAAAATTAAATCAAGAAAAATAAGGCAGCTGAATTGGGAAGTGTTACTACATCCTCCTTAGTCTCTTGACATAGCGTCATCTGACTTTCATTTATTCCGATCCATACAACATTCTCTAAGAAATAAAAATTTTAAAAACATCGTTCATGTGCGAGCTCACCTAGAATCATTTTTTTAGTCAAGACCAATTGAATTTTATAAACAAGGAATTGAAACTCTGTCAACAAGATGGCAAAAGGTCCTCAATAACGACGGAGGTTATACATAACTGACTCAATGTATAATTAAATAAAAAATAAAATCGTATATTTGGTTATTGATGAAATAATTGATTACGTATCGGTACCCCTAATACTAATAGCCCTTTAAGATTCTATTTCTATGATTTGTCCAGTTATCAATAGAATATTTTTCAATAAATTATTAATTATAAAAATAAAAAAAAAATAAATAAAATAAATAAATAAATAAATAAAAACAGCAAAATATCGAACGCCGAAAATTCTCTAAAATTAAAACGATATAATTTCTCCAACAAATGCAAAAAGGTTGTAAGATAATTTTTCAAACCAAAATTAAACCAAGTGTCACGATAAAAATCATCCCACGTTATAATTAATTAGTACATAACGGATTATTAAAAAACAACAATTTTGTGAAATTTTATTACCAATGCTAATTAAATGAATGTTTTTATTTACCGAAAAGATAACAGATAATTTATGACCAACTTTAGTCATGCGTTGTCGTTATTGTACCATCTCATCTACAAATTCACCAACCCCCCTCCCCAACCCAACTCATTATACCTTCCCTCCTTGTTGTGGATGCGCACAGTAAGTAATTATTTATGTTGGACTTATATGCAAATTAAAAATTGAATGGACATTAAAATTACAAACCTTCAAAGCAAATAAATCAGCACAACGTGTAATTCTCAGTTGGTACACTAGAGTAGGTGTTGTTTCGTAACTGTAAATAATATATAGCTCTCCAAATTTATCATAATTAACGAAGTACAGTTTACCATTTCCGTGAAATTCACATTTTACCATTTCACTATCGTGCAAATACTGTGAGTGTTATAATCAGTGAAATGTTTGTCAAAAGATTCAGGTATTTTTATGTTAGGAAAATATTACAGAACAGTAGGTATATTATGGTACCAAGGGACTCAACTGTGACTTTTGATCCCGCGAGTATGACTTTTTTTGACAGGAGGTGTATAAAGGCCCGAGGGCAACAATTCACGCGAGCTATCAACAGAAGCACTTTAGCTCCGTAGCATATATACTATCTGTGGCAATTTCGGATAATTTAGAATTATAAAAATTAAGGAAAAATTTAGTTATGATCAAATGCAAGACCAAGACCAAGACTTGGCAGTCTTGGTCTTGGTCTTGTTCTTGCATTAAGAATCTTGGTCTTGGTCTTGCTAGAGCAGTTTGAGTCTTTGTCTTGGTCTTGATATTGCTAAAAAATCTTGCACTTTCTTGCATTTTTTATTAGCGAATTTTTTCCTTCTAAAATCAGAATTTTCTCTCTTTACGGTATTAATTATACTTTCAAACTATTTAAATAGTTTAGCAAGAGTCTTGCTTTTTTCTTACTTTTGTCTTGGTCTTGTTCACTTGAGTCTTGGTATTGGTCTTGCAGCCATACTTGTAGTCTTGGTCTTGGTCTTGCTCTTGATATACATAGTCTTGGTTTTGGTCTTGGTCTTGCAAAAAATGCAAGACCAAGACAAGACTGCAAGACCAAGACTAATTTTGCTCATCACTAGAAAAATTATTTAAGTGTCATTTAAATTGTGTAAAAGACATCAGATATATTGAGACCAGTTGAACAACTGCAATAGAACTGTTTGTCTTTATATTAACAAATTTAAATTTGCTGTTTATGTTAACTAATTTAATTAGTTCATCACCTAACAACGTTGTTAAATTAAATTTCGTTTGCTAATTGGTGTCGTTGTAGAATGCCAACTGCTGAATGGCTTAAAATCGGAAGGAAAAGTATATTTAGACCCTTGGGACTAAAAGTGACATTCAACTTCCTATTGTGAGGAACTAGCCCACAAAAGGAAACAGCAATAAACCTCGGCTAGTGAGTTTTTATCACTAGTTTGCGTATCTAAGTTTTACAATTCCCAATATAGATTCAAAAACTATTACTAGATCATCAATATTAAAAATTCTTCAACTGTTACTATTTTCTCATAAAAAAAAAAAAAAAAAAAAAACAATACTTTAAAAATCGACTGCTGTAAGATTTATTACGAGTGGGGATTCATCTAATTTTAGAAAACTAAACTTTCTCAAGCAAATATAGGCTACAGTTTAATACTAATACTATTCAATTCTAAAAGATTTGAGAAAAAAGAAATAATTAGCTAATTTCTTAGTTTCTGCCAACTAAACCGTTATAAAGACAGTGAAACGATTTAAAAAGAATTGATAATCTAAACGATAACCCGCAATTTATCTCTATCTTTCCCGGGAAACCACTTAACCGCTCTTTTTTATTATGATCTTTATTGCATACAACTTTAGGTTGGTAAAATCGTGGGTACCAAAGCAACAGCGGATATTATAACTGCTATACTTTTTTTATAAAGAAGGGAAAAATAAAACCATGAATCTAAACTAAAACATTAATAGGAAAGCGCAACCATACGAAACCATTCATACTATATTTATTCTTCATTTTGACAGCCGAAAAATAAAGTTCTACCAAGAGACAGGCGAATTTCAGTTTGAAATTAGAATGAAAAAATCCACCACCAGATAGAGTTAATAACCCAAATGGTTTTACTGCGATATATTCGACAGCGAAGAAAAAGTAACTATACTACAAATTTATTTTATTTACATTAAAAAAAAAGAATTGAAATATTTTTCATTGGAAATTTTTACAAAAGATTTCTATAAAATCTGTGATAGATGTATTCACACTTAATAAAGGAAGCCACATTCACAATAATACCATACACAGCCGACTCTCGTTATGAGTCCGTCGATTTATATTTCTATTGTAAACATTCCCCCTCCATGATCTGCCAAATAAAGTTTGTAACATCACTTGCGCCACGAACGGACAGAACTTGTTTTGTCCAACTACATTTATATTATATAAACAAACCTATAAAAACAATTCTTTTTTTTCATGGCAAAAATTGTAAGCAATTATTTAAAGGAGCGTAGTTCTGTAAAATTTTAAGAGGAGGTATTTCATAAATAGACAACAGATATCAATAAATTAAATATGTTACCTAATATTTCGAATTATTTCGAATTATTTTGAATTACTTTAATTACATAGAAACATACGTTTTAAGCAATAATTTAAATAAAGAAAAGCTTGTAAATACTTGTTAATGTATTTCTTTGATCACAGCATGATTAAAAGTATGGTGATTGATGAGCAATCCAAAGACATAAATAGTACATATAAGTACACGCATACCGCTGATTGTGTGTGGAATGAAGTGATGCAAAAGAGGTGATGGTGACTGTCCTGTGTGTATTTAACTGTACGTGTTGGAGAACCCACATGTGTGTGTATGTGTGTATATATGTTTGAATGTACAATACAATACAATATTTTAAATTAGACAATAATACAATAAAATGTAATTTTAAATCAAATTGAAAATATTCAAAGACAATGAAAAAACATCTTGCATTCTTCAACAGTTTTGAAATTACAGTTTGTTATATTTCTTGACCCCTGTACTTGTTTTTGCGCTCCTGAAGAATATTCAATTTTTTGACAGAGTGATTTATAATACATTAAACGTCAGCGCTTTAAATATAAGTAAATACACAGTCACACCCTTGAAAAGTAGGGAGCGAGTTACGGCGGTCGACTACTAAGCACAAGTGGGGGTACAGGAATTCTTAGAATTATATTCTCCTACAGCCCCGTAAGTGGACTGATAAAGGGATTCGAATGTATTTTGTTAATTCTATTCAAAATGATTTTCTTACACTTTTTACTTGTTCATATTTCTTTTTTCATGTCTGTCTTATTTATTCTTTTAGTGCTAAAAATAAATTTGAAAAGAAAAAACAAAACGAAACGAAACAAAACTTCAACTGTACTCTACGTACTCTACGACTACTGTACTGTGAGTTTGTTAGTAAACATAACATCGTGAAGATAATAAACAACGAAATATAAAACTGATAATGAATCACCATGCCGCCGCGCCGGTAGTGGCGTGCTAATAAACTCAATGTACAACAATATACACTACATTGCACTATACTTTACCGTTTAGCGTAAATATGTATGTAGGTATAGCAACAATCGATATTTACAGTAGCGGTCATGAAAAAGACAACTGTAGTAAAATTTTTACTTTTGACAATTTCAAAAATATATAATTTAAGGATGTTGAGTCCGTACAGTCTGATTTTTGTATAAGTATAGTCAGTAAAATATCTGTGAAAATATCAATTTTCAAATATTATCGAGTGCTTGTGAAACATTAGTACGTATGAGTGTATGACAAACTTCTGTTTGCATTTAAACACAAGCAGTATTCATATGTTCACTTATCGTTCAGCTAAACTGAAACTTTAAGCACTCGATTCCTTTGGTTAATATGACCAAAAACCACATGTAAATTAAAAATCACAAAGTGATTGAAAAAATTATCCGGATCGGACCGATCCGGATAATTTTTTCAATCACTTTGTGATTTTTAGTTTTTAGCATCATTTTTCATCGAAATATAGCAAAGACCATTCTATTTCCCATAAAAGTGCATACATTTTACCATAATATATTATAATGCATTTTTCTACATGATGGATTTGCCTAATCAGCATGAAACTTCAAGAAAATCTTTTTTTTTATTCTAAAATCTATCCGATTTTATTTTATTGATTTCGACTGGTTTTTATCATTCTGATTCTAGGGACTCAAAGTCTTTAATGGTTCTCTATGGAAAGCATTTTAGAAGGACCAAGACAAATATGCAGATGGTTAGAAGAATTACTGTTTTGTGTCGCTAATAAGAATTATACAAGAGAACAAAAATGCAGTCCGAAATTGGGCAAACATAAAGTAAATTTATTTCTATCCTTAAAAATACAATTAATTATACCTATTAATTTTTTTTCAAATGCGTGTTGGATATACGTTGAGTCAGGGTATCTGAATGGCTACAGTTTCACATAATTCGCGAAGTAAAATTAAACACTTATTTTCTCTTCAGAAAAGAATTATACGAATGCTTTTGGGAGTTGGACCTAGGGCAAGCCACTTTTTCGTCAATTTGGTATCCTCACTATTTATGATTCACATATTTTTTTTTCAGTATTTATACTAGAGAGTACAATTTTTGCTAGGAAATATCCCTTTCTATTTGAGCGAAATAAGTCATCGCATAGTTATCAGACTCACACCAAAAACGATGATGTTATTGTAATGCCAACATTTTGAAAAATATTAAAAGGACCTCTGAATTCAATTATTTAAGTATACAATTGCGTGCCAAAATATATAAAACGGTGTCTTTTAAATAAAATTAAAAAAGAGCTTATTTTATTTTAAATAAAAAGAGAAGTATTTAAAATTTTGACATAATTATACTTAGAATTTTATGTGTATTTCTGATTCATTCCACATTGTAAAACAATCTACGGAATATGTAAAGATTATTATTATTAACAGTGTTGGGCAAGATACCGAATTTTATTATCTAGATAACAGATAATAGATAACATAATTTAAAATATCTAGATAAAGATAACAGATAATTTAAACGTTACCTAGATAAAATTTTAGATAACAGATAAGATAATGGTTACAGATAAGTCAGTGTTTCTCAACCGCCGGTCCGTGGACCGGTGCCGGGCTGTGAAAGTACCCCACCGGCCCCCAGAAAGATGTGTAAATTACAATAAATTACAAAAATGTTAAAGAAACGTTTTTGGCGATGAAAATCGCATGTTTTGGAAATTAGATATTTTATTTACGATCCATGATAGCATACGTCTAGCACAATAGAGTACATTTTTACAAAAAGTGCTTAAAAAGTGTCAATATTTATCTGAATTACATGATCGACCAAGTGGTCGGAAAACGACACTTCATATTACACGATTAAATGTTATTCCAACTAATGGCCGAAATAATTTCTAGCTATACCCTGTTTCAATTACAACTGATCATGAGTCAAAGTTAAAAAATTAAATAATTCTTGTATTCAAAACAAATCAATCTTCTATTCTTTTCTAAAAACAAACTGCAATTTTAAAATTTACGTAAGTGCAATAATGAAAGAGATCAAGCCAAGAAAACGGAAATTATTTAAATCCATAAGTTATGACACATGGTTAAGTTTAATTGAAATGGACCATACAAGAATTTCATTTAAAATAGGAAAATTGCTTCTAAACATTTCTCTAATGCTTAAAAAAATGTCGATACTTCTTTGAATTACATGGTAGATCAAGTGGTCGGAATACGACATTTCATATTACACGACTAAATGTTATTCCAACTAATGACGGCAATAATTCTAGACAACAAGAATTCTGTTTAAAATTAAATAATTGCTTTTAGATGTTTTTATAATTCTTAAGAAAGTGTCAAAATTTATCTGAATTATATGGTTGGCCAAATGAATACATATAGGGAAACGGTGAATTTAGCTTCAATTTTCTATTTTTCAGAAAAAATAAAGATGTATTTTTATTTTTATTATCTTATCTTTTTTCTTCGCGTAATAAAAAGATAAGATAAAAGATAACTTCTTATGAAAATATCTAGATAAAAGATAATAGATAACGAAAACGTTATCTAGATAAAATTTCAGATAACCTTATCGAGATAAGCACAACACTGATTATTAATATAAGTCATTTAAGTACATTTGTCTAGTTTCCCAAACAAGTTGTTTGATAATAATCATATTGATCGAAATATGTCATACGAGTTAAAATAAAAGTGATTAATAAGTAACACTCAGATCTATTGAATCTATACAAACGGAACGTTAATGTTTTAAGAGTAATACCTATAATATTTGTATGTACGACTGTCGCATTATGAAACACATTCATATACTTGAACAAAAAAAAAAAAGAATAATAATAATAATAACACTCATATACACACAAATATCCAGAGTACTAATTTTTCATAAAACCCATTTAATTTATTTGTACTATTACTGAAAAATATTACGAACGAAAGATTAATGGCAATATAGGGAATGGTTAGTTTCCAACAATAACGTAATGATGTGTTGCGCTCTGCTGTTCTTCGGCATAGCGCGGCATACACGCCATTTCATATGCACTATAGTGCGCTACGGTATGCCGTAGGTACGGTGCGAACCAAATCCATCCAAGTAATAAAGAAAAATGAAAAAGAAAAAATATGTGGGATAACATCTACTACTATATTATAGAGAATGAAAATAAATAAAAAAAGTGATGCATGGAAAAAATGAGAGAGCCACCACTGTTTTTGTTTTTTATTTGCCTGGCATTTGCAATGAAAATGAATTTATTTATGACAATAAAAAAACAAGTCGTCAAGTGCAAGTTGTACTGGCGCAAACAGTGTTCCGTACTATAAATTGTTATTTATGGACTCCAGTAATTGTTGGCGACACTATTTATTATGAAACATATGTATTAATAGACAGTATGTTAAGGCAAAAAAATACTTAAAAATTTTTATCAATTTGTTCGGATATTTTGAATTTATTGTATTATTTCTGTGGATACCTACGCAATATGAAATATGTAAGCTTGTGATTTCATTATTGACTTTATTTGGCGATAAAAAACTCAATATTAAGACCAGCAAAAAAACAGAATTTTAAGCAATCTTAAACATGTCGACCGGTTTCGGTGTCTCAAAACACCATTCTCAAGACAAGAAAAATGCAATGAAAAATTTTTTAAAAAACAGTCCTTAGGACTTAGCTTAGGACTGTTTAAAAAAAAAAAAATAAAAAAATAAAAAAAAAATAAAAAATTTCATTGTATTTTTCTTGTCTTGAGAATGGTGTTTTGAGACGCCGAAAACATGTCAACATGTTTAAGATTGCTTAAAATTCTGTTTTTTGCTGGTCTTAATATTGAGTTTTTTATCGCCAAATAAAGTCAATAATGAAATCAAAATCTTAAAAATTTTTTGGCGAAAATAGAGGTAACAATTTATTTATGAAATATGTAAGTATATAAAAGTAAGCTATATTTTTATTAGTTTGCCAAAATTTTCATATTCTTGGCGGGTAGATTTATCAGTTATTTCTTCATTCGTCCTTAATTTCTTGAACTCATTTTCTGAAAAAAATCACAAAAATACCATTTGAAATTAAAAATACAAAAATACCCGTTTAACATAACCTTAACTATCAATCTTTCTTTTTATATACCAGAGAAGTTGCGTAAGAAAATTTAATCCTGATAATATTCCTTTAATCTACACACATCATTCTTAACGCTTATGAATTTTTTCAGATTTTTCTAAGCGACAGTAACTTGAGACGGAGACAGCAATTCTCAAAAGTTTTTTCGAAAAAAAAAATAAAAAGAATAAAAATATATAGTTATATGCACATCATTAAATTCATGTTTTAATAAGCTTTTCTTTGATACCCTACTCAATGCTTTAGGGGAAAACTCTTTTCCCCACTTTTTAGGTTACCCCTTGAAATTAACCATCAAAATCAAAATTTTGACTTCACATTTATAATCAGTCATTTATAATATGTCGATACCAAATTTCAAATTTTCGCGTCAAATTGTTTCAGAGAAAATTGCCTGTGACAAACGATCAGACATCAAAGTGATTGCATAAGTGTTCCATTTTACTAATTTTAGTATGGAATACTAAAAAATGATAAAGAAAATAAAAGTTTTTTCAAAGTATTTTAAGATTCAATATATCTCTTTGCATGAAATCTCGACCTATATATGTAGGGGCATATTTACGTATGGGCTAATAGAGTTATAGCCCAGGGCGGTAAAATTTTTAAAACAGCACATATTCATTCACTTTTATATAAAAAAAAATGTCCTATACAATATAACTACATTAAGAAATACCTGTGTGCTTAAATGTCCTCTTTTATCCCGAAAAACCAAAAGCTATGAAAAATCGAGTAACTACCTCCTACCGAGGATTCGTGATTTAAAACACTCACTTTGTGAATTTTTAAAATATTTACGACCCCGTTTAGTTGTCAGCTCACTTTCACAAAAAGCAAGCTATAGGTGCTGTATAATTTACAGAAACGCGGCGGTATCAAGAGAGAGTACTCTATCCCTAGTTTTATTTATTGTGAATTATATTTCTCGTTCTAACACCCTCCTAGCTCCTCCAACACAACCATAAAAAACTATAATATTTAGAATTTTGAGGAGCCACTTTCATTATGATATTGAGATAAGGGGGTCCTCCAAAAATTTTTGTTGAAAACCATTGTTTTAATCCACTAGTGATTATGGTTATTCTAGATACAATTTAAAACTATACGAGTACACACACCTATATTTACAAAAGCAAATTAATTGTTATATTTTAATATATATTTATATTATTTTGGACTAACCACAAATTTCATTAATTTTAAAACAAATATAATTTATTAATGAGTGGATTAAATTTATTTCATATTTTAATAACTTAATATTACATATTATATGTTTACTTAGTGTTGCATGATATTAATATTAAAATTCAGTACCTATTTATGTTTCAACCCTTTATAATAATAATTGATTGTCCAAAATTCAAAAAAAATATCTAAATAATATACCTAGTTTAGTCATTTAATTAAATAATATAAACACTAATGAACATTCCCTACAACGTGAATAAAAACTGTGATGTAACTTTTTTTTTTCTCCGACTTAATTCTTTATACTGGTAAATCACTGCTAGCTTACCAAAAAAATCAGACTTCTTTTTGAGAATTTTTTTGTAAAAATGAAAAAGTAAACAAAATGAGATTTTAAATAAATATTCTGAAAATTTTTTAGGTATACAATTTTTTTTTTAAATGCAAAAACATTATAAAGTTATGGCAGCAAATGTAATTAAGGTAAGAGCACGAGTAGCCGTCATGTTAAGACATGAGCAGGAATTTACATTCAATTTTTTCGTTCATAATTATACAAAATAACCAACAGTAAAGCTAAAACGAAAGAGAATTTTATGATCTTCCAGGAATATTTTAATTTATTTGAATATTTTTAAAATAAATGTATTAATAAAAATAAAATAAAGGAAAAAGTGTGGTGTACCAATACCCGTCAACAAAAAATGAACGATGTTCCAGTATCCGTCAGAGGAGACACCCAGTATCCGTCATTCTTTAGAATATGATTAATCTTAAACAACTGAGCTATATAATTAAAATACTTAAGGATACATTTTTATTAAAAAAAATTATTTGATTCTGTTATTTAATTTCTACAATTCCTGCAGATATACTGGTTAGATTGCCACTGTACTGATTCTTTTAGAATTCTCTTTAACTTTAGTACAACCATCCGTGATGCTAATTTTTTTGAAGCATTATCCATAATACCCATAAATGCTGTTTTTTGTACATTCTTTTTGATTGGAATTAATAATATTATGTACTGATTTTTGTCCTTTCTATACAATTAAATGGTTATTAGTCGGGCTCAAAAAGATACTAATCCATCATAATTCCATCAGACGCTCTGTATCTTTCAAAATTTCTATAAATTCTTCTTTTTTAAAATATTCTTCAATTTCCTTAAGCCAGTTTTTGATATTTTACACTATCGAAGCACAACTCCGAATGCCTATTGCAAAAAGACAAGAACCATTTTCGTCCAGGTCGACCATGAGTAAATGGATTTTCTCAAGTTTTGGATTAGTAGTTGGCTACTGTCTAGCAGTCAGCTCTTCTTTGTTGGTTAAAAAAATTGTGGAGGCACTTTTTGCATAATATGGGCTACTTTCCTTTTAATTTATCTGACAATATGGTCTGACAACTATCTGTGATATACGAAATTGTTTGACTACGATAGAAATCGACATTTGTTTTAATGAATAGTATATCAAAAGCATTTATTTAATCTTCATTATTGTATTTTATATTGAAATTTACCTACAAAAAAGACGGGACAAAAAACCGTTACTATAATGTACCAGTATCCGACATTAATTAGGACTACTAAAATTTTATTATTACAGAAAATAATGACGGGTACTGGTCAGTAGCTTTATCGTATTGTTGTCAATGTAATCCAGATTTTAAAATTTTAGTGTAAAAAACAGGAGAATATGTATTCTTTTTTTTTTAAATACAATTTGTTACCCCAATAACCGTCACTATGACGGTTGCTGGAAAATGCCTGTATTTTATGTACCAGTAGCCCCCATCAAAAATAATAAATTTCTGTTAGGTTTTCTGGTCTAAAAACTATTTTCTAACAAAATTTAATTCATAATAAACCTAAAAAAAAAAAAAAAATATAATTAATTATTCGTTAAACCAAAATTACAGTAAAATTAAATTAGTGCTTTCCTTAGCTAGTTTTAGTGAATATATGCAAATTTTACAAACACTAACTTTCAGATGAGCAGTTATTATATCTGATGCTAACTGAATGCTATCATAAATGGAATAATGGTTGGGAATACTTTCCGGAACATGTAGCAGGAAACACAAAAATTATATGCTTGCTTAATATCTTAATATTTATCATTTAACTGAAACTTGACGGCTATTGGGTCAATGACGGCTACTGGTGTTCTTACCTTATCTAAGAAACTACATATTTTGAACATAGCGGAACCAGAACTCGGGCACTTTTCATCCAATGGACTTAAAATTTGATCTGTAGTTTCTTAGAAATATAATCTATCTAAGCTGAAGTATACACGATTTTTATGACTCGGTGAAAATTAGAGTTTTTATAAATAAACCATTCCATTTTTTTTTAAATACCGCCAAATATAACAAATAACGAAAAGAATTTTGCTTTTGTTCGAAACACAGACCAAACTGATAGTTTCGTTTTGTTATGTTTAAAAAACATAGTTTTGAAATAATCGTGTTTGAAAACCATTTTACTTTTTTTTCATTCTAAAATTTTTTTTGAATATATATATACATACATATATATAAGTAGAATAATCCTTTCAAATCTCATTTTGTTTACTTTTTTCGTTTTCACAAAAAAATTCCCAAAAAGAAGTCTGTATTTCTTGGTAACCTGGCTACTATTAGATGTAGCGCCTTAGGTAAGAAATTTTTGCATTTTTGTAGCATATTTTTGTTGTGTTAGTTAAATATTTTTTTTCTGTTTCAACATTAAGTATATGCACCTACGTACAAATTTAAATAAGCCCCCGGTGTGTTTACAATTTATAGGTCTAACTGAAAATATTGAAACGGAAAAAACTGTAAGCATATTATATTACAATAAAAATATATTAGATGAAATATAATAAATGGGATAAGTAGTCTTGAAAATTCAGTAAATTTGGGCATCAAGTAAGAAAAAATCTGTTCTCCTAATATAACAAAAAAAAAATTAAATCATATGAAGCAGAGAAAATGCTCACTTACCCTTAACATTTCTATCAAACAATAAATGAAATGGAAAGCATTATAAAAACAGGTTGCATTATGTTATTCACTTTTAATTTACATTTAAAAATTGTTATCAGCAAAATATTGCTTTGAAATTTCAAATGAAAAGGTACAAGATGAGATTTTTGACAGCACCTTGATTGGTGCACGGGCAACTTTCAAGAAGCCTTGTGTACAAATTTCAGCTTCATACTTGAGATAGTTCAAAAGTTCTTTTAAAAGTAACAGATTTTATGAAAACGATTTCTCAAGCCTCTATAATATCTCGTAAACCAATCCTCGAAAAATAGTCTAAATATTTAATGAATAATTTGAGTATTCTTCGACTAATTTGAAATTTAAAATTATTTTTAATGTTTTAAATTTCTTAAACTGTCTAATAAAAATATTTTAACTATTGTTGAATTTTTAAATAATTTGGAGAAGTTTTAAAGCATTCGAAGAACTATTCGAACAGCTTCGAAACTCGAATCGAATAATAAAATTCGTTCCGATTCGAATTCGATTCACACAGGCCTAAATATAACACCTTTTTTACTTGATCCTATATACATTACATGTTTAAAGATCAAGTTAGGCGGTCGTGAAACAATTCGATATTGGGTATTTAGCGGAAATATATGTTTTGGGGACCCCTGAGTTTAAATTTGTCATTGACAAAAAATGTCTGTCTTTCGATCTGCCTGCCTGTGTGTTACGAGAGCTATTTTGATTTCTAACTATGAAACCACTTACGGGATTTTGATGAAATTTGGTATGGGGAGCATCAAGGCTCAACCTGGTGAGGTCAATACACCCAGAAGGTATTATAGGCAGGACCTAGTCGCCCTTGAAATTTGAAAATGACTCGAAAATGGACAAATCAACCATTTGCAGAAAAACGACTCACGACTCTGTTAAATTTTAACCACTTAAAAAAACATAACACATTAATTTGTGACCTAACAGAAAATCCGTATGTCTGTGAAAAATCTGAGAGCTGAGGATGTCGGAAAAGTGTCTGACCGTGCCGAGAGTCGGAAATAATTTACCATAGTAAATCTAGCCTGCCTCCAGTGGTAAGCTGTTTCTTCCCCTTCATTAGGTATCAATTAATGTTATAGGACGAAGTGTTGTACGAATATTCGAACACTTTAATTGCTTTCTTCTCTCTTAATTGTTTTTTATTAACTTACCGGTAAAGAACTAAACATAAATTTGAATTCGAACAAAGTGGTTACTTACCCACTTTGCCCAAGAGCACATCTTTTAGTTAATAAAGAATAACTTCAAAACCAATGCTGTAGGATGCATCTCTTCTTTTCTTGTTTTAAAGTGAAGTGAAGTAAAATAATAAGTATGATAATACCAAAAACATTACTATTATAAAAGTTCTCGACTAATCGCAAGATTCTTACCGGCAAAATTTTTATCAAAACCAATAGAAATCTCTGATTGCCCTTAACTAGGATCATCAAGCAACTCTAGCGTTCAGTAGAACGCAGGCCTGGATCTAAGGGGGAAGTAAATCGGAGCCCCTGCCCCGGGCGTCAGTTTCAGGGGGCGCCAAAATCATACTAGGTCGGTCTATATCAAATGGTCTAAAAAAAAGTTGGTTGCTCGACCATTTTAGAAAAAATTAATATTCTTCCAGTTGTTTCTATTGTTACGCCTTCTGTAGCCAAAGGCCATACACCGCCAGTGTTGCTCCGACTAGCATGTAGAGCTGGGGGGGGGGGGGGGGTTAAGAATATATCATAATGAAAGAAAAAAATTGGTTTTAAAACTAATTATAAACTAAGGGCGCCACCATGTTTTCAATTGAGTTCTACAAAACATGGAAAAGTCAACGTGAAGTCACCTTCCCTCTGGCCGGTATTAAGTTTTACTGTAAGAGAAAATTTTAGGAATACAACAGATGCAATCAACTTTGGTACAATAAATTATTATTATTTATATAGAAAAAGAACGATATTACAATTAAAAAAATGAGAACGTGCCAAAATAATTATTAAGTACCTATGAAACCATTAACTACTTATTGAGAACTACTGGCGAGATGACAAAAAGTTACAAAGTTGAGATACGAGCCAAAAAAAGAAAACAATGGTTATTAAGAAATATAATTTCAACGTTTAATAAAAAAAACCTTAATTCAAATTCAACTTGAACTGAATGTTACGAAAAGTTATTCACATTGAATACAAGGCGAATATAGCCTCCTCAACTCAGTTGATTTAATACAATCCCCGTACAACTGTCAAATCTGTTTGACGTTTCCAAAATATTTACATCTATGGTAAGTAATCATTGTTTTCTTTGTCATAAACTTTAAGTACAAATGTATTTGAAGAATTTTATTTGTTCATTTTAGTAATCTACAATAATAAGAGCCGGATGGAATTGATAATTTATTACAACTAAACTTATTGATCAAAATGCTAACCTACACAAAGAACTAACTAAAACGATGGAATTCAAAGAGATGCAATAGTCACCCGGAGCACTCAATAAACGGTAAGTACGTGAAAAATTTGACAATTTATCTAGATAATTATTTACAAATTCAACGTTTCCAGGTACATCTATTGGAATTCCTTGGTATCCTTAAAATAAGCATAATAACAATAACTTAACAACAAAAGGATTAGAAAGTAATTAACGATTTAATCACATTCACATGTTTAACAGTTTATATTTACCACAACGTCCAAATTCGTTCGATTTTTTATATAGTGGAACTATCACGGCGAAGTGGAGATCGATGCACCAGGAGAACCACACATGTGGGGACGAAAATTCACAGCGGCACCAGCCAAATAGTCGCCCACATTACAAACGGCACCAGCAACCAACAATTCTCCATAATTTCAAAATTTCTCCACAACCAGTCACCACGTGGTATCCACATAACCAAACTTTCGACATGCTGCATTTCCAGGGAGGTACTCACGGCGGTTATATCCGTATTTTTCATAAGGAGCAGACAATACAGATAAGTGTAAATTTAATTAGACTAAATCCGTTTCCATCAACGATTACGTAAACTTGTAATTTACACTCCGTATCGACTCCAACAAATCCCAGCAATGGTTAATACGTTACATTCTTTTCACCGAGTCTTCACTTGGCTAGCATATATAAATTCAAAAGAAAAACTTTTACAAAAAATTTACATCTTCTTAATTTTGGCGGGGCCGACATGGTTCTACACTATGCCCAGTACTATCACAAATATTTCCATGCCGACCCACCTATCCATCTTCGGAACTCGATGTCCGCTCTGTTCGAGGGCTCCTGCCCAAGAGCGCTTTTCAAAAAAAAACTCTCTTCAACCCAGTTCCGACCATCTCCCCACTCTTTGTGACTCGACCACTTCCTCTCTTCAATGAACTTTTTGACGGAGTTACCAACTTTGCTAGTCGAGTTTCACTAAAACATAACTGTCAGTCATCATTTAACCCCTTAACTGCCACTGACAAATTTCACCTGCACTGTAATGTATTAACTTTTGTTTTGTTTTTATTTTTATTTTTAATACATGACATAGCCATTAATACTAAGTTTCTTTTCTTTTCTTTTTATATATTTTCTTTTTTTTTCAGGTACGACTATGAATTATATACTATCAACTAAATGTAAAAAAAATTGAGTATAATTACATCTGTGTGTATTTGGAGTTTAAATAAATGATAAAAAAGCAATAGGGATTTTATAATTTTGATAATCTATGTAACAATGAGGAGGGTTAAAAGCTTAGGCTTCCCTTATTTAAAAAAACCGTAACACTATTATATTTGAAATATTGAGAACAATTCTTAAAAAAAATTATCTTGAACCGTTTAAGCGTCGTAGCCATTTTTGTTTTCCAATTTGCGCTGATTTTTGTGTTTGAAGCCATTTATGCCAATGCACATATTTCATAAACCGTTCATCTTAAAAGGTTGAAATAAAAACCATTTTAAAGGTAATGAATGTCTCTTTAGTTTAAGTGATGTCCATATTTAACCTATTTTCGTCCCTTCCATAAGAAAACTTTACCTAAAGTTGGATATCAAAATTAAGTTTAGCAAAATTCACTTTTTGATCATTTTTAGCGAATTTCCAGAAAGAATTCTGGAAATTCAGCTATTATGGTGTTAGCCATAGTCGAAGTTCAGCCCGAAAATATGGCAGAAATTTGTTTTGAGGTCCCTAGAGCCCAAAAATAACATTCACTAAAATTTATATATATATATATATATATATATATATATATATATATATATATATATATATATATATATATATGTATATATGTATTTATGTATTTATGTATCAGCACGATACCGCTTCAGGAAAAACTGCTAGTTTTACGAAATTTGGTGACAACGTTGGAAGTCCAAAAATCTTGGATGAGTTCTTCAGCCAAAAACGTCGGCGCTCAGGAACATGGTTTTTTGAGCATTTTTCGTGAAAATGAGTTTTTGGCCAAAATTTGCTATAATTTAAAAGTTTTTGTCAAATTTTTTTACACCATTGCAAAGACGGGAAAAAATGACATAAAAAAGGTTTTGGCACTATTATTCTAGGTTAGCTAGTTTTTGAGAAAATAAGAAAAAAATAGTCAATTTATTTTCTATAATTTTAGTGTGTTTACAACTGTTGTATGTGTATAATCATATAATGTGTATGTATGTATATAACTCACTATAACTGCAATAGTATACGTATATCTATGTGTGTGAATGTATTTGTACCTCTAATATACATATTTTTCAAATAAGTACATCACTGTTGACAGTTTTAGCGAATGGAATTCGCTATTACAGCCACTGTCATGACGCGACTTGAGCCCGGGACTATGGCAGAAATTTGTTTTGAGGTCCCTAGAAACCGAAAAAAATAGTCACTAAAATTTATATATATATATATATATATATATATATATATATATATATATATATATATATATATATATATATGTGTGTGTGTGTGTCCGCGCGATAATTCTCGAACGAAATGTCTTACGTTTATGAAATTTGGTGAAAATATTGGAAGTCCCAAACCGTTGGACGAGTTCGTTAACCAGACACAACCGATGCCTGGAACATGTCTTTTTTAGCAATTTTCGTGAAAAAAATTAACTTTTTGCCAAAATTTCCTCTTATTCAAAAATTTTTGTAAAATTTTTTTACACTATTGGAAAGAGGAAAAAAAATCAGATAAAAAAGGTCTTCAAACTATTATGCTATGTCAACTAGTTTCCAAGAAAAACTAACTTTTATAAACGGAAATTCGCTATGTTATGCAGGATGCTGCGACAGGGGTATTTTCTTATAGAAGGAATGTTTTAAACCTCACTTAGTATTTTTTATGAAATAGCTATACGGGTACAACTACCCATTATCAAACAAATAGGTACATACTATTTCAATTGTGAAACTTGTATCCTTTAATTTTGACAAACTTCCGATAGCTGACTTTTTCCAACTTTTGGAATTTTGCGCCCCTGTATCCTCTGATGGGGCTGGTGATAAAAATTTGAAATTTGCACAACTTGTAGTGGTTTCAGAGTAAATTAATTAAAATAAAAAAATCAACTTATACCTATATTGATCTTTTACAAAACCCTCAATTTTTATCATTGCCGCAACGGGAAAAATTAGAGTTTTATAAAGGACTTATATACTTCTGAGATTTTTTGACAATTTATGTCAAACGTTGGAGAGAGGGGGCGCCATTTTCAAGTTTTCGTCCCGGTTCTAAAAAATCGTAGACCCGGGACTGGTTGAACGTTACCAAAATTAGTTTATGTTCGACTACTTTCGGCACACATCTAAGCCTACAAACTGATGTATTGTATTGTAATGAATTTCGCTAAATAAATCCTTATATTTTCATAATACCAAATTTTACTAATACAAAAATAAACTTGTGGCCTCAATTTAATAAAATGAATTTTCACTTACCCAAAAATTGGAAACAAAACAATAAACTATGATTTTTCAATTTTATCAAATACCTACTTTAAACCATAATCAAATAACCCACAAAACATTCATTCCATACGTAGGTACGTCAAATAAAGTATACCTTTCGGAAAATTACCTTTCAAAACATTAGTAAATATATTGCTCGTAAATCATTAGTGGATGGATATGATATGCACGATATCGTAAATCATTATAATATTATATAATATTAGACCCCAAACTAACTCATAAAACATCTGCTCTCTCAGTATGTACCTATTTTCGAATACCTACAAATTGCGTACTTCTGTGTTGTTGCTTACAGCCCCCATACACATGTACACATGTGCGCTACCTACCCATAGCCAACAAAAATATCATAAAATATTAATAAAAAAAAAAAGGAAAAAATAAAACCCACGAAGAAAAAACCGTAACTCGAAAAATAAATAACACATTTTCCTACAAAGATCTCGATAAGCAAGCATAACGAGCAAATCTTTATCTACTATGTATGGGTAAATATACACTTATAAGGGAGAGATGCCTCGATTGGAACATTGTCTTCGATGGACTCAGTTGACAGTGATTGTAGTGCTAAGACTCAATCCATACTATAGTGCCGCTCTTAATTCGCTCCTGCTCCAGTCTCGCTCCGGTAAAATCTTGTTGTGTCCACATCACAGTGTTGGTATCTATATTCTTTCTCCATCCACATTATAATGCCGCTCTCGATACGCTACCAGTTCAGTCTCATTGTCAATTCAATAAAAAAATCATTTCATAATAACTGAATGCAAACAAAGTGGAATGAAATCAAAAAAATGTTCACACTATCGGTACACATCACTATATAAGTATTTAAATTATTGCATTATTCAAAAAAAGATTCATGATCGTCAATATTACCCCAAAATGTCATAAAACATTGTGCTTCAATCTAGGCAACCTGTAGCTGACCGAAAAAAATTCCTGTTAATCGTAACCCCTTAACGTAAATACGACATATTTGTCCCCAAGTTTTACGCAATACTGGTACGATTTCAAACATTTGTAAGTTTATATTGTTATTCTTCTATAGTAGTTTTAATAATTTCCTGCATTGGCAAAGCAATAACCTATCAATTTTCAAAAACACTTTGGTACTAAGTTTGACAAAAAGAAAATTCACTTGTAAAGATGGTCTGGATTTTTTATTCAGATTGTTTGCTAAACATTTTAATAAATATATTGATTCTCTTTTCTTCCCTAATTTAACGAAAACGAAAGATCATATTACATCGAAATATGCCTCCATTTCGTTTCTCTCTAACCAACCCAGTGTTTTTCGTAAAGTATGTGACCAACATGATATAAAACTAAGTTTTTCTTCTAACAACACTTTATCAGATTTTTTTGTTAAAACTAAGGATCCTATTCCGTTTCCGTTATTGCATAGATCCGGTATTTATACATTCACTTGTCAAGATTGTTCATCGTTTTATATAGGCCAGACAGGTCGCAGATTTTCAAATATATTTTAGAGCAATAGAGCTTTTCATCTATTGCTAATCATATTATTAACACGGACCACAACTTTGATTTGTCTGGAGATTTTACAGTCCGCCATTTTGCCAACAAGGGTCGGACGCTAGACGCGCTTGAATCATTATCTACTGCGCAATCCCTAATCCAGCATTTCGTCACACTCAATGATTGTGCGCAATTCCCCCATTTGGATGAGTCTAAAAATTTAATAAAATTAATCTTAAATCATTTCTAATACGGCTTTCAACACGATTACTTCTAGAACTATCACCTTTAGAATAATTCATTGTTTCTTTGTTTCAACTCTAATTACAGAACAATTATTTTTCAATATTTTTTAAAGTTTTAAAAAGTTTTTATTAAAGAATTTATTACATTCTGTGTTAAATATTAGTCTACAATTATGTGGCTGTGTGTTTTGTTTGAAATTTTTTTTTTCATTTTTTGGTTAGAAAACACTCTGTTTGAAAATCTACAAAATTCCTTCATTTTTGCGGTCTTTGGTTACTCCATACCTTTGTTTGGGGTGTAGTATCTTCATTTTCTTGATATTCATTTTGAGTAAAAATGTTTTGACCGTTATAATTCTTTTTTAGCTTTCTTTTTATAAAATAATAATTTTGCCATAATCTCTTGAAAATGGCTTAATGGCCGAAACATGTTAGATTGACAAATTTTTTGAATTTTTTAATTGTTTTTATATGTTTTGACATGTAGATCTTGTTGTTATTCTTCGATCTAAATTTTTTGATTTGTTTTGCAGGAAGTCGTTTCCTTTTGAGTATTTCTACATTAAAACTATTGAAATTATTAAAAATAAAGAAAATATATATTGACACTGCATCACATGGTGATATGAGTTACGTGAATTTATTCGTAGATTTGACAAATCTTTCTATTTTCTCTAGTACGTAATACACGATACGCTAATAGAAATGAATAAAACCATATTTTTTCCTTTTTGGACATACTGCAAGCTCAAAATACTTTTTGAACAATTTTCTTACTTTTTCTTTAAACATGATTAAAATATTGACAACTTGACAAATAATAACAACTTGTGTGTTAATTATTTATCAGTTATATACATCATTGACTGTGTTCGAGCAGAAAAAATTCTTTAAAGCGCTTTAAAGCAAAATAGTGATTTACTAAGAATAACAAAGCACCAAAAAGCAAAAGGTCGTCGTAGATATTTAAACAACATAACCTCAATAGGAGTTACTCATAGAAAAATTTGTCATTTCTTTTATATTTTACATAATATGGATAACATTATAGGTCACATTATTGAAAAATTATCAGAGTAAACAACAATATGGGAGAATTTTGTAACTGATCCCAGTAAAATTTAAATTTGGTGTAAGACTGAACTACGTGTCACTTGATTTCTGTCCTGGCAAAAAATTAGTCAATAATATGAAGCGACTTGAAGCGCTTAAAGAAATTTCTTCTGCTCGAACACAGCCATTAACTTCATATCTATGCCATCTATACATTTCAATAAGAGATTACAAATAATATAAGGGAATACAGGTTCCATATTTATTACTACGCTTTAAAAAAGTTTAGTAAGTAATGCCTTTTTCACACCTACTTAATTTTGACTTCCTTAGTGTGGTGTAATATTAAATATTAAAAATTAAAACTACAGTTGTAATTTAATGACTTTTTATTAAATATTAAGTTAAATGTATTTAATTAATAAATTTTGTTTTATTGTAAGAGGTTAATGTGAACATACCATCACAATTTATTTTGTTTTTTTTTTTAATGTAAATTGAAAATTAACCGTATTTTTTGCGTTCAATTAAAGAAACCTGACCACGGGTTTCGAAAATTAAAATTGATAAATGCAATTTCTCAGAAATATGGAATAAAATAATGAAAATTTTAGCACAATTAGTAATTCAAAGTAGTAAACTAATTTTTAAAAAACATCTCAACATATGTTTCCATTCACAAAAAAATATTTTTTTATATTCCAAACAAACCGTAGGTCCTAGAAGTCTGGAACAATTTGTCGTGAATGGCCCCCTCTATTTTGAATACCTTTTGTATAAACTTTTTTTCGATTAGATGCATATTTTAGGAATAAATCGAATGGCAATCTTTAGTGACCTCAAAACCAATTTCTGTCATAGTCCCGGACTGAAGTTGCGTCATGACAGTGACTGTAACACCTGAGTACCTAAAAGTACTAAATGGTTCAATCAAAGCAACTCTCCCCTATATTATGTGAATTTCATCATTTGGCGACCGCAGTTACACGGCACCGCTATTAAAATAACCATTAGCCACATGACTGTACCAACCACTAGAACCGGAGGAGTACATAATGTACAATTTATGAGTGAATGGAGGCACTAGAACTAGATGATGATGACGAATTTGTAATGTCACAATCTGTTTTTTTTTTCTCGTTTTGCATCGGAACGATTTGTACCAAACATATCGAGAAAGTGTAAAGCTCAATTGAAACGAATTTCATTTCAAGAAACGTATTTAGGCAAACGAATAATGGCTTCTAAGATAATTTACTCAAACAATTTATTTTATTGTCTTTTAACCATTTTTCACTTGTGTTAAGGATTGTTCAAAAATGTTATTAATAGGTACCATTCTTGCTTGAGTAATTTAAAAACAAACCAAATTTTTCCTCTGAAGAAAGACAAAAGTAAAAACAATATTTTTAGAATGAGGGGATAAAAATGAAAATTACTCAAAAAAATTCTAACCAAACTATTGTTGATTTTCTACAAAAATTATTTGCAACTTAGAATATGATTGAAAGAAGTATAGAGCGTTAAAATGATAAAATGTAATATATGTATTTTAATAATTTAATTTTACGAACTGAAAAATTTAGCACATCACTTGTGTAGCATAGAAAATTAAAAAATAATATATATATATATATATATATATATATATATATATATATATATATATATATATATATATATATATATATATATATATATATATATATATATATAAGGTTTTGGGGTTTTGGCTACTTGGAATTGCTAATGTTAAGTGAGAATCAAAGAGGTTTCTAATAGGGGCCCATGGCTATTAGAAACTCATGCGCTAGTGGAAGTTTGGTGCCTGTCCAGAGGTAAAAAGTGGGTCACATCCCCGTATCAAAGGTATCTGAAATTTTGAAAATAAAGAAAATATAGGGAAACGAAGATATTAAACATAATTTTCAAATTAAAACAAAAATTTTTCTCTTTTTTCATTTTTTCTTTGATTTTAAATAATATTCTCGTGATGATGTTCACCGTAATCCCGTCATCATCATTATGATAAATGTGAATATTCTATTTTAATTTGTGAATATTCTATTTATTAAAAAGACGCTACCAGTCTAAAATTGCTACGTTATATAAGTTATTTGTTAAACTTTAATGAATCGACCAATAAGATTTTGTTTTGTGAAAGATTGATTACCTTATTTGGTTCTTTTAAAGAAATAAATTTTTAAATCACTAAGTTCGATTTTGCAATTTAATTTTATAAAAAAATATTATTCCGCTGCTTTGGAATCATTTATGAAATATAATTTGAGTATTAGTTCATTAGAGATTTACTAGATGGCCATAGCATTAATTTTTTTTACATTTGATCATAGACTAAACAGTAATATATACAAATATACAAATTCACTAGATGTCTAAATATTTTTGTAAAATTAATTTTAAATAATAATATACAGTCATACTGATTAAATTTTGACTTTATAAAATTCTCTGTTTTTTATTTTTATTAATTTTGTTTTAAGAATTTATGAAATCATGTTTTACCAGATAGATGGAGGCATCGCTACACTTGTAAAAGACCGCTTAAAAATATTAACTCTTTCAAAAAAAATTTTTATATTTTTACCGCGTTCCCCCTAGTATGGAAAAATATTTCGCGATCCCTACCCTCCGTTATTTCTATCTTTTATTTTTAATAAAAGGTAGATCCTTTAGTTGTAAACCGAATCCATTCATTATTATAGATTATTTTTATAATAAGGTATCGACTAAATACATAATTAAGTACCTGAAACAAGCATATTTTTAAAGGCAGCCACAGACGAGCCAAGTTTGGAAACCAACGTAAAAGAAAAACTGCTAGAATTATCTGCTGATAGAATGCTACACTTGGAATTCAAGTTCGTCACTTTGGATACTTTTTGGTTAAAGAGAAAAACAGAATATCCGCAATTAACTATAGAAGCTTTGAAGTGTTTGATCCCATTTTCGACCTTCTGCCTGTGTGAGTTGGCGTTTTCTTCGATGGCTCAAATAAAAAGCAAACAGAGAAATCATCTGAATTTAGAAAATGATCTAAATCTCTGCGTATCAAGAACGAATCCGCGATGGGAAAAATTGGTCAACGAAAAACAGGCGCAACCATCACATTAATGTAACCTTTAATTAACCTTTTCTTTATTAAATATTATATTTTGATTTAGAGTGGTTTTATTTTTAAAATAACTACGACCCCCTTAAAAAGACTTCGCGACTCCCTAGGGGGTTGCGACCCACAGGTTGAAAAACACTGCTATAAAGCAATCTAGAAAAAAACATTAAGAACTGTTCATTACCAACTGATTGTAATAAATACCCACTCGACCTCAAATAAAAATATTACAACTCAAATTAGTCTTTAATTTCAAAAAAAAAGGAAAAAAAGTACTTCTATTAAATCAACTTACACCAGGAACATCTGATATGTTTCAAAGAAATTGCCACTTAAAATAAATATTGAAAGTGCTTACACAAACTCATAAACGACGCTATTTGAACATCAAGTAATAAAAATATTATTTTATTACAAATAAAAATAACACTAACTTACCTATTTAAAAATGTATTAAAGAAAATCATTTTCCAATATATCTAACGTTTAAGTGAACTAAATATAATTACAAAATGACTCGTATAAAAAAATACCATAGAACTATAATACTTACCATTACAGATACCTACTGTGATATAACTAACTTTCCAAAACGACAACGTAACTTTCTTATCATCAACTGAATAAATACACACATAAACTGTTCGACTATCGACATCGTTTTTCTTTTATTTTTTTCGCTAGCCCCCCTCCTTAAACTAACCTGTTTTTCTTCCTTTTACAACATCATTTTTTCTCAGTCAAATAACTTGAAGTCAATATATTTTTTTAAAATAAAAAAAGAAAAAGTATACGAGAAGATACAGAAAAAAGCATTTCTCCTCAAAAAGGATCAATCAAAAATGACACGAAATTGCACTCTTGTTAATAGTAATTTGTTTGATATACAGTTATAAATTATCGTCGCTGAAAAATGTTTTTCCACATAGTTTTGTAGAAAAACGAAAAAAACTTCAAAGTTACATGATAAATATTTCGATAACATCGTTTATATTCTTTTGCTGGTATACACAGCTGAAAAAAAAACTATCCCTGTGAAATTTTTCATAGACAGAAACTGTGCCAAATACATTACAAAATAAAATTATTTAGGTACATGTAAGAGATTAAAATCGACATCCTAATACCAATTTATAAGTCACAAACGAAAAATATTCATTGACCCTTATGCATAAAAACTTTTTCTGCAAATGACCGGGTAAAAAAAATCTAATTAAACGCAGAGCCTAAATATTTACAAAAGATTTAAAATGGGAAATGGTATGGAAGATTAGGTGTTGGAATTCGTAGCGTTTACTTATTGAAAAGAAAAAATTTATTTTAAATAAAAATAAAAAATACATTAATGTAAGTATTGCCCATAAACTTTTGACCATCTTTCGGGTGAGGTACGAATACCGTGTCGGAAGTAGGTATTATGAACGCGAGCTCAAAAGACCTCCAGAAACTGAGGTGAGGGGAACACAAATTGTATTATTTACATAGTTATCAACCAAACAAAGTAGTTATGTTTTTAAAGGAGCGAGTGAAAAAACGTATATTTATTAATATGATAGACAAAGATAAATGTAGATGTAGGTAAAAAAGTTCTTTTTGGCTTGCGCCCATAATACGCCTCGTCTTTAAATGCAAGAAAGACACGATAGTCATTTTGCTGCACGGCAATGCTCGTCAGCCGGTCGCAAAACCAGTACAAACATATCTGAAAACACTTAAATAGGAAGTCCTACGCCACCCGCTGTATTCTCCAGATATCGCTCCTTCTGATTACCATTTATTTTGATCGATGGTTCATAACCTCTCTGAACAGAAGTTCATCTTTTACGTCGATTCGTGGACTGCATTTAAAGACGAGGCGTTCTTTCGACACGGTATTCGTACCCTACCCGAAAGATGGGCAAACGTAGTAGAAATTGATACTTTCATTAATGTATTTTTTTATTTTCATTTAAGGGGGACCACTAATGTGACCGCCTGAAAAAAGGTCATTTTTGGGAATCTTTTTAAAGAAAACTACTGTACGGAATGTTTTAATATTTTAAGGATATATTCGTTGATATATAATAAATTCATGATAAAATTTTTGGACCGAAAAATTGAAAATTCAGTGAGTTATTTGCGATCTCCCAAAGCTTAAAAAAAAGTTCCCCCACTGCTGCAGTGACAGCGACCTTCACAGTGTCTCAAATCAAGAAAAACAAAAAGCCTATTAAACTAGAAGGTATTGCCCGTCCCATGAACCTCAATCGAAGAAAAAAAGTTGAAATTTAACAAAATGGCGGAGTTTTTAAAAAAAAAGTTTCAAATTTTGCGCGAAAATTTGATGATTTTTGGCCTGCAAAAATTACATTTTTTATTCGATTGGAAAACTGGAGATTCATAGCACGAAGAAACATCTATAAAAGAAGCTGCAATAAAAATCAAATCGATCGAATGATTTGTCTTCGATTTATAACTGCAGCAAATTTGAAAAATGTAGTTTTGCTTTACTTTACCTTTTAATTTTAATCACTGAGAATTTTTACTAAAATTATTTACGATGTACTCAATATAACGGTCATAGTAAAACTAGATAAATCGTTTAATTGTCTAGCTTCTCCACAACATGTAACTGGCAGCCACGTCCAGAAACTCCCGAACTATCAACTTTCATACATTTCTCAATACCTCAAAGTTAACAATGAAAATCAGAATCCGCTCTTCGGATGGCTGTAACTCAAAAACTATTTGAGACATACACTTGAAATCTTAGTATGTTATTTTTAAAGGTATAGACTATCGAAACATGCAAAAAAAAATTTCCAATTTTTTCAAAATGTCACACTAGTAGTCGCCCTTTACATAAATATTTTTTCTTTATTAAAAAAAAACTCCAGGAATTAATTCCAACATCTAATACAATAATATTCCTATTTTTTCAGTAGTGTTACAAACTTCAGTGAAACAATTCGTAACAAAATAGCTATTAAATAACTGAATAATAAATTTTAAAAGTTTAAGTGTGTAAACCATAAAAGCAAACACACTCACATATACACACAAAACCATTCACATGCATAAACAAACACTGTCTTAAACATTCGTAAAATGATGTTATTACGGATTACCCACCCCATACACACCGCAGATACTCTAAATATCAACCAAGCTACCGAATACCAAGCCAGCTACTGTAACGAAAGCCCTTCGTCGTTCATATTTCTTCGTATGCCACCACCGTTACATTTTTTTACAATCATTTTTGTTTTAGACAAATAATAATATATCTTTAAATAAAATTTATTTAAATTAAATCCCGAAAAAAATGTTGAAATATGATTACAAAAAAACGAATTCTGTTACATTTTTTCATTTTCTTTTGCTTTTCTCCACCGCCATCACCACTGTTGTTAACGTATGCCGTAGCAAAAAGTGTAAAAAGTATAATAAGAAAGAATGCGAAAGGCATAATTGACATTATACTACTATACTTATTACTGCTATTCACTAAATTTGTATTTATTTTTGTGTACGTATACAAAACATAGTAAATACAATTGGACGCGTACTAAGCGATAAGTATTGTATATAAAATAAAGGGTGTCCCGAACCGAATTTCCGGTAAGAAAAAATAAATTTTCTGAAAACAATAGCACTTTACATTTGAGTATTGTAATGTTAAATAATCATTTTTGAGTATGTCTTGGTTTTCAACTAAAATTTCAATGTTTGTAAAGAATAATCAATTTCACAAATTTTTTTTTAATAAACCATGGCTGCTATAGGAGCTGGTACATACAAATGAATCTTTTTTACAATATCCATTAAAGATGCAAAGTCATTAAATTGAGGGAAAGAAGTGTTATTTTTTCAATTTTCATATTGTTAATTTTTGCGGTCTTTGGTTACTCCATACCTTTGTTTGGAGTGTGGTATCTTCATTTTCTTGATATTCATTTTGAGTAAAAATGTTTTGACCGTTATAATTCTTTTTTAGTTTTCTTTTTATAAAATAATAATTTTGCCATAATCTCTTGAAAATGGCCTAATGGCCGAAACATGTTAGATTGACAAATATTTTTGAATTTTTTAATTGTTTTTATATGTTTTGACATGTAGATCTTGTTGTTATTCCTCGATCTATGTAAATTTTTTGATTTGTTTTGCAGGAAATCGTTTCCTTTTGAGTATTTCTACATTAAAACTATTGAAATTAGTAAAAATAAAGAAAATATATATTGACTGCATCACATGGTGACATGAGTTACGTGAATTTTTTCGTAGATTTGACAAATTTTCCTATTTTCCCTAGTATGTAATACACGATACGCTAATAGAAATGAATATTAAATATTAAAAATTACTCAAAAAATGCTTATTTTTGTGTACGTATACAAAACATAGTAAATACAATTATTGGGCGTGTACTAAGTGATAAGTATTGTATGTAAAATAAAGGGTGTCTCAAACCGAATTTCCGGTAAATAAATTTTCTGAAAACAATAGCACTTTACATTTGAGTATTGTAATGTTAAATAATCATTTTTGAGTATGTCTTGGTTTTCAACTAAAATTTCAATGTTTGTAAAGGATAATCAATTTCACAATTTTTTTTTTAATAAACCATGGCTGCTATAGAAGCTGGTACATACAAATGAATCTTTTTTTACAATATCCATTAAAGATGCAAAGTCATTAAATTGAGGGCAAAAAATGTTATTTTTTCAATTTTCATATTGTTAATTATTATGAATCTATACCATTATAACCCTGTAACAGAACTGTATCTGTACACTAAAGATATTTTTGAAAAATTAACTGATATCGACTAGTTAAAGAGGGAACCTTCAAAACCCAATATTCAAAGCGATATTCGAAGTTATGTTTATCAATATAACTAATGTTATTTTACATACAAGCTTTTTATAAAATCTAACAGCAGAGCTAGCGGCAATCTTGAGAATTAGTTTTAGGGAATTTTCAGAATGGAATTCAGCTATTACAGCCACTGTCATGACGCGACTTGAGGCCGGGACTATGGCAGAAATTTGTTTTGAGTTACGAAATTTGGTGAAGACACTGGAAGTCCCAAACCCTTGGATGAGGTCGTCAGCCAGACACGTCGGATGCCAGGAACATGGTTTTTGTTCTTGCAAAAAATTAGTTTTTTGCCAAATTTTCCACTTATTCAAAAATTTTTGCGAAATTTTTTTTCACCATTTAAAAGAGGAGGAAAAATTACATAAAAAGGTCTTTAAATTATTCTTCTATGTCAACTAGTTTCCGAGAAAAACTAATTTTTATAAACGGAAATTCGCTATGTTATGCAGGATGCTGTGACAGAGGTATTTTTATTTACGGCCCATGATAGCATACGACTAGAACAACACGATACAACTTCTTGACTAAAGAAAAGGCGGAGCTAACTGGCTAGGGATATAATTATGGTCGGCCAAATTATCGAAAAACGACAATTAATAGCGGAAATGATTCTAGGCCAGAAAAACTATATTTAAAATTAAAGAATTTCTTTGAAACATCTCTGTAATGCTTAATAAAGTGTCGATATTTATATGAATTACATGGCAAACAAAGTGGTCGCAAAATGACATTTCGTATTACACGAGTTAATAATATTCCAGTTAATGATGAAAATAACTCCAGGCCCAAAATTACATAATGACTTCTAAATATTTCTGTAATGCTTAAGGAAGTGTCGATATTTACTTGAATTACCTGACAGACCAAGTAGTCAGACGACATTTCATATTGCACGGCCAAATGTTATTCCAAAAAATGGTGGAAATGATTCGAAAATGCAATAACTTTATTTAAAAATAAAAAATGACTTTTAAACATTTCTCTAATGCTTAAGAAAGTGTCAACCACATTTCATATTAAAGTAATTTAGAAAACTGATAATCGTCATAATATATGATCCCATATGTGACCGGTGCGCACAAAATTATCCAATATTTTACTGGACCAAGACTGAAAAAAGGTTGATAAACGCTGATTTAGGGTCGTGTGCCTCCTTTGGAAGGTTTTATACGATCACTAATTTTTTTTAATTGCAGTTACCACAACCCAATACATATTTGTTTCATTTTTGACCGACTTCAAAAACGAGGAGGTTCTCAATTCAACCCGTATGTTTTTGTTTTTTTTTTTATGTATGTACACCGATTTCTCCCACATTTCTCAACCAATTTGCGCCATTATTTTTTTGGTTAGTAGACAAAACTCTCCAGGTGGTCCCATAAAAATTTTATTGACATTGGTTGAGTAATTTTTTAACCATCTTCAATAATATGAATAATTATAGCAATTTTATATGAAAATATTGTATGTTTCAATTGGAAATAAGAACGCTGACGATACATATTTTATATCTTTTTTATCAGACTTAATAGTAAATAGCATTTATGTATTTCTAACACTACCAACACTTCAACAGATACATATATATATATATATATATATATATATATATATATATATATATATATATATATATATATATATATATATATATATATATATATATATAATAAAAATAATATAGATAAGATAATATATTATTAGCGAATTTCCAAAACTGGAAATTCAGCTTTTACGCCAGGTGTCATGGTGCGACCTAAGCCCGAGACCATATCAGAAATATGTTTTGAGGTCCCTAGAATACGAAAATGATATTCACATATATATATATATATATATATATATATATATATATATATATATATATATGTATCCGCGCGATAACTCTCGAACGAAGCGTTTAATGCTTATGAAATTTTGTGTGCGAATTCGATTTTCCAAATCGTTGGATGAGTTCGTTCGCCAGACACGTCGGATGCCCAGAAGTAGGTTTTCCGGGCGTTTTTTGTCAACAAAATGAGTTTTTTGCCAGAATTAAGCAATTTTTCAAATTTTTTTTTACACTAAGCCATTGTAAAAGGTAAAACGCATAAAAAATGTTTTTATACCGTTGCTCTAAATTACTTACTTTTCGAGAAAAACTAGGAAATATGTCGTTCTCCATTTCACTCGCACTCGCATTCTTTTTTTTTCTGTCTCATTTTTTGCGAGCTAAATTCGAAAAAAGCCGCTTTATAAGTAGCGTGTCATGATTTTTTTAATCCAATTTAACGATTCGGCTATATTCTATTTCTCTGTCAGTTAAATGTTTTTATAATGTATCTCTGTTCCATTTTTTTTTACAAAAAAAATCCCGACGATATCTGTTATGTGATATGATCAGAATTTAGATTATATTTACACCTTCCTAAAATTAATAAGAGTTTGCTTCAATCGTATAAAAATTACGTTAAATCATATTCAAACAATAATATTTTTACGTAATTTTTTATCCAATTGACAATACAGTTATGATTAGAATTGTATAATCAGAGCATTCTAATATTAAATAATTTTGCACATTCAATTTTTTTTTTTAACAAAGAAAAATTTTTTTAAATTTTGACACATTCTTTTATGAAATTTCGATTAAGAAATATTAAAAAATTTTAAAGTGAATCATTTAAAAAGAGTTAAAAATAAATTAAAAAGGAAACATTTCTCTATTTTAACATATTTGTAAAGAAAATTTTACAGTTTACTTACAGTTTTTTGAAAAAATGTAATAACATTTTTACATACAATAAAGATTATATTTGAACGGTAGGAAATCCACAAATTTTTTTTTATTTCTTTAATTAATTATTAAATTTGGTTTTAGAAGAAAATCTTCGTCTAATTCGCTTCAAGCCGAAAGTATAGCCACTAATAAGGACATTCCACTGTTAAAATAAATGGAAAATATATTGAAATTTATTTAATGAAAGCCATTCATACACATTTTTAAAATATCCTTTTGAATTATATAACAAATAAAATCTGTGTAAAAAAATCTAATTGACGTGTTTTTTCTCAATTTGCTAATATTAAGTAAGGCTCGTTAATTAGGGAGTGATTGTGTTAAAATTTTAATATAAAATTTGGTAATTTTAACCCTCTTTAAAAGAACATTTCGATTTTAACAATAAAAAAATTTTAAAAAGTGTTTTCGTTTTTCCCGGATTACCAAAAACTGTTCATAGGCATATCTGTGACTAAAGTTGCCTCCCTTTCTTAAGAAAATAAAGTATTTTTAAAATTTTGTGCAAAAGAATAAAACACAATTAACGAAAAAAAAGTACGCGTTCCATATTTTTAAGATTTTGTAGTACAAGAAAATCCTTATAAATTCATCATATCTGTTATTGCATTTACTAGCTTTTACGCAATTTAATAAACAAAAGTCTGAAAATGGACGTAGAATCTCACTGTTATTAATTATTATGTCTTAGTCTTTTGAAAAATTATTTTTTGAACTAAAATAAGAATAGGAGGAATATAAACTTAGGGGTAAACGACAGGAGTATATAAACTTATTTTAGATTCTACGTTTATTTTTACAGAAAATCATCAAGTACCTATTATTTCTTTTTTGAATGTATAAATACAAAAAGTTCGAAATTATTTTATATTAGAATTTCAATTTTGGTCGACCCTACGGGTTGTCCCCATTTACTCTTTTCTCGTCTCTTTTGACCCCAATTTTTCATAGAGAAGAAATTATACGATTTTTGTTAATTTTTCAAAAACCACCGATATTTTTAAATTTTTTTGGATACTGCTGATAAAGTGACCATCTTCGCGTAAATTTTTAATATATTAAAGATTAGGTACTCATAAAATAAATACAAAAAAATACGGTGTGAAGTCGGAATGCGTACCTATTCATCCTTGTCTACGGTAGCACATTTTTTATTGACATAAATATTAGAAACGCAGGAAAAGAGACCAGGAATCAACATAGAAGTGGATTATGGTACGATATATTTTCTGAAAAAAGTGCTTAGGACCAAAGTTATAGAGTTCAAAGTGATGCACTTGATGATCTTGAAGCACTTGACTCTCGTGATGCACTTGACTTTGAAGTTGACCTTGAGGTCAATTTCCAAAGTCATTTGAAAATCATTTAATATTTTTCAAAAGGAGTAGTTTACTTTTCATCCCTAAATGGTTCAAAGTATATTCGAACGAATTTCACATGCAAGATAGAAAATAAGTGATCAAGAAGTAATTTTGAAAAATACTTGCTCAATCGCAATCGGAAAAATAATAGTTAATCATATGTTGAATTTAATTCCTAATATGATAACTATAGAGTAGCAATAAAAATTTTAAAAAATTTTGATTTCTAATATAACATAAAGTTAATGTTTAACTTACAATTGGAGTGATATTAAATCTTTTCTTAACTTCTAAAATTACTTACAAAAATGTTTTCTTCTAATTTTTTCTATAAATTTGCGCCTATTTTTTCATTTCGTCAGGTTTTTATTTTTTTTATTTTAGAAAAATAACGCAACAAATCAATTTTGAAGATAGATTGAGTCAATACATGAAATTACTGCTTATAGGTACAGGATATGGTCAAAGTTCGGCAATGGCTAATCATTTTCAACTGACCTTGAAAATCGATTTCAGGGTCACTATCAAGTGCATCGCTTTAAATTCTACAAATTTGGTACTCAGCCCTTTTTTCAAAAAATATGCCGTTTCAAAAATATTTAGCTATAACTGTTTTCATCTACAGAGGTTGAATGGTGTTTTCTACCCCTAAAAAGCGTATTTAGCCGAAATAAAAACACGTATTTAATATTTTTCGCTGTTTAATAAGTATGTTAAGTTTCATTCAAATTGGCAAGTATTAGTTGGGTAGTGTTATTTGTCAGAATGTTTTGCCGATCTAGTTTTTTCAATATTTCTTTGCTCGTTTTCAGAATTTGTATTTTAATTTCTACGGACAAATAACTCATTCTTTTCTTCGATTTTAGTAACTTTTATTTGCTGATGTTGACCATTAATTGATCGAAACATACAAATATTTTTCAATGATTTTTTTAGCGAATGTCGAAAATTTTGAAAATTTTTTCACCGTTAGTAAGTTAAAGTATTTGAATTCATTAAGTAATTAAATGATGTCCACAAGAACCTTACGAACTACCATAAGTTATATGAGATCCCTAGGACCCGTTTTTTACTGTTAGGATAAACTTTTTACTAAAATTATTTTAGATGAATAAAGGTTATGTTGTATGATTTCCGCCATGGTTTACTGTTCCCATTATTGTAAAAAATAAACTAACCGACCGATTTTGAAAATTTTTTCACTGTTAGAGAACTAAATTATTTTAGATGGATACAACTACGCTGCACAAAGTCCGTTCGGGTTCTTGGGTTCCAAAAATATCAAAACTAATTACCCAGCCGATTTTAAAAAATCTTTTACTCTTAGAAAGCTAAACTATTTTAAATAGGTACAGTTCTTAGATGAGATCCGCCAGTCCCCAAAATTTGGAAATTCGCTATGTTATGCAGATGCTGCGACAGGGGTATTTTTATTATGTACCGTCAGTTGGGACGAATGTAGAGGATTTTTTCAGTTTTTGGCAATAAATTGTTTAGAGTTTATCTAAAAAATTCTGAAAAAATAATTTAAATGCTTTAATATCACGAGCATCTAAGGCAGTAATAAAAATATCAAAATTGTTACTGCAACATTTTTTTTTTTTTTTTTTTTTTTTTTTTTTTTTGGTTATATAGTGTCTAGATTCGCCCCTATGTGTGGGGCGAATCGAGACAGTGCTTTATTTGCAATATAAATCACATTTTACTTTAATTAATAATAATTATTACATATGTTACATACATACATACATACATACATACATACATACATACATACATACATACATTATAAAGATTTAAAAAATGCAATGGGGTAGGCTGCTATGCTTGCCACTAACAGGTATGAAATAAAAAATATTTTTAAAAACCGACTTCAAAAGGTAAAAAATAATGAAAGCGTGTATTTTGAAGTCAGGCGGCGCGTATCATAAAAAAAAATTGCGATCGGATGTTCTTTCAAAATTCAGGAATTCTTCAAGATCTACATTTTCTTATACTATGCCTGACTTCAAAATACATGCTTTCATTATTTTTTACCCTTTGAAGTCGGTTTTTTAAAATATTTTTTATATATAATTAAATCATACTTTTTAATATTTTACCATACAAAAATTGTCGATTTGGTAAAATATAAATGTGAAAACATTGTTTGAAACACACGGTACAGGCGCCATAATACTCACTATGTTTGTCTGCCATCATTGTTTGTTGTAAATTTGTATGTGCATCAGAATATAATATGTAATATAGAAGTGATGAATATTTATAACGTTATAATGGAATTAGGTATATATTAAGGAACTTACTACGTCATCGGTACTTCCATCAATGCGTATGAAATATCTGCCAGCTTACATACAGCTTTTCACTGTATATATACATACATAATGTACATATATAGTAAATATATGCGTGTGATGCGTAAATGTTTTTGTTATGAGAAAATATAAAATTTTAATTTAAAACATACTTGTACCGTAATCTTTATTGCGTTTCATTATACTTAATTTACGAATACATTACAGTTCTCAACTTCCAAGAATAACAGAAAGATTATTAAAAACTAAAGGGGAGGAGGGTCTGATTTAGATAATGATTTTTAAGGAAGCTTGTTTTGTATCATCAAGAATTAATTCAATCATTTTGAAAATTTGATATTTATCTCTTACATGTATTTGAAAGTTTAGAGGAACTTTAATAAGTAGCAAAATATGTTTCTAGTAGTAATGAAGAATTGTTGATAGCACTATCGACAATTGATGTTTTCTTTTTACTTTCGATAGTTTTCGATAGTCTTTACAATTTTTTTTTTTTTACTTGTAAATCTTAGAAAATAAAAACATGGTACCTAGCATTTATAACCAGAGACATAAAAGCGACTAGTTTACGAAAATATTTTCACTGTTTCAAAGTCAAACTGTTCCAAATTAACATTGGCTACGTTGTATGCGATTTACCAGGGTACCGGGAACCTAGAAAGCTTCAAACTTCATTACCCAACAGATTTTAAAAATTTTTTTGAGAAACGCCAAACTATTTCAATACCTCTATTCTTCAAATGTGCTGTGCTATGCTATGCTATGCTATTATTAGTTTGGAAACAAACACAAAGAAATGTATTTTTTTATTACTCATGCGGGAGAAGTACTAACTTGGCGCACACATTTCTGTACGCAAAAAAGGTGTTTGCCCACTGTACTCTTCCCGCATACATTTTTGCGTGTGGAAAGTAACTTTCCACACGCAAATTGACAATGAAATACGCAAAATTTAATCAAAACAGGCAAAGGCGCCTCTTAATTTTTCATTTCATAAATATTTCATAATTATTTCTATAGAAACCACCAACAAAGTAATTTAAACGATAATTAATTCAGAAAAAAAAGACGAACACTTAAAAATATTAATTTAAAAAGTAATAAAAATGCCAAAAATAGTGATAGTAATAGAAAAAAGTATGTGAAATTCGTAATAAAAAATAGTATGTGCAACTCGTGCGGGATTGTCGATTGCCCCACTCAAGTGAATTTCGCTTTCGTGGGCAATCGACAATTTCCCGCACTTATTGCACAATATACTATTGTAAGTTGGTAAATTACGCATAACTGTTACCATGGTTTCAACTATTGGCGAAATTTATTACTAATAAGTGAAAGTGTTTATAACAAATATCTAGTACTTAATAAATTTGTAACACTGACTGACTGACAGACAACGCACAGCCTAAACCGTTGGGTTTAGAAGAATGGAATTTTGCATAGGAGTTCCTTATGTAACGTAAATGAGCACTAAGAAAGGATTTTTGAAAATTCGTCCCCTAAGTGGGTTTATTAGGAGATGAAAATTTGTATGTAAATTCGTTATTTTTGAAGTTAGTGGTATATAAAAATATGTTACTATGGCTATTAAAATAAATATTATTGAATAAATCTTTAACACTGACTGACAGATAACGCACAGCTTAAATTGTTGGCTTTAGAAGCACGAAATGTAGCACAGGAGATATGAAAATTGTAGTTTAGGCTTCTATTTACAAATAAAAGTCAGTTGTATAAACGTTTCTGGAAATTTATGAAAGTTCGTATGGGAAGCTCGTCATTTTTGAAATTAGAAACGTGAAAATTGGTATTTAGGCTTTTGAAAAACATTGAAGGTGAGTAGTGAATACCTAATCAAAAGATGTTGTCGATGGGAAATTCCATCGGGTATACGTCTAGTTTAAAATAATTTTGCAAAAATACCTTTCCAACGACATCCCACCCATACTTATATGGAATTGTTTCAGGATTTATTTCATTTTTCCAACATTTCCCTTCATAATTTGGACCTAAATTTTTAATACTGAGAGCCCTTTCATTACTTCCTTCTGAATTTTCGAAAAATAATTTGCCTATATTTGCTCGATCACTAAAAGCAACTTATCTGCCCCTTATATCGTAAAATAGCATTATAACTTCACCTATAACTATGATGTAAAGTAAGATTACCACTTGAACAAGTTGAAGGCAACCTCCCTAAAATTAATGAATGTGTAACTAATTATTTACCAACATTAGAAATCTCTTTACAAAAAAAGAAGCTAAAAAAAGAATCTTGGCTGGAATATCCTTTTTTAAAGGTAACCCAAAGAAAACATTATACTTCTAATAACAATCGATACCAATTTTCTGTATCAATTACCACCATCACGATAAAAATTTGCTTGTTGACTCATTCCCGAACCGTACGTGACCGTTACAATCCACAAATATTGATGACGTCGAAAAAAAAAAACGCAAGGATAATATGTAAGTCGCCAGCCAGTAGGCCGAACTGATCCAATTTTATTTCAATAGATATGTGCTACTGATATAAAAATATTTGTTACAGAATTGTTTACTGTGTTTATTGTTTGTTGTATAGTTGTATACAATATCAGAATCAACAGAAGCAAAACAAAAAAAAAAAATTACGACAAAACATTGTGATAATGAAATAGATAAAAGGGTGTTGTTGTTCGAAATGGAAGGAAAATATTTAGTTTTTCAAATAAGAAAAAACAGCCAGCTATATTTTTATTACGGCATAACCACACTCCCGCAAAAAAAGTTACCGTCTACTCTACTGTCAGAGTTGCAAAAATTTTAATTCAAAATTATTTTGTAATACTCCCGAAACTACTAAATACTCTACTATACTTTCAAAATATGAAAAAATTTTCCCTTTCATATTGAAAATTTTCAGGCGTTTTACTTTTTTCAGCTTCCTCAACAATTTTGATTTCGTATCTGTCTGTTTGCCCGGCTGCGTATCCCAAGATCCCAACAAATGGAATAACTTCTCAACTGTTCAATCGTTTTTGAGGAAATTTTTAAAAATTTATGGGGTTTGTTTCTTAGATGGTCCCCTACGAATTTCCTTGGGTGTATAGAATGGACTCCTTATTTTTCTTGCTACTAGGAAAACAAAAAATTTTAGTTTTTTGCAATTATTCAACAATTCGAAACGATGGAAAATATAAAAAAGAGCTAAACAGTGAAAACTTTCGGAACCTCCATAGTTATATAGGCGTTTAGAAAAAGTTAAGAAGTAGTTCACCCTACTCTTGTCTTAAAGTTATCATGATTTTAATAATATAAGACACGAAAAAATCACAGTAAGAATTGAATAAAAATATGTTACGTATGGGATAAAAGTACGAGAAAGCTGTGGCCACCCCGCGCACTGGTATAGTATTTTAATTTGTAATAAAAACTTCTGTAATAAAATATAATTACCCAAAAGATATTTTGTGATCGATTATGAATAAAATTATTAATAACAGAAATAATTTGTAATTAAACCTAATGGAATAACAGCGATTTCCTATTGTTTTCTGTCGAGTTCTATACGTTAACCAGTCGCAAACCCTGTAAAAATATTGATTTTAATCAAACTATTCATGGAATACTTATACAAACATACAATTGACCACATTATCCAAATCTATTTTTTCCAGTACAGTCATTTATTATTAATCTTGTATATTGTAGACCGAGACGGATATAGGGGGGGGGGGGATGTGCCCCCCTGCTAGCTTTTAGGGGCGCTAAATATGTAAGTTAAAGGGCGCCAAAACGGTGAAAATGCTTAAAATTTTTTTGGCGCAGGGATATTTTAAAAATTTTCCCCTGGAAGAGGAAGTGGTGACCAAAAAAAAAGGTCAACAGTGTCGATTTCTGATAGGGCCAAGTAAATTTGTGCAAAAGGTGCAAAAGGAAGTGATGAGTAAAAAAAAGGTCAAGAATGCCCATTTCTGATAGGGGCCAGGTGCATTTTCTCCTGCAAAAGAAAGTGATGAACAAAAAAGAAAAAAAGGTCAACGCTGTGCGTTTCTGATAGGGGCCAGGTGAACCTAAAAATGTAGTGTTGACCTTTTTTTTGGTCATCACTTACTTTTCCAGGGAAAAATTTTTTTGCCGCGGAGGGCGCTAAGAGGAAAATTTGCCCCCCTCCTAATAACTGTAGGTCTGGCCCTGATGGTAGATACTATATATACATATCATAATGTTATATACCAAGGCTGCCCAACCCTAGGCCCGCGGGCCACAATGTGGCCCGCGAACGAATTATAAATGGCCCGCGTGGGCAAGTTTAAAAATTCCCGCCAAGTTTAAAAAATATCGCGCGCCACAAAAACAAGTTTATTTGACAGCGTTAAATAAATAGACCGTAGGTAGATATTGACATAATAGAGTGTTTTTTATTTAAAAACACAGACTATATGAGACAGTGCATTTTTACAAATTTTTATAAATCCTTTTATCAGTTTGACTGAAATAATCGGTTATCCTGCCAATATTCAGTTGGAACTCACCGAAGTACAAAATCATTTTGCACTAAAAAATCTTTTTGTAGAAATAATATCTTCAAAGTCATAAACTTCTTCAGAGGAATTTGTAAATTTCTGGAACTTAGTCCCAAAAGAAGACTTTCATACAATAACTGACCTTACCTTTCAATTTTTAAATAGTTTAGGCTTTCGGATCAACATAATAAGTTTGCGAAAAAATTTTTTCAAATCTTAGTTTACACATAAAAAATAAACACCGCACATACAACAATATTTGTGATTTGTTGTTATTGTCAGCATCTGATCTAACGCCTAACATAGGAAAATTATTAAGTCAGAAACAATTTATTTTAGAAATCACATTAATTGTACCAGTTATTTAGATTTTGATTTTCCTTGCTTTATTTCTTTTGTTCCTTATTTTCGCAGAAGGTGCTAATTGTTTTATTATTTTAATAAATGAAAACATACCGTCAGCTGAGTATTGGTTTGTACCAAGTCAACTTTTTAAGCATTTTTTCTAGATAGTTGTTCTGTTAGTTTTGGGCATTGAGGAAGCCGAAACCACTTACAGAAAAATTTGTTTTTAAAAAATGACTTGGTACAAACTACAAACCAATTGCTGACCAATTTCTACTCAGCTGACGATATTGAATGCTGCATTGCTTTTGTTGCATAATAAATAAATTAATTTAAATTGTTATCAAAAGTAATAAAAACAGGAACCGTCAGTACTCAGTGGCCCGTCTGTCATTTTTAAATCGTCAGTTTTTCCCAACTGTTAAAAAGGTTGGGCAGCCTTGTTATATACTAATAGTATAATCCATTTCACTTAAATTTAACCATGATTCATCACTTATGAATTTAAAAATTTCCGTTTCTTGGCTTTATCTCTTTTATTATTGCACTTGCGTAAATTTTAAATTTGCAGTTTGTATTTAGAAAAGAATAGAAGATTAATTTGTTTCGAATAAAAAAATTATTTAATTCTTTAAAGATGACTCATGCTCAATTGTATTTGAAATTGAGTAAACATAATATGGTGTTACATATTTTCGCTTTTTACCTTATACACCCAAAAGAATCATATTAGTTTAGATACGCAAACAAGCTTCTTTTGTGTTGCATTATTTTATCTGAATTATATAGACATAATTTGAATTATCTGCATAATCGGGTGTTACTGATTATTTAAAAATCGTATTATCGATTTTAATTATCCCAACCAATATTAATAGATTTGAGCGTTACTTTATGGTATTCCATATTTGTAAATAATAAACAAATATTTTACTTCGCAAAAATACCACTTTTATTTTGAAACTGTGACAATATTGTTTCGAACCGTCAGTTCATTTTCAAACAGAAAAATTTTCTGTTTGAAAATGAACTGACGGTTTGAAACAATATTGTCACAGTTTCAAAATAAAAGTGGTATTTTTGCGAAGTAAAATATTTGTTTATTATCCCAACCAACTTGTGAACTACCAGACTATAGGTAAATTCCCATACTGAGTAAATATACTTTTAAACAACCCTTTATGTATCCGCATAAACGAAGAATGACTTTTAATGAACCAAAAATTTCCAAGTACTGAATTAGATAAAACTCATTTGAAGTTATTGCTCTAGAACTCATTTGAAGTTACTGAACAACCAAAACAAAATATAATACCAAACACAAAACCAATAATTACCATAATTAAAAGCACACGTATATACTCACTTACTTTTGCTCGTCATATTACTTTCTAAGCTTGACAGAAAAATCTAAACGTTTAAACAGAACAATATTCTATTTACAAAAAGAAGAGCGAAAGAGAAGGATTAACTTTTCTTTGTGTTTTCCTTTTGTTCAAGAAAAATAAAGTTTTGTAAATAGTTTATTAAAAAAAAAAAGACGTAGACAAAAATGTGTAAACAGCTCCATATAGATATTGAGTTTTTGTTTTCTTTTCCATATAGCACTACCTACGAAATTAAATGAATTTGTCGAAACCATATGGCTAAATTCGATTTATGTACATACATACACGTACAAGGACGATATTCGACTTCGCCCGTTTTGTTTGCAGATTATAAATTGTTTACTTTCAATACGCCATATATTTTCGATAGTTTTATTGGAGAATCATCTTTTCTTTTCTATTTGTTAGAACGTTGATGTGCTTGCATTTTCTGGAAACTAGAAATGTTTCTAACAAGGAGAGGGCACGACCTGAGAAATTGACTTCGGAATGGGATTTCGCAGGATTATAGTCCCTCCAAAGATTAATTAATTGTTAAAATATAAAGACCCACTGGCCAGTCAATTTCGAGAAAAACGCTTTCAAAATTCTAGCTTCATTTACTGAATGTTTACATATAAATTATTGGGATATCAAATCAACAAATAGTTAGCGCAGTCGGTAGCATGCTAAAGTGGCGACGAGAGTGCAGGGGTTCAATTCCGACTGACTGCAAGTATCAGTATTATAATTTTTTTTTTAAAATTTTGTTAATAAAGTATTAAAATTAATAAATTTCAAAAATTAATAATTATTTCTAACAATAAATATCATAAATTAAAATATAACTGTATTTTTTTTTAATAAGTAACCATTTACTAAATACTTTTTTAATAAAATAGAAATTATTTTCGCATCTTGCACAGTTGATAAAAGACGATTTTGTACACGAACATAAAAATTATCATTCGGGTTCTTGTATATAATTATAAGTAAATTTATAATCAATAAAATTCTTAATTTTTTTAATTTAAAAATGGTTTTGGCAATTTTATTATTTACCTGTTTAAAAAAAAAAAAAAAAAACCAAATTACTTATTAAAAAAAGTATTCAGTAAATGGTTACGAATTAAAAAAAAAAAGAAATATATTTTAATTTATGATATTTATTGCTAGAAATAATTATTTATTTTTGATATTTATTAATTTTAATATTTTATTAACAAAACTTAAAAAAAAAATAATAAAAATAATGATACTTGCAGTCAGTCGGAATCGAACCCGTGCACTCTAGTCGCCACTCTAGTATGCTATCGACTGCGCTAGCTATTTGTTGATTTGACACATCAATAATTTATATATAAACATTCAGTAAATGAAACTTGAATTTTGAAAGCGTTTTTCTCGAAATTGACTGGCCAATCGGTATTTATATTTTAACAATTAATTATTCTTTGGAGGGACTATAATCCTGCGAAATCCCATCCCGAAGTCAATTTCCCAGGTCATACCCTCTCCTTGTAAGTTTAAAAACTCAAAAAGAAAGTAAACTCAGAAGCTAATTTGTTAGCTAAAGAGAGTGAGAAATTCTAGACGTATCTTTGAAACTTTTGGAACAACTGAACATTCCAAACAAATTTTTTTCTAGTACCTATAGATAACCAGTTACGTAGGGTTGAAAACATTGAGAAGATTGACAAGTTTGATCTTTTAAGTTTACAGTCTGGAGCCTTAGTGCAGGGTAGCGATAAGAACTGCGAGAAGAGTGTGCAACTACAGTACCTATAAGTACTAAAGAGCAAAAATACATATGTAAGAATTACTTACAAACCCTCCATAGGACTATCATCGAAACTCATACAACAAGAATTAATGCGAATAAAAGCAATACGGCAGGCAATAAAGGACACTTTGGAATGTGAGACAGAATTATACTTGTTACTCTTTTTAAGTAATAAATCAAGAATATACAGACTGCTCACTGCGACTTACGACAAAATACACTGGAAATATAAGCATACATAGATTAAGAGATTTTTAGTAAAAATAAAATTGGTACATTCTGAAAAAAGAATTGAAGTTATTTTTTATTGTTAAATTTAAAACAAAGGTTATATTTCACATTTTTTATTATAGAATATTAGGTAATTACGTTAACCATCCGGTATATAAGTAGACCGGTATTATATTGGTTAAAAAGAGTACGAAGTATAATTCTGTCGCACATTCCAAAATGTTCTTGATAGCAAGCTGTCGGTGTAATGGGTCCATCTCCTGAACACTATTACTTAAGAAAAAATTTGGAGAAAGTGAATTTTTTGAAAAACACCAGTATTTAGATAATATTGTATCAAATACCCCTGTCGCAGCATCCTGGATAGCACAGCGAATTTCCATTTACAAAAGTACGCTTTTCTCGGAAACTAGTTGATATAGAGTAATTGTAAATAAAAAAAAACCTTCTTTATGTGATTTTTCCGCCTCATTCTGCCAAATTTTTTTCGTGAAAAAAATTTGGCGGAATGAGGCGGAAAAATCACATAAAGAAGGTTTTTTTATTTACAGTTACTCTATATCAACTAGTTTCCGAGAAAAGCGTACTTTTGTAAATGGAAATTCGCTGTGCTATCCAGGATGCTGCGACAGGGGTATTTGATACAATATTATCTAAATACTGGTGTTTTTCAAAAAATTCACTTTCTCCAAATTTTTTCTTAAGTAATAGTGTTCAGGAGATTGACCCATTACACCGACAGCTTGCTATCAAGAACATTTTGGAATGTGCGACAGAATTAGACTCCATTTACAAAAGTACGTTTTTCTCGGAAACTAGTTGATATAGAGTAATTGTAAATAAAAAAAAAACCTTCTTTATGTGATTTTTCCGCCTCATTCTGCCAAATTTTTTTCATGAAAAATATTTGGCGGAATGAGGCGGAAAAATCACATAAAGAAGGTTTTTTTATTTACAGTTACTCTATATCAACTAGTTTCCGAGAAAAACGTACTTTTGTAAATGGAAATTCGCTATGTTATGCAGGATGCTGCGACAGGAGTATTTTAAATAAATATTGAAGCATCAACACAAAAAGTACTTGGCTCCATTTTTACAGATATCTCCATAAAATAATAAATTGACTTTTTTTCTTATTTTCTCAAAAACTAGCTAACCTAGAACAATAGTTCAAAAACCTTTTTTATGTGATTTTTTCTTTTTTTGCAATGGTGTACAAAAATGTGGCAAAAACTTTTAAATTATACCAAATTTTGGCAAAAAACAATTTTTTTGCAAGAACAAAAACCATGTTCCTGGCAAACAAATTTCTGCCATAGTGCCGGGCTCAAGTCGCGTCATGAGACCTACTGTAATAGCTGAATTTCCATTCTGGAAATTCGCTAAAAAGAAATAAACAATCCACCATATTCCAGTGAGATACATAATTTCGTCTCACGTCAAACACAACATAGAACTAAAGGAAATTCATAACAAGGAAATCCATTGACAATTTCTGAAAAATCTGATTATATTGAAAAAGTAAATTAATTAAAAACTGATAGCAATGCATAAATGCAACTGCATAATACTCTACTCAGTACGACTAATATTTGACTGAAAGAAGAAGATACCGATAACAGTCGTGGTCCATTCAAGGCAATGCTACCCTAATACAAATTTAAAATGGAACACAAAATGATAAATTAAATTTACCAACTAAAAAATAGCGCTTATTAAACAATTAAAATCAGGCCGAATAACAGAAAAATTTTAAGAATATTTTTTGCATTAAAAACAAATTGTCAACATCCAGCACACAAATAAAAATACATAGAGATTTGTACTTCCAGATACGTATTTTAAAACAAAGAGATTAATTAAATGATCAAGATAACTCAATTAATATCCCAGACATCACATTCTTTTGTTGAAGAGCTTCTGCTTACTTGATTTTTTTACATCCACTTGTAGTTGGTTTGAATACAAGTAGGTACACATCAGCAAGACATTTTTTTATACATAATTCCATAAAAGAAAACGAAAAAAAATAGGTGATTTAAAATTTCCTTATTCACTTTTATTTTCGTCATCTAGTAAAAAAAAAAGTTTGTTTAAAAAACGCTGGTAATAGAAATTTACAGTTTCCATATTTATGATTTGGTATTATCAGGGTCGGTTGAAGTGCCGCCCTGGACATCATTAAAAATGCCACCCTGGGCACCGTGAAAAAAGACACCAAATTTCCATATTGTGTTCCAAATTTTGCCGCCCTTAGCACCAGCCCCGCGTGCCCCTAGTGTAAATCCAGCACTGACTATTATTTCTATATTTCTATCTTTAGTGAAGAGATTGACAAGTAATATATTCACAGAAATTTACAGGGAATAGGGTAAGGTCGTGTAAAATGGCGCGATCGGTAAGAGTGCGCACTCTTGTTTTCTCGAAACAGGAACGAAATTTGTAACAAACTTTAATCGTGTTTTAAAGTGTTCGGGTATCCGCAATTGCTCACCAAAAAATATTAGTTTACGACATAATCCCAATATTCTAGATAAGTTTAAAATTTTTAGTACGATTTGATATTATTTTTCTCGAATTTGAATGTGTTAGTACAGTTTATGTCGAAACAAGTTAAAAGTTATGAATGTTTCTGTGGCTAGTAAAGTTAGTCACGAACTAGCTCTGATCACTTTAGTTTGTGTCAATACGCGTGGATGGTTCCCACAGGATGATTTTGTTGATAATAAGCAGGCGTGTAAGACGGCGCAGTACAAAGGCATGTAAGATGGCGCACACATTCTTACCCGATAGTTTCTTTTATCATATTTTTCTTTAACTTTTCTAAGAAATTCTATACAGTAAACTTATGTACAATGTAAATTCGTGTAACCCAAGTCCCTACTTCAAAAGTTTACCATTACGAAAACTAACGATAACGAAAAATAATTTTTTTAAAATATTCTATTACTTATAAAATCACTGAGATTAGTGGAGCCTAAAATTAACCAGTTATAACCAAGTAATTCGATATCGATAATTCTCGATAACGAAAACTATATTTTATTAGTCGCAAAATGTTTGGAATACCCACAACTTGCTTCGCTTAAGCCATCAAAAATTTCGTTATTTTTTCGCTACGACGCATCGTTCACGAGATACTTACGATCTCGTGAAGTTTTCCATTACGAAGAGTTATGAAAATTTAAATTTTAAAAATGTGTTATTGCTGATCCAATTAATTGGACTAATGGAGCCTAAATTAACCAGTTGTAATCAATTTATGAATAAGTAATTCAGTATCGATAAGTTTCGATAACGAAAAGTAGGTTTTAACAATCGCAATACGTTTGAGTAAAAGAGCTATGGCAGTACGGCGGCACACTACGTCGTCAAAAGTATGGGGTCACCCTGGCCCAACACTCTTACACTCTTACACATATCGAAGAAACGAATATGCGACGTTATTCAGAGTGACTTTATTAAGAGCTTCTACTGCACATCTAAAAAGGTGTAGTACTGAAAGTACTTTTATTTTAATGTTTTCCTTACCAGAAAAACCATTTCAGTAACTACCAATTTTTAAATTATTAAGTATTTAAAAATCTGAATTTTATACGTATTCTTGCATGTGCGATCCATACAGCGACATTTAAATCTAAAAAATATGAAATTGATTTTTGGACAAGTTAGTATCGATACAGTCCTATACAGGGTGTCCCAAAAGTCAACGATATCCCTTGGGGGGATGATAGACCAGCTCATGCCTGACCAGAATATCAAAATATTGTCTGGTAAAATATCGCTGGTTTTCAAGATATTGGAACTTTTATGGATTTCGGAAAGATCGACAATTTTGATCAGATTTTCCAGTACCACTGCTGCAAGACTAGGTTTTCGGAATTCTAATTTTTATTACGCAACTCTGAAGAGTCCTTTTGTAGATCACAATCCAAAGTAAGGGTAATATACTTATAATCTTGGAAAAAATAAATCTTTTTTGCCGATTCATACATAATTTTTTTTTTTTTTATGAGCTAAGTTTGACTCTTCATGCTGTAAAAGAAATGTACCGCCTTACCCGTGCAAGTTATGTTAAAAGATTGCTCATTTATTGTAGTTTTTAAAATAGTCTAAAATTTGTTTTGCTTTACTTTAGAAAAAAAGATATTACTATATACTGCAAAAACATGTCATTTTGAAATTATTTGAATAATTACTTTCAAATTATTTCAGTTACTTACAGACACTTATGCCTGCGTAAACCGAAGATAGATGATGACCGAAGACAGAAAGTGGACAGGTAGTAGAATTTATTGGTTAGAATGAGATAGATAGTGACAATTAAAGAAAAATGAGAATTCGAATCGGCTCCAAAATATCAGTTGGGATTCGTACATAATTTTAATATTTTCTTTAAGAAACAGTATTTTTGTTTAAATACTTGTTTGATTTTTTCAAGGCTAATACTTATTCCCATTTCTACTTATCAAATTCTACAAAATACAAAAAAATCATTTGTAACCCTACTATCAAACGTCATTTTATTTTAAAATTTTCAAAAGAAATATCATAAAAGTTACCTCTTGTATGCTTTTTCTGAGCTAATTATTGAAAAATATTCTATTTTCCAACATTTTTTAGGTAAAATGAGCAGATGTATGGCTTTTATTAAACAAATTTCAGCTTTTTAATATATTTTCGCCTTAAAATATTTAATATTTTCAAAAATGTATGATAAAATATGTCAAAATTTAAAATTAATTTTTTGTTCACAAAAAAATTGAATGTGTAAAATTATTTACAAGTATATAGAATGCTATGTTTATAAATTCTAATCATAACTGTATTGTCAACTGGATAGAAAATTACTTTAAAATATTATGGTTTGAATATGGTTTAACGTAATTTTTATGCGGTTGTAGCAAATCCTTATTAATTTTAGTAAGGTGTAAACACAATCTAAATTCTGATCATATAACATAAAACAAATATTCTTGATAATATCCTATAAAAAAATGGAATAGATAGATTATAATAACTTATACAACTGAGAGAAATAGAATATAGCTGAATCGTTAAATTGAATTAAAAAAATCATGACACGCCACTTATAAAGCCTTTTTTTCGAATGTAGCATTTCAAAACATGAGACAGAAAAAATAGACTGTGAGTGTGAGTCTAATGGAAAATAAATTCTTCCAACATATCTTCTAATTTTTCTCAAAAAGGAATTAACTTAGAGCTAAGATGTAAAAACATTTTTTACGCATATTTCCTTTTACTTTCGATTGGTGTAAAGAAAATTTTGAAAAATTGCTTAATTGCTAAAAAATGCCCGAAAAACCTACTTCTAAGCATCCGCCGACGTATCTGGCTAACGAACTTAGCCGAGCCAAACCAGATTCCAATTCGCATACTAAATTTCATGTGCGTTAAACGTTTCGTTCGAGAGTTATCGCGTACACACACAAATACATTATATATATATATATATATATATATATATATATATATATATATATATATATATATATATATATATATAGAGAGAGAGAGAGAGAGAGAGAGAGAGAGAGAGAGATTTTCGGGTTCTAGACTTCTAGAGGCTCCAAAACAAATTTCTACCATAGTCCCGGACTTAGATCTTACCATAAGAGCTGTTCTAATAGCTGAATTTCCAGAATGGAAATTCGCTAAAAAGGGTTCAATAATAAAGTATCACAATTAACGAAAATTTAAAAAAAAAATGCAATTTGAAAAAGGTCTCTAGACGTGCAAAAATGTAAAATATACGAAATCACAAATAACTACTCCCCAAAAAAAATTAGGTTTTTTCTTTCCTTTTATTTGTATATCCAACACTACCTATATCACAGAACTAACAATAAGAGCAACTGTTGAAGGCTATTGCTGATGAGATAATGCAAAAATTCACTCTTAGTTGTGACTTATTAATTAAAAATATAATTTTATGTAAAAATGTATGCGCTGAAATTATCGTAAATGCAATTTTTTGATTTCGCAACCATTATGAAAATTATTTTACGATAAAGAAATACTCTAGAGATTTAACAAATGCAATCGAAGCAAACTGGGCTTAAGTCGCCTTAGTCATTTTTCCACCCACAGCCCCTGAATTCTTTCTTATCCAAATATTTGAATTTTGATCATTTTTAATATTTCTACATCAGTTTGTCACACAATACTTTTTAGATTTAATATAAACGCATATCAATCACCGCTTATATATTGTGTCTTTATAATAAGAACAGAAAATAAAAAACTAAATATAAATTCTTTATCTATTTTTATATACAAAAATAGAATTAAATTTATCAACATCTTTTTCAGAACAAAAAAACGTACATACATAAATATAAATGTATGTAAAAAACAAAGTATAGAAGACAAGAGATGAAATTAAATTTTATTTAATAAATTCAAATAGCGGATTAAAGATATCATCTTTCAAATAAATTTTATTTGTGCATTCAAATAACAAAAATAAATGGATCAAATGCTTTAATTTAAAAATTTAGTTAGTATGCTCTTTAAATGTACCCTTGAAGTAAAATTAATTTGAAACTGTTCTTAAAAACGTGAATATCACAAGATCGAAATTACAATAGTTCAAGTGTACTCAACTTTTGATTCCAATAGTATTAACGTAAGCAAATGTAATTATTTTCACTATAGTTTCAACTCCTTAATCTGTATCGTCACATTCTTACAAATTTTTTGAAGTAGAAATATGAATTTGTTAACTATGTTTTATCACGCTTATCAGTACGCAGACGGAAGTAAAATAAGTACAATGGAGTCAGAATATCGATTAAAGACATCTTCGATAATTTAATTTTTTCGAAATAATTTTGGTGGGGACGCTATAAAAAATATGATACGTTTGACAGATTTGGGAAACAATCTTGAACTCCTGAATACGTATAAATTAGATTTTATAAATGTGTAGACGAATCTAGAAATATCTTTAGAATAGAGTTAAACTTACTTACAGTAGTTATAGGTTTTCTACAAATATTTTTTAACCGTTAATGGCCGTTAAAAATATATTAAGGTGAGAGAGCTGAAAAATGTACAGAAATGTAAAAGAGAATTAGGTAGTTAGAAACATTTATAAAAATATTGTCAAATGGTTAAAGTTAAAAACTGCATTTATCTGATAAAACTTTATTATTACTTTGCACACCATTTCCTAATTTTTAAGTACAAAGAGGAACTTTTTAACTATTGATTTTTACAGAGATTCGATATAACTACGTCCTGATAAAACAAAAAATAAAGTTCAGAATCATAATAAATTTTTTTCCACCAAATCGATTAAAGTTAAAAAACGCAATCTAAACATATCACATCAACATGAAAAAAACTTTTTAATTTAAAAGAGAAAAATTACATTTTAATCAAAGTTTTACCTTTTATCCAACACTGTACCATACGATGTAGTGATGGGACTCGAACTGCAACCAACTTTAGTCGCTCAGGTTTAAAACAACTCAACATCCTCCAGTTAGAAATTTCATAACTTTAGATGCTGAACTAAATGCCACTTAAGACTGATAAGATCATAAGATTTCATTTACTGGTAAAATACAATTCCGTATTTAAGTTGGTTGTTATAAAATTTATATTCAAATGTTTTTGATACCTTACACAAATCATAACTTTTTGCCTTTATGTTTAAATAAACTTTTGTCACAAGTTGTGACAAAAACACTGAAATAACTGGTGTAGGTAAATTGAATTTAAAGAATCTGATTTTAGTAACAGATTTAACTCGAGCTGAGAGAAATAACTCAAGAACTCAAGTGACTATATAACTTGAACTGAAATGGAGTCACTGTGAAGAATACTCCGAATCATTTGAGTCAAAAAATCTGACTCGAGTCCCATCACTAGTATAAACCACAAATCGCGCGTTTTCTGTCTCAACCTCGTATATCAAAAACTACATGTTTTAGGACACACAAAAATCATATTAAATACTGTATTTATACATATACTTATCTATATATATTTATATATATAGGTAGCCAACATCAATGGGTGTAATTAGCATAAATCTTAAGTTCATAGTGATGAAAATACAGATTTAAATACGTTTTGTTTGTGTGTCCAAAAATTGGGATTTTTCAGATACGAGGTTGAGACAGAAAACGCGCGAAATATATTTTACGTTCTACAGTAAAAAAAAAAAACTAAATTGAAGTGAATTTATCAACATCACACAGCTTTTAATTATCTTGAAGTTCAATAAACTGAAATATTTGATAAAATAAATAATTATCTTCATTAATAATGAACTAGTTAATATTGCGAAAATTTTTTCATATAGTTACAATTCTTTTGTAAAATTTAATTTAAACATGTCAGTAACAGCATTTGGACGGTGCACGCTGAGCAAGTACCATTTTAAATAATTATTTTGTATTTGTTAACAACTGACTGAATATTAACATGCTTTGTGTATTTTTCGACACAAATTATCGAAAATTATGAAATATTCATACACTGCCGGTAAACATTTGCAATAAATAATAAAAAATAAATTAGATATTTTAACGCATTTTGTACAAGCAGAAATAAATAAAAAATAATTCACTGTTGAGAGATTTACTTTGTGAAATTTCAAGTTTTAATTACTTTGTCAATTTCACGAAAATACTATTCTTTTTACTTAACGCGTTTTCAGCCCTTTCGGTCATCATCAGAGTAAATAATTGATGAAAATAAAATGAAGAAAATTTATAGCTAAGATGTGTAGGGTGTAATATTATTGAAAGTAAATGGGGAAAAACCCATAAATTTTTGTTTCGGGATAGCTCCACGTATAAAGTTAAAAGCAATCAATAAAACCAGTTTGTAGGTACCGGCATTTACCTAATATTGTGGCTGTTCTAAATGGCTTGTTTATGAATAAATTAAACTAGGGGTGCCCAAAAATTGTTGAAAGTTTAATGTAATTATATTCGTTCAGAAATTTATTTTCAATAAAGGGGAATTATTTAGATCATTTTGATCGTTTAAAACTTCTACTTGTGGGTCACTGTTCAGTCTATTAATTTCCAAGGCCTCTAAAAGATTCAGTTTTATACCCATTTGACAAACGTGTAGAACTTTTGGTTTATGATCCGTTCTGGAGAAATGACCTGTTTCCAAGATATGTAGACCGAAATTTGAGCTGAGCATTTGTGAACCAATGTGCTCCTTATATCTTGTGTCGAAACTTCGTCCTGTTTGTCCCACATATTTGGCATTACACTGGGGACACCCCTAGTTTAATTTATTCATAAACAAGCCATTTAGAACAGTCACAATATTAGGTAAAAATAGCCACCATGCCGATACCTACAAACTAGTTTTTTTGATTGCTTTTAACTTTACACGTGCAGCCGTTCCGAAACAAAAATTTATGGGTTTTTCCCAATTTACTTTCAATATTATTACACCCTACACATCTTAGCTATAAATTCTCTTCATTTTATTTTCATCAGTTATTTGCTCTGATGATGGCCGAAAGGGCTGAAAACGCGTTAAGTAAAAAGAATAGTATTTTCGTGAAATTGACAAAGTAATTAAAACTTTAAATATTTTTAATATATAAATAAACAAAATGTTAAATTATTTAAAATTAATTTATGGATAATGACATATATAACATTTTAATCAATGAATTTCAGTTAAGGGGTTATATGACGCACTTGCGATGAGGAAAAATTTTTTTTTACAACTAAAATTAAAATTTATATCATCTGATACGTGGCATTCGAAGAACATGATTTCTCAAAAACTACTGCATCTATCGTTATGAAGTTTTGTACCCTTATTTATGCAAATAAAATGCAATTGAAAACGATGTTCGCGAAAAAGAGTAATATAACCCCTTAAAACAACTGTAAAACGAGTGTTACAATTATTTTTAATTGGAACGCATTTAATTCAAACTGTTTTCTATCCGCTGAAGAACCGTATCCTAATTCGTATGGATTATGAGCCATTAACGTACCTCATTGACTTATATTTCTGTATGCAGAACATAGAATGATAGAAGCAATAACATGCTAGTTATAAGTCAGTACGCTGTGTCCATGAGGTGATATGGATGATCAAAATGTACCATTATAGCATCGATTTCAATTATAACATTCTGAGAATTTTCGTAAACACTATCATTTAGGACTTTCCATTTAGTGCTAAGAACTTTCCATGATCTCTTAAATATTTCCTTACGGTCAAGGACGTTGTTAAGGATGATGTGATGACAGAGGATTTCATACACTAGATTATTATAAGGAAATATAATCGAAGAAATATTTTCAAAGACACTGTATTAATTGACAACAATCTAACACGCACTTGTCGAAATTTTTTATCTTTCATAGGGCAATTTAATTGAGATATGTGAATATAAAACAAAATACTATGCTTATATAATTATACTAAACGAGAAAATTATTGAGAGAAACCTTATAATTTTACATGCAAAAATAAAGCTAAAATTGTGGGACGTTGTACATTGTGGGACGAAACCGATTAAATTTAAATATATTTTTGTAATTGCGGGGCTAAAATACATACTTTAGTCCCTCATAATAGAATGTAAAATGGCATTTTTACTTCTAAGGGGCTAAAAAATACTTTTGCTTCAGCTTTTAAGTTAATCAGTGAGCAGAATGTACAGAAGACCACCAATCATCAAGCGAAATTTAACCTTGAAATACAGTTGTCAGATAACTATTTACTTATTTAAAATAATAAACATATTCACACTTGCAAATAAAAATAAACATTTGAAGTCTTGTATAAGTAGGTACATAGGTATATTAATTAGCAACTCTTTTATTAACACATAACAGCTTCCTCTTTTATCAAAAAATACCCGATAAAATTAGAAGTTGGGGTGGGAGATGAAACCAAAATGATTTTATAACTTTCATTTTTGAATTATAATAAAGATCTTAAGGAACCATTTACAAATATATATAGTTTCCCTACCAGAGCTCTTACCATTTCCAAAATATTTAACAATATTGAAAAAAAATCGAATTTTTAGAGGTCAATTTCACCACTTTAAACCGTTTATGGGCACGACTGAAATATGGCGCGTGATTAGTTTTAAGGGGGACCACTAGTGTGACGTTTTCAAAAAACTGGAAAAATTTATTTGCATGTTTCGATAGACTATACCTTTAAAAATAACATACTAAAATTTCAAGTGCATCTCTCAAATAGTTTCTGAGTTACAGCCATCCGAAGAGTGGATTCTGATTTTCATTGTTAACTTTGAGGTATTGAGAAATGTATGAAGGTTGATAGTTCGGGAGTTTCTGGAGATGGCTGTCAGTAACATGTTGTGGAGAAGCTAGATCCTGGCACATTTAAATGACTCATCTAGTTTTACTATGACCGTTATATTGAGTACATCATAAATAATTTTAGTAAAAATTCTCAGTGATTAAAACTAAAAGATAAAAAGTAAAGCAAAACTACATTTTTCAAATTTGCTGCAGTTATAACTCGAAGACAAATCATTTGATCGATTTGATTCTTATTGCAGCTTCTTTTATATATATTTCTTCGTACCATGAACCTCCAGTTTTCCGATCGAATAACAAATGTAATTTTCGCAAGCCAAAAACCATCAAATTTTCGCGCAAAATTTGAAACTTTTTTTTAAAAACTTCGCCATTTTGTTAAATTTCAATTTTTTTTTCGATTGACGTTCTAGTTTAATAGGCTTTTTATTTTTTTTGATTTCAGGCAGTGTGAAGGCCGCTATCACTGCAGCAGTGGGGAAACTTTCTTTTTTGGAGCCTTAGGAGATCTCGAGTAACTCACTGAATTTTCAATTTTTTGGTCCAAAAATTTTATCATGAATTGACTATATATAAACGAATATATCCTGAAAATATTAAAACATTCCATACAGTAGTTTTCTTTAAAAAAAATTCACTAAAATCATTTTTTTTCAGGCGGCCACACTAGTGGTCCCCCTTAATAAGATTTATAATCCACCAAAGTTTCAAAATTTTTTGAGAAATACAGTTGGATAAGGTTCCTTATAAAACAAGATCTGCTTGCGGAGTTATGTCAATTACATATGAAATTAATTCTATAAAATACATCGAAGACTTAACGTTAATAATCATATGGTTAATAATAACATATAAAAAACCATCACCATCAGATGCGTTACACCTTACGTAACAAAAAATATACGGAAATTTAAAGATTGGCTGCAAAGAAATACAATGACAAAAATATGTAACTGTTTTTGAAAAAAAAATCTTTCAATACATACCATTTGCCTTTTTGGAACAACCACCACTAGCAACAACGTAAAACTGGAACTGTCAGTTTCCAGTTGTTTGGTGTTGAAACAAGAAGAATGGAATGATTAAATATAAAACAAAGAACTGTCTTTGATTTGATGTCATCTATATTAACAAGCTTAACGAGTACCAGATGAAGAAACGGTTTTTTTTTTAAACTCAGAAAGCATCATATGTGAGAATCTAAAATGACTGAAGAAAAAAATCTTTACTGGAACATTACAGAAAGGTAATTCGATACACATCTCTCCAGTCAGTTTTATAACACAACAGTATCCCATAAAAAAAAAAAAAAAAAAAAAAAAATCCAAAATATCTTGCTGCAATATTTCACATTTCCCTGGGTGATTAATCTTTTTGTTGCATTTTCAAATAATAACTAGAATTTTAATTTAAAAATTGATTATCTATCCCCTACTTATGTCCCTTCTTATTCTTTACATGTGGTTGAATTGGGCAAAAGTTTCTTTTATAAATGTCTACAAAAACTGTACAAACTACAACAGTTTTTTAAAGTATAAATGGTTAAAGTACCGGGGAACACGATATAATTTGTAGACTTTAATTGAAACCTCTTTGAGAAAAATTAATTCAATTTTATTATAGTAAATAAAAAAATTATGAGGCACCTGCTTGTGCGTTAAAAAAAAGAAAAAAAAAATTATTTAGATTTAACTTTAGGAACCCCTTAAAATAACTTATTTCAAACACAGTGTATAGAATATTGGTAAATAAAGTATAAACACATAATTATGAAAGAATCAACAAATAATATTATAATCCTTTGTTTAGAGAGGGCGTGGAAATAAATATTTTCCCTACCTAACCACCAATTTACCATATAAAATAAAAAATATAATTTTATATTTACATATCGGACGTTTTATGGTTTACTTTTGAAATTATGCCAAAATAATAAAAAGACAATTTTATGGAGTTTATATATTATTAACAAGACCTATTAAAATGTAATTTAAATTTTTTCTCAATAATACTTAATTAGGTTGAATTTTAGAATTTCGTTTCGAAAATACAGAAATATTTCCTAATTGAACTGAACAGGACGGCATACATACAAAAAAAACTAGAAGTCCAAACTTAATTAGCAAAAAAAAAAAGAATTCCTAACAATCCATTTACCTAATCAGATTCGTATTACATAATAAAACTTTTTCTTAACCCAAGAATAATAAGAAATACAAATAAACAATACCGTGTACAAGAATATTATAGTAACAGCTAATAAAAAAACTAACTTTAAGGACAAAAGTTTCGAAAATTGGAAACAGACTCTGATGTACCAGGTATAAAGTTCTATAATTACTTTTCTTTTTTCATTCCCTTTCCAATATTTCCTTCCTCGGGTTATCACTTGCGGCAAACACAGAGTTTATCAACAAAAATGATTTCCGTGAAAATATTTTCAAAAATAACACAGCAACTTAATTATATCTTACTTGCCCATGTTTCGTAGGTACTGGCAATAAACAAATATTTACATTTTGTATTTAATATAAAAACAAAATACGTGTTTGTACAACAAGTGCTTGTTTTCCTTTATATCGAAACATAATATAATGCTCCTAGCAAGTCAAAGAGTATGAAATATAATAAAAAAAATTAACTTACCCAACAAAATTATTTAGTAACAAAATCAATTTAAAAGTGTCCACGAAAAATTAAAAATATAACGAAGCCGCAAATAATCTTTCTTCACGACAAAAAAAAACCGTGTTTTCGATGGTTCGAATACGTTCAACACAATCACACAACGATTATATTGTGTTATAGATTACGGCGCGGCGTCTAATCTTTACTATTGTTATTTTAAGGATGTATGTGGATGATGGAAAGTGTCTTTCTCCTCTCCACAAGAGCAACAATACACCACCGAATGTGTGAGTATATAGTGAGAAACAACCAATCCAAACCAAGCCGACAAACTGCTGTTGCTGTAGACTCCGTCGATGTTGCTCTGGCTACTACTGCTGCTGTGCTGTTCACGGAGTCGCGATGTTACACACACTGGAGAGAGGTCTATTGATCACTGGAACATATACCTTCAAGTTTCAGTACGACTCACATTACGTAAAAACAACTCAATATACAGGATAACTAACATCCCTATACATACATACATACATTCATCAGCGCAGAGTGTAACAAAGATAACAATAGGACTCGCGATGATGTTTTTGTTGCAATGTTAGATAAAGAGGGAGAACATTTCGTTATTATATACATATATGTATACATACATGAGGATGTATACGTTTATGTATATATGCGTCAACTGACTGAATTAAAGCGTATACGTTCATTCAATCGAATGAACTTTGTACGTATAACGAAAAATTTTTGAAAAATCATTTCTGTTTTAAACCTCCATGTTGCAACCAGATAGGGAATCAAACAGTCCTTAAGAGAGTCGGAGTATAAAATAATTTGGACTGGTGGCCATAAATCGTATTATGTTATATTTAAATATACACATCCGTTCTGAATTGCATATAGATTCTAAAATCCTATTTTGGAAATTTTGGGTTTTTTGGAAAGAAAAAAGGACCTACAAAAGTGATTAACACGTTCATTACCGGTCTCGCGATATCGCGTGATACGGGTACTTTACTATATGGCCAATCACGCGATATCGCGTAACAAATATAAGAACCTACTTATTTAAAATAAAACATTTGGCCATCTCACAGTTTATATTTTTAAGTTGGCAATGAAAGTGTAATATTTAAACAATAAAAACATAAATTTCAATCACGTTTAGATATCTTAAAAATATCGAAGATGAGAGGAAATTCGACTTCCGTGATAGAACTATTGGACTTGCTCACGGTTTTTTAATACCTATAAAACAGGGCTTCCGAAACTGTGCGCCGCGGCCCCGTGAAGTATCGTCAGCGATGCCGCGACTGCCTTACTAAAAGAAAGGAAATAATGTAAGTTAACTAAAAGAAGTACAGAATTATTTTTTTTCTCTTCAGTTTATTTTCCTAGGGATGTTTTACTTTTAAACGAAGTACAAAATATTTTTTTTTTTTTACTCTTTACTTATCTTTTGAAAGAAAATTCTCAAATCCGATCGGAGTAGTGATGAGCAAAATTAGTCTTGGCCTTGCAGTCTTGTCTTGGTCTTGCAAAAATGCAAGACCAAGACCGAGACCAAGACTTTATTTTGCAAGACCAAGACTCAAACTGCTTTAGCAAGACCAATACCAAGACTCTTAATGCAAGAACAAAACCAAGACCATGTCTAGACTGCCAAATCTTGGTCTTGGTCTTGCATTTGCTCATCACTAGATCGAAGAGACGCCACCAGGGCCGGCGCGACCATATAGGCGAACTAGGTGACCGCCCAGGGCGCCAAAAATCAGAGGATGTACAAATTATAAATTTTGCAAGCACTGTACGTATTTTTTTTAACTAAATTCACTTTCCAAACGATTTTAATATATATGTATTTTTATGTCAAAAAGGTTAATCGGATACTTTGTATCTAGAAAAGTATATTGAAAGGAGTCAGTCAAACTATTTTAAACTATCTCCTTTTATTATTTTTCATTAAAATATTTTTTAATGCTCAAAAAGTGTTGATATTTATCTGCATTACATAGTTGGCCAAGTGATCGGAAAACGACATTTCATATTATACGATTTAATGTCATTCCAGTTAATGGTGGAAATGATTCCAAGCTACAAGAAATCTGTTCAAAGTTAAAGAATTGCTTTTAAATATTTCTCTAATGCTTATAAAGTGTCGATATTTATTTGAATTACATAGTTAGCCAAGTAGTCGGGAAACGACATTTCATATTACACGACTTAATATACTATTCCAAATAATGGTGAAAATGACTCCGGGCTACAAGAATTTTATTTATAATTGAATAATTGCTTTTAAACAATTCTCTAATGCTCAAAAAAGTGTCGATGTTTATCTACATTACATTGTCGGCCAAGTTGTCGGAAAACGACATTTCATATTACACAATCTACTGTTATTCCAGTTAATGACAGAAATGATTTCAGCGTACGAAAATGACGCAAGAAAGACTGGTAAGCTTGCCGACAATATCAACTGAACAAGAATTAGCGCAGACCATCGTCTTTAATGAACTGGTTTTTATATTTTCTAAGCTTAAACTTTTTAAACAAACCATATGGAAATTTTTTTGTCTCGAAAGATCGACTTTTTACTGCCAGTGATAAGTACAATAGATAAGGTTACAAAAAAAGAAAAAGAAAAAATCAAAGATTCCAAAAGATTAAAAAAGTGAACCCTAGGAATTTACAAAATATGAATAATTCATTATAGCAGAGTCGGATAAGCTCCAAATTTTAGTGAATAAGGAACTGTCTCCCCCCTCAAATTTTTTTTTTGTAGCATGTTAATTACATCGAAGACTATACGAAATGAACATTTTCTACCACTTGCAACCGCCGCTACGAAAGTTATCGGCCATTTTGTGAAAAATCGATCATTTTAGTAGTATTTTCTAAATATAGATGAATATATCTCGGTATGTGTAGGTCTAAAAGAAACGAAAAAAATTGAGGCTATTCACTACGATATAGTCTACCAGCGGTTACTGTATGAAATTTTTATCTGCACACATAACCTTAAAAAAAATCAAAACTGGAGATACTGCTAGATTTTGGTTTCTTGATTTTAACTTGGGATGTTTTAAGTGAAGTGTGATGAAATTTTCAGAAAATATACTTTATAACGTGGACAATAACTGGTTAAAATTTCAAATCAAAATATCTAACAAAAACCCTGAAAATTAACGTCAAATTTGAAAATTGATTGGCCAATGGTTTTTTGTGCATTGCATCGTATGAGGTTCTTTTTCCTTTTAAAATGTAGGTTTTTTTATGCACTTTATGATGATGGTTAAGAAAAAATTTTTAAGCTTGAAAAAAGCGAAAAAAATCGATTAAAAATTCAAAATCGTCAGCTATGAACAATATTTGAAAAATAATTTAAATCAAGTAAACCGCTATAATTTAAAAATTTAAGTAGTAATTAGTTCCATAGAAGGGTCACAAGGTTCCATGTAAGGGTTACACTAATCGAACCCAATTAAAAAAATTAAGTTTGAGAAACTAAGGTTCAATTGTTTTCAAAAATGCACAACATCAAAAGTATATAAGCTGAAAGGTCCCATCCATCCACAAGCTGCAAATTCAACATTCTTTAAGAATGTATTAACAAACTAAGTGGCTTAACACCTATGAGCCTTTCGACGAACTATGGACTTAATTTTTACAAAGTTGTTTTTTTAATTGGGTTCGATTCGTGTAATCCTCATTTGGAAGCTTGTAACCCTTGTATAGGAGAAATTATTATAACTCATAATATTTAAATTATGGTGGTTTACTTGATTTAAATTATTGCAGCTGCTGTTGAATTTGTAGCTTGTGAGGTGGGTGGGAGCGTATATGTACTGCTATAAAAAATTAAGGGAACAAAAAAAGAAAAAAAAATTTTTTCAAGCTTTTTTAAAATTTCAAAAAAAAATAAAAAATTAAAATTAAATTTAAAAAAAAAATAATTCGTTTCAATTTTTTAAAAAAATTCTGACAAAAAATTTTTTTTTAATTTTCAAACTTAATGGATAAAAGACGCCTAATTGTGAGAAAAGTTGAAAAAAATTGAATTTTCCATTTAATTTTGCTCATTCAATTTTGCTACTTTAATTTTTTTCTAAAATTTTGAACAAACAGTTTAGGAAAACAATTCAGTAGATCGATCTGCTAATCTACAGGATTATTGGGGGTACAGTGAGTTTTAAAAATTCGTACAAAGATTAGATTCTCCAACAACATTCGCAAGAATGCGGACAATTTTTCGCAACAAGGAAAAAGTCCCTTTTTCACATGTTTCAGGTTAAATTTAAGGATGAAAAATTTTTTTTCCTAAAGTATGCGGCACAACCATGTCAGAAATTTATTCCAGATCGAAAAACTGCCCTTCAATTTTCTGTCCGATAACTGATTACAGAGTATCGATGGTTAAAGCAAAAAGGATCCTTTTGCATTCAAAGTTGGATATCTCCGGAACAATTCAACGTAGAGAAAAATTTAAGAAGGGAAATTGAAACTGAATAAGCAGGCTTATCAAGTCAATACCATGACATTACTGTAAAGAAAAAAAAAACAAGCCCGTAGACCGAAAAAAAGAGCAAAAAATTTTCATTCAATTTTTTTTTCTCATTACTTAGAATTTGTCGATAACTGCTACCTACTCCTAAAAATTTTTGGACGAAATATTTCAAAACTAGAATCTTGTAGCTTCAAAATGCTTTTTTAATCATCTCGATACGACTGTTTTTCACGTAAATACAGCCCTTCAAAAATCACTCAAAAATTAACAATTTTTCTTTGCTCCCTTAATTTTTTGTAGTAGTACACTTTTGAGGTTGCGTATTTTTGAAAATAATTGAACCTTAATTTCTCCAAACTTGGTTTTTTAATCACGTACGATTCCTGTAATCCTCATATGGAAGCCTGTAACCCTTGTATGGCACAAATTATTCAAACTGATATTTAAATTACGGCAGTTTACTTGATTTAAATTATTTTTCAAATATTGTTCATAGCCGACGATTTTGAATTTTCAATCGATTTTTTTCGCTTTTTTTCAAGCTTAAAAATTTTTTCATATCCATCATCATAAAGTGCATAAAAAACCTACATTTTAAAAGGAAAAAGAACCTCATACGATACAATGCACAAAAACCATTGGCCAATCAATTTTCAAAATTGACGTTAATTTTCGGGGCTTTCGTTACATATTTTGATTTGAAATTTTAACCAGTTATTGTCCACGTTATAAAGTATATTTTCTGAAAATTTCATCAAACTTCAATTAAAACATCGCAAGTTAAAATCAAAAAACCAAAATTTACCAGTATCTCCAATTTTTATTTTTTTTAAGGTTATGTGTGCAGATAAAAATTTCATACAGTAACCGCTGGTAGACTATATCGTAGTGAATAGCCTAAATTTTTTTCGTTTCTTTTAGACCTACACATACCGAGATATATTCATCTATATTTAGAAAGTACAACTAAAATGGTCGATTTTTCACAAAATGGCCGATAACTTTCGTAGCGGCGGTTGCAAGTGGTAGAAAATATTCATTTCGTATAGTCTTCGATGTAATTAACATGCTACAAAAAAAAAATTTGGAGGGGGAAACAGTCCCTTATGCTTTGTTTATCCGACTCCATTATTATTAAACTAAACTATGTTGATAAAATTGAACATTATTTAGATATCATAAGGTAAAAGCCCCCATTATGGAACGGTATCTAATACTGGAACAGTTTTGACATTTACATATTTATTTCTTTAATTAAGTAAGGAAACATTAAATTCGAAGTGAATTTAAACTGAAAAACAATCATTCTATTAATAATAATTTATTTTTGTTAAATACCGTTCCATAATGGGGGCTTTTACGTTATACCGTATATTGGAAAATCTGTCACAGATGGCGGCACCCGTACCAGTGAATATGTACATATCACAGCATTTTAAGCCGCCATATTGCAGAACGAGTTAACTCATCTTAATCATTTAAAGAGTTAAAACTAGGAAAAATAAAATATAATCCTCAGTTGTGTCATACTTTGTTTTCTTATCTTTTCTTACTCGTATTATTTATTAATAAATAATTTATTGTAAATAAATAAGCATTAAGTACTAATTTAGTTCTATTAGTGTACTTTGTGAAAAACTTTTACACGTTAAAAGCTGAAGATTATATGCTTTTAACTGTTATTATGTCGAAATAAGTGCTATAAAGTTCGGGGGCGCCAAAAATGTTTCGCCTAGGACGCCAAATAACCTTGCACCGGTCCTGGACGCCACCGGACATGATTTGTACAGTATAGGAGCGCCGCTAGTCCAAAAGGTTTAGGAAGCCCTGCTATAGAAGAATATTTAACAATTTTAATTTACTGCTTTGAAAATGTTTTTGAAAAAGTTATATAGTATTAACATATTCATATAGTAAATCCGAACTGGTCCTTACATACTTGATAAACAAAGACTGACAAATAAACATTAATTTTATGAACAAAGCTACATATACCAGTACTTCTTTTAATACTAATTAACTATATGAAGTCCATCAGCGCTACATTATCTAAAAGTAGGCAATAATACAAATTTATTTTAAACTTTTTTATGTCCATTAGCAAATAAAAACTAATTTGAATCGCTAATATTACAGTTATTTACGAGCTTTTTATATTGTTTTTTCCAAGACATTCTTCAGTTTGTCTATATATAATATTATTTGTATAGGCAGGATAGATCTATGTCTACCTGTTTTTGTGCCTTATTTTATTTTATTTACTTTATTGCTGGCAGTAAATTTATTTTAAACTTTATATTTCTAGTTAAAATACTGGAAAGGAATAAGGTTTAATTTTTTAATTTAAAAATGACGTCATTATCATCTCTTTTCAATTTATGATGCTAGCCGCCCTTTAAAAAAATTATACGATACTGATCCTTAAAATAGTACATAAATTAAGTTGATTTTGATTTTTTCTATTTCTCTCTTATTCCAGTTGTCAAATTATATAGGATTTCACTTACGGATTTGTGTATACCGACTGAAAGTAAAAAAGAAATAACATACCATTTAGTTAAGTACTATTAAATAATTTGTAACAAGAAAACCAAAAAAAGGATGTATTATTAGCGAATTTCCAGAATGGAATTCAGCTATTACAGCCACTGTCATAACGCGACCTGAGCCCAGAACCATGGCAGAAATTTGTTTTGAGGTCCCTAGAAACCGGAAATAATATTCGCTAAAATTTATATATATATATATATATATATATATATATATATATGTATGTATATATATATATATATATATTATATATATATATATATATATATATATATATATATATATATGTGTCCGCACGATAACTCTCGAACGGAATGTCCTGGGTTTACGAAATTTGGTGAAAATATTGGAAGTCCCCAACCGTTGAGCGAGTTCGTTAACCAGACACGTCGGATGCCAGAAACATGGTTTTTGTTCTTGCAAAAAATTAGTTCATAAATTGCATCATAAATTGAAAAGAGATGATAATGACGTCATTTCTAAACTAAAAAAATATACTATATTATCTTTTTTACTCGTTTCACAGCCGGATTGCCTATTTGATTTCGTTGCTGGGTTCCATTGGCTAGATACTGTAATACCTCCTCTGCAATATTGGCTGTAGACTATATGTGTGATATGTGTTTCTGTCCTGGGTTTGCAGATGATTTGGATGCGATTACAATTCGTTTACCACCTCTCTCGTCTGTCGGTAATGGTAGTAAAAGGGTACCCACGTGAGAAATACGATTTTCTTATTATTTAACGATTAAATATAGCAGAAAAGCAAGCACTGATATGGGACAGGTTCTTTGAAATCTCGCAAATGTTCACGCAACAGGGCCAAAAGTAATGTCATTTTATATATTACTACAGCCAGCACAGTTCCTATCACGGTTTCCAGACAATCTTACATTATGTGATGTGGACATTACAAATAATAATACATAATAATTGAGGAGCTGGGTGGAAAAAGGGCGTAAGTCGCTTTACGCCCTTTTTCCTTAGAACTGATTTTCTAACTCTTTAGAGTGTTTTCTTATAGTAAACAAATTTTTACAATGACCAGAAATCAATTAATGCCCCTACGCTACGATAATAATTTGAAGCGTATAACCCATATTTTCAAAACATTAAATATATAATTAGTAACTTACAACTGAGAATGAATTTTTACAGTACATGACATATAATAGCCTTTAAAAGATATTTCTGGTCCTATGATGTACAGTATGATATAGAAAAGAAAAAAAAGAAAAAATCTAAATTTATTTTTTGGGACAGTTAGCTGTGATTCTGTATTTTGAATTAACTTTCACTTCTAAACAACTTTTTCAAATTACATTTTCTTATATTTTCATTAATTATAGTACTTTACTCTTAAGCTATGGTTCATTTCAGTTAAATTTAACCATGCTTCGTCACTTTGAATTTAAATAGTTTCCGTTTTCTTCGCTTTATTTCTTTTATTATTGCATTTATGTAAATTTTAAATTTGCAGTTTATTTTTGAAAAGAATAGAAGATTGATTTGTTTCGAATATAAGAATTATTTAATTTTTTAACGAAAACTCATGATCAATTGTATCTGAAATGAGGTATATATTTACATTTTTAAGCCCATCCTCGATACAACCAGATATGTCCAAATTTCTGTGGGTACTTTTTTAGCTTAAGACCAAGTACTAACTTTTATCAAGAATAAAATTTTCTGAAAAATTTGATATAAAATAGTTTTCCACATATAACCAACTTTCAGGCGGATCCATATAAAATATTCATGAAATTAACATGAATCAAATGTTTTGGTTTAGAATTTAATAAATGTGCTGACAAAGTTAAATTAGAATTTCAGAAAAAGGAAACAGAACTTATGTTTTTATTCAATCAAAATTTTATCTGCAAAAAGGGCGTAAGTTATACTTCGGAAAAATTCAAAAAATTATGCAATAACCGATATTTACTGTTTTTTTAATCTTAATGCAAAGTGTATTATTAGTGCTACCAATTGTATAATACGACAATTACCAGTTTTTCAGTTTTCACCTTCATACTAGGCACCCAAACTTTGAAATGATCTTTCCTCAAAACGGTATTTCTGTACTTACGCCCTTTTTCCACGCAGCTCCTCAATTAATACCGTCAAACCTAAATAAATAAGAAAATTCTATTAATGAGTGTAATAATTGTCAAGTTCCATGATTTTTATCACCTTGAAAATCTCAGTAAGTGAAAAAATTAAAACCTTTCCATGAGCGAATTCTATTTCTCTTCAAAACTTCTACAACTAAGATCGCCTCATTTTACTCCTCTATAAACGTAAATTCTGTGGAATCAAGTCTAAACTTGTAATATATACAAATCTAGTGTATTTTTTTTTTTTTTTTTTGGGTTATTGTTATCATATTGTTTTCTAAATTTTGTGAAGTAACCAATAGTTGGCCAGCCCACATGTACCTATGCATATCTGCGCTTACTGTATTTACAAATTACTTAAATTGTTAATTGCTAACGAAAGCTATTGTAATAAGGAAAGATAAACTATTCATGCACGTTTATAGGCCAGAATAAATCTTAGTCCTGTAAACTTTCGCTTAACCAGATTCTATTATACTCGTGCAATAAGCAAATCCAAATTGCAAAAAATGAAAAATTAACCTCTTGAGAAATTGGTTAAATGAAAAATTTCGACAGGTGAAAAAAATTCTTGATTCCTTAAAATCGTCCAATGAAATGATTCGTAGCTCGCAAAACAACACCAAAGTGTACAGAATATTACTATCTTTCCTCCGTGTCTCCAGTTATTTCAACACTACACTTTAGCAAACTTTGTACGTAAGTATTTCTAGAAATTTCGATTGTGTGGAGGCTCTCAGAATATTTCTCTTTTTATACATTAGCAAGAAGCACACACGCAAATGTTTTTGGAGGAATCTTTCTGAGGCTATAATTTCCATATTTAGTGAAACCAAATGTTTACAATGTTTAGATACGTATAGCATTTCTATATAAATAAAACCTTACCTTATACTGCCTCTAGCTGAAAGCATATTCGGACAGACATAATACACGATTAATTTTAATTATATTATTATAGAAATCACTAATTGTATCATGAAATAATATAGAGGCAACTGTGCATTTGTGTAAGTTCAATAATAATTTTAATAGATACAAAGATACGAAACCTAGGTTATTTAAGGTACCATCACAGTGTGATCTGCCGAAAAATAGTCAATTTTCACAATTTTTTTTCTCAATTATATACTTTTTTTCACAATTTATATTGTTAAATAGTGGCATTAATCGTAAAAAAAATTTATCCCCATTCCCCCGTCCTATCCATCCGAAAAAAAATTGTGAAAATTGACTATTTATCGGCCGACCACACTGTGATGGTACCTTAACATAATACAGCTGAAGTCTTTTTTATTTTTATACGATTTTTTTATGCGGTTTTTAAAAAAATGGCCATTAAAATGCATAATGTGAATCAAAATCGCCAGACAGTAAGAAACTTAAACAATTGCTATAATAACTTTCTTTGATAAAAATTCTTTTTAACGGCTTTTAAGCATTTAATCAATACATTGCATCAGACATAAGTTATTGCATCATTTAATTTTGCTAAAGATGTATTTTTCAAAATTTTCATAATATTATAAAATTGAAATAAAATGTTTCTACGTGTAAATTAAGGCTTTATCTTGTTTGTAGAAACAACTTCTAAGGAAATTTCTAAGTTTTGAGCGTTTTGAGTGATGTTTTTTCGATGAAGCTTTTTTTATGCGGTCCCGACCAACCGCACAAAAAAAGTTTTTTGTACAATCTGGATCGAACTATACTTTTTATAGCTATTTATGATATTTTTTAATATATAGTATTTTTTTGTGCGATTTTTTTTATGCGGTCTCTATCCACCACACAAAAAAGAGTTCAGCTGTACAGATGTAACAAATGTCGAAGTTTTTATATTTACGAATGCGAATGCGAATGCTGGCGTTATATAACCCGTGAGCGTGCGTAAAAGAATTGCCCAATTGTTTACTCATACAAATTAATGCCCCACAGTACCCATTTTAAAAATTTGCCCAATAAATCACTTATTTTAATATTTGCTCCCTTTAACGTAAAATACGCCTCACGTTTTGAAATTGGCATACCATATAGGATTGGTGAATGTTAAAAAAAAGTGTCAATAAAAATGTAGTTTACACGATTACAAGCCAATTGTTTTTTTTGTTTTAGTTTTTATTTTATTTTATTTTATTTTTTTTTTTTTAGATGTAGGCAAATCACATAATTATCTCACATTTATCTAACTAAAGTTAAAAATAAATGTCTCTCAATCCAGTTATTAAATAAAAAATTTTAGTATATGAATTTATTAAGAAAATATCCTCAGTTCGATGAGTCAATTATATTATCAAACGCATTGGTCATGATGGACCCCCCCACCCCCACCCTGAAACGGCGATGGGTTCCATTGAGGTTTATTTGATGATAGTAAGATTAAGTATACTAAAATGTTTTAATGTTTTAAAACTCGTAAATAAAATGAGAAAGTGATGAAGTTGAAAGCAAGTTGTAGGTTTTCGAAGTCATCATTTCCATTTTTATTTACATTATCCATGCAGAACCAAAGACTTCTATCCAATCAGACATATTTTAAGGAGTAATTTCGTCATTTTAATAGCAAAACGGAAAAGTTTACACTCAAATTACCCTAATTTAACCAATCACTCAAATTAAAATCACTTCCACAAAAGCTTCCAAAACGGCAAGCGAATTATAAATGTTCAGAGCCTTTCTTGCCATTTTCAAATTTCTAATAATGTAGAACCACTATTAAAGGCATTTCTATTGAATCAGTTTAATTTCGCCATTTTAGTTACAAAAATGATAAGCTCACTCGCTTCTATAGTTTGATTTGAAAAAATAGTAAAAAAAAAATTAATAAAAAAAATGATCGAATGCTAAAATTAGAAGTCACTCTTTTTAGCAAATTTTCAAATCGAAAAATCAGCTATTAATTATTTATACAGTAAAAAAGTACCAATATTATAGATTAATACTGCAGCGTAAATTTTTTTTTTTATACATTCAGAAAAAATAATTTAGTATGCTATGTTTTACTTTGGAGAGGAGACATACCAGAAGATTGGGAATTTTACATTTTAAGTGTCATTTTTAAAAAAATATATATATATATTTCCAGTAATGGTTTAAAGTTTCCATCTAGAAAAAATGTATTTTTCAAAATATTAATAGACAAAATGAGTTGGGCCGTCCAAAATTCCCTCGTTTGTAGAACTACCCTTATATATCTATCTATCGAAACATCTTGAGAAATAAACCCTAAAGGTAATTTTCGTCAGTTCAGTTTTCAAACTGAAGCAATTTCTTGTTCTTAATTTGTAAGTCAATGAATTAAGATTTTAAATTTCAATTAGTTTATAACATTGAAGCTAAAGTAACACAATCTGACATCTTCATAAATTATTTGCTTTATTACCAAATGTTTTATTGCAACAGTTATTTTTTTTTAAAGAAGATGGATTATCTTTTTCTAACATATAATATGAATTCGGAAAGGAATAATTTAAGGTCGAAAATTTCAGTTATTGGTAGAGCTTCGAACCGAACCGTAACCGTAATCGAAACCGGTAAAATCAATTGATTTTGCCGGAAAGTAACCGTTAACAGGAGCAAAATTATTTTTTTTAAAAACCGTTAACCGAAACCGAAATCGTTATTTTTTCGTTCCGGTTCATACCTGAAATTCAATATTTAATTTAGTGTATAATTTTCAACAATAAATTTCAAAATTTAAGGAACTGGTGTTTCTATATTATAGGTATATGAGTAAAATAAACTATAACATTTGAAAAGTTTTAATGGATCTAAATATAAAATTTTACAGATATATTATGTATTATTAGTAACCAATAAACTCTTCGGTTTGAAAGTCTCTGGTGGCTTCACATTTTAAAAGTGAAATAAAAAAAAAAAATTCACCTTTTTAGAGACCGTAATTAGTTTTATGACTTATTTTGGTAAAAATTCTTTTATCGTTTTACATTTTTCAATATTTTTAAATTGTGTTAAAAAAAAGTTTAAGTTCTGTATGGATTTATATGTAACTTAATTAAAAGTTATTATATTATGAAAATTTGATTTTTAAGGTTGTATGAAAAATCCATACAGGAAATTTGCTCACACGAAAACTCCTCACAACGATAAATGCTCACACGAAATATCCTCACCCAGAAAAATGAGCACACAGAAAATTCCGCACACGGAAAAATGCTCATACAGAAAAATCCTCACATGGAAAAATGTGCACAGTGATAAATGCTCCCAAGAAAAATACCCACGTTGATAAATCGTCACACTGAAAAATGCTCACATTTGTTATTAAACAGGTGACACAAAATTAATATTTCATGAATTTCTCATCCAAATAAGTTATTTAATAAAAAATAGACATCTTAGAATCCAGACTAAATTATGGATCTCATTATATCCCCGTGGAATATTCCCGTAGGAGAAAATACACATTTATTATAATGAGACCAGTGTGTTACAAGCCGGGTTTATTATTCAAAATTTAAATATTTTTTTTAAAATTTATTTTATATGGGAATAAATATAATTCCAAATTAAAATGTTTGAATCGAATTGTAAGTTTTATTAAAGCAATGCACGTACATATTCTAATCTAACTGAACACTTGCATAAACAAATGATTATTAAATATTTATATGAACAAAAGTGACCATTCATCGAAGTAGCGGTATGAGCGTATGAGTTAAATAAAATTCTGGAATATTTGAACATGTTTAGACTATAAACATCCGGGCGACAAAAACCGTTGGCGATAAATAATAATTTAATAAATTAACGAGAAATAATTAATTGCTGATAAGGATTTTTGCTATGGAACATTCGAGAACAAAATTATAGACCAGAGGGGTATGAGGTAAAGGGTACGTAGACCCAAGCCAAATTGAAAATGAAAACGGTTAAAAAAAGTCGTTCACGGAATTTCAGAGAGTAAAGAAGTCGGTTCGTGGGTTTTGATTGTTTAAGAAATTTGTGTTAAGGGCTTTGTTGTGTAGTTGGGTGATTTGGGATTTCTGTGTGGGATTTGTGGATTGGGGCGATTGTGTAAATTTGGGGTTAATTTGGGTAACGTTGACTATTTAATCGGGATATTTAGGGATTATTATTGTAGACTTTTAAGGGTTATAAACTTGAATAATTTTCGTTTAAGTATTTTGTAGCAAGTAACTGTAGTTTATAAGAAAATAGTTTAGTGTTTCTATCCTAATTTATAAGGAGAATTTGGTGAGTATGCATATTATCTGTGTACCAAATGTCATCGAACTTGGTTCCGTCATTTCGATGTGATTATGTAACTGGTTTTGCATTCCACAGAAAACGTCAATCGGAATAAAATATTTCGATGTGTTAACCCTGGGTAAATAGTATCTTGTACCAAATTTCATCGAACTCGTTTTCATTATTTGGTAGTAATTGTGCAATTTATCCTATGTGTTAATTCAGTGTATAAAGAATCTGTATATAATAATTTATCACAATCAGTTCAGCTGTTTTGGCGTGATTGATCAACAAACATCCAAACATACAAACTTTCATATTGTACGAACAATAAGACCAAGATTTCTTAACTAGATTTGTCATGTTACATATAAATCCATATAGAACTTAAACTTTTTTTAGCACAATTTAAAAATATTGAAAAATGTAAAACGATAAAAGAATTTTTAGCAAAATAAGTCAAAATTAATTACGGTCTCTAAAAAGATGAATTTTTTTTTATTATACTTTTGAAATGTGAAGCCACCAGAGACTTTCATAACGTTCATGCATATGGTTGTTAAAATATATTTTTTTTATTTTATTTATTTTATTATAGGTACTGTCTATCGGCCACCAAATACTTTAAGATCGGAAATTTCCACTTTTGAGCACAATTTATATGATATATTTCTAAAATATGATGATATAATCTGTCTCGGTGACTTTAACTTTAACTTTCTAAATTCCAATATTTACCAGTTATGTGAACTATTACCAGTTTTAGGATTTGAACAACTTATAAATGAACCCACACGGGTTACTTCCGATTGTGCCAGTGTTATCGATCTCTTATTTGCATCTAGGCCTGACAAAGTTAGTGAGCTTCAGCAAAGTCCTCCTTTAGGCAACAGTGACCATAATTTGATAAGTTTTTTATATGTTGTACCTAAAATGGTGAAACAAAAAAATATTATTGAATACAGAGACTTAAAAAACATTAACATAAATGATTTTTTGCGTGATATTTCATCTCTGAATTGGGAAGTAATATATTACACGACAGATATTAACTTGAAAGTTTTATATCTAAACCACTTTATTCTCAGTATTTTAGATAAACATGCACCTGTTCAATTTAAAAAAGTACGTTTTAATAGTAGATCCCCCTGGATGACATCAAAAGTATTAAGAACTATAAAATGTAAAAATAATGCATGGTTTGCTTTCAAAAGAAGTCACTCTTTTAATGATTGGCAGGCGTACAAGTTATGGCGTAGAGAAAGCAAAACAGAAATAAAAACAGCTAAAAGATATTATTTTAATGCTATGGTTAATAATAACTTATTCAATTCTAAAGATCTTTGGAAAAATATTAATAATTTAAATATCCACAATAGCATGAAAAACACACTTCCACCTGAGTTTAGTGATCTTAACGAACTCAACAGAGCTCTTAATTTCTCTGGTGAACAGATGTATTCTAATGATAAAAGTGACAGTCATGTTGATAGTAATGTGTCGACTGAAAATAACGAATGTCTGTTTGAATTGGCTTGTGTTGATATTACTGAGGTTACTAATATATTTTCATATTTGAAAAGTCAAGCTGCTGGCGTTGATAATTTATCTTTAAGCATTTTAAAATTATTTTTCCCGTACTGTGCCAATTACATTACTAATATTATAAATTATTCAATCATGTCTGGTACAGTACCCCTTTTGTGGAAGAAAGCACTTGTTATTCCGGTACCCAAAGTAAAAAATCCAGTTACCTACCATGACCTTCGACCAATTAGTATTCTACCTACTCTCTCAAAAATCTTAGAACATGCGATTAATCGTCAACTCCTTACATATCTCTTGGATCAGGATATAACGTTTAATTATAACCGTAAGCAGACTTGGCCCCTTTCACAACGACCCACGTTTCAACACGCGACCGGCCTCTACTATACGCACACAAAATTTATCACCTGTGAGGTTTTTATTGTTTTGAATTTTAAATTTGCCGCGCAAACTAATTGTAATTTTAATAATAAATGCTTATTGTAATCCTTTTATGTGTTTCTCTTTCAATCCTGATTCTAAATCCTTGTCTTTTTTTTTTTGAAAAGGAAAAAGGTAGTGAAATATGATATGAGTTTAAATGGGTTAAGTTATAATTGACAGTAAATTTATTGGTATAATAATTTACGTTGGCAGTAACTGTCAGTTAGTCTAAATATCTAAATGTCAATTTTCAAAATCGAGCACGTGTGTTTCGACTTCGAATTGGTGAAGTTTTGTTTTTAAATTGAAAATAAAAAAAATTGTGAAATGACCATGTTACAGTGTATATTTATTTGGTAAGTTTTGTTTACTTACGTGAGATTTTCTTTGAATTTAATTAGATTGGTGATAATTGTAGGTACTGTTCTGATAAAATGTTTCTTAACCCCACAAGTTTTAAATTTTGTGCGCCGAGGAAACGATACCGTAATTCGTGAGTAAAATAAAACAATTGTTTATGTAAAGTTTTACTTTTATTACAAATAATATTTTAATTTTAAAACAGAATTAACTACAAAAAAACTCTTTAACAATGCTCAATGTCGAGTTGGTTGTAAATTGCTTGACGTCCGGTATTGAATCGGATTACGAATCCCGGAGACAAGTTTTCATTACGCTGAGCAACGAGCAAAAAGGGGTGATTTTTTCAGCTCCAACCTCCAAGTAAGTTCCGTGCTGGTTTCAAACTAGATGGCGACGTGACGTAAACAATTCCGGTGGGTGCGCTAATCAGTATCAGATTACATAATAACAACTGCATCACATCCTTTAAATTTAAATTTAGCTATCAATGAAATACATTAATTGATGTGATTGCTAAAAAAAAAATGATTAAATTCTATTTTATGATTTTATGAAGGTAAAAAAAAAATGATTTAATAAAAATTTTAGTTTGGAAATTAAACAAATGTACGAAATCATTTGATTACGTTACATCAGCCACTTCGTCGCGAAGAATCACGTCGCCCCTCGGTTGAAACCATTGTGGTCACCTTTTTATGTACGGTTTCAGATGCTCAGTATGCGATTGAGTAACTGTGCCTGAATCTGGATCTTCTAGTTCAACTGTTACCGGAGTCAGGAACTTGACGATTCGCCGCGGGCCTAAATAACGAGGTGTCATTTTCCGCGACTGATCGATGGCGATCACTGGAGCGTGGTTACGTACCAGCACAAGTTGGTTGACGCGATATGGCTGACCAGGTGAGTGTCGCTGTCCAAAATACTTCTTTCGGCGGCGTAAACTATGTTCTAAAACCTGGTTGATATCTTCTTTAGAAGGCGGATCTTGAGCTGAAACCAAGGAAGAAAGATCCCAGATATGATCGATAGGCCTCAACATTTCCCGCCCGAGGAATATGCTGGCGGGAGTGCGTCCCGTACTTTCGTGGACTGAATTATTCATGCTGAAGGCCATGAACTTGAGATACTTGTCCCATTGGTTATGCCGTTCGGCAGCCGCGTTGATCAGTATGGACAAACTGGCGACAATGTTTCGGTTCACCCGTTCACTAGCATTGCTGGCTGGTCTATATATGGAGGTGAACACTTGGCGTATACCATACCGCATGCAGTGCTGTATGAAATCGATACTTTTAAATGTTTGATGATTATCCGTCACCAACGTTTCACACGTGCCATACCGGCACCAAGTATCTTCCAGCTTCTGAATGGTGGCGGCGGCATTGTTCTTTGTGAGCGGAAATAGTTCAACCCAACGGGAGTACTGATCAAGGAGAACGAACACGTAGCGGTTGCGGTTACGGCTGAGTGGCAGAGGGCCTAGGTGGTCACAGAACACCCTCTGAAAAACAGCCTCCGGGACGTTGGAAATCATTTCGGGCCGCTGGTTTTTGTTGTGGGCCTTACATTTCTGGCACAGGTCACATGAACGCACGTACTCCCGCACGTCGTTGTATAGGTTTGGCCACCACCATCTCCTGGCTACTTCTCGGTAAGTTTTCGTTATACCTTGATGACAGCTCATATTCGCATCATGATGGTAATAGATGATCAAATGGTGACCCCGACGTGATATGAACACGCAACCTTCTGATAATTAAACGTTATAAGGATCTGCTACATAAAAATCAAACAGGTTTTCGGCCTAATCATAGTACCAGTTCCTCGTTAATTTCAGTTGTTAGTAATTGTAAGCGTGAAATTGACCAAGGTAATGTCAATTTGCTCGTTTTGCTTGACTTTTCCAAAGCTTTTGATACTGTGGATCACGATATTTTGCTTACTAAAATGAAACAGTTAAAATTTTCTAAATTAACTGTGAGGTGGTTTAACGATTATTTATCGGATCGTTATCAGAGAGTACATCTAGTTGATAATCCAGAAACTTACTCTTTACCATTTTTGAACATATACCGTGGTGTACCTCAGGGGAGTGTATTAGGCCCCAGTTTATTTAACATTTACGTATATGATCTTAATAAAATTGTTAATTATTCTAAGGTGTATCAATATGCAGACGATACGCAGCTACTGATCTCTTGCCCGCGACAAAATATTGAACAGACTATTAAGAACTTAAATGATGATCTTAATAATATTGTAAAATGGGCATCCACTAACAATTTAAAACTTAATCCTACCTATTCAGTGTTTTGAAAATGAACTACTACCGCCGGTAAAAATTAATAATCTTACACTAAAATACGTAGCGTACAGCAAATGTCTAGGAGTCACTATTGATTCCACGCTAACTTGGGATCATCATGTTGCCAATGTATGCAAAAATGCCTATTTTAAACTAAAATCACTGTTCCGCTTCAAAAATTTGTTATCGGAAGAAGTTAAGTTGCGCTTAGTCCAGTCGCTGATATTTTGCCAACTTACATATGGGGATACAGTATATGCCGGATTATCTAATCAGTTAAATAATTCCTTACAAAAAGCTCAAAACTCATGTATTCGTTTCATAAAAAGGGATATTAACAGGCGTAGTCACATTCATCCTGCATTGTTAGATCTTGATCTACTTGATATTCGTGGGTCCAGGGCATTACATATACTTTGTTTAATTCACTCCCTTATTACCACTGGCCAACCACTACTACTTGCTGAAGAATTCACTATGCTTCCGTCAGGTCACTTATATAATACGCGCAACACACTGGATCTAATGATTCCATCATACAAAACACATTTGGGCTCTACTTCCTTTTTTGTTATTGGTTGTAAGCTCTGAAATTACCTTCCCAAAACAATCAGACAGATAATATCTAAACAAAAATTTAAATACCACTGCAAAAATTTTCTTTTAACAAATCAAAATTATGCGTGCAGCTTCTGATGGACATTTGATAAAAAATATTTTGTAAGTAGGTAACATACATTGGTACCGTTGTTACATATTTTTCGAATCACACTTCATTGTTGTTGGCATCTTTTTTATTAAATGTCTTTATATTACAATTGGCTTATTGTTTAAACTTTATATGTTTATTGCTTATAAAATTATAGATTTAGTTTCTGTTGATTATTTATAAAAATACTTGATTCTTAAATTTGGTCCTAATTTTTTGTTTATGTATTATTATTAAAATTATTTATTTATTATCGTTGTTATTTTATTATGTTTGTTATTGCATTATGGTAGTCATCAGCTCATCAGCTACCTACAGCTTATTTAAAGTGAGTAATGTATGGCTTTGCGGCTTCTGAACTCAATAAACGTATTATTATTATTATTATTATGACTTTTACGCCAACCTGGCGCTCACTACTCAGTAGGACAGTACTGGGTAACATTCACCTATACCGGCATTATGCAAGGTATTAGGCTCTGTGGAAGGGTAATGTGCCAAACCAATCCGTAAAAGTACCGTAGTACATTCACGGACGGGTTTGTCACATCACTCCTTATATTGTTGTTGTTGTTGCTTGAAACGAGGTGTTATGCGTCTATTTTGGTGTATACTGGTTCGTACGACGAGACTTTTGTGGGAGCGTAGATGTTGGCTCAATGACAGACGGCTGTGAATGCCTAGTTCGTTTTCGTGAGTAGATAGGCTAGGAGAGAGCTACCCCACAGTAGAACCCCAATTTTCCGGACTACTTTTTTGACGATGTTAAGAACCGTGTAGTTTGGGGTCCTACTGTACCTAGAATATGAATTGATCTCTGACCCGGCACGTACCAAGTACATGTATTTAAAATTTGTTGTTGACATTTGACCCCACACTCGCTCATACTGTTGGCCTTGAAATTCATAAGAGATGAGTCATTACCAGCAACCAAATTAATTTATGTTAACCCATTATGCGTCATCACAATTTACTTATAACCCATTACCCGCCAGCACTGACGTAGTTTTTGAATGCAAACCTAACGCATGCGCAGACTGAATTTAAGTACACGACGCATGCGCAGACTGAATTTTAGGTTACAATTTGATAGATGGGGTACACTACCGCGTCAAAAATGTGGGGTTACCCTAACTCGGGGGTGGCCCCAAACTTTTGACGCCGTACTGTACTTAAATTTTTGGTACACTGCCGTGTCAAAAGTGCGGGCCCCCTGACCAAAAAGGTATCCGATCACTTTTTAAGCGTACTGTACGTGCAAACCTTGGCCCCAACACGCGCTTGCCTTAATTACGTCATCTTAAACGAACTATCACGTCAAAAAATGTGGGGAATACCCTAACTCGGGGGTGGCCCCAAATTTTTGACGCCGTACTGTACTTAAATTTTTGGTACACTGCCGTGTCAAAAGTGCGGGCCCCCCTGAGCAAAAAGGTATCCGATCACTTTTTGAAGCGTACTGTGCTTATTACGTGCAAATCTTGGCCTCACTTAACTGCGTCATCTTAAATTGGGTGCGGTCGCTAACGATAAATTTTGTCGGGGGCGCCCTGTACCAAGCGCTAGATTTTAAGATTAGACTCCGGGGTCCAGATTTCTGACCGCTACTGTACTGTAAATCGAGTGTCTACTGTACTTTTCAACAAGTTTAAGCCTGTTTTCAGCAAAGTCAGCACTTTTTTAATTTGTTTATTTATATAAGTTTTAATTTAAAAAAAATGTTTATTTAAGATTTTGATGACTCAGCAATTTTTTTGTTTGGATTTCAAATACGAAATAGTCTTCTTGGAATTTTTAATTTATGGCCTGATTGTTGAATTATAATTATAGTATGATTCATACAAGCGGGGATTTTTGTTATATTTGTTTATTTATATAATAATTTTTGGATCATGTAATAATTTTAAAATTCTTTATTTAAGATTGGGAGGCCGCTAAATTTTGTGGGGGCACTGTACCAAGCGCTACCGCAAAACTAACTTCAAACTCCAGGGTCCAGATGTCTGACCGCTACTGTAGTGCCGGAAATTTGGGTGTCAACTGTAACTCAGGGTTTTTTTTGTATATTTAACCTTGGAAAATTCCAGGAATTTTTATTAGTTTTAACATAAACAAACAACTAATAATTAAATGTTTGTTTTAGCTGAATTATGATCGTAAGACTCATATAAGGAGTTTTTTTGGTATAAGAAAGATGACGTCATGGAATATTAATGAGTTAAAAAATTGTTTAGTAAAAAATATCACCCATTGTAGGCCTCAAGCAAGAAATTATTTTTATCAGTTTTAATACTTTAACATTTAACCTACAGTGACCAATTTTTTAGTTAACTAACAGAGAAGTTCTTGAAATTTTAACAAGTTACAAAAAACATTACTTCTTATGGTGCACAACATTTTTGAATTTGACTGTAGCACAAAACTGTTTCTATATCAAACGAAAATTATCTGAAATAATTCAGTATGTACATATGTATAGACTCTGTACATTAAAAATATTTTATGTATACACTCTGTATATTGAGAATAAGAAAGAAAATTTGTATATAATTTTAATTTTTATGAATACTAGTAAACGAATTGTATAGCCATTTATGAATAAGTATTAAATCTAATTATAAAATAATTTATAAATATTGCAAAAAATTTGTTTAATCAGCAAAATCAATGTATATCATTTTAATACTGATACATATTTATATTAGGGTATAATAGTATTGTATTTAACATTTTTAAACAGAATAAAAGTTCAATTTTTAGTTTTAAATTACTATAAGTTAAACACGTCGCTTAATATAAAAATGATAACAGCATTGAGTTTTACTAAATTTTTAAGTCTGTAAAATCAAAATTTTTTATAGACTAGAACATTTTGAATTTGCTACTCTATCATTAACATACAAATAATATCATGTATATATAACGGGTGTATATTTAGTATTTTTAATAAATATTTTAGTATACAGGGTGTATCATGAAATATGCTTTTCAATTAGAATAATAAATTTCATAAGATTTTTGTTAATACTCTTATATGTTAACGAAAGAAACTTTTTGCTGTAAAAAATAGGGGAATGCAGGGTAATAATTAAATAAAACGCACATATTTTTTTTTTTTAAATTTTATTTATAGAATATGTATACAAAAAATTAAATTGCTTAAATCTATATATTACTTAAAATCTATTTATTTTCCATATAAAAATTTTTTAAAAGAATACAATTTTCTAATGAACAAATTTTATCTGAATGAAGCATACAGCGTCTTGAATAATATTCATCTCGCAGAATGGAAATCTTCGGTACATCAAATATTTCTTCCAAATTCAAAATCCACGGCTGGTTTTCGGTACCATCAAACAAACTTGATATCCATTTCTTCTTTTCACCACCCTTGACGTATATAACATCATACTTCTTTAATATAGGTTTCAATATGGTATGAAGTTTTTTGTATGGAATAAATCCATACGACCAAGGTATGCCATGCCAATTTCGGTAAAGCCAACTGGCTACTCGTTGATATTTCTTCGGCAACTCGTTGAAATCAAACGGTGCGTCGAATATAAGATGTAATATATCATCCGAATTTTCTGCAGCAATACCAACTTCTTTAAAATAAAATTCGTTGTTAGCTCCTTGATAGCCTTGTATGTCAAGAAACGCCATTTTTTACCGCCACCGTAGAACTGAATTTATTCACACAATCCACAACTTTATATAGAATAATTAAAAGTGGTGGGGGTAGTTAGTTAATTTGTGGAACGTATTCGAAAATGGCTATTAATAGCTATTGCTAGTTTACCATCAAATTACAAACTGTTAATAATATTTAGCACATTTGTGAGTACCAGGTTCTTTTCACTTTAAGACCTAGTGATTTAAGGAATGCTAAATTTTCAGGTGAAATGTGTTGTTGCTCAAAAGTTTTACGTTTAATGATCTTAGGTTTCGAAAGTCCTTTGCTAGGTTCTCTAGCGGTGGACTGCGCTGAATTGTAAATTAACATGGTTCCAAAATGTAATTGTTTTACCACGAAAGTATAATTTTCAACGAAAGAGATGTTAACTCTTTGACAACCACCGGTAAATAGATAATATTTTATGTAAGTTCAACTATTTTATACCCTTCAACCATGATAAGGTGTATAAGCTTGAGTATAACTCAGCAAATTATATAGCGGTGGTGACGTAACACACAAATGCGGTGGTTGTGTTGCGTTTGTGGCGGTGGCGGTGTTTGTGTGGCGGTTGTGTGGTGGTGGCGGTGGTGTTTGTGTGGCGGTGGCGGTGGTGTTTGTGTGGTGGCGGCGGTGGTGTTTGTGTGGCGGTGGTATTTGTATGGTGGTTTCGGTGGTTGTGTGGTGGTTGTGGGGGTGGCGGGGTAGCAGCGGTGTTTGCGGCTGACGTGCACAACTTTATCATTAATTCAATCGAAGCAGCAATTTACTGTAGACAATAAATCGGTGGTGACATCTCGCGGTGTTTGTTGAACGCAATATCTAAATTAATCATCATCATAATCGCTAACATCTTCTTTATCAGTTTCATCCAGATAATCACCTAGTGGCTCAATAACATCAGCCTTTTGAAGTTCACGAAGTATAGAGAATATTTCTTGACCGACAGTAGTTTCTCTTAAAGCATCTAACTCTTCGATTAAAGCTTCACTATCGTCAACGTTAAACAATATGTTTTTATTTTCCTCTATACTCCGAATAATATTGAGTATTTTTTCACCAGTCTCTGAAGTCTCGTATAAACGTCGTAATTCATCTATTAAAGTATTAGGATTATGCCAGTATTTTATTTTTTTCGATTGCCCATTAGCATTTTCCGAGTCGTTGTATTTGATACGCTTAGCAAGCAGCTCTTGGTCCGTTGAATTGACTGGACGTTTTATTGCTATTCGTTCATTAGAATCCTCAACTTTATTTTGAGTTTCTTTGATTAATAAAATATCCAAAAGGGTTTGCAAAGCTGTAGTTAACTTGGGAATGATAACAGTTCCACTATCAGAAGTGGTTAAAACCCTGTTATTACACTCATCGCTGGGTGTGTAAACATTATTTTGATTTCTTAAATTATTAAATTTAGTTTGAATTGCTTTTGATGCAGCTTTAATTCTTTGTTCAAGTGGATTGACCCTTTCTTCAACTTTATTGTTTAGAAATTCATCATCAACATCATTCCTCCCGGTATCATAACTAGATAAGTCATCAGCCGTGTCTAATGTTTGTCTTTTTAGCGGATCAAGAGAGTAACTATTTTCAAACCTTTTTGGTGAAAATTCTCGCATATGTGTATTTCTTATATGACGTGAAAGAGAATCTTTCCGCGAGAAGCTTTTATAGCACCGCGTACACTCGAACATTATAATAGATGTGTAAAGCTCAACTAGTCTTACAAGATTAATTCAGAATTGTGTTAGCGATTACTTATATACTCCACCACCACCACCGCCGCCACCGCCACCACCACCGCCGCCGCCGCCACCACCGCCACCGCAACCACCACATCTGAGTTGCTCATTTTACTCCATGAAGTAGCTGTTGACATCCGGCTTACACATTTTGCCCCCATTACGCTCTTTCGGTTTGGAAATTAGTTCAGAAAAATGAATGAAGAGCCATATGCAAGTGTCAGGTGACTCAACACCAACATTAGAATACTTTCTCCTGAATATAGGCAATTACATTGGGTTGCCAACTGCGTCCATACCTACTAAGGGTCTTATCATTATTCAAGATATAATTTGGGAGGTTCTAATGTGTTGTAAAATAAGAACAATATAAGAATTTATACGTAAAATAATTTATTTTTTAATAAAATATACGTTTCAATATTAAAATTAAAAAGTAAATCAATTCATTTTCACATCTGACAGTTTCCTTAAGCTTACACCAAACATCATACATGTGATAGCTACTTGCTAAATTCCACATTATGTAAAAAACCACTAGAATCAGTTCCTTTATATGTAATAAAATATTGTCCTGTACGTAAACATTGCATGGTCTGCTCATCCAAATCCGCGAATCGTTTTGGAAGGAACACTTGAGCATCTGCAAGTTCCACCGCAACCACTGGCCCATATCGAGTTTCCATGCGTCGTACATCAAGAATTTTCCACGTTTCATACGGTTTGAGTGTAGATAGCGATTTGAATGGTTTACCAGCACCAAGTTTATTCAACTTCTCCAAAACCGGATCCATTGTTGTATCAGTGGCAGTAAAAGTGGTCCACAGATCACTTATACTTAACTCAACACCGTGTTGTTCAGACATTTTGCCAATACACTGCCAATTTCTATTACAGCACGTCGCTTAAATAAATTATGAGTTGCCACCACAAAAACCACCACCACCACCACCACCACCACCACCACCACCACCACCACCACCACCACCACCACCCCAACACAACTACAAAATTTGAGTTGCTCATTTTACCCCACCGGTATGTTTATTCCCACACAGCTACAAATTAAGTTACTCTAAAGCAACCACACCTTCATATGATCAGTGTTTATACACCACAACCAATGGAAAATATCAAATAAACATTAACATTTATTTAGTAATAAGGTATAATGCATATTTTGAGTATTCAACAAAAACTTTAATACTGATTAATAGGTATTGGTCAATTCCACTGTTACTCAAAATATACGTTATACCTCATTACTAAATAAATGCTAATGTTTGTTTTAACAACCGTGGAATTGGTCAATACTTATGATGTGGCAATCAGGTGATTGATTTTACTAAATTATTCGCAATTGCAGCGGCTTTTACATGTGGGACAGTTTACATAATTACAAACACAGTTTGGAAATGGCATCATACATCGTTTACAACACATGCAAATTCGTTTTTCGTTTCGACACCTATCACAATACTCGGGGAAGGAACACTTACACTGTGGTGGTTGAAATTTACAAATACCACAAATCGGCATGTTGTTTTTGTTTACTTTCTGGAACTTAACTAACAAATGACATCCGGTTAATAATTCAGTTGTATTTATAGTATTTTGACTGAAACCAAATAATCTAATATTTTATAAAAAATCGATATTTAATCGATATTAACCAATTCCACTGTTACACAAAATATCCATTATGCCTCATTACATCGCTGGTCATTGCCTTATAAATAAATGTTTACGTTGGTTTGAGCGACCGTGGAATTGGTCAATATGTATTATGTGGCAATCAGATGATTGATTTTACTAAATTATTTGCAATTGCAGCGGCCTTTGCATGTGGTACAGTTTATATAATTGCAAACACAGTTTGGAAATGGCATCATACATCGTTTACAACACATGCAAATTCGTTTTTCATTTCGACACCTATCACAGTACTCGTAGAAGGCACACTTACACTGTGACGGTTGAAATTTACAAATACCACAAATCGGCATGTTGCTGTTGTTGTTTACCTTCTGGAACTTAACCAACAAGTGACATCCGGTTAGTAATTCAGTTGTATTTATAGTATTTTGTAACCGAAATTTTCCAATATTTTATCTAAAATCGATATCTAATAATCTTCCAGCATAAGAGCAGGGAAGAGGAACGTCACCAGATTGATTAATTTAGATATTGCGTTCAACAAACACCGCGAGATGTCACCACCGATTTATTGTCTACAGTAAATTGCTGCTTCGATTGAATTAATGATAAAGTTGTGCACGTCAGCCGCAAACACCGCTGCTACCCCGCCACCCCCACAACCACCACACAACCACCGAAACCACCATACAAATACCACCGCCACACAAACACCACCGCCGCCACCACACAAACACCACCGCCACCGCCACACAAACACCACCGCCACCACCACACAACCGCCACACAAACACCGCCACCGCCACAAACGCAACACAACCACCGCATTTGTGTGTTACATCACCACCGCTATATAATTTGCTGAGTTATACTCAAGCTTATACACCTTATCATGGTTGAAGGGTATAAAATAGTTGAACTTACATAAAATATTATCTATTTACCGGTGGTTGTCAAAGAGTTAACATCTCTTTCGTTGAAAATTATACTTTCGTGGTAAAACAATTACATTTTGGAACCATGTTAATTTACAATTCAGCGCAGTCCACCGCTAGAGAACCTAGCAAAGGACTTTCGAAACCTAAGATCATTAAACGTAAAACTTTTGAGCAACAACACATTTCACCTGAAAATTTAGCATTCCTTAAATCACTAGGTCTTAAAGTGAAAAGAACCTGGTACTCACAAATGTGCTAAATATTATTAACAGTTTGTAATTTGATGGTAAACTAGCAATAGCTATTAATAGCCATTTTCGAATACGTTCCACAAATTAACTAACTACCCCCACCACTTTTAATTATTCTATATAAAGTTGTGGATTGTGTGAATAAATTCAGTTCTACGGTGGCGGTAAAAAATGGCGTTTCTTGACATACAAGGCTATCAAGGAGCTAACAACGAATTTTATTTTAAAGAAGTTGGTATTGCTGCAGAAAATTCGGATGATATATTACATCTTATATTCGACGCACCGTTTGATTTCAACGAGTTGCCGAAGAAATATCAACGAGTAGCCAGTTGGCTTTACCGAAATTGGCATGGCATACCTTGGTCGTATGGATTTATTCCATACAAAAAACTTCATACCATATTGAAACCTATATTAAAGAAGTATGATGTTATATACGTCAAGGGTGGTGAAAAGAAGAAATGGATATCAAGTTTGTTTGATGGTACCGAAAACCAGCCGTGGATTTTGAATTTGGAAGAAATATTTGATGTACCGAAGATTTCCATTCTGCGAGATGAATATTATTCAAGACGCTGTATGCTTCATTCAGATAAAATTTGTTCATTAGAAAATTGTATTCTTTTAAAAAATTTTTATATGGAAAATAAATAGATTTTAAGTAATATATAGATTTAAGCAATTTAATTTTTTGTATACATATTCTATAAATAAAATTTAAAAAAAAAAAATATGTGCGTTTTATTTAATTATTACCCTGCATTCCCCTATTTTTTACAGCAAAAAGTTTCTTTCGTTAACATATAAGAGTATTAACAAAAATCTTATGAAATTTATTATTCTAATTGAAAAGCATATTTCATGATACACCCTGTATACTAAAATATTTATTAAAAATACTAAATATACACCCGTTATATATACATGATATTATTTGTATGTTAATGATAGAGTAGCAAATTCAAAATGTTCTAGTCTATAAAAAATTTTGATTTTACAGACTTAAAAATTTAGTAAAACTCAATGCTGTTATCATTTTTATATTAAGCGACGTGTTTAACTTATAGTAATTTAAAACTAAAAATTGAACTTTTATTCTGTTTAAAAATGTTAAATACAATACTATTATACCCTAATATAAATATGTATCAGTATTAAAATGATATACATTGATTTTGCTGATTAAACAAATTTTTTGCAATATTTATAAATTATTTTATAATTAGATTTAATACTTATTCATAAATGGCTATACAATTCGTTTACTAGTATTCATAAAAATTAAAATTATATACAAATTTTCTTTCTTATTCTCAATATACAGAGTGTATACATAAAATATTTTTAATGTACAGAGTCTATACATATGTACATACTGAATTATTTCAGATAATTTTCGTTTGATATAGAAACAGTTTTGTGCTACAGTCAAATTCAAAAATGTTGTGCACCATAAGAAGTAATGTTTTTTGTAACTTGTTAAAATTTCAAGAACTTCTCTGTTAGTTAACTAAAAAATTGGTCACTGTAGGTTAAATGTTAAAGTATTAAAACTGATAAAAATAATTTCTTGCTTGAGGCCTACAATGGGTGATATTTTTTACTAAACAATTTTTTAACTCATTAATATTCCATGACGTCATCTTTCTTATACCAAAAAAACTCCTTATATGAGTCTTACGATCATAATTCAGCTAAAACAAACATTTAATTATTAGTTGTTTGTTTATGTTAAAACTAATAAAAATTCCTGGAATTTTCCAAGGTTAAATATACAAAAAAAACCCTGAGTTACAGTTGACACCCAAATTTCCGGCACTACAGTAGCGGTCAGACATCTGGACCCTGGAGTTTGAAGTTAGTTTTGCGGTAGCGCTTGGTACAGTGCCCCCACAAAATTTAGCGGCCTCCCAATCTTAAATAAAGAATTTTAAAATTATTACATGATCCAAAAATTATTATATAAATAAACAAATATAACAAAAATCCCCGCTTGTATGAATCATACTATAATTATAATTCAACAATCAGGCCATAAATTAAAAATTCCAAGAAGACTATTTCGTATTTGAAATCCAAACAAAAAAATTGCTGAGTCATCAAAATCTTAAATAAACATTTTTTTTAAATTAAAACTTATATAAATAAACAAATTAAAAAAGTGCTGACTTTGCTGAAAACAGGCTTAAACTTGTTGAAAAGTACAGTAGACACTCGATTTACAGTACAGTAGCGGTCAGAAATCTGGACCCCGGAGTCTAATCTTAAAATCTAGCGCTTGGTACAGGGCGCCCCCGACAAAATTTATCGTTAGCGACCGCACCCAATTTAAGATGACGCAGTTAAGTGAGGCCAAGATTTGCACGTAATAAGCACAGTACGCTTCAAAAAGTGATCGGATACCTTTTTGCTCAGGGGGGCCCGCACTTTTGACACGGCAGTGTACCAAAAATTTAAGTACAGTACGGCGTCAAAAATTTGGGGCCACCCCCGAGTTAGGGTATTCCCCACATTTTTTGACGTGATAGTTCGTTTAAGATGACGTAATTAAGGCAAGCGCGTGTTGGGGCCAAGGTTTGCACGTACAGTACGCTTAAAAAGTGATCGGATACCTTTTTGGTCAGGGGGCCCGCACTTTTGACACGGCAGTGTACCAAAAATTTAAGTACAGTACGGCGTCAAAAGTTTGGGGCCACCCCCGAGTTAGGGTAACCCCACATTTTTGACGCGGTAGTGTACCCCATCTATCAAATTGTAACCTAAAATTCAGTCTGCGCATGCGTCGTGTACTTAAATTCAGTCTGCGCATGCGTTAGGTTTGCATTCAAAAACTACGTCAGTGCTGGCGGGTAATGGGTTAACACAAAACCAAATTGTTATAAGTAAATTGTGATGACGCATAATGGGTTAACATAAATTAATTTGGTTGCTGGTAATGACTCATCTCTTATGAATTTCAAGGCCAACAGTATGAGCGAGTGTGGGGTCAAATGTCAACAACAAATTTTAAATACATGTACTTGGTACGTGCCGGGTCAGAGATCAATTCATATTCTAGGTACAGTAGGACCCCAAACTACACGGTTCTTAACATCGTCAAAAAAGTAGTCCGGAAAATTGGGGTTCTACTGTGGGGTAGCTCTCTCCTAGCCTATCTACTTTCGTGTCCTTTATTATTATTATTATTATTATTATTATTATTATTATTATTATTATTATTATTATTATTATTATTATTATTATTATTATTTTATTTTTTTACTGTATCATCTCATTATTAATTTATTAGAATTAACAAACATATGATATCTGGTTTCAACGATATTTCTAGATTGGATAGAAAAGGAACAGATTACTGGATTAGAAATACAAATTATATTCCCAGCTTTTTCTAATTTCAGAGGTTGTGTTTAGCGTACCAGCTAGTCAAGCGAGTGTCGAAAGAGCTTTCTCAGGCCTAAGATATACACCTATTAAGGAAAAATGGTGTTTTGATAAATTCAAGCATTTTGAAAAAATATTATTAAGATTGCATTTTTCAAACATTGATTTGTATTTTATAAAGATAATATCTATAAAAAAGACAATATATTCATAACTCGTAAAAAAATGTAAATGTTATTTTTCAAACCGAAACCAAAAATCGAAAACCGTAACCGAAAACCGAAACCGAAAACCCGAACCTAAATCGAAAATAACCGATACTCTATAACCGTAATCGTAACCGAAACCGTTATTTTTTGCGTGAGCCGGAACTGAGCGAAAAAAAATTTTGGTTTGAAGCCCTGGTTATTGGTTTAAAACCCATATGACATCAATCTGAAGGGTCTTAATCAATTGATAACCTATTTTCTAAAAAAACAAAAACGGTACGGTTATAAACCCAATCAACCAAAAATGGTCTGATGTGATCAAATAGATACAACTAATGAAGCAAAATTAAACGAACCTATTTATGTTTTTCTTCCTTTTTGTTGTTTTTGTATTTATATTTAAGTACAGCTAGACCTTTTTTATGCGACCTTTTTTGTGCAACTTTTTTTATGTGATTTCTGAAAAAGTGCCCATCATTAATCCGCTAATCATAAATACAGATGAAATAGACTAAATCTGAATTTACGAATTAATTTCGTATTTGACAAAAATGAAATCTACAAGTTGATATTTTGTCATGAATTTACAAAAAAATCAGTAGGTATATTTTTATCCGACGATAAGCTATTAAAATTAATAAATATGTCTAGTCTACTACAAAGATATTTTCAGTAATACATAATTATAGGTAATAATTATTTTTGATGAGTAAAAATTTCGCGATAATGCCGCATTAAACCACAATAATTATAAAGGTAATATGATAAAACCGCGCTAATATTATTTAAATGTAATCTCAACGTGAATTAAACCATCGTGACATAAAAAATAATAATATTTATGACTTCATCTAAATAGGTACCTATATTATTACTAGTTCAGAGTTGAATATGAATGGTAGGTACACATATTTATAATACAATAATTCCCCACTAATCTGGACTAATTATAGCTCATTCGTATCATGATTGAAATATTAGTGTATGTATATTTGAATTAATAAAATCAATTTATTGTGTCTGTGAAGAACTAACTACTAGAACTGTCAGGATTCAATTAGTGTTGAAACATACATACTTACTTTAACATTTTATATATTGTTTACGTATGTATTTTAGGAGTAATTATTTATTTCTCATATCTGCTTATAAGCAGGGCCAGCTTAATCCTAAGTGCCACTCTAAGCACTGTGAAAAACGCTGTCCCTACCTTTTGCTTAAAAAAAAGAAAATCTTAACTTTTCCTACTTTTTTTCGAACATTATTTTTTGCCGCCAGCAAAATCTACCGCTTCTGGACGGGGTGAGCCTAGTGGATAATTCGGTCCTGCTTACAAGGGAAGATCACGAATCCAAAAATTCAAAAAGCCCGTTGGAATTAAAGTGACACTTTACTCCCTATTAGGAGACACTAACAAGGAAAGGTATCCAACTGTATCTCTCAAAAAATTTTTACACTTTGGTGGATTGTAGATCTTACTAAAAGTAATCACGAGCCATATTTCGTTCGTGCCCATAAGCGGTTTAAGGGGGTGAAATTCACCCCTGAAAATTTAAGTTTTTTTCAATTTTCTTAAATATCTTGGAAATAGTAAGAGCTTTGGTAGGGAAACTATATATATTTGTAAATGGCACTTTAAGATCTTTATTATGATACACAAATTAAAGTTATAAAATCATTGGGGTTTCATCCCCCACCCCAAATCCCTAATTTTATCAGGTGTATTTTGGTAAAAGAGGAGGTTGTTATGTGCAAATAAAAGAATTTTTAATTAATATATTTTACATCACACCAGCTTATTTCTTTTTGCATAAATACACCCTTTGCTAATATTAACTTGGGAAAAATTTTAATTTTTTGATTTAATAATGAGCAAAAATATGGTATGATCAGAAAATCTCATATTTTAGTAATGAATTGTTACAAACTTACGATATACTTTAAAGTACATAGTTTAGAAAGAAAAAATACACTGGAATCCCCCCCCCCCATGCTTTACTGATATCTATACGAATTTTATTTATTTATTTACTTATTTATTTATAAGTATCTATACAATTTTAAATATTCTAACCTCTGGATATCTATGGATTTCAACTCTGGAAACAACTCATCAGAGTATTTTCAGTTAATGTAATTCTAAATTTGTATGATATTGATTTGCATCGCCGTAACAATATTCTCTAGCTCGTAATAAGTTTTCGTCGCCTCGTTTTCAAAATTTGTTCAAGTGTGAATGGTATAAGAATGGATATATTGACCAACGACCAGAAAGATTTGAAATTCCTGTAACATATTGCTTTTTCAAAGAAGAAAGAAGCATCAAAATGTCGTGTAGAATAGAATATATTTTTTCAAACAACGGTACAATATTATACAAAAATTTTTATGTAAATATAATACGTGACTTAAATCAGGTATCTAGAACTAGTGCTTAACCCTAACCTAACATGTACAATACTATAAATAATTACAATATATGAAAAAACTTAATTAATAGTGACTCGATACAAAGAGAAATTTTCAAAAAACCTTTAAACATGAATAATTAAAAATAAAAAATAAAAACTTAACCTAAAAAGAGTAACGCACACACTTTCTCTTTATTTACTCCGTCCGCACGTACACATTTGACCGCCCCCGGGGCCGAGGGCAGTCACGGTGGGGAGATATCCATAACCAGGATGAACTTCTTGCTCCACTTGGACAGTGTCTTTGAAGGCAGGAACATGTCAGCAATTCGGTCGTTGTGGTGAAGACGGCATCGCGCCAGGTGACGTGAAGTTAGTGACATAATGTAGTCAAGAACAGGTTCGACGCCTGATTCTTGATGTAGCTGACGTACCGGGGTACGTCGCGGGGCGTTCAAGATAAGTCGAAATATCCTGTTCTGGAACAGTTGCAATTTGATCATTTGGGATTAGTTCATGTTCTTCTATGTGATGTGTGATAGAAGGCGGGTGATGTGTGATTAGTTCATGTTCTTCTATGTGATGTGTGATAGATGACTTTTTCAGGGAGTTTGCTGATCGAGGGAAGCAGGCTGATAGGTCGGTAGCTGGTGGGGAGGTTGGGTGGTTTTCCCGGTTTGGGAAGAGGTACAACTTTTGCCACTTTCCACTGTTACAGAAAATAGCTGAGTTGTAAACAACTGTTGAAGATGTGTTTCATCTGAAGATGAGCTTTCTTCGGCAGCTTTTTCAGATGCCGATTGGCGATGGTGTTGGCGCCGGGGGCCTTACGATTCCTTGCTTTCCTAATGTGTTTACTGATCTCCCCCACAGTTGTGGGTTTGACAGTAGTTGGCAGGACAGACACATACAGTTGGATAACTTTCCTTGTAAATCATGTATTTTATTTCCGGAATTGCAAAAATATTTTTAAATTTAATTGGTTTCGTCATCAGAGTTATCAAGCATTATAAAAATTTACATTTATGTTCTCAGACAGTACACTTTTATCCAGTTGCTAAGGTATCTAGTATAATTCAGATACCATATTGGCTGTACGTGCACTAATATATATATATATATATATATATATATATATATATATATATATATATATATATATATATATATATATATACATATATATATATATGTATATATATATATATATATATATATATATATATATATATATATATATATATTAGTGCACGTACAGCCAATATGGTATCTGAAGAAAATATTAATCTTATTTAATTATTCACTTAAAATTAGATGTTCACAAGTCGATAGACCTTTATTTTCGGTAGCAAAACAAGTAACCATATAAAGTAGCAAATTTTTGGAATCTTATGTCGTCTAAGAATAATTTAAGTTAAAAACTATTTAACAAATAGAAAATGAAACACAGCGTTTTAATCCCGCCTGGTTCCTCTCGTGCCCTTATCAAAGCTTTCATTCGTTTTTCTATACTCAAAATGATGTTATCTATAGTTTCCTGGAACAGTCGTTGCCATTCTTCAATTACGGCAGTTTGAAGCTCGACCACATTGAGAAGAAACGGCATTTAAATTCGAAAGTGACAGACCTCTTAAAAAGAATTGCATCAATAATAAATAAAGTCTATGGAAAGTCAATTGATTTGTTACTTCAATATTATTTTAAGTAAAAATGAAAAAGCCTGCCAACTTTGTTTAATAAATAGGTTTTATATTTTTTTATGTTCCGCTAATTATGCCGGTGTATATATATATATATATATATATATATATATATATATATATATATATATATATATATTTGTGTGTGTGTGTGTGTGTCCGCACGATAACTCTCAAACGAAATGTTTTATTTTTATGAAATTTGGTGCAAACGTTGGAAATCCCAAACGCTTTGATGAGTTCTCCAGCCAGAAGTGAGCTTTTTGTAGTAAAAATTTACCGAAATTTAAAATACCATAGCAAAGAACGGAAAAATCATATAAAATAGGTGAAATTCGTTTTTAAACCATTGTCCTATGTATGCAGGTTTTCGAGAAAAACTGATTTTTGTAAATGAACATTCGCTATATTATGCAAGATACTGGGATGGGTTTTTCTTTTTTTTAACCAGTGGTAAATTACAATTTGACGGATTATTAGATAGAAAAACATTTTGTCGTATTTGTCGAAATTATAGTCGTATCAGATTAATATGCATTTACTGTAGATACAAACAAAACATTAGTATAATAAATTATACGATAACAATAATATAATTACAACAATAGTCGTGATTCAGAGAGGCAAACATATATTGTTAACTTATTTGTTAATAACAACCATGCTGCCCCCTGCCACTGCAGTGCTGCGTTGTTTGTTATGAATTAGGTACGTTGTAGTTTAGTTAATTTCGAACTCATTTAGCAATTTGTCTTATTGTTAGTTCTATTAAGTTGAAACAATATTCATAATAAAATTTAAACCCATTTTAACTGCGTCTAATGTAGCACGACGTGTGCAAACAGTACAAAAATTCTAAGAAATATGAGCCTGCTTCTCGATTTTGATGAGCCTAGATTTGATTTATTATTAACAATGTTGAATTTTATTGTTGTTAAGTTAAAATAGTAATAACCATAACAGTTAATCCCAGTTGCGCTAATTTAAATTTTTTCCAGTAGATATCGAGATATCGTAGGTATATTCAACAAATTACCAATACTTAATGAAAATGAGTTTTTAAGCGAATTTTCAGTTTGGAAACTCACTTATTACAGCGGATGTCATGAAAAACCTGAGCCCAGGACTATATGACAGAAATTTCTTATGAGGCCTCGGGAAACCGAAGATAACCTTCACTACACTTTTTATATATATAGGGTGTAAAATAAATAACCCTCGTCCTTTTGTGGGGTGACTCCTAGCACCCTGTAGACACTAAAACCGCAGGAATTTTTTCGGAATTAACAGTCGCGTCACTCCTCAAAAAGATAAGAGTTATTTCCTTTACACCCTGTATATAATATATACATATATATATATATATATATATATATATATATATATATATATATATATATATATATATATATATATATATATATAATATACATATTATATATATATATATATATATATATATATATATATATATATATATATATATACTCCTCAAAACAAAATAAGGGCCACTTGAAATAACTTTTCTAAATGACAGTTGTTATGATATTAAGTGGTTGAGTAAATGATAACAGTTAGGTTTAAGTGATATTATTGTTGAGGGGAAGATTTAAACGTTTTTTTTGTCTCGCACAGCGTCAAGTGGTTAGTTTTACTTATTCTTTGAATTTGATTTTAAATCAGTTTGCGCTAGATTATTGATTGCTAAGGTTGTTTTTTGAAATTTGGCGTGTTATTCAATCGTTTATTTTTAAAATGCCGAGAATTCGACGCCATATGGACGAAGCTACTGCTACCAGAGCCGTAACGATGATTGAGGGTGGTCAATCTCTCTCTTCCGTGGCTCTGCAGTTGGGTTGTTCACGAAGGGCTATTCAAAATGTTTGGAATCGGTATCAGCAGACCGGTAGTGTAACCGGGCGCCGTGGCTCAGGAAGAGTTCGTGCTACCACTGTCCGTGAAAACCATTACATTCGACTGTGTGCACGACGTGAGCCGACTGTTACCTCAGGTACTCTGCAAAATCACTTACATCGATCTACTGGTACTGTTGTCAGTAATCAGACCATAAGAAATCGTTTGCATGAAGACCAGCAACGTTCAAGAAGACCAGTAATCCGTACCAAACTGACCGGAGCGCATCGTGCAAACCGTTTAAGATTTGCACGTGAACACCTTGAATGGGGCTTGGAGGAATGGCGTCACGTACTCTGCACGGATGAGTGCAAGATGAATTTTTTTAGTGATGATCGACGTGTAAGAGTGTGGAGAAGAAGTGGGGAAAGGTTTTCTGATCGTCACATTCATGAACGCGACAGATTTGGCGGTCCTGAGCTTGTTTTCCTGAACGAGCGTACTGTAACGGCTCAAAGTTACATCGAACAGGTTGTCAGACCCCCTGTGATCCCCTTTGCACAACGAGCGGCCGACGGATTTATTCTGATGCAGGATAATGCCCGAGCGCATACCGCTCGAGCGACAACAACTGTCCTTAGGGAGGCTAATATACAGGTTTTACCGTGGCCTGCAAATAGCCCTGACTTGAACCCAATAGAACATCTTTGGGATCAATTAAAACGGCGAGTCAGAGCAGCCGGAGAGGATGTGCACACCCAACAACAATTGATTGATGTCTTGAGAAGATGTTGGGAGGAGATTCCTGATGAAACCATTATGTATCTTATTGAAAGCATGCCGAGGAGGCTTCAAGAATGTGTTTTAAAAAGGGGAGGGCATACTCGATATTAAAACACCGAAAAGTTGCATAATGTGTGCTTTTACTCAAAACGTGAACGTTTGTTGATGACTGTAAAAATGACTACAAAAATGGTAAAATCCTAAAAAAAATGTAATTATGGATTAATTTTTTATTTAATCTTATTAAAATTAATTTTATTTAGTAAAAAATTAGTTCCTTAATTAAATGTAAGCATACCTTTATACTGTAATTTACATAAAAATAAACTTATGCAGCAAAACACGAGTGGCCCTTATTTTGTTTTGAGTAGTATATACACACACACACACACACACACACACACACACACACACACACACACACATATATATATATATATATATATATATATATATATATATATATATATATATATATATATATATATATATATATATATATGTATATACGTATGTGTGTATATATTATATACAGGGTGTAAAGGAGATAACTCTTATCCTTTTGAGGGGTGACGCGACTGATAATTCCTGCGGTTTTAGTATCTACAGGGTGCTAGGAGTCACCCCACAAAAGGATGAAAGTTATTTGTTTTACACCCTGTATATATATATATATATATATATATATATATATATATATATATATATATGACTCCGTGACAACTTTCGAACGAAGCATCCAATCGTTACCTACGAAATTTGGTGAGAAGGTCAAATGCACCAAAAGCTTGTATGAGATCGTCAGCCCGTTACGTCCGATTTTTAGAAGCCAAAATTTTGGCCATTTTTCGTGATTTTTGCAAAATTTTACCAGATTTTAAAATTTTTTTAATTTTTTTTACACCATCGAAAAGAGCGTAAAAAATTAGGTAGATACTTAAGACAAGCTTTTGAGAAAAATTAAGAAATTTGTTGAATTTCTTTACGATAAATGGTTCATCGTTTTTGTCATTACAATAACGATATTTATAATATCTGTTTCATTTTTCAAAATAAAAATGAACTAACTTCTCAAAAACGCGCCATCACCGATTTTGAAAATTTGTTCACTGTTAGAGAGTTAAACTATTTTAGATGAATATAAGTTATGTTATATGAAGTCCACCAGGCTCCGGGGGTCCCAAAGGCGCCAAATATTAACTACTCAACCGATTTTGAAAATTTGTTCACTGTTAGTCTTTCAATTTTATTTCTTCAATGTTCCCTTTTTATTTTTGAAATTGCTCATATGCGTAGTTTTTGATAAGATGATTCAATTTGTCCATTTAATTAGGACAACTAATTAGGACTGGCCAAAGGGGATGCCAACGATGCGACACCAACATGCGATTATTTACTGCAAATGGCTAGAACTACTGATTATATTTAAATTTGCAGAGACACCATCAATTGCATGTCCATGTTTATAACGAAATAAAAATAGCACATAAAATCAAATTTATATTAAATGAAAGTGACCCATACCAAAAATAAAATTTTGTCACAAATAAAAGTTATTATAATCTCAATATGTTAGATATTAGATCTTGTGAAAGATAGCCACATTACGAACTTGTCTGGTACATAAATTTATGTGAATGAGTGATTTTCAGTTCATATAAATTAGAGTAGGTATAATAGTTATCTTTCCTATGTATACGTTGACAATACTTTGACTTGAAAAAAATTATTATAACCTGCTGGAATCGAATCAAAGTACCGTCGAAATTCACACGTTATCAACAACAATTGCAGCATTTAACTTGAAAATATTAAGTTCTTCCATCAAAAAATATTAGCCAATTATAAGATGAGATAATGTTAATTTATGTAAAGTTTTACTGGTATCGTAATAAAATTGTAATAAATCACCAAATCGTAAATTAAAACACGTATATATAGTATTATTACCTGTATAATGTCAACATGAGTTGTATTCCAAGTTCTATAACAATAAAATTACACCTATTATGAATAAATACATGTACACACTCTAAATTAATGTATAAATCACACATGTAGCACTTTTAACCAAACAACAGGTATAATATATGCCTTTAACACGTTATACACGCAATAAAGATAATCAAAACATATTAAATAAATGAGCATGTTTTAATAGCATACATAAGGTACAGGATGGGTAGTTTTCATTAGGTTTACAAATAAATGGCCTGTTTATACGGAATTAGTACTAAGCATTAAAATTAAATTTTGAGACCATTGCTTGATAACCATTGGTTTGTAACAAAAAGTACCGTATTTTTTGGCGTATAACGTGCACCTACGTATAAGGCCCACCCCAAAATTTTGAATAATTTTTTAGTTTTTTTTGTGTGTTCGCCGTATAACGCGCACCCCAACTTTGATAATAATGAATTATGTATACGTAACTAAAATAATTTTAACACATAAACCTATTGTATGGAATAATTTTGAAAAGAAAGCAATTAAATAATAAAATAATATTTAAACTAACTATATTTCTCTATTAGAGGAGACTGGGGTAAAGTGGCCAGTGGAGGTAAAATGGTCATTGGCCTTTACTCACCGGAAACTACTCCGATCTTTTGGCGAAGCTGAATACTAGCTTCCAGACAAGCCATTAGTATTCTATTAAAACGTCAATGATCAGTTCCCTAGATTGTATGAATTATAACGAATTTTCTGAATTTTCAAGTGTTGATGTAAAGTAAGTTTTAAGTTGTATTCTCCTTATTTTATTATTAATTATGAATACAATTTTTTAATTGGGATAGCTAAAAACTCAAATTACCTTTAAAATAATAAAAGGTATCGATGAATCAGAAAATTATTTCTTGAAATTAATTGTAGTTTGCGAAATGGCGTCTAACAGGGTAAAGTGACCAAACTTATAATAGGGCAAAGTGGTCAGTGCGAAAAACAAAAATTGTAAAAATACTTTTCAAGATATTGTTGATATATTGATAATTATTGGTTATGCACTAAAGTAACTATATGCTAAATACCTATTAAATTGTATTTCTTTTCAAATAAATAAACAACATTTTGTCTTAGAGTGGCCACTTTACCCCAGTATCCCCTAATTTTATTTCAAATTTATCTTAGGTACATTTTTACTGGACAAACCGAGGTTAGGTATCGTACGTATTATCACCGTCATTATATTTACAGAACCAATTTTTACATCCAGCGTATAATACACCACGAAATTTGGACAATATTTTTGGTGTTCAAGGTGCGCGCTCGTTATACGCCGAAAATACGGTATATACATACATAATTATTTTAAGCATTAAGATGCATACTTGTATATAATATAAGCAGTTTATACGATACTGTAAGGCGCAGTGTAGCGTTACTTTTCGTGTCAAAAATAGAAAATACACATAAAATGTGTATTTTAAATTGTCATTGTTAAGCTGCTGAAGAGTACTACAAAAGTAGCCGAAACCAGTCTAACGAATATTTTATATTAATATTTTCTTTTTATTTATGTTTTTTTAAAAGAAAACTTCATTATTATTTATAAAACTGTACCCGAAGTATTATTTTTAGACGACTGCGTCATTAATAAGTTCAACCCTTAAAAATGATGTCATATGAATTTTAAACCAATAACTGAATACAAAATTTTTAATACTCCTTAAAAAATTCCTTCTCCATTCAACATTACGAGTTAGAAAAAGATAATATAATAATTTAATCGGGTAAGCATTTAATCCAACCTAATTAAACAAAAACCATTGAAATATGAATGATAATTATATAAATTATTTACTAAGAGGCGACTTACGTCGTTACCTATTTTTAATCACACTCCAGAAGAAGACGTAATTATAATGAGTTGTCTGTCAAAAGTTACTCATAATAAGTTTTTCAAATTTTTTAAATTTAGTACAGTAAAGTTCAACGTACTGGTAGACGATTAATTAGATTTTACCGTGCAAATGGTTTAAATAGTTATAAATTATAGCTATTTAATCACAAACAAATCAACCAAACTTTTCAATCTTATACCTAAACTATTTCTATTAATAAAAACTCACTCATATTTTATTTTAAAAATGCTTATTTTTTTAGCTTATCGTACTTTTTTACTTAACCTAGTCGTGTACTTCCAAACAATTTAAAAATTAGTATACTTTCTAGAATTCAACTATTTTAAAGAGTGAATAAAGGACAATTCAGCTATCACACCATACCTCACCAGGTCACTAGAAAAAAAAAAAGTATATATACATGGTGAGTCATTTTAATCTATAGATCCAATTATCTCTTAAATTACTCGGCCTACCAAAAAAAAGTTAAGTCAAAAGTTGTTCATGACGGTGGGGGTCATAAGACCTTGTTAATGATGTTGACCTTGAGGTGGATTTTCAAGGGTATTTGAAGGTCAAGGTCATTTTTTCAATAGAAACCACTATTTTTTATGCTGAATTCTGAAACAGAGGAAAATTTTACGTAAGAAATAATATTTTTATAATTTTTAATTTGACCTTAGGAAGGTCAACATAAGGTTAAATAACTTTTTTAATAGAAATGTCTCATTTAGACGTCGAATACGTACTAATAATAATGGAATTTTACGTCAAAAATAATAATTTAAATGTTTTCATGCTGACATTAAGAAGTTCAGGACAAGGTCATATTACTAAAAACACAAGGTCAAGCCGACTTTTTCAATCAAAATCTTTATTTCTGAGTTTGAAATGTTTATTATATATATATATATATATATATATATATATATATATATATATATATATACTTTATATATATATATATATATATATATATATATATATATATATATATATATATATTTATATATATACTTTATATATATATATATATATATATATATATATATATATATATATATATATATATATATATATACACTAGCCTGAACTAGCCTGTTCATTGATGAAAGGAATTGACGCATAATGGTTTGAGCTTATATGGTTATTGGAAGAAAGGTTAGGGAAAATAACTGACTCAATTTTACGGTTCAAAAATTTCATATAGACGTTATATAGGAATTTTAAAGAATAGCCGTTACGACAACTAATATGAATGATGATGGAAAGTTCTCTACAGAAGTTAGGTTTTTTCGGGGGATAAGTAAACATTCTGTGAAACGCATGATTGAATAAAGCCATTTTGTGCTGTTGCGAATGAGAGGAAGTTACGTGAATACAATGATCGGTATGAGTTGGTTTCTCTACTCTGAAATCAATTAGGTTCAAAATCTTCCTATCTGATCGTCCTTCCTTATTCCGTCCATCGTACGTCACATTATGTACAGTGCATACCAATTTTGTCTTAGTAAGGTTAATTCAGTTGGCGCCCATTTAGCAATTTTGCTATATTATAAATTACATATTGACAATTTTCCTACATCTTACTGCGAAAAAAAAAATATTTTCAATATTTTTTTTACGGGTCAAAAAGAGTGTTACGTTCTGCACGTAAATTATTCACTAAATTCTCTTAAATTAAAAGAAAAAAAAATAATTTAAAAAAAAAATTTATAATAAACTTAATTTGGTACGCCACTGTATATATAATTAATACTGTTCGATTAAAATAATTACGAACGAGTTAGATATTATTCATCCACGAACGATAATTTTATCAGTTGTCAGTTTGATTTAGCGCGAAAATGTGGTTATAAAAACACGAGTCGATTGACCGAACTCTCTTTTCCTTATTTATCTCGTCGTGACGGTTGGAACTGCAAACAGGTTCGTAAAAGAAATGATTTAATTATTGCATCTTTTTGTTCTGTAATTACCATTTTTATATTTAAATTTTTTTGTATTGAAAATATGTTAATTATTGTATTAGGGTAAAGTGACAAAATTTTTGATAATATTGAACTTGTGAATATTGAGCAGTGCTAATAAATTTTCTGTAAACAGGGGGACTACGTGATTTAATCAAGCAATACGTTATCAATCCAGGAATTACGTGTTTTGAAATTAGTAACCAACGCCCTGAAATATTCGAACTGAAGTGTATTATGGAGCATTTGATGTATGGATTTAGTTAATTGGAATGATGACCGCTATAGTGTCTACCGCTTAGACTCTGCATTTATCAACAGCCATAATCGTTTCCTCAAGTTCTGAAATAGCGAGATAAGTGTTATTTCAATTTTAATTTCACCATCTTTTTCTTTGTGAATATTTACAATTGATTACGTAACTACGAACTAACTTTATGCTTCAATGCCCCGAGCTTGTAAACTCCCTTTATGGTGCTTTGCTTGAATTTTAAGTGTTAATAATTTTGCTAAATAAATTTTGATTTCCATAATTTGTACGTTTACCCTATCTGTTTTTTTGTGATAATTAATTTATTTAACAACAAAATAATTGTTATGTAATTTTCTTTTGTACAATTGAAATTGATTTATTTTTATAATTCAAATTGACATTCATGGCTTATCTAACAAAATTACCTAAATTAAATCGAACTGTTTTAAAACAAAATTTGTCAATCTTGTATTAAATTTTCTCAGTTAACTAATTCTCTTTTGCTATCACTTATCGTTTGTACTAATTTTCTATTTGTAATACCTTTGTATGTCGTTAAAAATTAAACAATTCTGATATTTTTTTGTATTTGTTAAATTACGTTATCTAACTATCTTTTATTGTTTTATAGAATTGATTGGGTTTCAACGGACCTTATTGTTGTGATTAACCAATGTTTAATTCTGTGATTTCTGTACAATCGTTAACTTATTGAACGTTTAATTCTGTGATATTTAAACAATCGTTAAAATTTGAATGTTTTTTTTATTATTAATTAAAATTGTGCTAATATGGAAATTTTCTTTTAATTCCCACTCTGAGATAAACAAGAGTCACACCAAATAAAATCTTGTAAACTGAGCTAGTACAATAAATTATTGTGTTTTGAATTTTAATTAAATTTTTTTTATTTAAAAAAAATGGAATTCAGCTATTACAGCCACTCTCATGACGCGACTTGAGTCCGGAACTATGGCAGAAATTTGCTTTGAGGTCCCTAGAAACCGAAAATAATATATATATATATATATATATATATATATATATATATATATATATATATATATAGGGTAAACCGTAACTGCCCCAAATTACACCAATTAGTAATAAATGTTAGAAATAAATGATAAACTGAACAAAAAACCTTAATACCATTTTTTTCTAGTGCGTACAGTTTCGAAGAAAATTACTTTTCGTGACAAACGTCACAAAGTTCAACATAAATTAAATGCATATCGGCTAATCCACGAACAGAGTAATTAGCCATTTCCCGTTCTAACCAAAATTTAAAATCACAACTAACACGCAATAAAATAGTGTTATAAAGAGTTAATAGTCCACATTAAACACTAAATTTAACTAATTACTTAGTACAAGCGGGGATATTGCAATATACTATCTTACGTGATATTTTGTTCATTTTTATTTAAAAAATAAGCCATATCATACAAATGTCAATATTAAAAAATGTGTAAAATATTAATAAATTTGAGTTTTTGAAAACAAAAATATGCTTACTCGCTTTAACTTTTCACCAACTCTGGTTCGTTTTTACAGGTTAAAAAAAAAATATGGCATGACATAGTATATTGCAATTTAGCCCGTATAAGCACTAAACAAAAATGTAAAATCAGTTATCGATAACAAAATTAAGAAACACAAAAATTTAAAACACAAATATCCAGAATAATTTAAGATTTCTACCACTTCAAAGTTTGTACAAAAAAAATCAACAATTAAATAAAAAAACACTTCTTCGCTCAATGTCATTACCAGAGATGGGAAGAAAAGGTCCATAACAGAGTCGTCATATAAAATATTTTGTACTGGGGGCCTACGAATAGAACTGGAGGGCTGTCATAAAACGTAAAAATATTATCAATCTTTTTAAAAATCAGTTTTACGACGTTTTACTATTAATACCACATCGTTAATGTTATTTTGTATCTGTTTGTGTTTTTTAATTGCCAATATTATGAATCATTTTGCTTGTTATATGTACATACATATCTTTATATTTTTCTAATGAAAAAACAAAACCCTGTTCAATCTTGTGAGCGACCTACTAGAGTGATACAATCTACTAATACAATCAATTTTGTTTACATTAAAGCAGATATAAAGAAGGTGACATGTATATATTATTTAAATAATCACAAAGGAAATAGAGATATTGTTTACAATATAAATGTTTTGAATTCGTCTAATTTAATTTCTATTACAGTCGACCACTTATTTATTCAACATTAATTTTTTTAAATTATTTTTAAAATTAAAATTATATATTAAATTATGAAAAATCGGTAATTTTTGATTTTTACTGACTTGTTCTTTAAAGCTTCCTAAGGCTAATCATCAAATCCAGGCGAAAATCCTCAGCTTTGTAATAAAATTTATAGCCCCCCAATTCAAAATATTTTATATGGCGATTCTGTTCGGGACCGCTGTTCTCCCAAGTCTAGTCATTACATACATATTTGATTATACAATTCGTCCTTATGTAGGATACATACATAATACCATAATACAAATTAATGGTCACATAAATTTCAAGGTCAACTAACATACATACAACTTGCACCAAACACACACGCGCGCACACACACTGCGAGAAAACAATACATATCCATAGTTACTCTGATATACGATGCATAATAATATTATCATACAGTGGTTCTCAAACTGCGGCCTCGAATTTTGAAAATTAATTTTTCGAAAACTAAGCACCATAAGAAAATGGTATTAAGATTTTTTGTATTGAAAAAAACGACTAATTAATATAATAAAAAGAATGGCGCCAAATGTCACTTTAGAGAAAAAACTTATTTCTTGCTTACTATTAATACATTTAATAAAAAAAATTAAAAAGCAATTTTTAAAAAACATTCGTGGTCATTGTACAATTTAACATGGTAATAAAGGGAACATTACCATGTTAAATTATATTTATAATTTAACATGGTACTAAACAAGCCCTAAGCGTTAGTTTAAAAAATTGTGGATAGCAGTGTGCCAGTGAGTGGTTCGATACCGCTTAAGTGTGTCAGTCACACAACAACTGTAACCGTGTTCAGATCGATTGTTATGAACCAGTTTCAACAATAAGCGAATAGAGATGTGCCATGACTATTTGGACCCGATTTCGTCGGGTGAGTGACGAAAGAGAGGAGGTAAAGCAACCATACATAGAAAATAATATCTTACAGAATTGCTTGTACACTTACACATAAAGTTAATGTATTTTCCAATTACATTTATAAATATAACTTTAAATACAGAAGGAAAAGGTTAAAAACCAATTTTATTTAACTTATGGGTGCAGTATGTCTTGCGAAAAGTATTTTTCTAACCGAAATTATGCCTTTTTAATTAATTTGCTGTGTAATCTTATACAGCTATACAGAGCGTGTATGGTTGTTACTATAGTTATAAAATTATGAACAGTTTGAATAGTGAATACAAGTATAAATAACCCCCAACAGCGTACTCCAAACATTGTATCTGTGATTACCAATCGGTGGGCCAGCTATACATATTATCAATAACATATGTATTATCAATAATAAGCTGGAATACTGATTTTGAAGTTAAATCCAATTCTTATTTATTAATTTTTTATCAAATAATATTATTTTTATGAAATGTTCTTGTCTTTCTCATTTTCGTTTTTAGAATATTTGAACAAAGACTATATTTAACATATTTATCATAATTTTTTTCAGCTTTTGTTAAGTATCTTCAAAAACAGGATAATAAATTGTTTTATTACCCAACCACTTTATACAATTTATTTCTGGGCTTTTTTGAAAAATTTTGTTACATAGTTTATTGATAACATGATGATAACTGTGTTGGCAAGTGCTTCCAACGTATGAAGATTATGAAGAAGAAACAGAAATTTTTTTGACTTTCTTAACTTGAAGATATTTTTGTGGTTATAATTAATCATATAAATATAAAAAAATACAAACTGCAAAAAAAGGATAGATCAAAGTATAGAGATAAGGTATCGGGTCCTTTTAGTTACGGCAGATCTGTACATATATAGTAATATGCATGTATCCTAACACTGGTATACATATACACTGTAGTCGTCTCCCTCCACGGACAGAGTGTGATGTTGGTACAAACACAACTGTAATCACACGCATACATTGATACGAGATTTATGTTATAATATGTTGTGCGTTTGCAGTGGTGGGGAACACGGAGTATGGAGACACAGCAACTATCTCTATCATGAAATCTGCAGTGTGCATTTTTGTGTACCTAAGGCTACTAAGTAGTCACTCTGTCAGTGGCACTCAGTGTAGATCCCCACACATAGCGTTTTATATGTATCCGAGCACGGCCACCACTATCTTCGATTACGCACACATACACAGTTTAGCGCGCCAATACAAATTAAACACCGTGCACGTATATAACATATTTTCTATCTCTTACTGGTTACACTGGTTCCAGTAGTATAGAGATAGATATGTTGTCTCTGCCTTACTCTGTGGTGGGAAATTAGGTCATTTGTGACATAAGCTGTTGTCCACATTGAGAAAGGTAGTACAGAGATATGAAGTTTTTACTTCGAAATGTTTTGGCTATAGCTTTACACATAACACACTCATGTCTTCAATTGTTACTGTTAAACTACTGAATTTATCTAAAAAAATTTTATATACTTGCTTTCTACGGAACCCTACAAGCTGATGATCTGATGGCATTAATTTCAAAATGTAGTTAATTAATACGACTTAATTGTACAACTGTACTATACGGTGTTTGTGAACTATTACGGGAAATTTTAGTTTTCATTTAAGTGATTTACACCACAAATCCAATTTTACGTAGTGGTCGGTACAAATTTAAGGGGAAGTACGTAAAATCGGAAGATCAGGGGCGTCGGTAAACTTTTGTTTCGGGGGTTGGTAAGTACTATTTATGTGAATTTATTTAAAACAAAATTATCTTAAGAGACAATTTACACCTAAAATTCGGTTCTGTAGACAAAGGAAATCGAATGTTATACTAATGAACATGAGTGGCGACCTTTAGAAAATTATCGAAAAATCAACTTCACTGTCGCGTTCATCAGCGTAAAAGACGCCAAATAGCGGATGCTGACAAAAATTCTAGAATATTTTACTCGTGAACTAGCAAAGATACCAAAAAACAAACTTCACATTGAATTGGGCACTAAAAATTAGATTAAGCAGCGCATTTTGAAAAAAATTCTAGAAAGTTCTATTCGTCAACTAACAAAGATATCGAAAAATCGATTGCAACATTTAATTGGTCATCGAATAAAAGACAGAATAGCACATTTTGATAAATGTTCTAGAATATTCTATCCGACAAATAGCAAAAATTGTTTGTTAAAATCGGGCATTTGGTTTACATTAGTTTAATTTCGGTTGGATAATTAAGTGGTGCAGTAGATTTTCCAATATCTTTGTTAGTTGACAAATAGAATATTCTAGAACATTTCTCAAAATGTGTTATTTGGTCTCCTTTTTGGTACCCAATTCAATGGCGACGTCTGTTTTTGAATATCTTTGCTAGCTGACGAATAGAATATTCCAGAACATTTGTAAAAATGTGTAATTTGACCTCTTTTTCAATGGACAATTAGATGGTACAATTGATTTTTCAATATCTTTGCTAGTTGACAAATAGAACATTCTAGAATTTTTGTCGAACTATACTGCTTAATCTCATTTTTAATGACCAATTCAAAGGTGAAGTCTGTTTTTGGATATCTCTGCTAGTTGACGATTAGAATATTCTAGAATTTTAAGTTACTCATTTTGCATTTGCATTTTGCATATTACGTATACAGAATAGGTGCATGTATGTCTGCAGTGAAATTTTAAAATTTTTAAAGGCTACGAGACCCTCAGACAATATTACCTACGGCCCTGACTCTGGCTTGGTACATAGATTTTCACCAACACAGATAAACAACAACATATCTGTGAGAGGAGAGCACCACCAAATCGCTGACGTCACTACGTAAAATCGGAGTACGTACCATTGGATGGCCACTGTATTTGCAAAAAATTTTTAGAGAGTTAATTTGTGACTAGGTACCTCAGAAATGATAGGACGATGAGAAAATTTCAAAAATTATCGATTACTTTAGATATATAAATCAAATTTATGCTTTTTTAAACAGGGCGTAAGCGCCGGGAAAATGATAACTTTCCGATGATATGTTTATTATGTGTGATACCTAGTAACCCCTAACTGGATTCAATATTACATATGTAACATTGGAGTTATTCTGTGCTACAAAAGGCAGCAAAATTGATGTAAAAAATGTATAAAATAAGAAACAGAAGAGAAGAAGCGACATTTGAATAAATTTATTTTTTATTTAACATGTGACATAAAAAAGCATTAAAAAATGTTTAAAAAACCATATGGTGTACCATCAATTGGGACGAATCTGGACGGTAGGGACGAATCTAGACAGAACTGCCTCTCTATATTTCTTCGTCAGTGTTATGAACGCACAAGGTCATAAGATCAATCTATGCTACTGATTTTTGTCAGTTATGAGCAGTGTTGGCAGCTGTACGATAATTATCGTACATGTACGATAATTTGATGGTGACATACGATAACATTATTATTATCTTATGCGAAAAAATGACAATTTTTCATTAAATTATAAAGCAAAATTCCCATTGTTACATTGTGTAGTTACATTGTGTATGATAATTTATCTGGAAAATATGAAAAATACGATAATTTCGCACATTTGGTACGATCGAAGTCCTCTTTTTGGCTGCCAACACTGGTTATGAGTTAGTCATCAAAGAAAAGCGGTGAACGTGACATCTTTGTATTCTGATATTTTACAGGCGCATTGTTTATAATTTTTAAAAATAACGCGCGTTTTGAAATCTTATAAAGAAACTGCTGTACAAAAAAAACAGTTATATATATAAGGTAGGGACTAGCAACAAAATATTTGGCGTTTTGTTTACAAAATATGTACCAAAAATGAAAGTTGTATTGTGCTTAATTTTTTTTTTTTTTTTTTTATAAATTAATTAACAAAAAATTGTCTATAGGTGAGGCGACTTCATACACCATGGTGCGTCAATATAAAAAGAAAGTGGGTATAAACTACATGAACTTTAGTCTAGGTAACATCAAATCGGCTCTTTTCGACAGAGGCGCAACAACCGGGGAGGTTGAAGGGGTCCGGACCCCCTAAAATTACCTGGAAATTTTGCTTCAATTTATTTTATTTATATAAAAAGTAAAATTTTTAGTGGTTCACTAATATTTTTTATTTGAAAATCAAATTTTCGGAGATGACATTTTATTACAACATTTTCCATTGTAATCGGAGAATTGCGTTATCAAAAAATTTGATTATTTAAGTTTTTGTTTGACCCCCTATAGATATGTAGTTGTTGCGCCCCTGCTTTCAGATATTAAAAATAAAAGAAAATCGCTCAGACAAGCTGCTAAATATTTCCATGTTCCCAAATCGACCTTGCCTAATAGACTCAAAGGCAAGTCGAAATAAAATTCATTTAAATCCAAAATGTTTTATTCCACCCATCAAAAGTCATTCACTGATGCAAATATTTATCTTAGCGAATTTCCAGATTGGAAATTCAACTATTTTTATCTTTTTATTTCCGATTTCACCCATATTCAAGACTGAATGTGATTTATATTGCAAATAAATCACTGTCCAGATTCGCTCCACACATAGGGGCGAATCCGGACACTATATAACCAAAAAAAAAAAAATGTTGCAGTACCAACTTTGATATTTTTATTACTGCCCTATATGTTCGTGATATTAAAGCATTTTAATTATTTTTTTAGAATTTTTTAGATAAATTCTAAACAATTCATTGCCAAAAAACTGAAAAAATCGTCTAGATTCGTCCCAACTGACGGTACTTAAATTCAATTTTATTCTCTTTTGCGTTTTTCTAGCGTCGTATTTATTTAACGAAAGAAAAGTTAATAAATGTTCTCAAATATTCCTACAATGTAATTTTCAGTTTAAATTTTTTTCTTTAAACTTAAGCAAATGAATTACCTACAACGAACGTAAATCGAATAAAAACGGAAGAACGAGAAGAGAAGATATGGTAAATTTATATCAAGTTTTATTCTAAATTTTATATTTTTTTATTCTGTTTGGTTGAATTTATTTTATTATTGTCATACGGTATTTATGAATAATAGTTGTGTCACGACGTCGTTCACGCGGCATGTTGGTACATAGGAGCTCCAATATAACGGACTCCAATATAACGTAGTGAGTGGCGGGTACCCCTCTCACAGATTTGAAGACGTGAGATTGTATTTGTGTAAATGTATACATAATCGTCAATTCAGGAGCGTAGCAAACTTATGTGAGGGTCTGGGAATTTCCCATATTTTCTCACATATACACGTATAATATTCACACATAGCCATAGGTACTTACACACAAATAGACATAATCAGTGTAAATATATGCACATTTACAACTATGAACTTGTTCAAAAATATTCACATTCCTGTGAACTTTTACACTAAGTTTATCAACACCAACAAACAATTACACCAATATACCTACGACACATTATACGTTCCAGTTTGAAAATTTACTTATACTTACATATTATTTCACGTATATGCATACGTAGACATATATGTGTGCATATACACATCGATTTCACAATTTTTTTGGTTATGGAAAAAAGCCAGATAGCAAAATTTGATAAAAGTTCCAGAATATTCTATTCGGAAAATAGCAAAGATGTTGAAAAACCGACTTCACCATTTAATAGTCTACCAAAGAAGGGATTAAACAGCAGAACTCAGCAAAAGTTCTAGGAAGTTCTATTCTGGATCTATCAAAGATATCGGGAAACTAACTTCACCATCGAATTGGTCTTCGAATAAAAGCCTAAATAACAAAAATTTAGCAATGTTTTAGAATGTTCTATTCGAAAACTAGCAAAGATATCGGGAAACTAACTTCACCATCGAATTTGTCTTCGAATAAAAGCATAAATAACAAAAATTTCGCAATGTTCTAGAATGTTCTATTCGAGAACTAGCAAAGATATCGAGAAACTGACTTCACCATCGAATTGGTCATCAAATAAAAGCTTAAATAATAAAAACTGAACAATGTTCTATTCATTTAATAGATTTGAGCGTTACTTTATGGTATTCCATATTTGATATTAGTAAATAAAAACACTTTACTTTGCAAAATACCACTTTTATTGAATATAGAAACTCTTATGACAGGTTTCGGTCAATATGATCATTCTCAAACGTGTAAAGATTACATTCACATGAAATTACATTATTACTGTTAATATTAAAAAATCATTAACATTAATTTTATAGCTGTTATACTCCAAGTACAGTAGGTTAATTCTAGTGAATTCAAGGTAAATGGTCAACGATTTTAATGATTTCTGCATCTTATAACTTTAAAAAAAAATTTTAAAAATTACTGGGTGGACCCGGCCTTGAACCCGTGACCTCAGGACACGGAGCAAATCATATTAAATTGGTATAAAAGCCATTAAAAAACATTTTTAAATCTTTAAGAACATTCTTTTCGAAAATGGTTAGCTAGTGAGTTTTACTATTTTACTATGTTCACACTCTAAAGGTATACTATTAATATTCCAAGTTTCATCCAAAAGTGAATTTCCCAACCCGGAACCTCTCCTTGTAAGAGACAGTTTACACCTAAAATTCGATTGTATAGAAAAACAGAATCGAATGTTAGATTAACCCTTTATAGGAAGGTGGCAAATATTAATGCCACTACAAATAAAGATAATTTTTTTTCTTAATGTCGATCTAAAATAATCTTTATGGACTTATTTCATTACGTATGTAAACAGTGACCAATATGCATTCAACACTTTCATTCAAGGTAAAACTTGTCGCGTGAATTATGACGAAAACCAATAAAAGTGGCAAGTATAATATTTGCCACCGACTATTTGTATTTTTTCTATAAAAAATATAATACAACATTTTAACAATGAATTGATTTTATTTAATTTTTAGTTGGTAGAAATCATCTACAAAGTTCATTTACAATTATGTGGTCAATATATTTCCCACCGTGCATGCACATACAATTGTTTTCTTATGTTAGGTGGCATTATAATTGACCACTCGTTAGAGCCTTATTGCAAGTAATTATTACAATTTTTTTAGTATTTTTTCCTAGCTTCATAGACTGGTGTTAATTTAACTAAATTAAGTTTTCCTTAACAATAAAAAATAAAATGTTATGTCCTATAAAGCGTTAATGAATATAAGTGGCAACTTTTAGAAATCTAGCAAAGACGTCAAAAAACTAACTTCATCATCGAATTCATCAGCGTAAAAGACGCCAAACAGCGAAATCTGACAAAAATTCTAGAATATTCTACTCGTCAACTAGCAGAGATATCAAAAAACAAACATCACTATTGAATTGGTTACTAAAGATTAAATTAAACACCGCAATTTGACAAAAATTCTAGAATGTTCTATTCATCAACTAACAAAGATATCAAAAAATAGGTTGCACCGTTTAATTGATCATCGAAAAAAGACGAAATATCACATTTTGATAAATGTTCTAGAATATTCTATTCCGGTTAACAAATAGATCATTTTAGAATGTTTGTCAAAATGGGACATTTAGTTTATATTAATTTAATTTTGGTTGGACAATTAAATGGTGCAATCAGTTTTTAAATATCTTTGCTAGTTGACAAATAGAATATTCTAGAACATTTGCCAAAATGTGCAGTTTGGACTATTTTTTGGTGACCAATTCAATGGCAACATCTGTTTTTGGATATCTTTGCTAGTTGACGAATAGAATATTCCAGAAAATTTATCAAAATATGCTATGTGATCTCTTTTTCAACGACCAGTTAAATGGTGTAATTGATTTTTCCACATCTTTGCTAGTTGACAAATAGAACATTCTAGAAGTTTTGTCAAACTGCGCTGCTTAGTCTCATTTTAAGTGACCAATTCAATGATAAAGTCTGTTTTTTGATATCTCTGCTAGTTGACGATTAGAATATTCTAGAAATTCACGTTACTCATTTTACATTTGCATTTTGCATATTACGTATGCAGAACATGTACTTATATATGTATGCAATAAAATTTTAAAATTTTTTGAGACTAGGAGACCCTCTGACAATATTACCTACGGCACTGATTCCAGTTTGCTACATAAATTTTCATCAACACAGATAAACGATAACATATCTGTGAAAGGAGAACCCCACTAACAAGAAAATGCACCCAGAGTGAAATTCATAATTCTGATGAAACTTCGCTGATGTGTAGAAGAGGCAAAAATAAGGGACGCGTATTTTTTTTATCGGCCATCTTCCACGTTTAGGGGGTGAAACCAGCCCCTAAAGTTCGGGGTTCAAATCGTATTTCTTAAGATATCTAGAAAACTATAAGATATAGAGGAAAACTTTAAATTGACGAAATGTTACTCTTTGAAAAACCTATTCCCCTGTATAGGTTAAACCAGGGTCAGTTTTGTGATTTGAGACAAAATTTATTACAAAGCACCTGAACAGTAAACAAAAGAGATTACTAGTTCTTATCGAACATTCATAAACACAGGCAAACCAGAGACAGGTATAAAAAATATAGAATGTGAGTAACCAAATATACACGTGGCTAAATTATCAATTAAGTAAGTGCTAAAAAATATATGAATCATTAACGCAAAGTAAAAATTTATATTTTCATGATGAAATAAATATAAAAATAATAAAATATAGAAAGCATTTGCAATCAATAATAATGCAATATAATCTACCCTGTTTTTTCTTCCTTATTAGTTTTCGATACTACACATATTTCGAAAAAACGCAAAAACCTCTGTCCCCTAATTTTCGGTGCTCTTTACATTTATGATAATAAAAATTTGATACATTGAACCACTCAGGCTGTACAAGAAAATTTACCCTCATTTTGATCCCTGCAGACTCCCTTATGAATCCGACCCTGGTTTAACTTATACGGGTGAATAGGTCTTTCAAAGAATAATATTTCGCAATTCAAAGTTTTTCTCTATCTCTTATAATTTTCGAGGGATCTTAAGAAATACGATTTGAACCCTCAACTTTAGGGGCTGGTTTCACCCCCTAAACGTTGAAGATGGCCGATAAAAAAAATACGGGTCCCATATTTTTGCCTATTCTACACACCAGAGAAGTTTCATCAAAATTGCGAATTTCACCCTAGGTGCATCTCCTTGTAAATCGCTAACGTTACTACGTAAAATCTGAGTACGTACCATTAGATTTCACTGTAATTGTCCCTTTATTCTTCAACTAGCTGTACTCGCGACGTCGTTCGCGCACAAAATTAATGAAAAGTATATAAGTATAATAATTATAAAGCATTTGCATAGAACAGTAGTTTTACGCAATGCATGCACATGCTCAAAATGGTTTTTGTACTTTCTCGAGGGAAGGAAACATGTTCCCGTAATAAAAAGTATCCGAAGTGTTGATGCAGATGATAAGTTATTACCTCACCAAATTTCATCAAAATTAGTTCAATAGTTTTTGGCGTAACGTGTGAACATATTAAAATTTTTTTTTCTATTTTTCCGTGAGAATGGGAAACTTTCCCGGAGTAAAAAGTACCTTAGATGTTGACCCAGGTAATACGAGGCATGTTTTTAAAGTAAGTACCGTTTTGATATAAAAAAATCAACAAGTAAATTTTTCAAACAAAACTTTATTTATCTGAAAGAGCATTCTTTCCTCTACTTCTCTACATAATTTCCATTATTATTAAGGCACTTGTCGTATCTTGAGACCAGCTTTTGTATGCCGTCGTCAAAGAAGCTTGCCGCCAGACTGGACAACCACTGCTGCACAGACGTTTTTACTTCTTCACCATTGGAATGACGCTTCCCCGCCAAATGCGTCTTCAAGTGCAGAAACAAATGGTAGTCGCTAGGCGCTAGATCGGGACTGTATGGAGGATGGTCCAATTGTTCCCAGCCAATTGAAGTGATGAGCTCTTGCGTTCGATTTGCTGAATGTGGACGAGCATTATCGTGGAGCAAAACGACGCCTGCACTCAGCATGCCATGCCTTTTGTTTTGAATTGCGCGGCGCAGTTTTTTTAAAGTTTCACAGTACGCGACTGCATTGATCGTTTCACGCAGAGGCAGAAAATCGACCAACAACACACCCTATCTGTCCCAAAAGACAGTGCACATGATTTTCTGGGCAGAAATTGTTTGCTTGAATTTGACTTTCCTAGGGGATGCTGAATGCCGCCATTCCATTGACTGTTGTTTTGATTCTGGTGTAACGTAGGCTACCCACGTTTCATCGCCTGTAACGATATGGCTTAAAAAATCATCGCCCTCGTTACTGTAACGCTCGAGAAAGCTCAATGCACTGCCCAATCGTTTGGTTTTGTGCTCGTCATTCAACATTTTCGGTATCCACCGTGAACACAGTTTCCGATAATTTAAACGTTCGGACACAATTTCGTAGAGAACACTTCTTGATACAGCAGGAAATTTTTCAGCTAAGGACGAAATTGTGAACCGTCCGTTCTCTTTCACTTTACAGTCCACTTTTTGAATGAGATCATCGGTAATGACTGAAGGTCGCCCACTTCGTTCCTCATCATGAACGTTTGTGCGGCCATCTTTGAAGGCCCTAACCCATTTCCGCACCATTCCTTCACTCATAATGTTTTCACTATAAACTTTACTGATTTGACGATGAATGTCAATTGCTTTTAAGCCTTTAGCACAGAGAAAACGAATCACAGCACGCACTTCACAGTCGGCGGGATTCTCGATAGTCGGCGGCATTTTAAAATCACGTAAACAAACGAAGACTCGATCAAACGGCGTCGTAATGGCGTCTGTGGTTTCCCAACTGATGTAGCTACACTACGCGCATGCGCTAAACGGCAACTGCAGCGCTGCGACGGCGTAATTTAAAAACGGTACTTACTTTAAAAACATGCCTCGTAAGTTACCATCAGTTACCATCACACCAAATTTCATGAAAATCCGTCGTAGTTTTTGCGTGATGCGTGAATAGATAGACAGTCAGACAGACAGACAGACAACAATTTTAAAAATAGCTGTTTTGATGTCTACATCGATAACTATTTACAGTACCAGTACAATTGTCAAAAAATATTCCAGTACAGAAACGGTCTCGTAACAGTTTTATTATATGTATAGATAACCTAATATAATTCTATATTTATTCAACTCTTCAGTGTACTTAAATTGTCATTAGATTATTTATAACGAATATATAAATTAGCATAGTTATCAAAACAACATTCTACACTTTTAAGATACCTACCTATATTATTTTCACCTCAACAAGATTTTTAAAACTTTGTACAAACACATACATAGTATTATGTAGGTACCTGTTACTTATACTTTTCGTAATTTTGTTAAATTTAACTATTTCACTCTATAAAATGATATAGGTGCATGTCGCTGGCCCGGACATGTCGGAAATTCGATATCAAAACTATACCACGATTTAGTACCTAATTTGTACTAATTTGTACCCCAGTTTCAGAATTTGTACTCATAAGGTGGCGGAGCTATTAGGGGGGTCCCAAATCCGGGCCAGCGACATGCCAGCCCGGCCAAATCGGAAATTTGATATAAAAACTATACCACGATTTAGTACCTATTTTGTACTAATTTGTACTCCACTTTCAGAATTTGTACTCATAAGATGGCGGAGATATTAAGGGGGTCCCAAATCCGGGCCAGCCCGGCCATGACGAAATTTTGATATAAAAAGTATACCACGATTTAGTACCTAATTTGTACTAATTTGTACTCCAGGTTCAGAATTTGTACCCTTAAGATGGCAGGGATATTAAGGGGGTCCCGAAACCAGGCCAGTACAATGCTAGCCCGGCTCTGTCGGAAATTTGATACAAAAACTATACTACGATTTAGTACTTATTTTGTACTATGTTGCACTCCAGTTTCAGAATTTGTACCCCTAAGATGGTGGAGATATTAAGGCGGTCCCGAAACCAGTCCAGTACAATGCCAGCCCGGCCCTGTGGGAAATTTGATATAAACACTATACCACGATTTAGTACCTATTTTGTACTATATTGTACTCGATTTTCGGAATTTGTACCCCTAAGATGACAGAGATATTAAGGGGGTCCCAAAACCAGGCCAGTACAATGCCAGCCCGGCCCTGTCGGAAATTTGATACAAAAACTATACAACGATTTAGTACCTACTATGTACTATGTTGTACTCCAGTTTCAGAATTTGTACCCCTAAGATGGCACAGATATTAAGGGGGTCCCAAAACCAGTCCAGTACAGTGCCAGCCCGGCCCTGTCGGAAGTTTGATATAAAAACTATTCCACGATTTAGTACCTATTTTGTACTATATAACGCTCATTTTCAGAATTTGTACCGCTAAGATGGCAGAGATATTAAGGGGGTCTCAAAACCAGTCCAGTACAATGCCAGTCCGGCCCTGTCGGTAATTTGATAAAGAAACTATACCAGGATTTAGTACCTATATTGTACTCCATTATCAAAATTTGTGCCCTTAAGATGGCAGAGATATTAAGGGGATCCCCAAACCAGGCCAGTACAATGCCAGCCCGACCCTGTCGGAAATTTGATACAAAAACTATAGTACGATTTAGTACCTACTTTGTACTATGTTGTACTCCAGTTTTAGAATTTGTACCCCTAAGATGGCAGAGATATTAAGGGGGTCTCAAAACCAGTCCAGTACAGTGCCAGCCCGGCCCTGTCGGCAGTTTGATATAAAAACTATACCACGATTTAGTACCTATTTTGTACTGTATTACGTTCCATTTTCAGAATTTGTACCCCTAAGATGGTAGAGATATTAAGGGGGTCCCAAAACCAGTCCAGTACAATGCCAGTCCGGCCCTGTCGGAAATTTGATACAAAAACTATACTACGATTTAGTACCTAGTTTGTACTATGTTGTACTCCAGTTTCAGAATTTGTACCCCTAAGATGGCACAGATATTAAGGGGGTCCCAAAACCAGTCTAGTACAGTGCCAGCCCGGCTCTGTCGGAAGTTTGATATAAAAACTATACCACCATTTAGTACCGATTTTGTACTATATTACGATCCATTTTCAGAATTTGTACCCCTAAGATGGCAGAGTTATTAAGGGGGTCCAAAAACCAGTCCAGTACAATGCCAGTCCGGCCCTGTCGGTAATTTGATACAAAAACTATACCAGGATTTAGTACCTATTTTCTACTATATTGTACTCCATTCTCAAAATTTGTTCCCTTGAGATGGCAGAGATATTAAGGGGGTCCCAAAACCAGGCCAGTACAATGCCAGCCCGGCCCTGTCGGAAATTTGATACAAAAACTATAGTACGATTTAGTACCTACTTTGTACTATGTTGTACTCCAGTTTTAGAATTTGTACCCCTAAGATGGCAGATATATTAAGGGGGTCTCAAAACCAGTCCAGTACAGTGCCAGCCCGGCCCTGTCGGAAGTTTGATATAAAAACTATACCACGATTTAGTACCTATTTTGTACTATTTTAGGCTCCATTTTCAGAATTTGTACCCCTAAGATGGTAGAGATATTAAGGGTGTCCCAAAACCAGTCCAGTACACTGCCAGTCCGGCCCTGTCGGAAATTTGATACAAAAACTATACCAGGATTTAGTACCTATTTTGTACTATATTGTACTCCATTTTCAAAATTTGCACCCTTAAGATTACAGAGATATTAAGGGGAGTCCAGCTTCAGAATTTGTACCTGTAAGATGGCAGGGATATTAAGGGTTACGTACACAGGGACAGTGTCATGCCAGTCAGTTTTGGAAATTTGCTAAAATTGAAGACAATAAATGGATCGGTCAAGAAACGGGGAAACCCAGAAGAAAGGTAAATAAACACACGTGTAGCGGAAGCGAGAGGAAAATCACGATCTTTGATGTTGAACGAGTTTCAGGTAAGCAAATACGGGGCGGGGAGGCCAGACAATGAATATTACGAAATATTTTTATTTTTTTTATTTCTAAATTTTTGTTGATAAATGTGGATAATACATTTTTTCTTGGTACTTGATTTAAAATTAATTGTTGTGTCGGGGCCGGACAAGGACGGACTGGCACTGTACTGGACTGGTTTTGGGACCCTCTTAATATCTCTGGTATCTTAGGGGTACAAATTCTGAAACTCGAGTACAAATTAGTATAAATTAGGTACTAAATCGCGGTATAGTTTTTACGTCAAATTTCCGACAGGGCCGAGCTGGCACTGTACTGGACCGGTTTTGGGACCCCCTAAATATCTCTACCATCTTAGGGGTACAAATTCTGAAACTCGAGTAAAATATAGTACAAAATTGGTAATAAATCGTGGTATAGTTTTTATATCAAATTTCCGACAAGGCCGGGCTAGCATTGTACTGGCGTGGGTTAGGCCCCATTAATATCTCTACCATCTTACGGGTACAAATTTTGAAACTCGAGTACAAATTAGGAAAAATTAGGTACTAAATCGTGGTATAGTTTTTATATCAAATTTCCGACAGGGCCGGGCTGGCATTGTACTGGACCGGTTTTGGGACCCCCTTAATATCTGTGCCATCTTAGGGGTACAAATTCTGAAACTGGAGTACAACATTGTACAAAGTAGGTACTAAATCGTGGAATAGTGTTTATATCAAGTTTCCCACAGGACTGGGCTTGCATTGTACTGGACTTGTTTCGGGACCGCCTTAATATCTCCACCATCTTAGGGGCACAAATTCTGAAACTGGAGTGCAACATAGTACAAAATAGGTACTAAATCGTAGTATAGTTTTTGTATCAAATTTCCGACAGGGCCGGGCTAGCATTGTACTGGCCTGGTTTTGGGACCCCCTTAATATCCCTGCCATCTTAAGGGTACAAATTCTGAAACTGGAGTACAAATTAGCACAAATTAGGTACTAAATCGTGGTATACTTTTTGTATCAAAATTTCGTCATGGCCGGGCTGGCCCGGATTTGGGACCCCCTTAATATCTCCGCCATCTTATGAGTACAAATTCTGAAAGTGGAGTACAAATTAGTACAAAATAGGTACTAAATCGTGGTATAGTTTTTATATCAAATTTCCGATTTGGCCGGGCTGGCATGTCGCTGGCCCGGATTTGGGACCCCCCTAATATCTCCGCCACCTTATGAGTACAAATTCTGAAACTGGGGGTACAAATTAGTACAAATTAGGTACTAAATCGTGGTATAGTTTTTGAATCGAATTTCCGACATGGCCGGACCAGCGACATGCACCAAAATGATATCTTTGGAGAGGCTGCATTTAAACAACGATAACTTTGAGTGTTAGTAGTTTTGTTCTAGTATAGTAGTATACTCAGCAGTCGAATATTTTTCGAATGCTTATTCCAAGAATATTTTCAGAAATTTAACAAAAATACGACTGACAAGGAAACATTCCGAGATGTCCCTCTCCGATTTCGATGATACCGAAATATATTATTCTGTGTTGAAATCTAAGAGACCCATATTTTTTTTATCTGCGGAAAACCGGCTGAAGGCGTGAAATCGCCCTCCAGAAATTGGGGTAAAAATTTATTTTTACTAATATCTCGAAAATGGTTGAAAATAGGACAGAAGTTTAAATTGGTAATGATACTCTTTTTTGAAGGGCTATCTATCAATATGCATTTTGTTCAAATTATGTCAACAGAGGTAGTTGGAGGTTAAAATTTGGAGGTTAATTTTACAAAAGGGAGTGAAAAATAAAAAATATTAAAATTTTGTTTGCAGATTTCAAATCTACATAAAAAGATCTAATCAATCTGTTTTTTTGCAGTTCCGTAATATTTAGTTTAGGGGTAGTTAAGTAGGGGGTAACTGTGTCGATATAATCATGCAAATTGAATGATTCAAGAATTTTTTTCTTGATAAATAGTTTAAGACAGTTAGAATAACGTAGAAACAATATTCTCGAATTCAGAATTCAGTTTGAACAATATTGCACGAGTGAATTACCCCCTTAAATTACATACTAGTTTACATTTCCCCATTCTCTAGTGTCCGTCTCCGATTTAAAAGACACACATATTTTTATCTACGGAAAAACATTTCTGGGGGGTAAAACCACTACTTAAAGTTTACGTGACAATGGAGTGCTTTTTAAATTTCACATAATTACAGTTTCAATAATTCAAAAATTCGCTAAAAAAAATTAATGATTCATGTGTCACAAAACTACAATCATTTTTTACTTCTCCTCGCTAACTAGGCTAAGTTTACAATGTTAGAGCATCGTAAATTCAGGTACATTTAACCCATTCTGTATTTATAAAACGCCAACAAAAATAAATAAATATATTGCTAAAACGTTTCCTATCCATATACTCAATGATATCTTATATGTACATGCTTACGTTACATGAACAAATACCCCTGTCGCAGCATCCTGCATAACATAGCGAATTTCCGGTTATAAAAATTAGTTTTCTCGATAACCAGTTTATACAGAATGATGGTTATAAAAATCTTTTTCATCTGATTTTTTCTCCTCTCTCTAATGGTGTAAAAAAATGTTGCAGAAATTTTAGCAAAAACTAATTTTTTTCACGAAAAATGCCCAAAAAAACTTGTTTCCTGCATTGGACGTGTCTCGCTAACAAACTTGTCCAACGGTTTGGGTTTGGGACTTCCAACATTTTCACCAAATTTCGTAAAAATAGGACATTTCGTTCGAGAGTTACCGTGCGAAAACATACACACACACACACACACACACACACATATATATATATATATATATATATATATATATATATATATATATATATATATATATATATATATATATATATATATATATATATATTAGTGAATATTATTTTCGGTTTCTAGGGACCTCAAAACAAATTTCTGCCATAATCCCGGACTCAAATCGCATCATGACAGTGGCTGTAATAGCTGAATTCCATTCTGGAAATCGCTAAAAATCTTGCCATACATGCGATGCTCGGAACATGGTTTTTTGGGCATTTTTCGTGAAAAAAATTAATTTTTGCAAAAATTTCCCCAAATTCAAAAATTTTTGCAACATTTTTTTACACCATTGAAAAGAGGCGGAAAAATCACATAAAAATGGTTTTTGAACAATAATTATTCTGTCAACTAATTTACGAGAAAAACAAGTTTTTGTAAACGGAAATTCGTTATGTTATGCAGGATGCTGCGACAGGGGTATTTTACTTTTATATGTTACATATTACATTAAATCTATAATAATCACTGATTGTACGGAACACTATTGGCGCAAGTACAGCTTGCACTTGGCGACTTTTATTTCGTAATTATGTACATGCATAGGTCTTTGACGAATATGTAGATATAAAGTACATAAATGTACATACTATTTCTATAAATCGTCATTTGACTTCAGTAACGAAATATATAGATATCTATATCAAATATCTTTATATTGAAAGACCATGTTCCTGGCGTCGGACGCGTCTGGTTGAAGAACTCATCCAAGATTTTTCATACAAGTAGACTTTTTCGTTCGAAAGTTATTGCGTTGATACATAAATACATAAATACGTAAATATATATATATATATATATATATATATATATATATATATATATATATAAATTTTAATGAATGTTATTTTCGGGTTCTAGGGACCTCAAAACAAGTTTCTGCCATAGTTTCGGGCTGAAGTTCCGCCATGAGGGAGACCGTAATAGCGTGTTTCCATTCTGGAAACTCGCTAAAAAAGAAACAACAGCAAAACACTATTATGAGCTCACGATATTTAACAAAACCCAAATTACATCTATACATATATACAGATATATACATACATATCTGTTCACTCCTTTGCCTTATTTTATCTGTACTATCTGTAGTTATGTAATGTGTACTATTTTCAAGTTACACAGAGCTTTTAACTTTATTTTATACTGCCTGTTGCCCTCTCTTGTATAGATAAAGAAATAAATTTAAATAAATGTGGGTAGGTACGTTAAATTTGGTGCTTGTCTATTTATTAAGATACTGCTAAATAGCAAATTGCTTTTTGTCATTTAGTAAATATTTAGATACTAGATTACAGAGCCGTCTTATCCAATAGCCTCAGTTGGCACTATGATAATGGCCTACAAACCTAGAGGGACCCACGAAAATGTAATATTTAAATAAAAATATAGTTACCCTAATATAGTAAAAACAAAATTGAAAATGCAACTGAATTTTGTTTTATACGGTGGTTAGGGACCGCATAAAAGAATCGCACAAAAAAATGTTCAAAAACTTCATAAATAGCTATAGAAAGTGTAGTTCGGTCCAGATTGTAAAAAAAAAAAAAAAAAAAAAACTTTTTTTATGCAGTGAATCGGGACCCCCATTTCCCGAAATCCATAAAACTACCAATATCTTGAAAAGCAACGATATTTTATCAGACGATATACAGTAGACTCTCGTTAATTCAAACCTGCGATAATTCGAAACTCTCTATAATTCAAAGGTATCACGAGCTTCCTACAAAATCTCTTTATATTTCGAACTAAAACAATACATTTTTATACACTTGGTAATTCGAACGAAAAAATCATTGCTACGTAAGAAAACGACGCGTTAATTCAAACTCATCGGCGTCAAACATTCGATAATTGACAGTTGCAGAGAGAAAGAGACAGAAAGATTGTAAGTATATTTTGAGACAAGTTCAAGTTCATTCATCGCAAATGCTTAAAAAATTAAAATTGTTACCTGCGATAATTCGAACCTCTCTATAATTCATAATATTTTAATAGTCCCTCAAGTTTCGAATTAACGAGTAATAATATAATCAACATTTATTTAATAAACCATGGAATCGAAATTCAATAAAAGAGATCACAACTACCGTGTTAAAAACTAGATTACACAGTGGCGACCTGTACAATTTATATCGTATGGAAGTCTTCTTAATTAAATTGATGGAAACTGAATTGACAACGAACTAACTACATATTAAGTGGTTGGTGTGTCAACCTTTTTTCATCTATTTTTCATTCTCTAAATTGATATATAAATATAGTAAGAAGTAACAAAGACAGTGTAGGTATATGTTGGAAGGATATATTATGTTATGTTATAACATGCATATACGAGTATAACTAGTTGCAGAGTTTTTGAGGTATCAAAGTCCAACAAAAAGGAAAGATGTATTTTTAGTAAGAGATATACATATTTTATTATATTAAAAAGATAAAATACTTTTGCAATAAAGATGGATATAGAGTAATTATGTCTAAACTCCCCCTATTAGTTGTTATATCTCTCACTCAGGTAATATTGAACGATATATACAATGTACAAAAATACACTACGTTGTAAAAAAAAGAAATCGATTTTGAAATAGTTTGCTTATTTATATAGTAATGCAATGATGTACCTACTTAAATAAGTAATTTTAAATTAAATAAATAATATTAAGAAATTACCTTTACTAACTCTGAATACTTCGAAGTAAAAAAATTAAGTAGTTGTTATTGTTATCTTATTGTTAGTCACTATCACTTGAACTTTCCTCACACACCTATTACTAAACTTGAGTTAATGGGATTTTCACACCATCACTTTCACTTTTCATAAACACTAACACATTTAAAATGATAAGTTTTGCTTGTGGACTTAACATTTTATTTTTAATACTCATATTCATTTCCATATTTAAATTAATTAAATATCAATAGATAAAAACCCGATTAAAAAAGTATAATAATAATCAAGAACACGATAAGTTAAAAAAAATTGTTAAAATATCGAAAATTGTATCTCGCAGGTAAAGCACTTGACTAGCCAAACCTAAGTAAAAGTACTGATTCTAAAAATTACAAATTTATTTGTAATTCTTTGTTTAGTTTAGAAGACTCCACAACCTAAAATATAAATTTATTTGTAAACATACAAATTTTGTAAAACTAATAAACAGATTTTATTGAAAAATTCATAATAATAGCAATATTTACAAAGGTAGGTTTTATGCAGGTTTTATGACTGTATCAGGTAGTTCAATAAAATTGAATACATTTCAATTAATTAACCACTGAAAAGTACAGACTTTAAAAGAGAAAATTGTAGACCGTTTTATTACTTACAATATTTAGTAAATTGTTCAGAAAGTATAAAACATTAAAAATTAAACGTTTCTAAACTACAAGAAATATGTAATATAATTAAAACTAGAAATACCTATGATAAGAAATTTAATGTTTCAAAACGACTTAACGCTACCAATTTTAAAATATTAATTACTAACAGGAAAATTTTTTATGAAAAATACCCTTACATAGTAATAATAACATATTTTGGTATTTATAAATACGATTTTTTTAATGGTGTAGACCCTTACTTTCATTTATTTAACGCGGTACTGTAGTAAAACTGGAAGTGGACTTTAGTCGCTCAGAAACTTTGCAACTACCTATATATGTATCTATCAAGTTATCCTTCAATATCAACTGCTTCGTTTCAACCGTATGTCAAAATATCGAACGAAGATTGATGATATCAAATTGAAAAATTATTTTGTATTTTCCAATATTATGTGAAAATTTTAATAAAATGCTTACGATCGCACGAACCTACCACGTGGCTCTTTAACAATTTGAAATTGCAAATGAATCAAAATTTTTCCTGTCACTCGATTGTAACTGATTTAAATTTATTTTTTAGCAATAAATATTTTGTATAGAGTTCGGACAATAAATAAAGTTTATTACATAATTCCTTATAAAATATTTTAAATTACCTCATTACTTACTTCATTCATAATGTGCCTATACAATAAATTATTTATATTATGCTAAACGTTAACCCTAGAATCATACGTTGGTCTACGAGAAAAGTTAATCACACATCGTCGTCAATTTGACGAATGGACTTTTTACGGAGAGTTTATTTCCAAAAAACATTTTTTTTACATGACAATACTACAAAAGCGAAAAAAATATTTTTAAAAAATTCCATTTGGAAAAATTTTTTAATATAAATAGTTATTAATTTTCTTAATCTTTTTATCAAAGCATATTTTCATTATAAAAATTAAAAAATAGATAAATACATCAATTGTATCATAAGACATGTCTTTCAAATAATTAATTTATGAACTATTATGAGTCGGTGGACATGGGTGACCGAGAATGTGAAATTTCTCGGTCACAAATATTCCCGTAGATATGTAGGTAGTTATTTCCTCATTAGGCACACACTCGTTTTTCACTCGCCTATTATTGGTGAGGAACTGGTAAAAAAATTAGGGAAATCAAAAATGCTGAATAATATGACTGATTGGCTGAGTGATTTCTATTGGATTGGCCCTACTGTCAAGAGGATTTCATTGTCCTTAATGTTTTTAAGATAAAAAATAAAATACCCCTACCGCAGCATCTGCATAACATAGCGAATTTCCTCCTATTAACTTATTTTAGTTCAAAAAATAATTTTTCAAGATTACAAGACATAAAAATTAATAACAGTAAGATTCTACGTCCGTTTTTCAGACTTTTTTCTAATACAGACGTCACTTAGAATTTTTCTTTTTATCTACAAAATCATTAGTCTACAGAATTTAATTTATTAGTTAAGAAAATAATTCAAATATCACTAACAATAAATATCTTAAATGAGTTTAAAAGAATCAAAACGACACTGTTTATTAAATTGCGTAAGATCTGACTCTGACTCGTTAAAAGTGGTCAAGTGGGAGTAAGCTGATAAATGCGAATTTATAAGGATTTTCTTGTACTACAAAATCCAAAAAAGTCGGAACGCGTACTTTTTCTTAGTTAATTGTACTTTGTTTTTTAGCACAAAATTTTAAAATTACTTTATTTTCTAAAAAAACGGTGGCAACCCTACTCACCACATATACCTATAAAAAGGTATCCTACTAAAAAAAACGAAAAACCACTCATAAAACCTGTAAGTCTAGCAAGTACTTAACACATTAATATTTTTTGTATATATCAACATCAAATAGAATGTTAAGGTCTAAAGTGTGAGTTTTAATCCCCAGTGTGAGGTTTGTTGCCAGAGGGCCCGAGGGCAACAAACCTCACACTGGCCCGTGTAAGGCCCGAAGGCAACAATTCACAGGAAGGATCAAAATAAACACTTTAGTCCCGTGGAGTATATATTATTTTTTGCAATTTATCTATTTTTAAAAAATATTAAAAATAATACGTTATTTATAATTACACAAAAGTTTTTATATTTTTAAATTTTATTGAACAAAAATCACTGTAGACCGCAAAGAAACTTGCTACCATTAACCCTAGAATCATACATACACGTCAAAACGACGAACGAACTTCTCTACCTGCTCCAATACTGTGACTTGTCGGTACCTGCTCGCTGTGAAACTTCTGTTATCTAATTTATTTGTTATTATAACACATAAGACATATAAATTTTGTTTATAGCTATTGTCGTTTTTTTTTTATACTGAAATAGTGTGCGTCAAAAGGACGACGATGTATGATTAACCTATATTTTTTTTTAAAGATTTTGTACTCCACATATAAAAGTTTTCCTAATTTTTCTAAAATTTATTAAAGATGTTTATTAAGGATGTTATAATTAATTTATTCAATGATTATGATAATGTGAAAGATGATTACAGCTGTTTGACTTATAGAGACGACATAATACTGAAGTTTGAATATATTAAATCGAAAACTAAAGAATGCGTTTCGAATGACTTAATAAAAGATTAAAAATTTATTTTGTCGAAAATATTTTAATTTTTATTATTTTTTGAGATCTAATTCAAAAAATTACTAAAAAATTTTTGAAAGTTTACAAATGTGCCTAATGGAGAAATAACTACATATCCATAGGAATATTTATGACTGAGAAATTTCACATTCTGTAAAGTCACACATGTCCACTGATTCATAATAGTTCATAAATTAATTATTACAATTGATGTATTTAAATATTTTTTAATTTTTATAATGAAAATCTGCTTTGATAAAAAGATTAAAAAAATTAATAAATATTTACATTAAGAAATTTTTCCAAATCCAATTTTTTTAAATATTTTGTTCGCTTTTGTAGTATTGTTATGTAAAAAAAATGTTTTTTGCAAATAAATTCTAAAACTCCCCGTAAAAAGTCCATTCGTCGAAACGACGCCGATGTATGATTAATTTGACTCGTAGACCAACGTATGATTCTAGGGTTAAAGGATCTATTCCCGGCAGATTATAATTATCAGCTTTTATGATATGTATATATATATATATATATATATATAATTCACATTGTGTTTGAAAAATTACCAAACTGGATCCAGTAAATTAAGTGTTCAAATATCAGCTAAGGCTGAACACTAAGTGAACATATTAATATTGGTGTATGTTTAAATAGGAACAAAAGTCCGCCATACATTAATAATGTTTCACAGGCAGTCTATAAAATTTGAAATTAAAATGTAAACTGCGTCTCGCATTAAAGAGAGGATGTGTTTGATTGATTGTCGAATTGGAGTAGCACTTGAACAAGCGGTCGGTTGCCTAATTGGTAAGGCGCTTGGCTAGCAACCAAAAGATCCGTGTTCGAGTCCCAGCCGATCCAATTTGATAATTTTTCAAACAGTATGTGAATTTTAATTAACATAATGAATTGGCCATACATGCCAAAGTAAATCGAGTGTTCAAGTATTAGCTAAAGCTGGACATTAAGAGAACATATGAATATTGGCGTATGTTTAAATACGAACAAAAGTCCGCCATACATTAATAATGTTTCACAAGCACTCGATAACATTTGAAATTAAAATGGTAGTCATTCAAAATCTATGTATTATAATAACCACATTTCTGTCTCATTTATTTAAATTAAAATTAACCAGATATCTTAAGCATATGTAATGAAGATTTTTTTTTATTGAATTTTAAATGAACAAGATATTGAAAGTTATGTCATGATATAATATTATTATATATTATAAAGAGATAACAATATGTTTGTATGCCTGCAAAGAAATTTTAAGGAACTGGATCATTTTTGAAAATTTTTTCACTTATTATTACACGAGAGGTTTGCATTTTTTCGAATAAATTTGGGTTTGTCTAACGAAAATTTGTTTGCCTAGCAATTTAACGAGAAGAAATATCAACTAACAAAAACGCGACAGCGGAGCTGAAGCGTTTTTGGGTTGACAGTTCTTCGAGTTAAATTGCTTTTAGGCAAGAAATTTACAAGTTATAGAAAACACAAATTTATTCAGAAAAAATATAAAACTTAAGTGTAATACGGTAAGACAATTTAACGAATAAAATAAATTAGTATAATTCATATAATTATTTAATACATTGTTACTATGGATTTTAAATCAGTTAAATTTACCAATACGAATTTTTTTTCGTTTTTATCGTGTTTACCTACAGTGAAATGACCAATGAAACGTCTTGTACCATTTTTTTCACTGTAAAAATCTGTCCTAACTTTTTTTCCATGGTAAAAGTGAAAAAAACTACAATATTCTTATAGGACTTAATACACATGAGTTAAATTGTCAAGAGGAAAAACGAAATGTTGATTTTGCATTAACTTTAGGAATGTCATGAAAACGTATTTCATGTCATTTATCTTTTCTTCCTTATATTTACGTTTATCTTCTCATTAATATTTAGTTTATTCTCATTAATATTAATATTAATTAGGGCTAGCACGTAATTTAGTTTATTAAATTTATTAGTTTAAGTGCAACCGTTTCACCAGGCTCACGTCTGACTGAAACGTAGGCTCTGTGCTGACGTCACTTGACGTTAGTTTAGCCCAAAAGACAACAGAGCACAACATTGGAAGCACCAATGTTATTTAACATTTATATATTCAATTTCGTTTCGTATATCACTTTTCTTAAGTATTTTTAACCTTTACATTTTTTTTCAATTTCATTACCGATCGAATTACAATGTTCATGCCTTATGATTCGTGCTTCTACTCATTTTAGTTAGGTATACGATTCTAAAATTTACTTGTATTTTCTCTCATACATTACATCAATAGTTTTATAGTCTTTATTTAAGTAGTTTCTAGTCAATTGGCGTTTACAGTGGATAGTAAGTATGCATTTACGGGAAGTTCACTCAATTTTGTTTCGGTTTAAGTTGGTGGTCGACCGCGTCTATTTTTGCGCCTGCGAGACTTAAACCTTACCTTACGTTTATTGTTAGTTTTTTTTTTTTTTTTGGTGATATCGGCTGACCTTGCCGAGTGGCAAAAATTTACAGGGTCTCATGTATCTTCTTTTGGTTGATGCCTAATTGCCTTTTGCTTAGGATCAATCGTTATTTGTGTGAATTTCGGCTAACCGCATTCACTATCCCATTTCCCATATACAGTTTTGCTTTGCAAATCGCGATTGCGGATTTATATCTGAGTACACTCAGATCATTTAAATTTAATTGAATTTATATCTGTTTAACAGATTTAGCTTGTAAGTAATAGATTAATAAATTAATTGCGCGAAAGCGGATATATATTTGAATTTAATTCAAATACAGTTATTACGATTTTTTCGGATTTATATCTGATATAATCAGATTTACATAGTTTATTATTATTATTAGTAATGTGAGAAAATACAAGGTAAATTGAACTTAATTTTTAGGCACAATCACTTTGAGTTAAATTCCAAATTCAGTCAGTCCTCCATTGTCAATTTATATCAGAGGAGTCACATTGATTAGCGCACTTATTTTGTTTCGTCCATTATCAAACTTCACTATGTCTCGGTCCGTCTGTCTGATTTCCGTACGCGTTAAGTTTTATTTATGGTAAGATGATTGCAGTTGGCGCCCTAGTACTAGTTATTAATTATAAATCACTTACTGCCCTTAAAATTCCATGTTAATCTTACTTTAAAAAAAAAAAAAAAAAAAAAAAAAAAAAACAAGAATTTTTTTTCTTCGATAAAAAATTCGGGCTGTTACGTGTCCCACAACTTTTCTAATAAGTAAGAATAAAATCCCTAATTTTGAAAAAAAAAGTTCAAAAATTTTGAACTGTAAAAACTTTTTAAACACTTAGTGGTTTCATATTTTTTGAACACTTGGTACATTCGCATTTGCGTTTGAACGGAACTAAGTGAAGTATACGATCGGCTTTTGTCCGCTCGTAATTATTCCTGTAAATGATCTGAGTATAGCGCTGTTATCCATGTTGGCGGTTACCACCGCTTATAAATAGGATTGTCCTGTCATAAAAAAAGTTGTTTTTAATTTAAAACTTTGAACTCGCCTCTGGATGTTTTACTAGGTAAGAATCTAATTTATTAAACATTATTGGTACTATTGTTGTTAAAAATAATTATGTATTCTGTAAATCCTTCTGTTTAAACTTATTTTGTTGTTTATTACAAATTGTTTGGTTAATGTTAAAAACTTTTAGTAGCTCTGTTACATTTTTTCTGTTGTGTTACTTAATTGAACTTTTTTGATGTTTTACTAGATGTTTGACTAGACTAAAAAATTTCCAAACATGTTTTTCGACAAGTAAAATGGAAGTCAGTAATTGAGAGTTTTGTAGAAAATTATTGTAAATTGGACTCAACTGGAGGTTTTTTTGGAAGAATTGCCTGTGATTCAAAAGTATTGATGATGATTTTTCTGGCTCGTTAGATGCAAGTTTTGTTCGTGAGCTGACCCGAACACCCGTCAAGAGTCCTAGAACTGGCTTAGATATCCAGCATTAAACATCGATTATCGTCAATTTATTCACATAAGTAAAATTTGTTTCCGTCATTTTCCGCCTGTGAAAAACCTCCCATGAGTTAACCCTAGAATCATACGTTGGTCTACGAGTCAAGTTAATCATACATCGGCGTCGTTTCGACGAATGGACTTTTTACGGGGAGTTCTAGAGTTTATTTGCAAAAAACATTTTTTTTACATAACAATACTACAAAAGCGAACAAAATATTTAAAAAAATTGGATTTGGAAAAATTTCTTAATGTAAATATTTATTAATTTTTTTTAATTTTTTTATCAAAGCAGATTTCCATTATAATAATTAAAAAATATATAAATACATCAATTGTAATAATTAATTTATGAACTATTATGAATCAGAGGACATGTGTGACTTTACAGAATGTGAAATTTCTCAGTCATAAATATTCCTATAGATATGTAGTTATTTCCCCATTAGGCACATTTGTAAATTTTCTAAAATTTGTTAGTAATTTTTCGAATAAGATCTCAAAAAATAATAAAAATTAAAATATTTTCCACAAAATAAATTTTTAATCTTTTATTAAGTCATTTGAAACGCATTCTTTAGTTTTCGATTCAATATATTCAAACTTCAGTATTATGTCTGTAATCATCTTTCACATTATCATAATCATTGAATAAATTAATTATAACATCCATATCTTTAATAAATTTTAGAAAAATTAGGAAAACTTTTATATGTGGAGTACAAAATCTTTAAAAAAAAAATATAGGTTAATCAGACATCGTCGTCCTTTTGACGCACACTATTTCAGTATAAAAAAAACGACAATAGCTGTAAACAAAATTTATATGTCTTATGTGTTATAATAACAAATAAATTAGATAACAGAAGTTTCACAGCGAGTAGGTACCGACAAGTCACAGTATTGGAGCAGGTAGAGAAGTTCGTTCGTCGTTTTGACGAGTACGTATGATTCTAGGGTTAAATTTGAATTGACCTGTGTGGACATGTTCTATTTGCGTTGAAACGTAGTGAATTATTATGTAACTTGCGAAATGAACAAATTTAGAGTAGGAGCCTTAATTTTCCATTTAAAACATATTTTTTGAAATTGATTTAACGCTGGTTTTCTGGCATCTGTTTATATTTTTCATCATAATGGCATGAATTTTTTTACTGGCTTCTTATTTAGCTAATATTTGCTACAAAAGTGCTTGTCACGTTTTTATAGAAATTTTACCAGAACTGGTTAATTTGTGCTGGCTTTGTAACGACTTATTTTGTACGTGCGAAGTTGGTTAACCCTGCATTGCCAATTTTTTTTATTTTTCTTACCTTAATCTTTTTTTAGGGACTTTCCAAAACTAGAAATACGCTATTAAGGCCGCTCTCATGACGCAATCTGAGGCCGCGACTATAACAGAAATATGTTTTGAGGTCCCGAGAATACGAAAATGATATATATATATATATATATATATATATATATATATATATATATATATATATATATATATATATATATATATATCCGCGCGATAACTATCGAACGAAACGTTTAATGCTTGTGAAATTTTGTGTGCATACTGAAAACTAGATTGGCTCGGGTAAGTTCGTTAGCCAGACACGTCGGATGCCCAGAAGTAGGTTTTTCGGGCATTTTTTGTCAACAAAATGAGTTTTTTACCAGAATTAAGCAATGTTTCCAAATTTTTTTTATACCAAGCTAAAGCAAAAGGCAATATGCGTAAAAAATGTTTTTACACCATTGCTCTAAGTTAATTACTTTTTGAGAAAAGTTAGAAAATATGTTGGAAGAAATCATTTTCCATTACACTGAACCTCACAGTCTTTCTTTTTCTGTCTCATTTTTTGCGATGCTACTTTCGAAAAAAAAGGCTTTATAAGTGGCGTGTCATGATTTTTTTAATCCAATTTAACGATTCAGCTATATTCTATTTCTCACAGTTGAATAAGTTTTTCTATTCCTATTCCATTTTTTTATAGGAAAATTACCAAGAAAATTTGTTTTATGTAATATGGTCAGAATTTAGATTATGTTTACACCTTACTAAAATTAATAAGAGTTTGCTAAAACCGCACAAAAATTATGTTAAAACATCTTTATAATATTGTATTGTGATGTTGTAGATTAAGGAAAGTATTTTTGGAAAATAATCACCAGTTGTAATTTGAAAAATTATTTTTATTTAATGCGACGTACGTATCGGGATTTTTTGAAACATCCCCCTCTTCAGGCCTTATCAATAAAATAAAATAAAATAAAAATTAACAATGTAGGTTATTATAGAAACAGCAAAAAGAAAAATGTTTTAAAATACTTACAAATAAAAATTTTTAAAGATATCCTTTAACACGTCAATTTTAAGATAAAGAAATAAAATTAAAAATAAAAATAAAATAGAATAAAATATTGAAGTTTACAGAAGTTAAAAACTGCACATAATTAGATAAAAATAATAAGATATTCTATGAAAACATAATGAAAACGAAGTGAAAATAGTAATTAAAAACAATCAAAATAAAACATCCTTCTACTAATGACAAATACAATGTAATTGTGTATGTTTTTAATGTGAATTCACAAGGAAAGGTTTTGAACTGTCAATTCGCAATTTTGATGAAACTTGGTATATGTGTAGTACAAGCGAAAATAACAGACCCGTATTTTTTTTTATCTGCCACCGTCGCCATTTAAGGGGTGAAATCACCCCTCAAAATTAGTTTAAAATTTAATTTTGCTTGATAACTTGGAAACAACGACAGATAGAAAAAAACTTTAAATTAGTAAAACACTTTATTTTTAGAGAGCTTTCTATTGATGTGTATAAATCCAGGGTCGGACCTACTGGAGGGGCTGTTCAGGTAAAATTGAGTGTAAATTTTGAAATAGGGTGAATATGTTTCAGTATATTAAAATTTGAATAGCATATATGAGAACTACATGAAAAATACTAGTTTACCTGTTTTTGCTCAAAGCTGTAATTTAAAGTCTAAAATCTCAAAACTGGACAGCTAATTTGAGGTGCCAATCGTAATTTTACTGACAATCAGCAAAATAAAAATATTTCTATAAGGTTTTCAGCAACTGAATTGCCTTGTAATTAATAACTGGCTAAAATATATCAAATCATACTTGTTGATGTCTGACTAAAACTTTAAATTTTATACAAGTAATATTAAAATTTAATTTTGTTAAATTGTGCAAGAATATTATTGCATATAGTTATAGAAAAAATTAACTTTATAAAATACTTCTTTTTTGTCAAATAATAAGGATAAGGAAATTTGTTCTAGTTTGGATGGAATGAAAAAAAAAAATTATAAAAGTTTTAATATCTTTAATTTAAAATAGTTTACAATAATAAAATAAGGCGTATATAGTATTCTATGGCTTATGATCCTCACAATAATGATACTGTTCAAAAAAATGTTTTAAACAAAGAAATTTTTGACACCAACCACATCTTATAACAGCTGGTTCTCCACAAATATGACATTTCGGTTGAGTATCTACATCGGTTTTAAAAAAAAATATATTCGATGGCATTAACGAAGTAATCTGGTCTTTGTTCTATGTATCCGCTCTTATACCAGGCATATTTAAATGTATCTCTAAAGCGGAGTAATGAGAACTGATTATGTGCTAGGGATTGTATTTTTATGATATTATTCCTAGAATGTAGGTCAATATCACTGTCTGATATGATAATTAAGTCAGACAATGTTCGAACGAAATTCTTCCAAAACCGAAAGCCATATACATCTAATGGTTGTAAAAGCGCTGTTGTTTTTGGCAGTATGCTTAATATTTTTACTTGTTTATCTTCAGGAATGACATTTTTCACGACAGCTGGGTACTGACCACTCCACGACTAGGTCCGACCCTGGATTTATACACATCAATAGAAATCTCTCTAAAAATAAAGTGTTTTGTCAATTTAAAGTTTTTTTCTATCTGACGTCTTTTCCAAGTTATCAAGCAAAATTAAAATTTTACCCTAATTTTGAGGGGTGGTTTCACCCCTTAAATGGCGACGGTGGCAGATAAAAAAAATACGGGTCTGTTATTTTCGCTTGTACTACACATATACCAAATTTCATCAAAATTGCAAATTGACAGTTCAAAACCTTTCCTTGTCAGTGTATTATTTTTTATATATTTGACATTTACTGCGTTGAATGGTTTTTTAGAAACTTCTGCGCACTTTTACACATTGTTTGATAACATGTCAAATTTGACACATCAGTTTAATTATTACAATGTGTTTTTTGAGTGTTTATCCATAAACCTTCCAAAATTAATCTTTCCCGGTAAACTCTTTCAAATTGCAGCACTTTGGTGTCATCAAAAACAAAACGGTGGTCGTTTTCATTTGAATGTTGTGCCAAACCAGTTAGGAAGTCGCCTCTTTTCATATCCCATCGATGTTGTATTAACCGATGTACAAGCATTTTCAAGTCTGGCCGATGTAAAAGGCTTCGCACGAACCACATGGGACTGAGTAAATTAAATTATCTCTCCTTTCAACTGGTATGGTAGGTTTGAATGGAAAAAATTTTTAATAGCGAAAGGATATTTAAACACCGGTCGTATGCCATTGGATTGGAGAAGCGCAGATACAGGAGCAATCCGTTGTCCTAAGTATGGTAATGTTATAATATTGCCACTTTCTGTTTTCCTAATAGTCTAAGAGCTACATGAAAAAGCTTGTTTACATGGCTGATTTCTTTTGTAAAAAGATCCTTTTTTACAGCCAAGTTCAAATAATCTTGTCTGCCAGCGCAATCTCGTGGCTTAGCACAGGAGCGGCCGCTTTAATAGTTAAATTTCGATATTAAAAATTTTATAAGATGCATGGGTTATAACTATAGAAACAGTTTTTATTTTCGAATTATTATTATTATTATTATTATTATTTTCAATTTATTATTTTTTATTAATTTTTTTTCAACATTATTCATCAATTTTTTCGGTTGAAAAAGTAACTTACTCATACTCGGTTCGTAGGTTTATTTTTGGGGCCATGGATGCTTACGAATTCTCGGTTTTTAACCTCGGTTTCTGGAACTGCATCCGAGGCCACAAAAATAATACTTATGATCCTTGCCAAGTAATATACAGTCGAACCTGGATAAGCGAGAGTTGAAGGGACCGCGATCTATTTTTCTCTTATAGAGATTTCTCGCTAACCCGAGTTTCTAGCTTACAGAGGTACGGGAGAGATTTATCTCACTTATAGAGGTCTAGAAAAAAAAATACAACGAATATGCATTGAGAAACATGCATGTATTGTATGGATACAATTTATTTGAATAATATACATATACATATTTGGACATAGATAAGCTTACAAAAAAAAAATGCATTTTGGCTATTTGAATAGAAAAGTTCCTCGAATTATAAGAAAACAAGAACATAAGTACATTCAGGCATTCTAATAAAATATGTACGAGTATAAGTTCTTTGAAATTTAAGAATGAGTCATAAATAGCAAATGTTAAATACGTTTAACTGTCGCTTATAGAGGTACAGGCAATTAGCAGTTTCGGTTACAGAGGTCCACGAGGTCCACGAGCGAAAGACGACTCTCACTTGTACAGGTTTTTGTTTCTCACTCATAGAGGTTTTAGAGTGGTAAAGTGACGGGACCTGGTAATTACTCTCACTTATAGAGTTTTCTCGCTTACCCAGTTCTCCCTTATCCAGATTTGACTGTATATATAATTATTACTATTATTGCATCTGAAAAGTAACTAATAAAGTTACAATATTGTCTGTTCGAGGATCTTTTTTTACGATATTCATTAAAAAAAATTCAGTATAACATTCAATCAATCGACATGCAAGTATGTGACGAATTTTTTATTTCACAATCTTACGCCACTTTCTCGCTGTCTGCCGGCACTTTCGTCACTAAAAATCTCTCTGCCAACAATTTTCCGTGTTTTCTAAGAATAAATTGAAAATAATAATAATAATAATTTGAAAATAAAAACTGTTTCCATAGTTATAACCCATGGATCTTATAAAATTTTTAATATCGAAAATTAACTATTTAAGACGCCGTTCCTGCGTTAAGCCACGGGATTGCGCTGGCAGACAAGATTATTTGAACTTGGCTATAAAAAAGGATCCTTTTACAAAAGAAATCAGCCATGTAGCGATAACAAGCTTTTTTATGTAGCCAGCTCTCAATCTATAATACTGTCTGGATAAGTTAAATTATTATAACTGCGGTGCACGATTGTTTTCACTAAATCGTTAATTATTGACGAAGGAAAATTATTTTTCAGTAAGATATCTTTAGCAGTTCCTATTATTTCAGGGCGGTGCTCGGGATGAGTTAAATAAACTGCCCTATTTATAATACTATAGGCGTTTAACATGTCATGGGTGTCCGGAATGCCAGTTTATGAGCCTAGATGAGCAGTAAGATTTTTTATGCCACATTGTAGTATGTTGTTGCTACCTCTAGTAATAAGCACATCTAAAAAGGCTATTTTCTTGTCGTTCTCGAGTTCATCAGTAAAACACAGTTTTTCTGCGAAAGAATTAAATACATCAAGAATGTACTGTGTGCCATCATATGGGATACACGTCAAGATGTCATCCACGTATTTATAAAAAAAACGGTACGGTATAATCTAATTTTTCTAGGCAAAGATCAACCAGTAGATCCATAACCACATTACAAGCAATAACAGATATCGAACTACCCATCGGAAAACCAGAAATCTGCTTGAAGGCTCCCTCCGCGAATTTGGTAGTAAAAAAAGAATTATTTATCATTAAATGCAGACCCTCCAAGAACACATCATAATTTAAGTTAGTAAAAGGTTGTATATGCATCCAATTCTTCTCAAACCAGTCCAAAAAGATGATCGTAAGACAATTTGTAAAAAGTGATTGGACGTCTAAACTAATTAATTTATAGCCGTAAGGTGTCTTTACGCCGTAAGGTGTCTCTAGTTCAAATGAATTTTTAATGTCGTACTTACTCGAGTACGCCTTCTGGACAATGTCTAAGAAAAATTTTGTTAAGTTATATAAAATACTGCTGGAGGTCGAACAAATCGGACGGAAAGGTAATTCACTTAAAGTGTTGAACGGCTTATGTATTTTTGGTAAAAAGTACATTCTTGGAAGGCATGCATTCTTTGGTTTAAGATATATGCAGTCGTTTTTTGAAATGAATCCTAAAGATTCTAATTTCTTGATATATAAGTTAACATTTCTAGTTAAATTGTTAGTTATAAAAAAATAACTTTTCAAATTACAACTGGTGATTATTTTCCAAAAATCCTTTCCTTGTTAAACCATATTCAAACCATAATATTTTAACGTAATTTTCTATCCAATTGACAATACAGTTATTATTATTATTATTTTTTTTTTTTTTTTTTTGACAACAAAACAAATAATTTTAAATTTTGACATATGCTCCCATTTTGCTTTCTCAGTGGAATCACATATTGTTTCCCAGGCTCCTCCTCCGAAGCAAAATTATGTCTTTTAGTTGTAATTTTGCAAACGGAGAAAAACCGAAGTCGCATGGTGCCAAGTCCGGACTATAAAGTGGATGGTCCAATACTCGGATTCCAGATTCTTGAAAAGTCTGTTGAGTTAGCACATTTTTTTGCACCAAGTTACTCATGCCTCCCATTGTGCGTCGGTCAACTTGTGGGGTATCCAGAGGGTATGAAGTTTTCTAACATTTAAATAGTTCGGTGTAGTTCTTCCAATACTTCGTTCGGAAATCTTCAGAGTTTCTGCTAATTGTTTATAAGTGATTCGTCTATCTTTAGTAATAGCTTCTCTCACAAGTTCAATGTTTTTTTCAGTTATGACTTCTGTCGGCCAGCCTGAACGAGAATCGTCTTCTAAATTAAATAACCCACACTTAAAATTTAAGAACCATCTCTCAGTGGTTCTTAAGGATGGACAATCTTTTCCAAATACCTGCTTCATTTCCTCTTCACACTGTTTAGCCGGTAGTCCATGACGAATGTTGTAGAAAATAATAGCGAGATAACCGATAGTTGGAAACAACTCTATAGCGACCTATTTAAAAAGTCACCGATTAAATTGTGTTAATAGCTAATAATTTATATTTTGTATTTAGACAACACAAAGAGGGTACTTTATAATAAAGTAAACAAATCGACGCCGCGTTATGTTTAAAGTGCAGTACGACAAGACTTATGCCGTGACCTGCGTATATCATACATTTCTGAAAACATTAAATATTTTAAGGCGAAATTATACTACTACAAGAAATTAAGGGAACAAAAAAAAATTATTAATTTTTTAGTGATTTTTGAAGGGCTGTATTTACGTGAAAAATGGTCGTATTGAGATGATAAAAAAAGCATTTTGAAGCTCCAAGATTCTAGTTTTGAAATCTTTCGTCCAAAAATTTTTAGAAGTAACAAACAGTTATCGAGAAATTCTAAGGAATAATACAAAAAATGTTTTTGTAAATTTTTTGCTCATTTTTTCTAAAATTTTGAACAAACGGTTTAGGAAAACCATTCGATAGATTGATCTACCGATTTGCAAGGTTATTGGGGGTACAGTGAGGTATAAAAATTCGTACAAACATTAGATTCCCCAACAGTTTCCGCAAGGATGCAGACAATTTTTTGCAACAAGGAAAAAAGTCCCTTTTTTGGACATTGTTCAGGTTAAAATTACGGATGAAACAAATTTTTCTTCCCAAAATTACGTGGCATAGTCTTATAGGAAATTTATTCCAGATTCCAAAACTGTCTTTCAATTTTCTGTCCGATCACTGATTACTGAGATATCGATGGTTAAAGCGAAAAGGATCATTTTGCATTCAAAGTTGGATATCTTCGGAACAATTCAACGTAGAGAAAAATTTAAAGAAGGAAATTATAGCTGTATAAACAGGCTATCAAGCCAGTATCATGGCTATACTGTAAAAAAAATTTTCAAGCCCGTAGATAAAAAAAATACCCCTGTCGCAGCATCTGCATAACATAGCGAATTTCGAAATATTGGGCACTGGCGGATCTCATCTAAGACCTGTATCCATTTAAAATAATTCAGCTTTCTAAGAGTGAAAAGATTTTCAAAATCAGTTGAGTAGTTAATTTTTGGCGCTTTTTCGCAAAAGGTGCTTGGCGCATATACCCATCTAAACTAGTTCAGCTTTCTAAAAGTAAAAGAATTTTCAAAATCGGCTAGGTAATTTATTTTTGGTATATTTGGGACCCAAGACCCCGAACGGACTTTGTACAGCATAGTGCTATCCACTTAAAATAAGTTAGTTCTCTAGCAATAAGAAAATATTGAGAATCGGTTCGGTAGCTTATTTCTATCCTATATAATATAGGATATTTTATCTTTCTAACAGTAAAACTATTTTTAAAACCCGTTGTGTAGTTTTCTATGCCGCATTTGCATCCACAGGACAGTTGTGAATCTCAGATAACATACTGTACTTATCTAAAATAGTTTACCTCTGAAATAGTGAAAAAATTTTCAAAATCGGTCAGTTATTTTATTTTTGACACTTCTGGGTCCCATGGACTTTGACGGACCTTACATAACGTAATCTATAACTATCTAAAATAGTTTAGCTCTCTAACAGCGAAAAAATTTTCAAAACCGGTCGCTTATTTTATTTTTGACACTTCTAGATCCAATGGACCTTAGCGGACCTTGCATGAGGTAATCTATATCTTTCTAAAATAGTTTAGCTCTCTAAGAGTGAAAAAATTTTCAAAATCAGTCGGTTATTGTATTTTTGACACTTTTAGATCCAATGGACCCTAGCGGACCCTACATAAGGTAATCTATATCTATCTAAAATAGTTTAGCTCTCTAACAGTGAAAAAATTTTCAAAATCGGTCGGTTAGTTTATTGTTGACATTTTTGGGTCCCATAGACCTTGGTGGACCTTACATTACGTATTCTATATCTATCTAAAATAGCTTAGCTCTTTGACAGTGAAAAAATTTTCAAAATCGGTCGCTTATTTTATTTTTGACACTTCTAGATCCAATGGACCTTAGCGGACCTTGCATGAGGTAATCTATATCTTTCTAAAATAGTTTAGCTCTCTAACAGTGAAAAAATTTTCAAAATCGGTCGGTTAGTTTATTCTTAACACTTTTGGGTCCCATGGACCCTGGCGGACCTTACATTACGGAATCTATATCTGTCTAAAATATCTAAAATAGCTTAGATCTTTGACAGTGAAAAAATTTTCAAAATCGATCTAGTTCTTTAAAATTTTTTTCCTGGCATATAAACATTATTATTATGTTATCTTTCTATAATCTACTTAATAAATTTGTAACACTGACTGACTGACAGACAACGCACAGCCTAAACCGTTGGGTTTAGAAGAATGAAATTTTGCACAGGAGTTCCCTATGTAACGTAAGTGACCACTAAGAAAGGATTTTTGAAAATTCGCCCCCTAAGTGGGTTAAATAGGGAATGCAAATTTTTATGGAAAGTCGTTACTTTTGAAGTTAGAAAAATATGTTACTATGACTATTAAAATAAATACAATATCTTATTTATAAAAAAAATGTTGATATATAAAAAAAATATTAATGTGTTACGTACTTGTTAGACTTACAGATTTTATGGGCGTTTTTTTTGCTTTTTTTTTAGTAGGATACCTTTTTATAGGTATATGTGGTTAGTAGGGTTGCCACCGCTTTTTCAGAAAATAAAGTAATTTTAAAATTTTGTGCAAAAAAACAAAGCACAATTATCTAAGAAAAAGTACGCGTTCCCATTTTTTTTCAATTTTGTATTAATAAAATATTAAGAAAATTGCCATTCTTCGTGTAGATTAACTGAAAATTCAAAATAGAGGAAATAAAAAACCAAGTAATATAATTTTAAAAAACTTATTTAAATATCCAATTTATATAAAAATTTATTTAATTAACGATTAAAACGCACATCTTAAATTTTATACTGAATGATAAATGAAAAAATAAAAATAAATTCAAAATTAATTTTAACTGTAATTAATATATTTAATTTTTTTTAGCATATTGTACAATTTTGGATCGCAATTTTTTTTGATTTTTTAGTTTTTTTTTTTTTTCTACAGCCCCTCTGGAAACAAACTTCACACTCGGGATTAAAACTCACACTTTAGCCCCTAACATTTTATTAGATGTTGATATATAAAAAAAATATTAATGTGTTACGTACTTGTTAGACTTACAGATTTTATGGGCGTTTTTTTTTGTTTTAGTAGGATACCCTTTTATAGGTATATGTGGTGAGTAGGATTGCCACCGCTTTTTCAGAAAATAAAGTAATTTTAAAATTTTGTGCAAAAAAACAAAGCACAATTAACTAAGAAAAAGTACGCGTTCCCATTTTTTTTCAATTTTGTATTAATAAAATATTAAGAAAATTGCCATTTTTCGTGTAGATTAACTGAAAATTCAAAAGAAAGCAAATAAAGAACCAAGTAATATAATTTAAAAAATTTTATTTAGTTATCCAATTTATATAAAAATTTATTTAATTAACGATTAAAAGGCACATCTTAAATTTTATACTGAATGATAGATAAAAAATGAAAACAAATTTAAAATTAATTTTAGCTATAATTAATATATTTAATTTTTTTTAGCATATTGTACAATTTTGGATCGCAATTTTATTTATTATTTAGTTTTTTTTTTTTTTTTTACAGGCCCTCTGGGAACAAACTTCACACTCGGGATTTAAACTCAAACTTTAGCCCCTAGCATTTTATTAGATGTTGATATATAAAAAAAATATTAATGTGTTACGTACTTGTTAGACTTACAGGTTTTATGGGCGTTTTTTTTTTTTTTAGTAGGATACCTTTTTATAGGTATATGTGGTGAGTAGGGTTGCCACCGTTTTTTAAGAAAATAAAGTAATTTTAAAATTTTATGCAAAAAAACAAAGCGCAATTAACTAAGAAAAGGTACGCGTTCCAATTTTTTTTGGATTTTGTATTAATAGAATATTAATAAAATTGCCATTTTTCGTGCAGATTAACTGAAAATTGAAAAGAAATGAAATAAAAAACCAAGTAATATAATTTTAAAAAATTTGTTTAAATATCCAGTTTAGATAAAAATTTATTTAATTAACGATTAAAAGGCACATCTTAAATTTTATACTGAATGATAAATGAAAAAATAAAAATAAATATAAAATTTATTTTAGCTATAATTAATATATTTAATTTTTTTAGCATATTGTACAATTTTGGATCGCAATTTTTTTTATTTTTTAGTTTTTTTACATAATAACATCGATACATAATATTTGTCTTATGTCTGTGTGAAAAATTTTTTGTTTTAAATAAATAATTCGTTGAAAATTACCTCGTTCAGTATGATAATTAATTAGTTTTAAACTTAATTAACTTTGGCAATAATAGTTTTTAAATACTTCTAATATTTAGCTCTAATTTTCGGAATTATTCATAAATATATTTTAAAAAACGAAATAAATTTCAATTAAAAATTAAAGATCGTGATAATTTACTATGTGGGAAAAAAAACTATCTTTTTAAAATAAAAACCCCGATTAAAAAAAAAAAAATTTTATAATCTATTAAATATTTCTTCATTATTTATGAAAAAGTTTGTATTTTATTACATACTTATTATTGGCTATTTTTATAATCGAATTTAATTACTATTTACAAACGCCTACGTATTTTGAACGACGCAAGTAACATCTTAAAGAATAAGGTTAAACTATGTACATGTGTGAAATTTTCAGTAATTAAATTTTCACCAAATTTTCACGTTTTCCTTTACATATTTGAAGTAATTCAATTGCCACAATAGCAACAATACGAATAATTCAAGCAGACAGTTCATTTCAATACCAAGAACATACATTAAAAATTGTAGCGGAAAACTTGAAATAATATATAACGATGAGAATCAATCAGTTCAGTTTGGACTAGTGGTTAAGACTGTCGATAATTTAAAATATGTTTCATATGTTTCAGCTTGGATAATGGATCGAATACTGCAGCAGACCAAAAAAAAAAAAAAAAAAAAAAAAAAAAGAAAGAAGAAGAAGAAGAAGAAGAAGAAGAAGAAGAAGAAGAAGAAGAAGAAGAAGAAGAAGAAGAAGAAGAAGAAGAAGAAGAAGAAGAAGAAGAAGAAGAAGAAGAAGAAGAAGAAGAAGAAGAAGAAGAAGAAGAAGAAGAAGAAGAAGAAGAAGAAGAAGAAGAAGAAGAAGAAGAAGAAGAAGAAGAAGAAGAAGAAGAAGAAGAAGAAGAAGAAGAAGAAGAAGAAGAAGAAGAAGAAGAAGAAGAAGAAGAAGAAGAAGAAGAAGAAGAAGAAGCACTTATTATTTTATAAATCAATTTAAACTTCAGACAAGAAGACATGTGTACAAAAAGATAACAGAACAGATTTATCTTAACTGTATCTTTTTTATTGTTTTATTGAATCTTTTTTATTGTTTATTTGAATATTGAAATAATTTGAAGTTTTACATGCAAAATTTCTAATGCAAATGGCTAAATTCTAAAGTAAATAAATTTTGTTGACAAACGTTGCTACGCAATTTAAATATTTTATAATCCATGCGTATAATAATATAGTTAATTTCTTCAAAGTATTCTTGATTCATATAATATTTTCATTTAGTATAAACAATTTTTTAAGAATTTTTGGTTTTTTTTTATTTGATATTAAATTTATAACTCGAAATAATCTGAAATTGCAAAAAATAGTATATACTCCACGGGACTAAAGTGTTTATTTTGCTCCTTCCTGTGAATTGTTGCCCTCGGGCCTTACAGGCCCTCTGGAAACAAACTTCACACTCGGGATTAAAACTCACACTTTAGCCCCTAACATTCTATTAGCTGTTGATATATAAAAAAAATATTAATGTGTTACGTATTTGTTAGACTTAGAGGTTTTATGAACGGTTTTTTTTTTGTACGATACCTTTTTATAGGTATATGTGGTGAGTAGGGTTGCCACCGTTTTTTAAGAAAATAAAGTAATTTTAAAATTTTGTGCAAAAAAACAAAGCACAATTTACTAGGAACAAGTACGCGTTCCCATTTCTTTTGGATTTTGTATTAATAAAATATTAAAAAAAATTGACAATTTTCGTGTAGATTAACTGAAATTCAAAAGAAAGGAAATAAAACACCAAGTAATATAATTTTAAAAAAAAATTATTTAAATATCGAATTTATATAAAAATTTATTTAATTAACGATTAAAAGGCACATCTTAAATTTTATACTGAATGATAGATGAAAAAATAAAAATAAATTTAAAATTAATTTTAGCTGTAATTAATATATTTAATTTTTGTTAGCATATTGTACAATTTTGGATCGCAATTTTTTTTTATTTTTTATTTTTTTTATTTTTTTTTTTTACAGGCCCTCTGGAAACAAACTTCACAATCGGGATTAAAACTCACACTTTAGCCCCTAACATTTTATTAGATGTTGATATAAAAAAAAAATATTAATGTGTTACTTACTTGTTACACTTAGAGGTTTTATGGGCGTTTTTTTTTGTTTTTTTTTTTTTTTTTTTTTTTTTTTTTTAGTAGGATACCTTTTTATAGGTATATGTGGTGAGTAGGGTTGCCACCGTTTTTTAAGAAAATAAAGTCATTTTAAAATTTTGTGCAAAAAAACAGAGCACAATTAACTAAGAAAAAGTACGCGTTCCCATTTTTTTTGGATTTTGTATTAATAAAATATTAATAAAATTGCCATTTTTCGTGTAGATTAACTGAAAATTGAAAAGATAGAGAATAAAAAACCAAGTAATATAATTTTAAAATATTTATTTAAATATCCAATTTATATAAAAATTTATTTAATTAATGATTAAAAGGCACATCATAATTTTATACTGAATGATAAATGAAAAAATAAAAATAAATTTAAAATTAATTTTAGCTGTAATTAATATATTTAATTTATTTAGCATATTGTACAATTTTGGATCGCAATTTTTTTTGATTTTTTAGTTTTTTTTTTTTTTTTTCTACAGGCCCTCTGGAAACAAACTTCACACTCGGGATTAAAACTCACACTTTAGCCCCTAACATTTTATTAGATGTTGATATATAAAAAAAATATTAATGTGTTACGTACTTGTTAGACTTACAGATTTTATGGGCGTTTTTTTTGCTTTTTTTTTAGTAGGATACCTTTTTATAGGTATATGTGGTTAGTAGGGTTGCCACCGCTTTTTCAGAAAATAAAGTAATTTTAAAATTTTGTGCAAAAAAACAAAGCACAATTATCTAAGAAAAAGTACGCGTTCCCATTTTTTTTCAATTTTGTATTAATAAAATATTAAGAAAATTGCCATTCTTCGTGTAGATTAACTGAAAATTCAAAATAGAGGAAATAAAAAACCAAGTAATATAATTTTAAAAAACTTATTTAAATATCCAATTTATATAAAATTTTATTTAATTAACGATTAAAACGCACATCTTAAATTTTATACTGAATGATAAATGAAAAAATAAAAATAAATTCAAAATTAATTTTAACTGTAATTAATATATTTAATTTTTTTTAGCATATTGTACAATTTTGGATCGCAATTTTTTTTGATTTTTTAGTTTTTTTTTTTTTTCTACAGCCCCTCTGGAAACAAACTTCACACTCGGGATTAAAACTCACACTTTAGCCCCTAACATTTTATTAGATGTTGATATATAAAAAAAATATTAATGTGTTACGTACTTGTTAGACTTACAGATTTTATGGGCGTTTTTTTTTGTTTTAGTAGGATACCCTTTTATAGGTATATGTGGTGAGTAGGATTGCCACCGCTTTTTTCAGAAAATAAAGTAATTTTAAAATTTTGTGCAAAAAAAACAAAGCACAATTAACTAAGAAAAAGTACGCGTTCCCATTTTTTTTCAATTTTGTATTAATAAAAATATTAAGAAAATTGCCATTTTTCGTGTAGATTAACTGAAAATTCAAAAGAAAGCAAATAAAGAACCAAGTAATATAATTTAAAAAATTTTATTTAGTTATCCAATTTATATAAAAATTTATTTAATTAACGATTAAAAGGCACATCTTAAATTTTATACTGAATGATAGATAAAAAATGAAAACAAATTTAAAATTAATTTTAGCTATAATTAATATATTTAATTTTTTTAGCATATTGTACAATTTTGGATCGCAATTTTATTTATTATTTAGTTTTTTTTTTTTTTTTACAGGCCCTCTGGGAACAAACTTCACACTCGGGATTTAAACTCAAACTTTAGCCCCTAGCATTTTATTAGATGTTGATATATAAAAAAAATATTAATGTGTTACGTACTTGTTAGACTTACAGGTTTTATGGGCGTTTTTTTTTTTTTTAGTAGGATACCTTTTTATAGGTATATGTGGTGAGTAGGGTTGCCACCGTTTTTTAAGAAAATAAAGTAATTTTAAAATTTTATGCAAAAAAACAAAGCGCAATTAACTAAGAAAAGGTACGCGTTCCAATTTTTTTTGGATTTTGTATTAATAGAATATTAATAAAATTGCCATTTTTCGTGCAGATTAACTGAAAATTGAAAAGAAATGAAATAAAAAACCAAGTAATATAATTTTAAAAAATTTGTTTAAATATCCAGTTTAGATAAAAATTTATTTAATTAACGATTAAAAGGCACATCTTAAATTTTATACTGAATGATAAATGAAAAAATAAAAATAAATATAAAATTTATTTTAGCTATAATTAATATATTTAATTTTTTAGCATATTGTACAATTTTGGATCGCAATTTTTTTTATTTTTTAGTTTTTTTTTTTTTTTCTACAGGCCCTCTGGAAACAAACTTCACACTCGGGATTAAAACTCACACTTTAGCCCCTAACATTTTATTAGATGTTGATATATAAAAAAAATATTAATGTGTTACGTACTTGTTAGACTTACAGATTTTATGGGCGTTTTTTTTGCTTTTTTTTTAGTAGGATACCTTTTTATAGGTATATGTGGTTAGTAGGGTTGCCACCGCTTTTTCAGAAAATAAAGTAATTTTAAAATTTTGTGCAAAAAAACAAAGCACAATTATCTAAGAAAAAGTACGCGTTCCCATTTTTTTTCAATTTTGTATTAATAAAATATTAAGAAAATTGCCATTCTTCGTGTAGATTAACTGAAAATTCAAAATAGAGGAAATAAAAAAACCAAGTAATATAATTTTAAAAAACTTATTTAAATATCCAATTTATATAAAAATTTATTTAATTAACGATTAAAACGCACATCTTAAATTTTATACTGAATGATAAATGAAAAAATAAAAATAAATTCAAAATTAATTTTAACTGTAATTAATATATTTAATTTTTTTTAGCATATTGTACAATTTTGGATCGCAATTTTTTTTGATTTTTTAGTTTTTTTTTTTTTTCTACAGCCCCTCTGGAAACAAACTTCACACTCGGGATTAAAACTCACACTTTAGCCCCTAACATTTTATTAGATGTTGATATATAAAAAAAATATTAATGTGTTACGTACTTGTTAGACTTACAGATTTTATGGGCGTTTTTTTTTGTTTTAGTAGGATACCCTTTTATAGGTATATGTGGTGAGTAGGATTGCCACCGCTTTTTCAGAAAATAAAGTAATTTTAAAATTTTGTGCAAAAAAACAAAGCACAATTAACTAAGAAAAAGTACGCGTTCCCATTTTTTTTCAATTTTGTATTAATAAAATATAAGAAAATTGCCATTTTTCGTGTAGATTAACTGAAAATTCAAAAGAAAGCAAATAAAGAACCAAGTAATATAATTTAAAAAATTTTATTTAGTTATCCAATTTATATAAAAATTTATTTAATTAACGATTAAAAGGCACATCTTAAATTTTATACTGAATGATAGATAAAAAATGAAAACAAATTTAAAATTAATTTTAGCTATAATTAATATATTTAATTTTTTTTAGCATATTGTACAATTTTGGATCGCAATTTTATTTATTATTTAGTTTTTTTTTTTTTTTTACAGGCCCTCTGGAAACAAACTTCACACTCGGGATTTAAACTCAAACTTTAGCCCCTAGCATTTTATTAGATGTTGATATATAAAAAAAATATTAATGTGTTACGTACTTGTTAGACTTACAGGTTTTATGGGCGTTTTTTTTTTTTTTTAGTAGGATACCTTTTTATAGGTATATGTGGTGAGTAGGGTTGCCACCGTTTTTTAAGAAAATAAAGTAATTTTAAAATTTTATGCAAAAAAACAAAGCGCAATTAACTACAGAAAAGGTACGCGTTCCAATTTTTTTTGGATTTTGTATTAATAGAATATTAATAAAATTGCCATTTTTCGTGCAGATTAACTGAAAATTGAAAAGAAATGAAATAAAAAACCAAGTAATATAATTTTAAAAAATTTGTTTAAATATCCAGTTAAGATAAAAATTTATTTAATTAACGATTAAAAGGCACATCTTAAATTTTATACTGAATGATAAATGAAAAAATAAAAATAAATATAAAATTTATTTTAGCTATAATTAATATATTTAATTTTTTTAGCATATTGTACAATTTTGGATCGCAATTTTTTTTGATTTTTTAGTTTTTTTTTTTTTTCTACAGGCCCTCTGGAAACAAACTTCACACTCGGGATTAAAACTCACACTTTAGCCCCTAACATTTTATTAGATGTTGATATATAAAAAAAATATTAATGTGTTACGTACTTGTTAGACTTACAGATTTTATGGGCGTTTTTTTTGCTTTTTTTTTAGTAGGATACCTTTTTATAGGTATATGTGGTTAGTAGGGTTGCCACCGCTTTTTCAGAAAATAAAGTAATTTTAAAATTTTGTGCAAAAAAACAAAGCACAATTATCTAAGAAAAAGTACGCGTTCCCATTTTTTTTCAATTTTGTATTAATAAAATATTAAGAAAATTGCCATTCTTCGTGTAGATTAACTGAAAATTCAAAATAGAGGAAATAAAAAACCAAGTAATATAATTTTAAAAAACTTATTTAAATATCCAATTTATATAAAATTTTATTTAATTAACGATTAAAACGCACATCTTAAATTTTATACTGAATGATAAATGAAAAAATAAAAATAAATTCAAAATTAATTTTAACTGTAATTAATATATTTAATTTTTTTTAGCATATTGTACAATTTTGGATCGCAATTTTTTTTGATTTTTTAGTTTTTTTTTTTTTTTCTACAGGCCCTCTGGAAACAAACTTCACACTCGGGATTAAAACTCACACTTTAGCCCCTAACATTTTATTAGATGTTGATATATAAAAAAAATATTAATGTGTTACGTACTTGTTAGACTTACAGATTTTATGGGCGTTTTTTTTGCTTTTTTTTTAGTAGGATACCTTTTTATAGGTATATGTGGTTAGTAGGGTTGCCACCGCTTTTTCAGAAAATAAAGTAATTTTAAAATTTTGTGCAAAAAAACAAAGCACAATTATCTAAGAAAAAGTACGCGTTCCCATATTTTTTTCAATTTTGTATTAATAAAATATTAAGAAAATTGCCATTCTTCGTGTAGATTAACTGAAAATTCAAAATAGAGGAAATAAAAAACCAAGTAATATAATTTTAAAAAACTTATTTAAATATCCAATTTATATAAAATTTTATTTAATTAACGATTAAAACGCACATCTTAAATTTTATACTGAATGATAAATGAAAAAATAAAAATAAATTCAAAATTAATTTTAACTGTAATTAATATATTTAATTTTTTTTAGCATATTGTACAATTTTGGATCGCAATTTTTTTTGATTTTTTAGTTTTTTTTTTTTTCTACAGCCCCTCTGGAAACAAACTTCACACTCGGGATTAAAACTCACACTTTAGCCCCTAACATTTTATTAGATGTTGATATATAAAAAAAATATTAATGTGTTACGTACTTGTTAGACTTACAGATTTTATGGGCGTTTTTTTTTGTTTTAGTAGGATACCCTTTTATAGGTATATGTGGTGAGTAGGATTGCCACCGCTTTTTCAGAAAATAAAGTAATTTTAAAATTTTGTGCAAAAAAACAAAGCACAATTAACTAAGAAAAAGTACGCGTTCCCATTTTTTTTCAATTTTGTATTAATAAAGTATTAAGAAAATTGCCATTTTTCGTGTAGATTAACTGAAAATTCAAAAGAAAGCAAATAAAGAACCAAGTAATATAATTTAAAAAATTTTATTTAGTTATCCAATTTATATAAAAATTTATTTAATTAACGATTAAAAGGCACATCTTAAATTTTATACTGAATGATAGATAAAAAATAAAAACAAATTTAAAATTAATTTTAGCTATAATTAATATATTTAATTTTTTTTAGCATATTGTACAATTTTGGATCGCAATTTTATTTATTATTTAGTTTTTTTTTTTTTTTTTTAAGGCCCTCTGGAAACAAACTTCACACTCGGGATTTAAACTCAAACTTTAGCCCCTAGCATTTTATTAGATGTTGATATATAAAAAAAATATTAATGTGTTACGTACTTGTTAGACTTACAGGTTTTATGGGCGTTTTTTTTTTTTTTAGTAGGATACCTTTTTATAGGTATATGTGGTGAGTAGGGTTGCCACCGTTTTTTAAGAAAATAAAGTAATTTTAAAATTTTATGCAAAAAAACAAAGCGCAATTAACTAAGAAAAGGTACGCGTTCCAATTTTTTTTTGGATTTTGTATTAATAGAATATTAATAAAATTGCCATTTTTCGTGCAGATTAACTGAAAATTGAAAAGAAATGAAATAAAAAACCAAGTAATATAATTTTAAAATATTTATTTAAATATCCAATTTATATAAAAATTTATTTAATTAATGATTAAAAGGCACATCATAATTTTATACTGAATGATAAATGAAAAAATAAAAATAAATTTAAAATTAATTTTAGCTGTAATTAATATATTTAATTTATTTAGCATATTGTACAATTTTGGATCGCAATTTTTTTTGATTTTTTAGTTTTTTTTTTTTTTCTACAGGCCCTCTGGAAACAAACTTCACACTCGGGATTAAAACTCACACTTTAGCCCCTAACATTTTATTAGATGTTGATATATAAAAAAAATATTAATGTGTTACGTACTTGTTAGACTTACAGATTTTATGGGCGTTTTTTTTGCTTTTTTTTTTAGTAGGATACCTTTTTATAGGTATATGTGGTTAGTAGGGTTGCCACCACTTTTTCAGAAAATAAAGTAATTTTAAAATTTTGTGCAAAAAAACAAAGCACAATTATCTAAGAAAAAGTACGCGTTCCCATTTTTTTTCAATTTTGTATTAATAAAATATTAAGAAAATTGCCATTCTTCGTGTAGATTAACTGAAAATTCAAAATAGAGGAAATAAAAAACCAAGTAATATAATTTTAAAAAACTTATTTAAATATCCAATTTATATAAAAATTTATTTAATTAACGGTTAAAACGCACATCTTAAATTTTATACTGAATGATAAATGAAAAAATAAAAATAAATTCAAAATTAATTTTAACTGTAATTAATATATTTAATTTTTTTTAGCATATTGTACAATTTTGGATCGCAATTTTTTTTGATTTTTTAGTTTTTTTTTTTTTTTCTATAGGCCCTCTGGAAACAAACTTCACACTCAGGATTAAAACTCACACTTTAGCCCCTAACATTTTATTAGATGTTGATATATAAAAAAAATATTAATGTGTTACGTACTTGTTAGACTTACAGATTTTATGGGCGTTTTTTTTTGTTTTAGTAGGATACCCTTTTATAGGTATATGTGGTGAGTAGGATTGCGACCGCTTTTTCAGAAAATAAAGTAATTTTAAAATTTTGTGCAAAAAAACAAAGCACAATTAACTAAGAAAAAGTACGCGTTCCCATTTTTTTTCAATTTTGTATTAATAAAATATTAAGAAAATTGCCATTCTTCGTGTAGATTAACTGAAAATTCAAAATAGAGGAAATAAAAAACCAAGTAATATAATTTTAAAAAACTTATTTAAATATCCAATTTATATAAAAATTTATTTAATTAACGGTTAAAACGCACATCTTAAATTTTATACTGAATGATAAATGAAAAAATAAAAATAAATTCAAAATTAATTTTAACTGTAATTAATATATTTAATTTTTTTTAGCATATTGTACAATTTTGGATCGCAATTTTTTTTGATTTTTTAGTTTTTTTTTTTTTTTTCTACAGGCCCTCTGGAAACAAACTTCACACTCGGGATTCAAACTCACACTTTAGCCCCTAACATTTTATTAGATGTTGAAATATAAAAAAAATATTAATGTGTTACGTACTTGTTAGACTTACAGATTTTATGGGCGTTTTTTTTGCTTTTTTTTTTAGTAGGATACCTTTTTATAGGTATATGTGGTTAGTAGGGTTGCCACCGCTTTTTCAGAAAATAAAGTAATTTTAAAATTTTGTGCAAAAAAACAAAGCACAATTAACTAAGAAAAAGTACGCGTTCCCATTTTTTTTCAATTTTGTATTAATAAAATATTAAGAAAATTGCCATTTTTCGTGTAGATTAACTGAAAATTCAAAAGAAAGCAAATAAAGAACCAAGTAATATAATTTAAAAAATTTTATTTAGTTATCCAATTTATATAAAAATTTATTTAATTAACGATTAAAAGGCACATCTTAAATTTTATACTGAATGATAGATAAAAAATAAAAACAAATTTAAAATTAATTTTAGCTATAATTAATATATTTAATTTTTTTTAGCATATTGTACAATTTTGGATCGCAATTTTATTTATTATTTAGTTTTTTTTTTTTTTTTACAGGCCCTCTGGAAACAAACTTCACACTCGGGATTTAAACTCAAACTTTAGCCCCTAGCATTTTATTAGATGTTGATATATAAAAAAAATATTAATGTGTTACGTACTTGTTAGACTTACAGGTTTTATGGGCGTTTTTTTTTTTTTAGTAGGATACCTTTTTATAGGTATATGTGGTGAGTAGGGTTGCCACCGTTTTTTAAGAAAATAAAGTAATTTTAAAATTTTATGCAAAAAAACAAAGCGCAATTAACTAAGAAAAGGTACGCGTTCCAATTTTTTTTTGGATTTTGTATTAATAGAATATTAATAAAATTGCCATTTTTCGTGCAGATTAACTGAAAATTGAAAAGAAATGAAATAAAAAACCAAGTAATATAATTTTAAAATATTTATTTAAATATCCAATTTATATAAAAATTTATTTAATTAATGATTAAAAGGCACATCATAATTTTATACTGAATGATAAATGAAAAAATAAAAATAAATTTAAAATTAATTTTAGCTGTAATTAATATATTTAATTTATTTAGCATATTGTACAATTTTGGATCGCAATTTTATTTATTATTTAGTTTTTTTTTTTTTTTTTTTTTACAGGCCCTCTGGAAACAAACTTCACACTCGGGATTTAAACTCAAACTTTAGCCCCTAGCATTTTATTAGATGTTGATATATAAAAAAAATATTAATGTGTTACGTACTTGTTAGACTTACAGGTTTTATGGGCGTTTTTTTTTTTTTTAGTAGGATACCTTTTTATAGGTATATGTGGTGAGTAGGGTTGCCACCGTTTTTTAAGAAAATAAAGTCATTTTAAAATTTTGTGCAAAAAAACAAAGCACAATTAACTAAGAAAAAGTACGCGTTCCCATTTTTTTTGGATTTTGTATTAATAAAATATTAATAAAATTGCCATTTTTCGTGTAGATTAACTGAAAATTGAAAAGATAGAGAATAAAAAACCAAGTAATATAATTTTAAAATATTTATTTAAATATCCAATTTATATAAAAATTTATTTAATTAATGATTAAAAGGCACATCATAATTTTATACTGAATGATAAATGAAAAAATAAAAATAAATTTAAAATTAATTTTAGCTGTAATTAATATATTTAATTTATTTAGCATATTGTACAATTTTGGATCGCAATTTTTTTTGATTTTTTAGTTTTTTTTTTTTTTTTTTCTACAGGCCCTCTGGAAACAAACTTCACACTCGGGATTAAAACTCACACTTTAGCCCCTAACATTTTATTAGATGTTGATATATAAAAAAAATATTAATGTGTTACATTATGTGTTAGTTTAATAATTTGTTTGTTTTTTAATGTGTTACGTTATGTGTTAGTTTAATAATACGTTATGTGTGTTTAATTTAATATTAATGTGTTAGTTTTATAAAATCTTCAAGACATTCATTGTCTACATTGTCTACATCAATAAGTTTAAATTGTTTTATAAAATCTTCAAGACATTCATTGTCTACATCAATAAGTTTAAATTGTTTTATAAAATCTTCAAGACATTCATTGTCTACATTGTCTACATCAATAAGTTTAAATTGTTTTATAAAATCTTCAAGACATTCATTGTCTACATTGTCTACATCAATAAGTTTAAATTGTTTTATAAAATCTTCAAGACATTCATTGTCTACATCAATAAGTTTAAATTGTTTTATAAAATCTTCAAGACATTCATTGTCTACATCAATAAGTTTAAATTGTTTTATAAAATCTTCAAGACATTCATTGTCTACATTGTCTACATCAATAAGTTTAAATTGTTTTATAAAATCTTCAAGACATTCATTGTCTACATTGTCTACATCAATAAGTTTAAATTGTTTTATAAAATCTTCAAGACATTCATTGTCTACATCAATAAGTTTAAATTGTTTTATAAAATCTTCAAGACATTCATTGTCTACATTGTCTACATCAATAAGTTTAAATTGTTTTATAAAATCTTCAAGACATTCATTGTCTACATTGTCTACATCAATAAGTTTAAATTGTTTTATAAAATCTTCAAGACATTCATTGTCTACATCAATAAGTTTAAATTGTTTTATAAAATCTTCAAGACATTCATTGTCTACATCAATAAGTTTAAATTGTTTTATAAAATCTTCAAGACATTCATTGTCTACATTGTCTACATCAATAAGTTTAAATTGTTTTATAAAATCTTCAAGACATTCATTGTCTACATTGTCTACATCAATAAGTTTAAATTGTTTTATAAAATCTTCAAGACATTCATTGTCTACATTGTCTACATCAATAAGTTTAAATTGTTTTATAAAATCTTCAAGACATTCATTGTCTACATTGTCTACATCAATAAGTTTAAATTGTTTTATAAAATCTTCAAGACATTCATTGTCTACATCAATAAGTTTAAATTGTTTTATAAAATCTTCAAGACATTCATTGTCTACATCAATAAGTTTAAATTGTTTTATAAAATCTTCAAGACATTCATTGTCTACATCAATAAGTTTAAATTGTTTTATAAAATCTTCAAGACATTCATTGTCTACATCAATAAGTTTAAATTGTTTTATAAAATCTTCAAGACATTCATTGTCTACATCAATAAGTTTAAATTGTTTTATAAAATCTTCAAGACATTCATTGTCTACATTGTCTACATCAATAAGTTTAAATTGTTTTATAAAATCTTCAAGACATTCATTGTCTACATTGTCTACATCAATAAGTTTAAATTGTTTTATAAAATCTTCAAGACATTCATTGTCTACATTGTCTACATCAATAAGTTTAAATTGTTTTATAAAATCTTCAAGACATTCATTGTCTACATTGTCTACATCAATAAGTTTAAATTGTTTTATAAAATCTTCAAGACATTCATTGTCTACATTGTCTACATCAATAAGTTTAAATTGTTTTATAAAATCTTCAAGACATTCATTGTCTACATCAATAAGTTTAAATTGTTTTATAAAATCTTCAAGACATTCATTGTCTACATCAATAAGTTTAAATTGTTTTATAAAATCTTCAAGACATTCATTGTCTACATCAATAAGTTTAAATTGTTTTATAAAATCTTCAAGACATTCATTGTCTACATCAATAAGTTTAAATTGTTTTATAAAATCTTCAAGACATTCATTGTCTACATTGTCTACATCAATAAGTTTAAATTGTTTTATAAAATCTTCAAGACATTCATTGTCTACATTGTCTACATCAATAAGTTTAAATTGTTTTATAAAATCTTCAAGACATTCATTGTCTACATTGTCTACATCAATAAGTTTAAATTGTTTTATAAAATCTTCAAGACATTCATTGTCTACATTGTCTACATCAATAAGTTTAAATTGTTTTATAAAATCTTCAAGACATTCATTGTCTACATCAATAAGTTTAAATTGTTTTATAAAATCTTCAAAACATTCATTGTCTACATCAATAAGTTTAAATTGTTTTATAAAATCTTCAAGACATTCATTGTCTACATCAATAAGTTTAAATTGTTTTATAAAATCTTCAAGACATTCATTGTCTACATCAATAAGTTTAAATTGTTTTATAAAATCTTCAAGACATTCATTGTCTACATTGTCTACATCAATAAGTTTAAATTGTTTTATAAAATCTTCAAGACATTCATTGTCTACATTGTCTACATCAATAAGTTTAAATTGTTTTATAAAATCTTCAAGACATTCTTGTCTACATTGTCTACATCAATAAGTTTAAATTGTTTTATAAAATCTTCAAGACATTCATTGTCTACATCAATAAGTTTAAATTGTTTTATAAAATCTTCAAGACATTGTCTACATCAATAAGTTTAAATTGTTTTATAAAATCTTCAAGACATTCATTGTCTACATCAATAAGTTTAAATTGTTTTATAAAATCTTCAAGACATTCATTGTCTACATCAATAAGTTTAAATTGTTTTATAAAATCTTCAAGACATTCATTGTCTACATCAATAAGTTTAAATTGTTTTATAAAATCTTCAAGACATTCATTGTCTACATCAATAAGTTTAAATTGTTTTATAAAATCTTCAAGACATTCATTGTCTACATTGTCTACATCAATAAGTTTAAATTGTTTTATAAAATCTTCAAGACATTCATTGTCTACATCAATAAGTTTAAATTGTTTTATAAAATCTTCAAGACATTCATTGTCTACATTGTCTACATCAATAAGTTTAAATTGTTTTATAAAATCTTCAAGACATTCATTGTCTACATTGTCTACATCAATAAGTTTAAATTGTTTTATAAAATCTTCAAGACATTCATTGTCTACATTGTCTACATCAATAAGTTTAAATTGTTTTATAAAATCTTCAAGACATTCATTGTCTACATTGTCTACATCAATAAGTTTAAATTGTTTTATAAAATCTTCAAGACATTCATTGTCTACATCAATAAGTTTAAATTGTTTTATAAAATCTTCAAGACATTCATTGTCTACATCAATAAGTTTAAATTGTTTTATAAAATCTTCAAGACATTCATTGTCTACATCAATAAGTTTAAATTGTTTTATAAAATCTTCAAGACATTCATTGTCTACATTGTCTACATCATAAAGTTTAAATTGTTTTATAAAATCTGCAAGACATTCATTGTCTACATTGTCTACATCAATAAGTTTAAATTGTTTTATAAAATCTTCAAGACATTCATTGTCTACATTGTCTACATCAATAAGTTTAAATTGTTTTATAAAATCTTCAAGACATTCATTGTCTACATCAGTAAGTTTAAATTGTTTTATAAAATCTTCAAGACATTCATTGTCTACATTGTCTACATCAATAAGTTTAAATTGTTTTATAAAATCTTCAAGACATTCATTGTCTACATTGTCTACATCAATAAGTTTAAATTGTGTGACGAATTAAATTCGACACATTATTGAATTCTTTGGAAGATAAATTTAAACGAAGAACAACAAAAACATTTAGACAATTTATTAAGCAGATATAAATCCGTTTTAACCTCAAAACCAGGCAGGGCCAAAAATTTTAAATATCATATACCAATATTAAATAATACACCAGTAGCAAAACATCCTTATGTTCTAAAAGGAGATCAACTTCAAATTTTACAAGATAAATTACAAGAATTATTAAAAGCAGGCATTATCGAGGAGGCACAGAGTTTATATGCATCTCCAGTGTTTTTGGTAGATAAACAAGACGGGTCCAAACGCCTCGTTTGCGATTTTAGAAATTTAAATTTTTATCTGGCTTCGGACCCCGTAGTCGGTCTTTCTATGAATCACGTATTTTCCAATTTAGGCAATTCAACGGTATTTTCCACAATTGACCTAACACAGTCGTTTTATCAAATCCCGTTAGATGACGAATCTAAACCACTAACAGCCATTATAACGCAGTTAGGGCAACAATTTCAATTTACAGTAGCCCCGATGGGTCTAAAATGTTCTAGCCAAGCTTTAATTAGGTATCTATCTAGAGAATTCGCTGACTTAATGAATAAATGCTTATTAATCTATTATGATGATTTAATTATTCATAGTAAAAACATAACGCAACACTTTGCCGATTTGCAAACAGTACTGGCCAGATTAAAAAGAACAGGTCTCACTGTAAATCCATCAAAAGCAAAATTTTTCATGTCACGTCTCAAGATATTAGGAAATTTAGTAACTCCAATGGGTAGATTACCAGACCCCAATAAGACCTCGGCACTACTTAATATGGCTATACCAAAAAATATAAAACAACTACAGTCAATGTTAGGTGCATTTGCATTTTACGCAAAATACATCCCCCAATTTTCAATAATAGTAGCTCCGTTAAATGAACTAAAAAAGAAAGATGTAAAATTTAAAATTGAACAGCACCATATTGATGCAATAAATAAATTAAAACATCATTTAGCTAACCCCCCGATATTGAAATTTCCGGATTTCAATAAAAAATTCATAGTTTACACCGATGCTAGTTTTACTGGAACCGGTGGTTGCCTAATGCAAGAATTTGATAACAAACTACACCCTATAGAATATTGTTCAAAAAAAATTCAATAATCAAAATAGAATAATATCCGCGTACGAAGCCGAACTCATGGCAGTTATAAATGCTTTAGACTCATTTAAAGATTACCTACATGATAGACATTTTGAACTCCGTACAGATTGTAATGCTCTCATCTATCTATTTCAAACCCCACAAAAATACAATAAACTCTCAAGATGGCTTCTAAAAATATCTCAATATAACTTCACACCTGTACATGTACGTGGCGCTGATAACAATATTTGTGATATGCTAAGTCGATTATTTGATACAGAAAATACAGATATCGAAAAAAAAAAAATGAAAATTCAAAAATAGATATAAATACTAAATACAATATACAAGAAAATAAAAATAATCTACAAACAATACAAAATAATTTAGAACCAGATAATCAAATAAACTTAATAAATACTATACAAAATGAAAATAATTTATGGTGGTGAGGACACCTATAGCAGCTGCCCTTGGCACCCGTGAGGGATATTTATCCCCCACTGGTTTCAAGGAGGCTAAGGGTTCCAGGGGTAGTTTATGCGCAATACAGTAATCTTCGGATTCCATTAGCCTCTGACTACCCAAGATCGGCACCTTTCCTTCTCGAGGTACCACTGTTTTCACAAAAGATGCCGGATCTAGAGGAGTAATCCTCGAAAGTTCATTTATTATCCTATTTTATTATTTCGTTTCGTTTTTATTGTCTTTTGTTTTCGTTATTTTTATTTCTTTTTGTTTCAGGTTTTCTTTTATCTTTTGTTTCTTTTTTGTTTTTTGGTTTTGTTTTGTTTTCGTTCTTCTTTGTTGTCCCAACTTCAAGTCATCTTCGGGACCCACACTAGCTCGTGTGTGGCTTAGCGGCGTTGTTTGGAAAAGGGGATCCTGGTGACTGAGGGAAGCCGTACTTGCGAGTACGGTGGAACAACACTTCACTTCGGCCCTGGCTTCAAGCATAGACCGTGGCTGCGGTTATGCACCGGCCGCAGTAAATTCGAGCGCCCCGGGGTCGTGCGTGTCACTGGGGCAATGGGCTTCGTCCCTAGGGCCCCTCATTCCCGTATCCCTGGCGTGGGAGTCCCACGTCCCTTATGAGGCTCCGTGGAGGGTGGGGAGCGGGGTGGGGGATTTTTTGTTAACATTTTATGGGTGAAAAACAAATTTCTTCTTCGGGCGAGTCCGGGCCCGTCAAACCGGACGCGAACCCTGCTCCACCGACAACATCTGGTGGGAGCAACGGTAGCGGGGTTGCAGCCGCTACCTCATCGAGTGTGACTGCACCACCAGCCGGTGGTCCAGTCACTAAGTCTTCGGGGGGTAACCCTCCTCCCAGCAAAAAAACAAAAGGGAAATATCGTGGGCGTCTAGTTGACGTAGACACCCCAAGATTGTCAGATTCGTTTATAAGATTTTTGATTGTGAAGCCGACGGAAGGTGACTTTAGTAAAATAAGTCCCTTCCTGCTGGCAAAACTTGTTAATACAGAAATTGGACACGTGAAGGATGCCAAACTGTCGGGCAAAGGGTTGCTCGTGGAGGCATTCTCAGCGACACAGTCTGAAAAGATACAAAATATGAAGAGCTTAGGGCAGTACGCGGTGGAAGTGACCCCACACGGAGTATTAAATTACTCCAGAGGTGTCATAATGCATCCGTCGCTCGCGTACTGCTCACTTGACGAGATAGTGTCGGAGATGTCTCCTCAGGGGGTAATAGAGGCCAGAAGACTTAAATATAATAGGGGGAACAAACATCCGGAATCCCCCTTAATTTTGCTAACCTTTAATAAAACAAGTCTTCCGAAACAAGTGATAATTGGCCTGTTCAACAAAGTGGACGTTCGTCCGTACATCCCAGCGCCAATGCGCTGCTATAGGTGTCAAAAGTACGGACACGTTTCACAACGTTGTAACGTTGAGCAGCAGATCTGCGTGTGCGGTAAGCCACTGCACGAAGGACGACCGTGTGGCGAACCGATAAAATGTGTGAACTGTGGGGGCAATCATTCCGCCAAGTCAAGGAACTGCCCCAAGTTCAAAGAAGAATCAGCCATCCAAGAGCTGAGAGCTATGGAACGACTTACGTACCCGGAGGCACGCCGTAAACTTTTAGGTAATGTGCCTCGTCGTTCCGCTCTGGATGGCTATGCACGCGCTGCTGCAGCCCCCGTCCCTACAGCGGCTAAGGAAAGTAATGAGATAAAAGAAATAAAAGAAACTATGCGCAAGATGCAAGAATGCATGCAATTAATGCAGCAGAACTTGATGCGCTCAGTGGGTGTAGCTGTTGTACCTACACCCACAGTAGCCGCTGTCGCGCCAGCCAAGGTCTCTGAGGCCAAAAGGGTGATTACAACCACCCCTCAGGGACCAGTAATTAAAACTGTGACGTCTTCCGCAGCGAAGAAATCATCACCGAAAAAGTCACCGCCAAGAAGACGTCGCAGTGAGGGGGAGAAGGAGGTGACCCAACAACGGTCCCCGAAAAAGGGACCAACCACCTCCACCTCGGAGGCAGAATCAATGCTGCCTCCACAAACGACGGCGCCGCTGCCCCAGCGGCAAAAGACGCCGTCCCGACCGGGCACACCTACCCGCCCGGTCACTCCCCTCCCGAGTCGCTCCACAACAACACAAGTGAGCGACTCGGACATGTCGACGGCGTCGGTTCGGACGGGTGTCAAACGCCCAACGACCGACGCCTATACAAATACCTCGGCCACGGAGTCTGATAACTCCGATGCCGAGGTTCAAGTTGTCAAACGAAAAAAAGGCTGGCCAAAGGGAAAACCTAGGAAGTAGCCACATTTCCTAGGGAGCAACCCAAGTAGTAACAGAAATGGCTATCATACAGTGGAACTGTAATGGTGTTAAGCACCATTACTGTGAATTGCAGATGCTTCTGGCTGAGCACACGCCTATGTGCGTGTGCCTCCAAGAGACACACTTAAAGCCGGCGGAACAATTTTCAATAAAAAATTATCAAGTCCGCCGGCACGACGTACAGCCAGACATCAGGGCGAGGGGGGGTGTTGCCATCATTATCAAAGATGGCGTCCCTTTCCGGGACCATCCGCTAAACACCCCCCTACAAGCTATCGCAGTAAAATTTTTAAAACCGCCCCAATTCACAGTATGCTCGGTCTATTTACCAAACTTCGACTGGAACGTCGAAGACCTGACCGAGCTTACAATACAGTTACCACGACCATTTTTGTTACTAGGAGATTTTAATGCTCACAGCCCCATGTGGGGCTGTAGCACAAGAGACGCCCGTGGAAGACTCATAGAACGGTTTCTAGACGAGTCTGAAGCGGTCTTGTTGAATTCCGCTCAAGGTACTTTCATTAACGCAAGAACCGGTGAGCTGTCGGCTATCGACTTATCACTTGGCTCACCGGTCATGGCGCACCGTTATGAGTGGACGCTGGCGTCAGACTCATACGGTAGCGACCATATACCCATTATTTTGAATAGTACCACGCCGATGACTCCACAATCATCTTCGCCGAGATGGCGTCTCCGTCAAGCTGACTGGGACATGTACGTCGATTCATTCCGTACACCCGAGCTGACTGGAGACGTAGAAGATGATGTGGAGCAAATGTCCTCCAGTGTCATTGAAGCAGCACATAAGAGTATACCTATGTCGTCCAACATTCCACCTAAACGTCGCTTACCATGGTGGAATGAAGTCGTGAGAGTAGCAGTTGCCGAGAAAAAGCGGGCGTACCACGAACTCAGACGTCGCCCCACGCAGGAAAATGTGATAGCCTACAAACGTGCGCAAGCACGCTGTAAACGCATAATTAAAGAACAGAAGAGGCTATCATGGGAGCAATATGTTTCGGCCATTAATACCTCCACTTCAACTTCGGAGGTATGGAGAAGAGTGAGAGCCATTACAGGGAAATCCTCCCGTTCACCTATGCCCTCCCTTCTCATCGTCGACGGTCGGAACATCACTGAACGCGCAGAAATAGCTAATTGCTTAGCTAAGCACTTTGAGCGCGTCAGTGGCTCCCAGAATTATGACCCGGACTTCCTGCGGATCAAGATCGAGCACGAACAAAACGATCTTGATTTTTTCTCAGATGAATCCCTCCAGTACAACCAACCGTTTTCTATGCAAGAATTACTGGAGGCGCTTCGGGGATCTGGGGATACTTCCCCTGGACCTGATGAGATCCCCTACGCCATGATCCGGAACCTGCCTTATCCTGGTAAGTGTAGGTTACTGGATCTGTATAACGAAATTTTTAGGCAAGGCGTTTACCCTCCGCAGTGGCGAGAAGCTACCATTATTCCGCTGCTAAAAGAGGGTAAAGATTCATCGCAACTATCTAGCTACCGTCCAATATCCTTGACTTGCTGTTTCAGCAAGGTATTGGAAAAAATGGTGAACAACCGTCTCGTCTGGTGGCTGGAATCCCACAACCTTATACCTAAACATCAATGTGGGTTCCGCCGATACCATTCGACTACGGATCATCTTGTTCGCCTCGAGAATGCCATTCAAGACGCCTTTCTCCAACGAAAACACCTTGTGGCTGTGTTTTTCGATTTGGAGAAAGCTTATGATATGACCTGGAGGTATGGCATTCTCAAGAAGCTGCACGACTGGGGTTTAAGAGGTAACCTCCCTCAGTTCGTAAAAAGTTTTCTGACTGACCGTTCTTTTCGTGTCCGGGTTGGTGACACTGAGTCTGAGGCCCACTCCCAGGAGAATGGTGTTCCTCAAGGCTCCACCATTAGTGTCACCTTGTTTTCAATCGCAGTCAGTCATATTGCAGCTTCAGCCCCAATTCGTCGTTGCTTGTACGTTGATGACCTCACCATATTTTACGCAGCCGATTCCATCGAGGATATTCAACAACGGCTGCAACAAGGCATCAACGAAGTGGTGACTTCTGCAGAAGCTCTTGGTTTTCGCTTCTCACCTCAAAAAACATCGGTGGTTCACTTCTGCAGAAAGCGCAACGCACATCCGGATCCTGTCCTCACTTTAAAAGGATCCAACCTTCAGTGCGTTGATAGCGTCAGGTTTCTAGGACTTATTTTTGACAAACAACTTACGTGGCGTCCACACCTCCAAGCCTTAGCTGCAAGTTGTCGCAGGACAATAAACATGCTTAAGTGCTTGGCTGGTGCATCGTGGGGTGCGGGCCGGGAGTCGTTGCTTCGCCTGTATCAATCGCTAGTTCTGACTAGGATTGATTACGGCAGCATTGCTTACTCCTCCGCCCGGGCGTCTGCGCTCTTACTCCTAGATCCTGTTCACCATGCAGGCATACGACTGGCTACGGGAGCATTTCGAACGAGCCCTTCTATGAGCCTCTGCGTAGAGTCGGGTCTTCCTCCGCTGCGACTGAGACGTGAGCGTCTCTTGCTCAATTATGCAGCGGGGGTATATGCAACACCTACACATATCAATCACCCGACTCTGTTCAGATACCGTTTACAGGGGCTCTACGGTCGACGTCCCACCATAAGTCGACCAGTGGCCGTTCGAACGCAGGAGTTATTAGAGAGTCTCAACTTACAGTTCGCCAAGGTACTTCCCAAACGTCCTATGGAAGTACCCCCTTGGCTGATCCCTAACGTAAGGTGTCGTTTCGACCTGACTGGTCTCAACAAGGAGGAGACCAGTTCATTCGAATATCGATCCCGCTTTTATGAGATCATTAGCGAACTTGACTCTCTCTGCATATACACAGATGGTTCCAAAACAGCTACGGGTGTTGGAAGTGCCATCGTCATTCGTGACGATCCTCACGCTTGGTCACTTCCTCCCCAGGCCACTGTGTATACTGCAGAATTATTTGCTATTTTGCAAGCCCTGCGATTCTGTCAAACATCCGAAGACAGCGCATTCCTCATTTGTTCCGACTCGTTGAGCGCGTTGCAAGCGATCTGCCACTCTCATACCATCGATCCACTGGTGCAGAACATCCGAACGTGTCTCTACATGCTCCGCCAAAAGTCTATCACCTTCTTTTGGATTCCCGGACATGTAGGGATACCTGGCAATGAACTCGCCGACCAGGCAGCACGTCATGCAGCCGAAGTCGGTGAGCCACAGGACATTGCCATACGCCCAGAGGATCTGAGAGTGAGCATACGATCCGCGATTGATCAGAAATGGCAACGTGAGTGGAACAACCTCACGGCTAAGCTCAGACAGGTGAAACCTGAGGTCCGAAGAACTCCGGCACCTGTAAATCTGAGCCGGCGAGAGAGTGTGGCCTTGACGCGTTTACGCTTGGGCCACACCGCGTTAACACATCGTCATCTTCTCGCCGGTGAGGATCAGCCAAGGTGCGCCGCCTGCGGGACGGCGCTGACCGTGAGGCATATAGTTGAGGAATGTGTAACCTTTGCGCCATTGCGCCAGAGGTTGCAGCTCCCAGATAGTGTAGCCGAAGCTTTAGCTTATGATGCTGCCTCTGAAAGAAAGATGCTTGAATTTCTCCGAAATTCGCATCTTCTTCAGAGGCTTTAGGGGCATACCATCTCAGATTTTACAAGTCGTCTCGTTTAATCTCCCCCGATAGAATTTTAACTACAGTCTCGTTTTTTATTTTATGTGTTAAAAAAGTATTGTGTTCGTCTTATTTATTACCGATACCCTGTTCCAGCTGGTCTGGCAGGGTACTTTTAGTATTGTCGTTATGCCACTAAGGGCCTTTTACACCCTTAGTGGTACTGTTGTTATTTATACGTGTTGTTTTGTTCTTGTTATTTCTTTTTAACGATGTACCACCGAGGGCTCTTTACACCCGAGGTGGTACATCATTTGTTGTTTTTATCTGTGATATTTTGTTATGCCGCTGTGAGCCTGTTGTTATGGCTCCTCAGCGGTATTGTTTTAACTCCTTATTGCTTCACTGGTCGGCCTGTGGCCTCCCAGTGACGCAATAAGTCCTGTCTGTGATTATTACTGTGATAGCTTTGTGATATATTTGTTTTCTAGTCAGGTTCCTCCACCCCGAGGCCCTTTACGCCTCGGGGGGAGTCGCAGCGATGGTCTTCAGGCCTTGGTGACTGGAAGCTCTGTCTAGTACTTATCGTACCGTCACCAAGGACTGTCCGCTCCTTTTAAGCCCTGGGATGGCAGGGCCCATCGTTGGATTTTTATCTGTGTATGTTTGTCCGTTGTCTAATGCATTTATGTGTTCCTGTCTGTTTTGTGTATGTTTTTATTTTTACTGTGTATGGCGGCGCATGCCCTTAGTTGGCGATGCCGCCGGACACCGCTGACCGCGCCATCCACCGGCAGTAGTGTCCCAAATTTAATAAAAAAAAAAAAAAAAAAAAAAAAAAAAAAAAAAATTTATGCACAAATAATCAAAAATTAGATAATATTCAAAATTTAATAAATAACATAAACTTCCAACCAAATAGTTATATGTCAATCAAGATCGCTCAGCAAAATGACCCATTTACGAAAACCGAACTCCAGCGAATACGAGCTGGAAATGTCGTTAATAATTTTTGTATTCGGGAAGGTTTGCTGATACATCTTTCTGGCAAACATAAAAAGAAACGTATAGTTTTACCAAAATCAATGTTACAATATGTATTAGATTATTTTCATAGATCAATATTTTCTTCACACGCAGGAATTATTTGTACGTACCGAAAAATAGCTAATAGATTTTATTATCCTAATTTATATAATATTGTAAAAGAATATGTAAATAATTGTACTATTTGTAAAGAACATAAACCTGTAAATTACAACAATATTTTTTTGGGATATATAAATTTCACGAAGAATTTTTTCAACCTTCTCCCAAATTGTGTGGACTAGCTTTATAGAAGGATGGACATAATGAAACCAATATCTTCTATTTCATAGCTTTTCTTTATTAAAATTGCCAAAATATTTTCGATATGTTTAATATCATCTTCAGTGGCTAAACATCAAAAAAAAAAAAAAAAAATTTTTACAACGTAATAATAAACAATAACATCATTTTTATATATTTACAATTCTTCGTTAACTTATACTATTATTTTTTAGGTTATAAGCTACATATTGGATAGGAGGATTATTTATTTATTTTTGTAAAAACAACAAGAATTTGTGATTTAGTTGATATATAGGAAATTTTATGTTTGGAAGAATATCTATTTGTGTTAACGAAACAAACAAAACCTATTTTTTAATATTAGCGGATTTGAGACAGGACAAACTGAAACAGTATGTATATTAAAATATTAAAAAAATTTTTTTTACAATCTTACTCACCAGAAATTATCTAAATTTCAGATTGTCATTCTTGGATAACAACTAACCATACCAACAATCCATTAGAACAATTTAACTAGTTTTTTTGCATTTCACATGGAAATTTGTCAATCGAAAAAATTTTTTATAAAATAATTACTTTAATTTAAAACAATTAAAAAAGTCAAAACATATTTAAAATGTAAAATCAAAAAAATTTCAAGAGAATTTTTTTAAATTATCACAGTTTGTACAATGTACTCCTCAAGTACATTGTTATTGGTATGGTAGCACAGTGATCAACTGAACTAAATTTGTAAACCTGTAAACAAAAATTATGATATCGCTTTCCAAAGTCACCCCCCAAAAAATATCTGGGAAAAAATTTTCGTCGATTTCGTAGGCCCTATTATAAAAACTCGTGGACCCCCAGAAGACAAAGACTTCAGATACATTTTTCTAGTTGCAGATTCATACAGTCGTTGGATTTTTGCGCGACCTACAAAGAAAACAACGTCAAAAGTGGTCATAAACATACTGGAAGATATATTTACCACTTTCGGATATGTATCATCAATAGTATCGGATAACCAATCTGTATTCCATAGTGAGAGATACAACAACTTCTGCTTCGAGAGAGCAATTCGCCAAATTTACACCTCTCCATATAATCCAAGGGCAAACGCAGCTGAACGTTCTATAAGAAATATAAAATCCAATTTAGCTACTATGATCTCACAATACTCAATCAATCATGCAAACTGGAATACCTTCTTGAAATACGCTGTCTTCAGCATCAACAATTCGTATAATTCAGCCATAAATGCTACTCCAGCACAAGTATTCTTAAACCGTCAAATGCTAACTCCACTAGACGTAAATGCTGAATTATCGGAAATCTTACAAGCTGACAAACCAAATCCACAAAAAATCCAACAAGCAATCACAAATGCACATGAGCGTATAAAAAATCTAACCGCAAATCGTCCACAAACATCAAATTTTACTATTGGTCAGATGGTCTACAAGAAGATTTTACAACATCAACACGATATTGATAAAGAAGCAAAATTCTTACAACGTTTTCAAGGCCCGTTCATTCTACTCGCCTATTTGACACCATGTACCGCCATTTTGCAAGACCCGCGCACTTCCGCAGTCAGTAAATGTCATGTAAGGTATTTGAAACCAGCTTAATTTCCCGTAGCGTTCCGCTTTTTGCGAACGGGGTGAAAATGTGACGAATTAAATTCGACACAGTATTGAATTCTTTGGAAAACGATTATAAACGAACATTAAATTAATTAATAATTAATCGATTTGCAAAATGTCAGAATACTGACATCTAACATTTGTGTTCGAAGTTAATATCAGTCCAATATCCTCTGTGGTCCAATATGTCAGATCATAGAATTCAATAAAAATCAATTATATATATATAAATGCCACCTAGTGGTATATTTTCAAATTGACATTTACATTTCGTATTACCATCACATATTTTTTTTTACAGAAATCTGAAAGGTTTAGTTAACGCTTTGTCCATTGTTTGATCGAACCTTTATTTCAAAATTAATTGGCAAACAAATTATATAATAGATAATTAAAAAATAAGTAACTTATATTAATTAAAAACAATACACTCTCTCTTCTCCAAGCGACCGCGATGATGTTAACATCGAACAAAGAAATGTAAAAAAAAAAGGGACTTGGTCAAGATGTAATTTAGAACTTATAACGTTATTATTGAAAGGAAAAAAATGCATCATTGTTAAGATAAGTAATATTTTATTGTAATAAAAATTTGGAAATTTATTTAAATAATATGGAAAAATAATTTAAATTTAATGTGTATCAGCGAAAGCATAACTTAATATAAAATATAATTAAAGGGAATAATAGCATGTAAGTAAAATTTAACTTAAATATTTAACGTCGTCTTGTACTATCGCATTCATTCGAAATTCAAAAAAATTTCGGGGATTCAGCAAAAAGTCAACGACTCAAATTTAGTTAATTTATAATTTAGAAAGTATAGGTATATTTAGCCAATTGTGTAAATTTATATTCGTAGATTTATATTTAGATTCACTTTAAGTAAATTTCCAAATATATACTGATTGTGTGTATAGTTTAATTATTATCAAATCACGTAACTATTTCCGGTTAGGTAAACAAATTTGAACATGTGCAACTCTTAGCATTATTTCGATATCTGGTCGAATCTTTTGAATCTTATAGAGCTTTAGTAAAATTTAACTTGTAACGTTATCTCCTAAAAATTTTCAATTTAAATCTGATTTTATTTTTTGCCATCCGTAATTCTGAAATTTCCAAAAGGCGTTCGATTGTGTCTGGACAGGGGTAAACGCTGGCAGGCTAAATTTAATTTAGTTTGTTCCCTCGTATGAAATCCGACACGTATATCACAATAAAATTGCAATAGTTTCTCGTCGTAAAAGGTTTTTCTTTCCGATTTCTCCTCAAGAAATCGAAGGAGCACGTTTGGGCAAAGGAAGCCGTATTTAGGCCCCACTCGTCTCGTGTTTAAGTAACTTAGACACTTTAATTATACCAAAAAACAATTGAAATAAAAAAAAAAAACCAAAAAAAAAAAAATCGAAAAAATAAAAAAAAAAAAAAAAAATAAAAAAAAAAAGGGGAGAAAAAAAAAAAAAACCAAAATTATTATTTTTAATAATTAATGAGCTCAAACAAAATTTAATATCGACTAATTTATAATTTCATAAAATTTGATATTTACAGAAATACACATACAAATTATTCTAGTCATAAATTTAAAAGGAAAAATCGGTACAGTTATAAAATTTGTTTTGGCAACTTTAATTTAATTCGATTAACAACATATTTCCAAAAAATCTTTGTAGCGATATTTTAAAAAATTTATTCTATAAATTTCGAAACTTTAATTTACATTTAAGTAAAAGCTGTACAATTTACTAACTCATGTGGTAATACATTTCCCTAACTAGCACACGCGGTATACTTGAATATCGTGCGTCTCAGTTTGAAACGTATCGCCACATCGAGGATCTAAGATGCAAATTCTACTTTAAAACTATTCGAAAAGATAGCCAAGAAACATTTGTGTGAATTCTCAAATTGGTAATTATTTATTGTCGTAACTTTTTTAAGATTTCAAATTTGTAACTCAAAATTATCTCTAGTCATCCTTTATTGTAATAAATTGTAGTTGATGAAATTTCGTGTTTCTAATTTAAAACCAGCCTTTACAGTCAAAAGGAGTTTCAGGTTATTTGGGGATCTTGTGGTTTGGGAAAACGATCTGCGACCATAGCCTTCCACTGCCACACACCATCTTCTCTCCACAAGACCTAGGAGAAAACTCTGCTGATCGTAACCCCAATCAACCCGAAAAGTAGCACCCAAAGTCCGAATACTTATAACCCCAAGACAACCAATTACAACACATAATAAATAATAACTATAATCCCACATCCAATAAATAAACACATAAAATAATTTTAATTGTTTAATTTTTAATTTTTTGCTACAATTGTTTTATAAAATCTTCAAGACATTCATTGTCTACATCAATAAGTTTAAATTGTTTTATAAAATCTTCAAGACATTCATTGTCTACATTGTCTACATCAATAAGTTTAAATTGTTTTATAAAATCTTCAAGACATTCATTGTCTACATCAATAAGTTTAAATTGTTTTATAAAATCTTCAAGACATTCATTGTCTACATTGTCTACATCAATAAGTTTAAATTGTTTTATAAAATCTTCAAGACATTCATTGTCTACATTGTCTACATCAATAAGTTTAAATTGTTTTATAAAATCTTCAAGACATTCATTGTCTACATTGTCTACATCAATAAGTTTAAATTGTTTTATAAAATCTTCAAGACATTCATTGTCTACATCAATAAGTTTAAATTGTTTTATAAAATCTTCAAGACATTCATTGTCTACATCAATAAGTTTAAATTGTTTTATAAAATCTTCAAGACATTCATTCTCTACATTGTCTACATAAATAAGTTTAAATTGTTTTATAAAATCTTCAAAACTTTCATTGTCTACATTGTCTAAATCAATAAGTTTAAATTGTTTTATAAAATCGTCAAAACTTTCATTGTCTACATTGTCTACATCAATAAGTTTAAATTGTTTTATAAAATCTTCAAAACATTCATTGTCTACATTGTGTACATCAATAAGTTTAAATTGTTTTATAAAATCTTCAAGACATTCATTCTCTACATTGTCTACATCAATAAGTTTAAATTGTTTTATAAAATCTTCAAGACATTCATTGTCTACATTGTCTACATCAATAAGTTTAAATTGTTTTATAAAATCTTCAAGACATTCATTGTCTACATAAATAAGTTTAAATTGTTTTATAAAATCTTCAAAACTTTCATTGTCGACATTGTCTGCATCAATAAGTTTAAATTGTTTTATAAAATCTTCAAAACTTTCATTGTCGACATTGTCTACATCAATAAGTTTAAATTGTTTTATAAAATCTTCAAAACTTTCATTGTCTACATTGTCTAAATCAATAAGTTTGAATTGTTTTATAAAATCGTCAAAACTTTCATTGTCTACATGGTCTACATCAATAAGTTTAAATTGTTTTATAAAATCTTCAAGACATTCATTGTCTACATTGTCTACATCAATAAGTTTAAATTGTTTTATAAAATCTTCAAGACATTCATTGTCTACATCAATAAGTTTAAATTGTTTTATAAAATCTTCAAGACATTCCTTGTCTACATCAATAAGTTTAAATTGTTTTATAAAATCTTCAAGACATTCATTGTCTACATCAATAAGTTTAAATTGTTTTATAAAATCTTCAAGACATTCATTGTCTATATCAATAAGTTTAAATTGTTTTATAAAATCTTCAAGACATTCATTGTCTACATCAATAAGTTTAAATTGTTTTATAAAATCTTCAAGACATTCATTGTCTACATTGTCTACATCAATAAGTTTAAATTGTTTTATAAAATCTTCAAGACATTCATTGTCTACATTGTCTACATCAATAAGTTTAAATTGTTTTATAAAATCTTCAAGACATTCATTGTCTACATTGTCTACATCAATAAGTTTAAATTGTTTTATAAAATCTTCAAGACATTCATTGTCTACATTGTCTACATCAATAAGTTTAAATTGTTTTATAAAATCTTCAAGACATTCATTGTCTACATCAATAAGTTTAAATTGTTTTATAAAATCTTCAAGACATTCATTGTCTAAATTGTCTACATCGATAAGTTTAAATTGTTTTATAAAATCTTCAAGACATTCATTGTCTACATCAATAAGTTTAAATTGTTTTATAAAATCTTCAAGACATTCATTGTCTACATCAATAAGTTTAAATTGTTTTATAAAATCTTCAAGACATTCATTGTCTACATCAATAAGTTTAAATTGTTTTATAAAATCTTCAAGACATTCATTGTCTACATAAATAAGTTTAAATTGTTTTATAAAATCTTCAAAACTTTCATTGTCTACATTGTCTAAATCAATAAGTTTAAATTGTTTTATAAAATCGTCAAAACTTTCATTGTCTACATTGTCTACATCAATAAGTTTAAATTGTTTTATAAAATCTTCAAAACATTCATTGTCTACATTGTGTACATCAATAAGTTTAAATTGTTTTATAAAATCTTCAAGACATTCATTGTCTACATTGTCTACATCAATAAGTTTAAATTGTTTTATAAAATCTTCAAGACATTCATTGTCTACATTGTCTACATCAATAAGTTTAAATTGTTTTATAAAATCTTCAAGACATTCATTGTCTACATTGTCTACATCAATAAGTTTAAATTGTTTTATAAAATCTTCAAGACATTCATTGTCTACATCAATAAGTTTAAATTGTTTTATAAAATCTTCAAGACATTCATTGTCTAAATTGTCTACATCGATAAGTTTAAATTGTTTTATAAAATCTTCAAGACATTCATTGTCTACATCAATAAGTTTAAATTGTTTTATAAAATCTTCAAGACATTCATTGTCTACATCAATAAGTTTAAATTGTTTTATAAAATCTTCAAGACATTCATTGTCTACATCAATAAGTTTAAATTGTTTTATAAAATCTTCAAGACATTCATTGTCTACATAAATAAGTTTAAATTGTTTTATAAAATCTTCAAAACTTTCATTGTCTACATTGTCTAAATCAATAAGTTTAAATTGTTTTATAAAATCGTCAAAACTTTCATTGTCTACATTGTCTACATCAATAAGTTTAAATTGTTTTATAAAATCTTCAAAACATTCATTGTCTACATTGTGTACATCAATAAGTTTAAATTGTTTTATAAAATCTTCAAGACATTCATTCTCTACATTGTCTACATCAATAAGTTTAAATTGTTTTATAAAATCTTCAAGACATTCATTGTCTACATTGTCTACATCAATAAGTTTAAATTGTTTTATAAAATCTTCAAGACATTCATTGTCTACATTGTCTACATCAATAAGTTTAAATTGTTTTATAAAATCTTCAAGACATTCATTGTCTACATCAATAAGTTTAAATTGTTTTATAAAATCTTCAAAACTTTCATTGTCGACATTGTCTACATCAATAAGTTTAAATTGTTTTATAAAATCTTCAAAACTTTCATTGTCTACATTGTCTAAATCAATAAGTTTGAATTGTTTTATAAAATCGTCAAAACTTTCATTGTCCTCATTGTCTACATCAATAAGTTTAAATTGTTTTATAAAATCGTCAAAACTTTCATTGTCTACATTGTCTACATCAATAAGTTTAAATTGTTTTATAAAATCTTCAAGACATTCATTGTCTACATTGTCTACATCAATAAGTTTAAATTGTTTTATAAAATCTTCAAGACATTCCTTGTCTACATCAATAAGTTTAAATTGTTTTATAAAATCTTCAAGACATTCATTGTCTACATCAATAAGTTTAAATTGTTTTATAAAATCTTCAAGACATTCATTGTCTACATTGTCTACATCAATAAGTTTAAATTGTTTTATAAAATCTTCAAGACATTCATTGTCTACATCAATAAGTTTAAATTGTTTTATAAAATCTTCAAGACATTCATTGTCTACATCAATAAGTTTAAATTGTTTTATAAAATCTTCAAGACATTCATTGTCTACATTGTCTACATCAATAAGTTTAAATTGTTTTATAAAATCTTCAAGACATTCATTGTCTACATTGTCTACATCAATAAGTTTAAATTGTTTTATGAAATCTTCAAGACATTCATTGTCTACATTGTCTACATCAATAAGTTTAAATTGTTTTATAAAATCTTCAAGACATTCATTGTCTACATCAATAAGTTTAAATTGTTTTATAAAATCTTCAAGACATTCATTGTCTACATCAATAAGTTTAAATTGTTTTATAAAATCTTCAAGACATTCATTGTCTACATCAATAAGTTTAAATTGTTTTATAAAATCTTCAAGACATTCATTGTCTACATTGTCTACATCAGTAAGTTTAAATTGTTTTATAAAATCTTCAAGACATTCATTGTCTACATTGTCTACATCAATAAGTTTAAATTGTTTTATAAAATCTTCAAGACATTCATTGTCTACATCAATAAGTTTAAATTGTTTTATAAAATCTTCAATAAGTTTAAATTGTTTTATAAAATCTTCAAGACATTCATTGTCTACATTGTCTACATCAATAAGTTTAAATTGTTTTATAAAATCTTCAAGACATTCATTGTCTACATTGTCTACATCAATAAGTTTAAATTGTTTTATAAAATCTTCCAGACATTCATTGTCTACATCAATAAGTTTAAATTGTTTTATAAAATCTTCAAGACATTCATTGTCTACATCAATAAGTTTAAATTGTTTTATAAAATCTTCAAGACATTCATTGTCTACATCAATAAGTTTAAATTGTTTTATAAAATCTTCAAGACATTCATTGTCTACATTGTCTACATCAATAAGTTTAAATTGTTTTATAAAATCTTCAAGACATTCATTGTCTACATCAATAAGTTTAAATTGTTTTATAAAATCTTCAAGACATTCATTGTCTACATTGTCTACATCAATAAGTTTAAATTGTTTTATAAAATCTTCAAGACATTCATTGTCTACATCAATAAGTTTAAATTGTTTTATAAAATCTTCAAGACATTCATTGTCTACATCAATAAGTTTAAATTGTTTTATAAAATCTTCAAGACATTCATTGTCTACATCAATAAGTTTAAATTGTTTTATAAAATCTTCAAGACATTCATTGTCTACATCAATAAGTTTAAATTGTTTTATAAAATCTTCAAGACATTCATTGTCTACATTGTCTACATCAATAAGTTTAAATTGTTTTATTAAATTCCCAAGACATTCATTGTCTACATCAATAAGTTTAAATTGTTTTATAAAATCTTCAATAAGCTTAAATTGTTTTATAAAATCTTCAAGACATTCATTGTCTACATTGTCTACATCAATAAGTTTAAATTGTTTTATAAAATCTTCAAGACATTCATTGTCTACATCAATAAGTTTAAATTGTTTTATAAAATCTTCAAGACATTGTCTACATCAATAAGTTTAAATTGTTTTATAAAATCTTCAAGACATTCATTGTCTACATTGTCTACATCAATAAGTTTAAATTGTTTTATAAAATCTTCAAGACATTCATTGTCTACATCAATAAGTTTTAATTGTTTTATAAAATCTTCAAGACATTCATTGTCTACATCAATAAGTTTAAATTGTTTTATAAAATCTTCAAGACATTCATTGTCTACATCAATAAGTTTAAATTGTTTTATAAAATCTTCAAGACATTCATTGTCTACATCAATAAGTTTAAATTGTTTTATAAAATCTTCAAGACATTCATTGTCTACATCAATAAGTTTAAATTGTTTTATAAAATCTTCAAGACATTCATTGTCTACATTGTCTACATCAATAAGTTTAAATTGTTTTATAAAATCTTCAAGACATTCATTGTCTACATCAATAAGTTTAAATTGTTTTATAAAATCTTCAAGACATTCATTGTCTACATCAATAAGTTTAAATTGTTTTATAAAATCTTCAAGACATTCATTGTCTACATCAATAAGTTTAAATTGTTTTATAAAATCTTCAAGACATTCATTGTCTACATTGTCTACATCAATAAGTTTAAATTGTTTTATAAAATCTTCAAGACATTCATTGTCTACATCAATAAGTTTAAATTGTTTTATAAAATCTTCAAGACATTCATTGTCTACATCAATAAGTTTAAATTGTTTTATAAAATCTTCAAGACATTCATTGTCTACATCAATAAGTTTAAATTGTTTTATAAAATCTTCAAGACATTCATTGTCTACATCAATAAGTTTAAATTGTTTTATAAAATCTTCAAGACATTCATTGTCTACATTGTCTACATCAATAAGTTTAAATTGTTTTATAAAATCTTCAAGACATTCATTGTCTACATTGTCTACATCAATAAGTTTAAATTGTTTTATAAAATCTTCAAGACATTCATTGTCTACATTGTCTACATCAATAAGTTTAAATTGTTTTATAAAATCTTCAAGACATTCATTGTCTACATCAATAAGTTTAAATTGTTTTATAAAATCTTCAAGACATTCATTGTCTACATCAATAAGTTTAAATTGTTTTATAAAATCTTCAAGACATTCATTGTCTACATCAATAAGTTTAAATTGTTTTATAAAATCTTCAAGACATTCATTGTCTACATCAATAAGCTTAAATTGTTTTATAAAATCTTCAAGACATTCATTGTCTACATTGTCTACATCAATAAGTTCAAATTGCTTTATTAAATTCCCAAGACATTCATTGTCTACATCAATAAGTTTAAATTGTTTTATAAAATCTTCAATAAGCTTAAATTGTTTTATAAAATCTTCAAGACATTCATTGTCTACATTGTCTACATCAATAAGTTTAAATTGTTTTATAAAATCTTCAAGACATTCATTGTCTACATTGTCTACATCAATAAGTTTAAATTGTTTTATAAAATCTTCAAGACATTCATTGTCTACATCAATAAGTTTAAATTGTTTTATAAAATCTTCAAGACATTCATTGCCTACATTGTCTACATCAATAAGTTTAAATTGTTTTATAAAATCTTCAAGACATTCATTGTCTACATTGTCTACATCAATAAGTTTAAATTGTTTTATAAAATCTTCAAGACATTCATTGTCTACATCAATAAGTTTAAATTGTTTTATAAAATCTTCAAGACATTCATTGTCTACATCAATAAGTTTAAATTGTTTTATAAAATCTTCAAGACATTCATTGTCTACATCAATAAGTTTAAATTGTTTTATAAAATCTTCAAGACATTCATTGTCTACATCAATAAGTTTAAATTGTTTTATAAAATCTTCAAGACATTCATTGTCTACATCAATAAGTTTAAATTGTTTTATAAAATCTTCAAGACATTCATTGTCTACATTGTCTACATCAATAAGTTTAAATTGTTTTATAAAATCTTCAAGACATTCATTGTCTACATCAATAAGTTTAAATTGTTTTATAAAATCTTCAATAAGTTTAAATTGTTTTATAAAATCTTCAAGACATTCATTGTCTACATTGTCTACATCAATAAGTTTAAATTGTTTTATAAAATCTTCAAGACATTCATTGTCTACATCAATAAGTTTAAATTGTTTTATAAAATCTTCAAGACATTCATTGTCTACATTGTCTACATCAATAAGTTTAAATTGTTTTATAAAATCTTCAAGACATTCATTGTCTACATCAATAAGTTTAAATTGTTTTATAAAATCTTCAAGACATTCATTGTCTACATCAATAAGTTTAAATTGTTTTATAAAATCTTCAAGACATTCATTGTCTACATCAATAAGTTTAAATTGTTTTATAAAATCTTCAAGACATTCATTGTCTACATCAATAAGTTTAAATTGTTTTATAAAATCTTCAAGATATTCATTGTCTACATCAATAAGTTTAAATTGTTTTATAAAATCTTCAAGACATTCATTGTCTACATCAATAAGTTTAAATTGTTTTATAAAATCTTCAAGACATTCATTGTCTACATCAATAAGTTTAAATTGTTTTATAAAATCTTCAAGACATTCATTGTCTACATCAATAAGTTTAAATTGTTTTATAAAATCTTCAAGACATTCATTGTCTACATTGTCTACATCAATAAGTTTAAATTGTTTTATTAAATTCCCAAGACATTCATTGTCTACATCAATAAGTTTAAATTGTTTTATAAAATCTTCAATAAGCTTAAATTGTTTTATAAATTCTTCAAGACATTCATTGTCTACATTGTCTATATCAATAAGTTTAAATTGTTTTATAAAATCTTCAAGACATTCATTGTCTACATCAATAAGTTTAAATTGTTTTATAAAATCTTCAAGACATTGTCTACATCAATAAGTTTAAATTGTTTTATAAATTCTTCAAGACATTCATTGTCTACATTGTCTATATCAATAAGTTTAAATTGTTTTATAAAATCTTCAAGACATTCATTGTCTACATCAATAAGTTTAAATTGTTTTATAAAATCTTCAAGACATTGTCTACATCAATAAGTTTAAATTGTTTTATAAATTCTTCAAGACATTCATTGTCTACATTGTCTATATCAATAAGTTTAAATTGTTTTATAAAATCTTCAAGACATTCATTGTCTACATCAATAAGTTTAAATTGTTTTATAAAATCTTCAAGACATTCATTGTCTACATCAATGAGTTTAAATTGTTTTATAAAATCTTCAAGACATTCATTGTCTACATTGTCTACATCAATAAGTTTAAATTGTTTTATAAAATCTTCAAGACATTCATTGTCTACATCAATAAGTTTAAATTGTTTTATAAAATCTTCAAGACATTGTCTACATCAATAAGTTTAAATTGTTTTATAAATTCTTCAAGACATTCATTGTCTACATTGTCTATATCAATAAGTTTAAATTGTTTTATAAAATCTTCAAGACATTCATTGTCTACATCAATAAGTTTAAATTGTTTTATAAAATCTTCAAGACATTGTCTACATCAATAAGTTTAAATTGTTTTATAAATTCTTCAAGACATTCATTGTCTACATTGTCTATATCAATAAGTTTAAATTGTTTTATAAAATCTTCAAGACATTCATTGTCTACATCAATAAGTTTAAATTGTTTTATAAAATCTTCAAGACATTGTCTACATCAATAAGTTTAAATTGTTTTATAAAATCTTCAAGACATTCATTGTCTACATCAATAAGTTTAAATTGTTTTATAAATTCTTCAAGACATTCATTGTCTACATTGTCTATATCAATAAGTTTAAATTGTTTTATAAAATCTTCAAGACATTCATTGTCTACATCAATAAGTTTAAATTGTTTTATAAAATCTTCAAGACATTCATTGTCTACATTGTCTACATCAATAAGTTTAAATTGTTTTATAAAATCTTCAAGACATTCATTGTCTACATTGTCTACATCAATAAGTTTAAATTGTTTTATAAAATCTTCAAGACATTCATTGTCTACATCAATAAGTTTAAATTGTTTTATAAAATCTTCAAGACATTGTCTACATCAATAAGTTTAAATTGTTTTATAAAATCTTCAAGACATTCATTGTCTACATTGTCTACATCAATAAGTTTAAATTGTTTTATAAAATCTTCAAGACATTCATTGTCTACATTGTCTACATCAATAAGTTTAAATTGTTTTATAAAATCTTCAAGACATTCATTGTCTACATCAATAAGTTTAAATTGTTTTATAAAATCTTCAAGACATTCATTGTCTACATTGTCTACATCAATAAGTTTAAATTGTTTTATAAAATCTTCAAGACATTCATTGTCTACATCAATAAGTTTAAATTGTTTTATAAAATCTTCAAGACATTCATTGTCTACATCAATAAGTTTAAATTGTTTTATAAAATCTTCAAGACATTCATTGTCTACATCAATAAGTTTAAATTGTTTTATAAAATCTTCAAGACATTCATTGTCTACATCAATAAGTTTAAATTGTTTTATAAAATCTTCAAGACATTCATTGTCTACATCAATAAGTTTAAATTGTTTTATAAAATCTTCAAGACATTCATTGTCTACATCAATAAGTTTAAATTGTTTTATAAAATCTTCAAGACATTCATTGTCTACATCAATAAGTTTAAATTGTTTTATAAAATCTTCAAGACATTCATTGTCTACATCAATAAGTTTAAATTGTTTTATAAAATCTTCAAGACATTCATTGTCTACATCAATAAGTTTAAATTGTTTTATAAAATCTTCAAGACATTCATTGTCTACATCAATAAGTTTAAATTGTTTTATAAAATCTTCAAGACATTCATTGTCTACATTGTCTACATCAATAAGTTTAAATTGTTTTATAAAATCTTCAAGACATTCATTGTCTACATTGTCTACATCAATAAGTTTAAATTGTTTTATAAAATCTTCAAGACATTCATTGTCTACATTGTCTACATCAATAAGTTTAAATTGTTTTATAAAATCTTCAAGACATTCATTGTCTACATCAATAAGTTTAAATTGTTTTATAAAATCTTCAAGACATTGTCTACATCAATAAGTTTAAATTGTTTTATAAAATCTTCAAGACATTCATTGTCTACATTGTCTACATCAATAAGTTTAAATTGTTTTATAAAATCTTCAAGACATTCATTGTCTACATTGTCTACATCAATAAGTTTAAATTGTTTTATAAAATCTTCAAGACATTCATTGTCTACATTGTCTACATCAATAAGTTTAAATTGTTTTATAAAATCTTCAAGACATTCATTGTCTACATCAATAAGTTTAAATTGTTTTATAAAATCTTCAAGACATTCATTGTCTACATTGTCTACATCAATAAGTTTAAATTGTTTTATAAAATCTTCAAGACATTCATTGTCTACATCAATAAGTTTAAATTGTTTTATAAAATCTTCAAGACATTCATTGTCTACATCAATGAGTTTAAATTGTTTTATAAAATCTTCAAGACATTCATTGTCTACATTGTCTACATCAATAAGTTTAAATTGTTTTATAAAAAAATCTTCAAGACATTCATTGTCTACATTGTCTACATCAATAAGTTTAAATTGTTTTATAAAATCTTCAAGACATTCATTGTCTACATCAATAAGTTTAAATTGTTTTATAAAATCTTCAAGACATTGTCTACATCAATAAGTTTAAATTGTTTTATAAAATCTTCAAGACATTCATTGTCTACATCAATAAGTTTAAATTGTTTTATAAAATCTTCAAGACATTCATTGTCTACATCAATAAGTTTAAATTGTTTTATAAAATCTTCAAGACATTCATTGTCTACATCAATAAGTTTAAATTGTTTTATAAAATCTTCAAGACATTCATTGTCTACATCAATAAGTTTAAATTGTTTTATAAAATCTTCAAGACATTCATTGTCTACATTGTCTACATCAATAAGTTTAAATTGTTTTATAAAATCTTCAAGACATTCATTGTCTACATCAATAAGTTTAAATTGTTTTATAAAATCTTCAATAAGTTTAAATTGTTTTATAAAATCTTCAAGACATTCATTGTCTACATTGTCTACATCAATAAGTTTAAATTGTTTTATAAAATCTTCAAGACTTTCATTGTCTACATTGTCTACATCAATAAGTTTAAATTGTTTTATAAAATCTTCAAGACATTCATTGTCTACATCAATAAGTTTAAATTGTTTTATAAAATCTTCAAGACATTCATTGTCTACATCAATAAGTTTAAATTGTTTTATAAAATCTTCAAGACATTCATTGTCTACATCAATAAGTTTAAATTGTTTTATAAAATCTTCAAGACATTCATTGTCTACATTGTCTACATCAATAAGTTTAAATTGTTTTATAAAATCTTCAAGACATTCATTGTCTACATTGTCTACATCAATAAGTTTAAATTGTTTTATAAAATCTTCAAGACATTCATTGTCTACATTGTCTACATCAATAAGTTTAAATTGTTTTAGAAAAACTTCAAGACATTCATTGTCTACATCAATAAGTTTAAATTGTTTTATAAAATCTTCAAGACATTCATTGTCTACATCAATAAGTTTAAACTGTTTTATAAAATCTTCAAGACATTCATTGTCTACATCAATAAGTTTAAATTGTTTTATAAAATCTTCAAGACATTCATTGTCTACATCAATAAGTTTAAATTGTTTTATAAAATCTTCAAGACATTCATTGTCTACATTGTCTACATCAATAAGTTTAAATTGTTTTATAAAATCTTAAAGACATTCATTGTCTACATCAATAAGTTTAAATTGTTTTATAAAATCTTCAATAAGTTTAAATTGTTTTATAAAATCTTCAAGACATTCATTGTCTACATTGTCTACATCAATAAGTTTAAATTGTTTTATAAAATCTTCAAGACATTCATTGTCTACATTGTCTACATCAATAAGTTTAAATTGTTTTATAAAATCTTCAAGACATTCATTGTCTACATCAATAAGTTTAAATTGTTTTATAAAATCTTCAAGTCATTCATTGTCTACATTGTCTACATCAATAAGTTTAAATTGTTTTATAAAATCTTCAAGACATTCATTGTCTACATCAATAAGTTTAAATTGTTTTATAAAATCTTCAAGACATTCATTGTCTACATCAATAAGTTTAAATTGTTTTATAAAATCTTCAAGACATTCATTGTCTACATCAATAAGTTTAAATTGTTTTATAAAATCTTCAAGACATTCATTGTCTACATCAATAAGTTTAAATTGTTTTATAAAATCTTCAAGACATTCATTGTCTACATTGTCTACATCAATAAGTTTAAATTGTTTTATAAAATCTTCAAGACATTCATTGTCTACATTGTCTACATCAATAAGTTTAAATTGTTTTATAAAATCTTCAAGACATTCATTGTCTACATCAATAAGTTTAAATTGTTTTATAAAATCTTCAAGACATTCATTGTCTACATCAATAAGTTTAAATTGTTTTATAAAATCTTCAAGACATTCATTGTCTACATCAATAAGTTTAAATTGTTTTATAAAATCTTCAATAAGCTTAAATTGTTTTATAAAATCTTCAAGACATTCATTGTCTACATTGTCTACATCAGTAAGTTTAAATTGTTTTATAAAATCTTCAAGACATTCATTGTCTACATTGTCTACATCAATAAGTTTAAATTGTTTTATAAAATCTTCAAGACATTCATTGTCTACATCAATAAGTTTAAATTGTTTTATAAAATCTTCAATAAGTTTAAATTGTTTTATAAAATCTTCAAGACATTCATTGTCTACATTGTCTACATCAATAAGTTTAAATTGTTTTATAAAATCTTCAAGACATTCATTGTCTACATTGTCTACATCAATAAGTTTAAATTGTTTTATAAAATCTTCCAGACATTCATTGTCTACATCAATAAGTTTAAATTGTTTTATAAAATCTTCAAGACATTCATTGTCTACATCAATAAGTTTAAATTGTTTTATAAAATCTTCAAGACATTCATTGTCTACATCAATAAGTTTAAATTGTTTTATAAAATCTTCAAGACATTCATTGTCTACATTGTCTACATCAATAAGTTTAAATTGTTTTATAAAATCTTCAAGACATTCATTGTCTACATCAATAAGTTTAAATTGTTTTATAAAATCTTCAAGACATTCATTGTCTACATTGTCTACATCAATAAGTTTAAATTGTTTTATAAAATCTTCAAGACATTCATTGTCTACATCAATAAGTTTAAATTGTTTTATAAAATCTTCAAGACATTCATTGTCTACATCAATAAGTTTAAATTGTTTTATAAAATCTTCAAGACATTCATTGTCTACATCAATAAGTTTAAATTGTTTTATAAAATCTTCAAGACATTCATTGTCTACATCAATAAGTTTAAATTGTTTTATAAAATCTTCAAGACATTCATTGTCTACATTGTCTACATCAATAAGTTTAAATTGTTTTATTAAATTCCCAAGACATTCATTGTCTACATCAATAAGTTTAAATTGTTTTATAAAATCTTCAATAAGCTTAAATTGTTTTATAAAATCTTCAAGACATTCATTGTCTACATTGTCTACATCAATAAGTTTAAATTGTTTTATAAAATCTTCAAGACATTCATTGTCTACATCAATAAGTTTAAATTGTTTTATAAAATCTTCAAGACATTGTCTACATCAATAAGTTTAAATTGTTTTATAAAATCTTCAAGACATTCATTGTCTACATTGTCTACATCAATAAGTTTAAATTGTTTTATAAAATCTTCAAGACATTCATTGTCTACATCAATAAGTTTTAATTGTTTTATAAAATCTTCAAGACATTCATTGTCTACATCAATAAGTTTAAATTGTTTTATAAAATCTTCAAGACATTCATTGTCTACATCAATAAGTTTAAATTGTTTTATAAAATCTTCAAGACATTCATTGTCTACATCAATAAGTTTAAATTGTTTTATAAAATCTTCAAGACATTCATTGTCTACATCAATAAGTTTAAATTGTTTTATAAAATCTTCAAGACATTCATTGTCTACATTGTCTACATCAATAAGTTTAAATTGTTTTATAAAATCTTCAAGACATTCATTGTCTACATCAATAAGTTTAAATTGTTTTATAAAATCTTCAAGACATTCATTGTCTACATCAATAAGTTTAAATTGTTTTATAAAATCTTCAAGACATTCATTGTCTACATCAATAAGTTTAAATTGTTTTATAAAATCTTCAAGACATTCATTGTCTACATCAATAAGTTTAAATTGTTTTATAAAATCTTCAAGACATTCATTGTCTACATTGTCTACATCAATAAGTTTAAATTGTTTTATAAAATCTTCAAGACATTCATTGTCTACATTGTCTACATCAATAAGTTTAAATTGTTTTATAAAATCTTCAAGACATTCATTGTCTACATCAATAAGTTTAAATTGTTTTATAAAATCTTCAAGACATTCATTGTCTACATTGTCTACATCAATAAGTTTAAATTGTTTTATGAAATCTTCAAGACATTCATTGTCTACATCAATAAGTTTAAATTGTTTTATAAAATCTTCAAGACATTCATTGTCTACATCAATAAGTTTAAATTGTTTTATAAAATCTTCAAGACATTCATTGTCTACATCAATAAGTTTAAATTGTTTTATAAAATCTTCAAGACATTCATTGTCTACATTGTCTACATCAATAAGTTTAAATTGTTTTATAAAATCTTCAAGACATTCATTGTCTACATTGTCTACATCAATAAGTTTAAATTGTTTTATAAAATCTTCAAGACATTCATTGTCTACATCAATAAGTTTAAATTGTTTTATAAAATCTTCAAGACATTCATTGTCTACATCAATAAGTTTAAATTGTTTTATAAAATCTTCAAGACATTCATTGTCTACATCAATAAGTTTAAATTGTTTTATAAAATCTTCAAGACATTCATTGTCTACATCAATAAGCTTAAATTGTTTTATAAAATCTTCAAGACATTCATTGTCTACATTGTCTACATCAATAAGTTCAAATTGCTTTATTAAATTCCCAAGACATTCATTGTCTACATCAATAAGTTTAAATTGTTTTATAAAATCTTCAATAAGCTTAAATTGTTTTATAAAATCTTCAAGACATTCATTGTCTACATTGTCTACATCAATAAGTTTAAATTGTTTTATAAAATCTTCAAGACATTCATTGTCTACATTGTCTACATCAATAAGTTTAAATTGTTTTATAAAATCTTCAAGACATTCATTGTCTACATCAATAAGTTTAAATTGTTTTATAAAATCTTCAAGACATTCATTGTCTACATTGTCTACATCAATAAGTTTAAATTGTTTTATAAAATCTTCAAGACATTCATTGTCTACATTGTCTACATCAATAAGTTTAAATTGTTTTATAAAATCTTCAAGACATTCATTGTCTACATCAATAAGTTTAAATTGTTTTATAAAATCTTCAAGACATTCATTGTCTACATCAATAAGTTTAAATTGTTTTATAAAATCTTCAAGACATTCATTGTCTACATCAATAAGTTTAAATTGTTTTATAAAATCTTCAAGACATTCATTGTCTACATCAATAAGTTTAAATTGTTTTATAAAATCTTCAAGACATTCATTGTCTACATCAATAAGTTTAAATTGTTTTATAAAATCTTCAAGACATTCATTGTCTACATTGTCTACATCAATAAGTTTAAATTGTTTTATAAAATCTTCAAGACATTCATTGTCTACATCAATAAGTTTAAATTGTTTTATAAAATCTTCAAGACATTCATTGTCTACATTGTCTACATCAATAAGTTTAAATTGTTTTATAAAATCTTCAAGACATTCATTGTCTACATTGTCTACATCAATAAGTTTAAATTGTTTTATAAAATCTTCAAGACATTCATTGTCTACATCAATAAGTTTAAATTGTTTTATAAAATCTTCAAGACATTGTCTACATCAATAAGTTTAAATTGTTTTATAAAATCTTCAAGACATTCATTGTCTACATTGTCTACATCAATAAGTTTAAATTGTTTTATAAAATCTTCAAGACATTCATTGTCTACATTGTCTACATCAATCAGTTTAAATTGTTTTATAAAATCTTCAAGACATTCATTGTCTACATCAATAAGTTTAAATTGTTTTATAAAATCTTCAAGACATTCATTGTCTACATCAATAAGTTTAAATTGTTTTATAAAATCTTCAAGACATTCATTGTCTACATCAATAAGTTTAAATTGTTTTATAAAATCTTCAAGACATTCATTGTCTACATTGTCTACATCAATAAGTTTAAATTGTTTTATAAAATCTTCAAGACATTCATTGTCTACATCAATAAGTTTAAATTGTTTTATAAAATCTTCAAGACATTCATTGTCTACATCAATAAGTTTAAATTGTTTTATAAAATCTTCAAGACATTCATTGTCTACATCAATAAGTTTAAATTGTTTTATAAAATCTTCAAGACATTCCTTGTCTACATCAATAAGTTTAAATTGTTTTATAAAATCTTCAAGACATTCCTTGTCTACATCAATAAGTTTAAATTGTTTTATAAAATCTTCAAGACATTCATTGTCTACATTGTCTACATCAATAAGTTTAAATTGTTTTATAAAATCTTCAAGACATTCATTGTCTACATCAATAAGTTTAAATTGTTTTATAAAATCTTCAAGACATTCATTGTCTACATTGTCTACATCAATAAGTTTAAATTGTTTTATAAAATCTTCAAGACATTCATTGTCTACATTGTCTACATCAATAAGTTTAAATTGTTTTATAAAATCTTCAAGACATTCATTGTCTACATTGTCTACATCAATAAGTTTAAATTGTTTTATAAAATCTTCAAGACATTCATTGTCTACATCAATAAGTTTAAATTGTTTTATAAAATCTTCAAGACATTCATTGTCTACATCAATAAGTTTAAACTGTTTTATAAAATCTTCAAGACATTCATTGTCTACATCAATAAGTTTAAATTGTTTTATAAAATCTTCAAGACATTCATTGTCTACATTGTCTACATCAATAAGTTTAAATTGTTTTATAAAATCTTAAAGACATTCATTGTCTACATCAATAAGTTTAAATTGTTTTATAAAATCTTCAATAAGTTTAAATTGTTTTATAAAATCTTCAAGACATTCATTGTCTACATTGTCTACATCAATAAGTTTAAATTGTTTTATAAAATCTTCAAGACATTCATTGTCTACATTGTCTACATCAATAAGTTTAAATTGTTTTATAAAATCTTCAAGACATTCATTGTCTACATCAATAAGTTTAAATTGTTTTATAAAATCTTCAAGACATTCATTGTCTACATTGTCTACATCAATAAGTTTAAATTGATTTATAAAATCTTCAAGACATTCATTGTCTACATTGTCTACATCAATAAGTTTAAATTGTTTTATAAAATCTTCAAGACATTCATTGTCTACATCAATAAGTTTAAATTGTTTTATAAAATCTTCAAGACATTCATTGTCTACATCAATAAGTTTAAATTGTTTTATAAAATCTTCAAGACTTTCATTGTCTACATTGTCTACATCAATAAGTTTAAATTGTTTTATAAAATCTTCAAGACATTCATTGTCTACATCAATAAGTTTAAATTGTTTTATAAAATCTTCAAGACATTCATTGTCTACATCAATAAGTTTAAATTGTTTTATAAAATCTTCAAGACATTCATTGTCTACATCAATAAGTTTAAATTGTTTTATAAAATCTTCAAGACATTCATTGTCTACATTGTCTACATCAATAAGTTTAAATTGTTTTATAAAATCTTCAAGACATTCATTGTCTACATCAATAAGTTTAAATTGTTTTATAAAATCTTCAATAAGTTTAAATTGTTTTATAAAATCTTCAAGACATTCATTGTCTACATTGTCTACATCAATAAGTTTAAATTGTTTTATAAAATCTTCAAGACTTTCATTGTCTACATTGTCTACATCAATAAGTTTAAATTGTTTTATAAAATCTTCAAGACATTCATTGTCTACATCAATAAGTTTAAATTGTTTTATAAAATCTTCAAGACATTCATTGTCTACATCAATAAGTTTAAATTGTTTTATAAAATCTTCAAGACATTCATTGTCTACATCAATAAGTTTAAATTGTTTTATAAAATCTTCAAGACATTCATTGTCTACATTGTCTACATCAATAAGTTTAAATTGTTTTATAAAATCTTCAAGACATTCATTGTCTACATCAATAAGTTTAAATTGTTTTATAAAATCTTCAATAAGTTTAAATTGTTTTATAAAATCTTCAAGACATTCATTGTCTACATCAATAAGTTTAAATTGTTTTATAAACTCTTCAAGACGTTCATTGTCTACATCAATAAGTTTAAATTGTTTTATAAAATCTTCAAGACATTCATTGTCTACATCAATAAGTTTAAATTGTTTTATAAAATCTTCAAGACATTCATTGTCTACATTGTCTACATCAATAAGTTTAAATTGTTTTATAAAATCTTCAAGACATTCATTGTCTACATTGTCTACATCAATAAGTTTAAATTGTTTTATAAAATCTTCAAGACATTCATTGTCTACATCAATAAGTTTAAATTGTTTTATAAAATCTTCAAGACATTGTCTACATCAATAAGTTTAAATTGTTTTATAAAATCTTCAAGACATTCATTGTCTACATTGTCTACATCAATAAGTTTAAATTGTTTTATAAAATCTTCAAGACATTCATTGTCTACATCAATAAGTTTAAACTGTTTTATAAAATCTTCAAGACATTCATTGTCTACATCAATAAGTTTAAACTGTTTTATAAAATCTTCAAGACATTCATTGTCTACATCAATAAGTTTAAATTGTTTTATAAAATCTTCAAGACATTCATTGTCTACATTGTCTACATCAATAAGTTTAAATTGTTTTATAAAATCTTAAAGACATTCATTGTCTACATCAATAAGTTTAAATTGTTTTATAAAATCTTCAATAAGTTTAAATTGTTTTATAAAATCTTCAAGACATTCATTGTCTACATTGTCTACATCAATAAGTTTAAATTGTTTTATAAAATCTTCAAGACATTCATTGTCTACATTGTCTACATCAATAAGTTTAAATTGTTTTATAAAATCTTCAAGACATTCATTGTCTACATCAATAAGTTTAAATTGTTTTATAAAATCTTCAAGACATTCATTGTCTACATTGTCTACATCAATAAGTTTAAATTGTTTTATAAAATCTTCAAGACATTCATTGTCTACATCAATAAGTTTAAATTGTTTTATAAAATCTTCAAGACATTCATTGTCTACATCAATAAGTTTAAATTGTTTTATAAAATCTTCAAGACATTCATTGTCTACATCAATAAGTTTAAATTGTTTTATAAAATCTTCAAGACATTCATTGTCTACATTGTCTACATCAATAAGTTTAAATTGTTTTATAAAATCTTCAAGACATTCATTGTCTACATTGTCTACATCAATAAGTTTAAATTGTTTTATAAAATCTTCAAGACATTCATTGTCTACATCAATAAGTTTAAATTGTTTTATAAAATCTTCAAGACATTCATTGTCTACATCAATAAGTTTAAATTGTTTTATAAAATCTTCAAGACATTCATTGTCTACATCAATAAGTTTAAATTGTTTTATAAAATCTTCAAGACATTCATTGTCTACATCAATAAGTTTAAATTGTTTTATAAAATCTTCAAGACATTCATTGTCTACATCAATAAGTTTAAATTGTTTTATAAAATCTTCAAGACATTCATTGTCTACATCAATAAGTTTAAATTGTTTTATAAAATCTTCAAGACATTCATTGTCTACATTGTCTACATCAATAAGTTTAAATTGTTTTATAAAATCTTCAAGACATTCATTGTCTACATCAATAAGTTTAAATTGTTTTATAAAATCTTCAATAAGTTTAAATTGTTTTATAAAATCTTCAAGACATTCATTGTCTACATTGTCTACATCAATAAGTTTAAATTGTTTTATAAAATCTTCAAGACATTCATTGTCTACATTGTCTACATCAATCAGTTTAAATTGTTTTATAAAATCTTCAAGACATTCATTGTCTACATCAATAAGTTTAAATTGTTTTATAAAATCTTCAAGACATTCATTGTCTACATCAATAAGTTTAAATTGTTTTATAAAATCTTCAAGACATTCATTGTCTACATCAATAAGTTTAAATTGTTTTATAAAATCTTCAAGACATTCATTGTCTACATTGTCTACATCAATAAGTTTAAATTGTTTTATAAAATCTTCAAGACATTCATTGTCTACATCAATAAGTTTAAATTGTTTTATAAAATCTTCAAGACATTCATTGTCTACATCAATAAGTTTAAATTGTTTTATAAAATCTTCAAGACATTCATTGTCTACATCAATAAGTTTAAACTGTTTTATAAAATCTTCAAGACATTCATTGTCTACATCAATAAGTTTAAATTGTTTTATAAAATCTTCAAGACATTCATTGTCTACATTGTCTACATCAATAAGTTTAAATTGTTTTATAAAATCTTCAAGACATTCATTGTCTACATTGTCTACATCAATAAGTTTAAATTGTTTTATAAAATCTTCAAGACATTCATTGTCTACATCAATAAGTTTAAATTGTTTTATAAAATCTTCAAGACATTCATTGTCTACATCAATAAGTTTAAATTGTTTTATAAAATCTTCAAGACATTCATTGTCTACATCAATAAGTTTAAATTGTTTTATAAAATCTTCAATAAGCTTAAATTGTTTTATAAAATCTTCAAGACATTCATTGTCTACATTGTCTACATCAGTAAGTTTAAATTGTTTTATAAAATCTTCAAGACATTCATTGTCTACATTGTCTACATCAATAAGTTTAAATTGTTTTATAAAATCTTCAAGACATTCATTGTCTACATCAATAAGTTTAAATTGTTTTATAAAATCTTCAATAAGTTTAAATTGTTTTATAAAATCTTCAAGACATTCATTGTCTACATTGTCTACATCAATAAGTTTAAATTGTTTTATAAAATCTTCAAGACATTCATTGTCTACATTGTCTACATCAATAAGTTTAAATTGTTTTATAAAATCTTCCAGACATTCATTGTCTACATCAATAAGTTTAAATTGTTTTATAAAATCTTCAAGACATTCATTGTCTACATCAATAAGTTTAAATTGTTTTATAAAATCTTCAAGACATTCATTGTCTACATCAATAAGTTTAAATTGTTTTATAAAATCTTCAAGACATTCATTGTCTACATTGTCTACATCAATAAGTTTAAATTGTTTTATAAAATCTTCAAGACATTCATTGTCTACATCAATAAGTTTAAATTGTTTTATAAAATCTTCAAGACATTCATTGTCTACATTGTCTACATCAATAAGTTTAAATTGTTTTATAAAATCTTCAAGACATTCATTGTCTACATCAATAAGTTTAAATTGTTTTATAAAATCTTCAAGACATTCATTGTCTACATCAATAAGTTTAAATTGTTTTATAAAATCTTCAAGACATTCATTGTCTACATCAATAAGTTTAAATTGTTTTATAAAATCTTCAAGACATTCATTGTCTACATCAATAAGTTTAAATTGTTTTATAAAATCTTCAAGACATTCATTGTCTACATTGTCTACATCAATAAGTTTAAATTGTTTTATTAAATTCCCAAGACATTCATTGTCTACATCAATAAGTTTAAATTGTTTTATAAAATCTTCAATAAGCTTAAATTGTTTTATAAAATCTTCAAGACATTCATTGTCTACATTGTCTACATCAATAAGTTTAAATTGTTTTATAAAATCTTCAAGACATTCATTGTCTACATCAATAAGTTTAAATTGTTTTATAAAATCTTCAAGACATTGTCTACATCAATAAGTTTAAATTGTTTTATAAAATCTTCAAGACATTCATTGTCTACATTGTCTACATCAATAAGTTTAAATTGTTTTATAAAATCTTCAAGACATTCATTGTCTACATCAATAAGTTTTAATTGTTTTATAAAATCTTCAAGACATTCATTGTCTACATCAATAAGTTTAAATTGTTTTATAAAATCTTCAAGACATTCATTGTCTACATCAATAAGTTTAAATTGTTTTATAAAATCTTCAAGACATTCATTGTCTACATCAATAAGTTTAAATTGTTTTATAAAATCTTCAAGACATTCATTGTCTACATCAATAAGTTTAAATTGTTTTATAAAATCTTCAAGACATTCATTGTCTACATTGTCTACATCAATAAGTTTAAATTGTTTTATAAAATCTTCAAGACATTCATTGTCTACATCAATAAGTTTAAATTGTTTTATAAAATCTTCAAGACATTCATTGTCTACATCAATAAGTTTAAATTGTTTTATAAAATCTTCAAGACATTCATTGTCTACATCAATAAGTTTAAATTGTTTTATAAAATCTTCAAGACATTCATTGTCTACATCAATAAGTTTAAATTGTTTTATAAAATCTTCAAGACATTCATTGTCTACATTGTCTACATCAATAAGTTTAAATTGTTTTATAAAATCTTCAAGACATTCATTGTCTACATTGTCTACATCAATAAGTTTAAATTGTTTTATAAAATCTTCAAGACATTCATTGTCTACATCAATAAGTTTAAATTGTTTTATAAAATCTTCAAGACATTCATTGTCTACATTGTCTACATCAATAAGTTTAAATTGTTTTATGAAATCTTCAAGACATTCATTGTCTACATCAATAAGTTTAAATTGTTTTATAAAATCTTCAAGACATTCATTGTCTACATCAATAAGTTTAAATTGTTTTATAAAATCTTCAAGACATTCATTGTCTACATCAATAAGTTTAAATTGTTTTATAAAATCTTCAAGACATTCATTGTCTACATTGTCTACATCAATAAGTTTAAATTGTTTTATAAAATCTTCAAGACATTCATTGTCTACATTGTCTACATCAATAAGTTTAAATTGTTTTATAAAATCTTCAAGACATTCATTGTCTACATCAATAAGTTTAAATTGTTTTATAAAATCTTCAAGACATTCATTGTCTACATCAATAAGTTTAAATTGTTTTATAAAATCTTCAAGACATTCATTGTCTACATCAATAAGTTTAAATTGTTTTATAAAATCTTCAAGACATTCATTGTCTACATCAATAAGCTTAAATTGTTTTATAAAATCTTCAAGACATTCATTGTCTACATTGTCTACATCAATAAGTTCAAATTGCTTTATTAAATTCCCAAGACATTCATTGTCTACATCAATAAGTTTAAATTGTTTTATAAAATCTTCAATAAGCTTAAATTGTTTTATAAAATCTTCAAGACATTCATTGTCTACATTGTCTACATCAATAAGTTTAAATTGTTTTATAAAATCTTCAAGACATTCATTGTCTACATTGTCTACATCAATAAGTTTAAATTGTTTTATAAAATCTTCAAGACATTCATTGTCTACATCAATAAGTTTAAATTGTTTTATAAAATCTTCAAGACATTCATTGTCTACATTGTCTACATCAATAAGTTTAAATTGTTTTATAAAATCTTCAAGACATTCATTGTCTACATTGTCTACATCAATAAGTTTAAATTGTTTTATAAAATCTTCAAGACATTCATTGTCTACATCAATAAGTTTAAATTGTTTTATAAAATCTTCAAGACATTCATTGTCTACATCAATAAGTTTAAATTGTTTTATAAAATCTTCAAGACATTCATTGTCTACATCAATAAGTTTAAATTGTTTTATAAAATCTTCAAGACATTCATTGTCTACATCAATAAGTTTAAATTGTTTTATAAAATCTTCAAGACATTCATTGTCTACATCAATAAGTTTAAATTGTTTTATAAAATCTTCAAGACATTCATTGTCTACATTGTCTACATCAATAAGTTTAAATTGTTTTATAAAATCTTCAAGACATTCATTGTCTACATCAATAAGTTTAAATTGTTTTATAAAATCTTCAAGACATTCATTGTCTACATTGTCTACATCAATAAGTTTAAATTGTTTTATAAAATCTTCAAGACATTCATTGTCTACATTGTCTACATCAATAAGTTTAAATTGTTTTATAAAATCTTCAAGACATTCATTGTCTACATCAATAAGTTTAAATTGTTTTATAAAATCTTCAAGACATTGTCTACATCAATAAGTTTAAATTGTTTTATAAAATCTTCAAGACATTCATTGTCTACATTGTCTACATCAATAAGTTTAAATTGTTTTATAAAATCTTCAAGACATTCATTGTCTACATTGTCTACATCAATCAGTTTAAATTGTTTTATAAAATCTTCAAGACATTCATTGTCTACATCAATAAGTTTAAATTGTTTTATAAAATCTTCAAGACATTCATTGTCTACATCAATAAGTTTAAATTGTTTTATAAAATCTTCAAGACATTCATTGTCTACATCAATAAGTTTAAATTGTTTTATAAAATCTTCAAGACATTCATTGTCTACATTGTCTACATCAATAAGTTTAAATTGTTTTATAAAATCTTCAAGACATTCATTGTCTACATCAATAAGTTTAAATTGTTTTATAAAATCTTCAAGACATTCATTGTCTACATCAATAAGTTTAAATTGTTTTATAAAATCTTCAAGACATTCATTGTCTACATCAATAAGTTTAAATTGTTTTATAAAATCTTCAAGACATTCCTTGTCTACATCAATAAGTTTAAATTGTTTTATAAAATCTTCAAGACATTCCTTGTCTACATCAATAAGTTTAAATTGTTTTATAAAATCTTCAAGACATTCATTGTCTACATTGTCTACATCAATAAGTTTAAATTGTTTTATAAAATCTTCAAGACATTCATTGTCTACATCAATAAGTTTAAATTGTTTTATAAAATCTTCAAGACATTCATTGTCTACATCAATAAGTTTAAATTGTTTTATAAAATCTTCAATAAGTTTAAATTGTTTTATAAAATCTTCAAGACATTCATTGTCTACATTGTCTACATCAATAAGTTTAAATTGTTTTATAAAATCTTCAAGACATTCATTGTCTACATTGTCTACATCAATAAGTTTAAATTGTTTTATAAAATCTTCAAGACATTCATTGTCTACATCAATAAGTTTAAATTGTTTTATAAAATCTTCAAGACATTCATTGTCTACATTGTCTACATCAATAAGTTTAAATTGTTTTATAAAATCTTCAAGACATTCATTGTCTACATTGTCTACATCAATAAGTTTAAATTGTTTTATAAAATCTTCAAGACATTCATTGTCTACATCAATAAGTTTAAATTGTTTTATAAAATCTTCAAGACATTCATTGTCTACATCAATAAGTTTAAACTGTTTTATAAAATCTTCAAGACATTCATTGTCTACATCAATAAGTTTAAATTGTTTTATAAAATCTTCAAGACATTCATTGTCTACATTGTCTACATCAATAAGTTTAAATTGTTTTATAAAATCTTAAAGACATTCATTGTCTACATCAATAAGTTTAAATTGTTTTATAAAATCTTCAATAAGTTTAAATTGTTTTATAAAATCTTCAAGACATTCATTGTCTACATTGTCTACATCAATAAGTTTAAATTGTTTTATAAAATCTTCAAGACATTCATTGTCTACATTGTCTACATCAATAAGTTTAAATTGTTTTATAAAATCTTCAAGACATTCATTGTCTACATCAATAAGTTTAAATTGTTTTATAAAATCTTCAAGACATTCATTGTCTACATTGTCTACATCAATAAGTTTAAATTGTTTTATAAAATCTTCAAGACATTCATTGTCTACATCAATAAGTTTAAATTGTTTTATAAAATCTTCAAGACATTCATTGTCTACATCAATAAGTTTAAATTGTTTTATAAAATCTTCAAGACATTCATTGTCTACATCAATAAGTTTAAATTGTTTTATAAAATCTTCAAGACATTCATTGTCTACATTGTCTACATCAATAAGTTTAAATTGTTTTATAAAATCTTCAAGACATTCATTGTCTACATTGTCTACATCAATAAGTTTAAATTGTTTTATAAAATCTTTAAGACATTCATTGTCTACATCAATAAGTTTAAATTGTTTTATAAAATCTTCAAGACATTCATTGTCTACATCAATAAGTTTAAATTGTTTTATAAAATCTTCAAGACATTCATTGTCTACATTGTCTACATCAATAAGTTTAAATTGTTTTATAAAATCTTCAAGACATTCATTGTCTACATCAATAAGTTTAAATTGTTTTATAAAATCTTCAAGACATTCATTGTCTACATCAATAAGTTTAAATTGTTTTATAAAATCTTCAAGACATTCATTGTCTACATCAATAAGTTTAAATTGTTTTATAAAATCTTCAAGACATTCATTGTCTACATTGTCTACATCAATAAGTTTAAATTGTTTTATAAAATCTTCAAGACATTCATTGTCTACATCAATAAGTTTAAATTGTTTTATAAAATCTTCAATAAGTTTAAATTGTTTTATAAAATCTTCAAGACATTCATTGTCTACATTGTCTACATCAATAAGTTTAAATTGTTTTATAAAATCTTCAAGACTTTCATTGTCTACATTGTCTACATCAATAAGTTTAAATTGTTTTATAAAATCTTCAAGACATTCATTGTCTACATCAATAAGTTTAAATTGTTTTATAAAATCTTCAAGACATTCATTGTCTACATCAATAAGTTTAAATTGTTTTATAAAATCTTCAAGACATTCATTGTCTACATCAATAAGTTTAAATTGTTTTATAAAATCTTCAAGACATTCATTGTCTACATTGTCTACATCAATAAGTTTAAATTGTTTTATAAAATCTTCAAGACATTCATTGTCTACATCAATAAGTTTAAATTGTTTTATAAAATCTTCAATAAGTTTAAATTGTTTTATAAAATCTTCAAGACATTCATTGTCTACATTGTCTACATCAATAAGTTTAAATTGTTTTATAAAATCTTCAAGACTTTCATTGTCTACATTGTCTACATCAATAAGTTTAAATTGTTTTATAAAATCTTCAAGACATTCATTGTCTACATCAATAAGTTTAAATTGTTTTATAAAATCTTCAAGACATTCATTGTCTACATTAATAAGTTTAAATTGTTTTATAAAATCTTCAAGACATTCATTGTCTACATCAATAAGTTTAAATTGTTTTATAAACTCTTCAAGACGTTCATTGTCTACATCAATAAGTTTAAATTGTTTTATAAAATCTTCAAGACATTCATTGTCTACATCAATAAGTTTAAATTGTTTTATAAAATCTTCAAGACATTCATTGTCTACATTGTCTACATCAATAAGTTTAAATTGTTTTATAAAATCTTCAAGACATTCATTGTCTACATCAATAAGTTTAAATTGTTTTATAAAATCTTCAAGACATTCATTGTCTACATTGTCTACATCAATAAGTTTAAATTGTTTTATAAAATCTTCAAGACATTCATTGTCTACATTGTCTACATCAATAAGTTTAAATTGTTTTATAAAATCTTCAAGACATTCATTGTCTACATCAATAAGTTTAAATTGTTTTATAAAATCTTCAAGACATTGTCTACATCAATAAGTTTAAATTGTTTTATAAAATCTTCAAGACATTCATTGTCTACATTGTCTACATCAATAAGTTTAAATTGTTTTATAAAATCTTCAAGACATTCATTGTCTACATCAATAAGTTTAAACTGTTTTATAAAATCTTCAAGACATTCATTGTCTACATCAATAAGTTTAAATTGTTTTATAAAATCTTCAAGACATTCATTGTCTACATCAATAAGTTTAAATTGTTTTATAAAATCTTCAAGACATTCATTGTCTACATTGTCTACATCAATAAGTTTAAATTGTTTTATAAAATCTTAAAGACATTCATTGTCTACATCAATAAGTTTAAATTGTTTTATAAAATCTTCAATAAGTTTAAATTGTTTTATAAAATCTTCAAGACATTCATTGTCTACATTGTCTACATCAATAAGTTTAAATTGTTTTATAAAATCTTCAAGACATTCATTGTCTACATTGTCTACATCAATAAGTTTAAATTGTTTTATAAAATCTTCAAGACATTCATTGTCTACATCAATAAGTTTAAATTGTTTTATAAAATCTTCAAGACATTCATTGTCTACATTGTCTACATCAATAAGTTTAAATTGTTTTATAAAATCTTCAAGACATTCATTGTCTACATCAATAAGTTTAAATTGTTTTATAAAATCTTCAAGACATTCATTGTCTACATCAATAAGTTTAAATTGTTTTATAAAATCTTCAAGACATTCATTGTCTACATCAATAAGTTTAAATTGTTTTATAAAATCTTCAAGACATTCATTGTCTACATTGTCTACATCAATAAGTTTAAATTGTTTTATAAAATCTTCAAGACATTCATTGTCTACATTGTCTACATCAATAAGTTTAAATTGTTTTATAAAATCTTCAAGACATTCATTGTCTACATCAATAAGTTTAAATTGTTTTATAAAATCTTCAAGACATTCATTGTCTACATCAATAAGTTTAAATTGTTTTATAAAATCTTCAAGACATTCATTGTCTACATCAATAAGTTTAAATTGTTTTATAAAATCTTCAAGACATTCATTGTCTACATCAATAAGTTTAAATTGTTTTATAAAATCTTCAAGACATTCATTGTCTACATCAATAAGTTTAAATTGTTTTATAAAATCTTCAAGACATTCATTGTCTACATCAATAAGTTTAAATTGTTTTATAAAATCTTCAAGACATTCATTGTCTACATCAATAAGTTTAAATTGTTTTATAAAATCTTCAAGACATTCATTGTCTACATCAATAAGTTTAAATTGTTTTATAAAATCTTCAAGACATTCCTTGTCTACATCAATAAGTTTAAATTGTTTTATAAAATCTTCAAGACATTCCTTGTCTACATCAATAAGTTTAAATTGTTTTATAAAATCTTCAAGACATTCATTGTCTACATTGTCTACATCAATAAGTTTAAATTGTTTTATAAAATCTTCAAGACATTCATTGTCTACATCAATAAGTTTAAATTGTTTTATAAAATCTTCAAGACATTCATTGTCTACATCAATAAGTTTAAATTGTTTTATAAAATCTTCAATAAGTTTAAATTGTTTTATAAAATCTTCAAGACATTCATTGTCTACATTGTCTACATCAATAAGTTTAAATTGTTTTATAAAATCTTCAAGACATCCATTGTCTACATTGTCTACATCAATAAGTTTAAATTGTTTTATAAAATCTTCAAGACATTCATTGTCTACATCAATAAGTTTAAATTGTTTTATAAAATCTTCAAGACATTCATTGTCTACATTGTCTACATCAATAAGTTTAAATTGTTTTATAAAATCTTCAAGACATTCATTGTCTACATTGTCTACATCAATAAGTTTAAATTGTTTTATAAAATCTTCAAGACATTCATTGTCTACATTGTCTACATCAATAAGTTTAAATTGTTTTATAAAATCTTCAAGACATTCATTGTCTACATCAATAAGTTTAAATTGTTTTATAAAATCTTCAAGACATTCATTGTCTACATCAATAAGTTTAAACTGTTTTATAAAATCTTCAAGACATTCATTGTCTACATCAATAAGTTTAAATTGTTTTATAAAATCTTCAAGACATTCATTGTCTACATCAATAAGTTTAAATTGTTTTATAAAATCTTCAAGACATTCATTGTCTACATTGTCTACATCAATAAGTTTAAATTGTTTTATAAAATCTTAAAGACATTCATTGTCTACATCAATAAGTTTAAATTGTTTTATAAAATCTTCAATAAGTTTAAATTGTTTTATAAAATCTTCAAGACATTCATTGTCTACATTGTCTACATCAATAAGTTTAAATTGTTTTATAAAATCTTCAAGACATTCATTGTCTACATTGTCTACATCAATAAGTTTAAATTGTTTTATAAAATCTTCAAGACATTCATTGTCTACATCAATAAGTTTAAATTGTTTTATAAAATCTTCAAGACATTCATTGTCTACATTGTCTACATCAATAAGTTTAAATTGTTTTATAAAATCTTCAAGACATTCATTGTCTACATCAATAAGTTTAAATTGTTTTATAAAATCTTCAAGACATTCATTGTCTACATCAATAAGTTTAAATTGTTTTATAAAATCTTCAAGACATTCATTGTCTACATCAATAAGTTTAAATTGTTTTATAAAATCTTCAAGACATTCATTGTCTACATTGTCTACATCAATAAGTTTAAATTGTTTTATAAAATCTTCAAGACATTCATTGTCTACATTGTCTACATCAATAAGTTTAAATTGTTTTATAAAATCTTCAAGACATTCATTGTCTACATCAATAAGTTTAAATTGTTTTATAAAATCTTCAAGACATTCATTGTCTACATCAATAAGTTTAAATTGTTTTATAAAATCTTCAAGACATTCATTGTCTACATCAATAAGTTTAAATTGTTTTATAAAATCTTCAAGACATTCATTGTCTACATCAATAAGTTTAAATTGTTTTATAAAATCTTCAAGACATTCATTGTCTACATCAATAAGTTTAAATTGTTTTATAAAATCTTCAAGACATTCATTGTCTACATCAATAAGTTTAAATTGTTTTATAAAATCTTCAAGACATTCATTGTCTACATCAATAAGTTTAAATTGTTTTATAAAATCTTCAAGACATTCATTGTCTACATCAATAAGTTTAAATTGTTTTATAAAATCTTCAAGACATTCATTGTCTACATCAATAAGTTTAAATTGTTTTATAAAATCTTCAAGACATTCATTGTCTACATTGTCTACATCAATAAGTTTAAATTGTTTTATAAAATCTTCAAGACATTCATTGTCTACATCAATAAGATTAAATTGTTTTATAAAATCTTCAATAAGTTTAAATTGTTTTATAAAATCTTCAAGACATTCATTGTCTACATCAATAAGTTTAAATTGTTTTATAAAATCTTCAAGACATTCATTGTCTACATCAATAAGTTTAAATTGTTTTATAAAATCTTCAAGACATTCATTGTCTACATTGTCTACATCAATAAGTTTAAATTGTTTTAAAAAATCTTCAAGACATTCATTGTCTACATCAATAAGTTTAAATTGTTTTATAAAATCTTCAAGACATTCATTGTCTACATCAATAAGTTTAAACTGTTTTATAAAATCTTCAAGACATTCATTGTCTACATCAATAAGTTTAAATTGTTTTATAAAATCTTCAAGACATTCATTGTCTACATCAATAAGTTTAAATTGTTTTATAAAATCTTCAAGACATTCATTGTCTACATCAATAAGTTTAAATTGTTTTATAAAATCTTCAAGACATTCATTGTCTACATTGTCTACATCAATAAGTTTAAATTGTTTTATAAAATCTTCAAGACATTCATTGTCTACATCAATAAGTTTAAATTGTTTTATAAAATCTTCAATAAGTTTAAATTGTTTTATAAAATCTTCAAGACATTCATTGTCTACATTGTCTACATCAATAAGTTTAAATTGTTTTATAAAATCTTCAAGACATTCATTGTCTACATTGTCTACATCAATAAGTTTAAATTGTTTTATAAAATCTTCAAGACATTCATTGTCTACATCAATAAGTTTAAATTGTTTTATAAAATCTTCAAGACATTCATTGTCTACATTGTCTACATCAATAAGTTTAAATTGTTTTATAAAATCTTCAAGACATTCATTGTCTACATCAATAAGTTTAAATTGTTTTATAAAATCTTCAAGACATTCATTGTCTACATTGTCTACATCAATAAGTTTAAATTGTTTTATAAAATCTTCAAGACATTCATTGTCTACATCAATAAGTTTAAATTGTTTTATAAAATCTTCAAGACATTCATTGTCTACATCAATAAGTTTAAATTGTTTTATAAAATCTTCAAGATATTCATTGTCTACATCAATAAGTTTAAATTGTTTTATAAAATCTTCAAGACATTCATTGTCTACATCAATAAGTTTAAATTGTTTTATAAAATCTTCAAGACATTCATTGTCTACATCAATAAGTTTAAATTGTTTTATAAAATCTTCAAGACATTCATTGTCTACATTGTCTACATCAATAAGTTTAAATTGTTTTATTAAATTCCCAAGACATTCATTGTCTACATCAATAAGTTTAAATTGTTTTATAAAATCTTCAATAAGCTTAAATTGTTTTATAAAATCTTCAAGACATTCATTGTCTACATTGTCTACATCAATAAGTTTAAATTGTTTTATAAAATCTTCAAGACATTCATTGTCTACATTGTCTACATCAATAAGTTTAAATTGTTTTATAAAATCTTCAAGACATTCATTGTCTACATCAATAAGTTTAAATTGTTTTATAAAATCTTCAAGACATTGTCTACATCAATAAGTTTAAATTGTTTTATAAATTCTTCAAGACATTCATTGTCTACATTGTCTATATCAATAAGTTTAAATTGTTTTATAAAATCTTCAAGACATTCATTGTCTACATCAATAAGTTTAAATTGTTTTATAAAATCTTCAAGACATTCATTGTCTACATCAATAAGTTTAAATTGTTTTATAAAATCTTCAAGACATTCATTGTCTACATTGTCTACATCAATAAGTTTAAATTGTTTTATAAAATCTTCAAGACATTCATTGTCTACATCAATAAGTTTAAATTGTTTTATAAAATCTTCAAGACATTCATTGTCTACATCAATAAGTTTAAATTGTTTTATAAAATCTTCAAGACATTCATTGTCTACATCAATAAGTTTAAATTGTTTTATAAAATCTTCAAGACATTCATTGTCTACATCAATAAGTTTAAATTGTTTTATAAAATCTTCAAGACATTCATTGTCTACATCAATAAGTTTAAATTGTTTTATAAAATCTTCAAGACATTCATTGTCTACATTGTCTACATCAATAAGTTTAAATTGTTTTATAAAATCTTCAAGACATTCATTGTCTACATTGTCTACATCAATAAGTTTAAATTGTTTTATAAAATCTTCAAGACATTCATTGTCTACATCAATAAGTTTAAATTGTTTTATAAAATCTTCAAGACATTCATTGTCTACATTGTCTACATCAATAAGTTTAAATTGTTTTATAAAATCTTCAAGACATTCATTGTCTACATTGTCTACATCAATAAGTTTAAATTGTTTTATAAAATCTTCAAGACATTCATTGTCTACATCAATAAGTTTAAATTGTTTTATAAAATCTTCAAGACATTCATTGTCTACATCAATAAGTTTAAATTGTTTTATAAAATCTTCAAGACATTCATTGTCTACATCAATAAGTTTAAATTGTTTTATAAAATCTTCAAGACATTCATTGTCTACATCAATAAGTTTAAATTGTTTTATAAAATCTTCAAGACATTCATTGTCTACATCAATAAGTTTAAATTGTTTTATAAAATCTTCAAGACATTCATTGTCTACATTGTCTACATCAATAAGTTTAAATTGTTTTAAAAAATCTTCAAGACATTCATTGTCTACATCAATAAGTTTAAATTGTTTTATAAAATCTTCAAGACATTCATTGTCTACATCAATAAGTTTAAACTGTTTTATAAAATCTTCAAGACATTCATTGTCTACATCAATAAGTTTAAATTGTTTTATAAAATCTTCAAGACATTCATTGTCTACATCAATCAGTTTAAATTGTTTTATAAAATCTTCAAGACATTCATTGTCTACATCAATAAGTTTAAATTGTTTTATAAAATCTTCAAGACATTCATTGTCTACATTGTCTACATCAATAAGTTTAAATTGTTTTATAAAATCTTCAAGACATTCATTGTCTACATCAATAAGTTTAAATTGTTTTATAAAATCTTCAATAAGTTTAAATTGTTTTATAAAATCTTCAAGACATTCATTGTCTACATTGTCTACATCAATAAGTTTAAATTGTTTTATAAAATCTTCAAGACATTCATTGTCTACATTGTCTACATCAATAAGTTTAAATTGTTTTATAAAATCTTCAAGACATTCATTGTCTACATCAATAAGTTTAAATTGTTTTATAAAATCTTCAAGACATTCATTGTCTACATTGTCTACATCAATAAGTTTAAATTGTTTTATAAAATCTTCAAGACATTCATTGTCTACATCAATAAGTTTAAATTGTTTTATAAAATCTTCAAGACATTCATTGTCTACATCAATAAGTTTAAATTGTTTTATAAAATCTTCAAGACATTCATTGTCTACATCAATAAGTTTAAATTGTTTTATAAAATCTTCAAGACATTCATTGTCTACATCAATAAGTTTAAATTGTTTTATAAAATCTTCAAGACATTCATTGTCTACATCAATAAGTTTAAATTGTTTTATAAAATCTTCAAGACATTCATTGTCTACATCAATAAGTTTAAATTGTTTTATAAAATCTTCAAGACATTCATTGTCTACATCAATAAGTTTAAATTGTTTTATAAAATCTTCAAGACATTCATTGTCTACATTGTCTACATCAATAAGTTTAAATTGTTTTATAAAATCTTCAAGACATTCATTGTCTACATCAATAAGATTAAATTGTTTTATAAAATCTTCAATAAGTTTAAATTGTTTTATAAAATCTTCAAGACATTCATTGTCTACATCAATAAGTTTAAATTGTTTTATAAAATCTTCAAGACATTCATTGTCTACATCAATAAGTTTAAATTGTTTTATAAAATCTTCAAGACATTCATTGTCTACATCAATAAGTTTAAATTGTTTTATAATATCTTCAAGACATTCATTGTCTACATTGTCTACATCAATAAGTTTAAATTGTTTTATAAAATCTTCAAGACATTCATTGTCTACATCAATAAGTTTAAATTGTTTTATAAAATCTTCAAGACATTCATTGTCTACATCAATAAGTTTAAATTGTTTTATAAAATCTTCAAGACATTCATTGTCTACATCAATAAGTTTAAATTGTTTTATAATATCTTCAAGACATTCATTGTCTACATTGTCTACATCAATAAGTTTAAATTGTTTTATAAAATCTTCAAGACATTCATTGTCTACATCAATAAGTTTAAATTGTTTTATAAAATCTTCAAGACATTCATTGTCTACATCAATAAGTTTAAATTGTTTTATAAAATCTTCAAGACATTCATTGTCTACATCAATAAGTTTAAATTGTTTTATAAAATCTTCAAGACATTCATTGTCTACATCAATAAGTTTAAATTGTTTTATAAAATCTTCAAGACATTCATTGTCTACATCAATAAGTTTAAATTGTTTTATAAAATCTTCAAGACATTCATTGTCTACATTGTCTACATCAATAAGTTTAAATTGTTTTATAAAATCTTCAAGACATTCATTGTCTACATTGTCTACATCAATAAGTTTAAATTGTTTTATAAAATCTTCAAGACATTCATTGTCTACATCAATAAGTTTAAATTGTTTTATAAAATCTTCAAGACATTCATTGTCTACATTGTCTACATCAATAAGTTTAAATTGTTTTATAAAATCTTCAAGACATTCATTGTCTACATTGTCTACATCAATAAGTTTAAATTGTTTTAAAAAATCTTCAAGACATTCATTGTCTACATCAATAAGTTTAAATTGTTTTATAAAATCTTCAAGACATTCATTGTCTACATCAATAAGTTTAAACTGTTTTATAAAATCTTCAAGACATTCATTGTCTACATCAATAAGTTTAAATTGTTTTATAAAATCTTCAAGACATTCATTGTCTACATCAATAAGTTTAAATTGTTTTATAAAATCTTCAAGACATTCATTGTCTACATCAATAAGTTTAAATTGTTTTATAAAATCTTCAAGACATTCATTGTCTACATTGTCTACATCAATAAGTTTAAATTGTTTTATAAAATCTTCAAGACATTCATTGTCTACATCAATAAGTTTAAATTGTTTTATAAAATCTTCAATAAGTTTAAATTGTTTTATAAAATCTTCAAGACATTCATTGTCTACATTGTCTACATCAATAAGTTTAAATTGTTTTATAAAATCTTCAAGACATTCATTGTCTACATTGTCTACATCAATAAGTTTAAATTGTTTTATAAAATCTTCAAGACATTCATTGTCTACATCAATAAGTTTAAATTGTTTTATAAAATCTTCAAGACATTCATTGTCTACATTGTCTACATCAATAAGTTTAAATTGTTTTATAAAATCTTCAAGACATTCATTGTCTACATCAATAAGTTTAAATTGTTTTATAAAATCTTCAAGACATTCATTGTCTACATTGTCTACATCAATAAGTTTAAATTGTTTTATAAAATCTTCAAGACATTCATTGTCTACATCAATAAGTTTAAATTGTTTTATAAAATCTTCAAGACATTCATTGTCTACATTGTCTACATCAATAAGTTTAAATTGTTTTATAAAATCTTCAAGACATTCATTGTCTACATCAATAAGTTTAAATTGTTTTATAAAATCTTCAAGACATTCATTGTCTACATCAATAAGTTTAAATTGTTTTATAAAATCTTCAAGACATTCATTGTCTACATCAATAAGTTTAAATTGTTTTATAAAATCTTCAAGACATTCATTGTCTACATCAATAAGTTTAAATTGTTTTATAAAATCTTCAAGACATTCATTGTCTACATCAATAAGTTTAAATTGTTTTATAAAATCTTCAAGACATTCATTGTCTACATTGTCTACATCAATAAGTTTAAATTGTTTTATTAAATTCCCAAGACATTCATTGTCTACATCAATAAGTTTAAATTGTTTTATAAAATCTTCAATAAGCTTAAATTGTTTTATAAAATCTTCAAGACATTCATTGTCTACATTGTCTACATCAATAAGTTTAAATTGTTTTATAAAATCTTCAAGACATTCATTGTCTACATTGTCTACATCAATAAGTTTAAATTGTTTTATAAAATCTTCAAGACATTCATTGTCTACATCAATAAGTTTAAATTGTTTTATAAAATCTTCAAGACATTGTCTACATCAATAAGTTTAAATTGTTTTATAAAATCTTCAAGACATTCATTGTCTACATTGTCTACATCAATAAGTTTAAATTGTTTTATAAAATCTTCAAGACATTCATTGTCTACATCAATAAGTTTAAATTGTTTTATAAAATCTTCAAGACATTCATTGTCTACATCAATAAGTTTAAATTGTTTTATAAAATCTTCAAGACATTCATTGTCTACATCAATAAGTTTAAATTGTTTTATAAAATCTTCAAGACATTCATTGTCTACATCAATAAGTTTAAATTGTTTTATAAAATCTTCAAGACATTCATTGTCTACATCAATAAGTTTAAATTGTTTTATAAAATCTTCAAGACATTCATTGTCTACATTGTCTACATCAATAAGTTTAAATTGTTTTATAAAATCTTCAAGACATTCATTGTCTACATTGTCTACATCAATAAGTTTAAATTGTTTTATAAAATCTTCAAGACATTCATTGTCTACATCAATAAGTTTAAATTGTTTTATAAAATCTTCAAGACATTCATTGTCTACATTGTCTACATCAATAAGTTTAAATTGTTTTATAAAATCTTCAAGACATTCATTGTCTACATTGTCTACATCAATAAGTTTAAATTGTTTTATAAAATCTTCAAGACATTCATTGTCTACATCAATAAGTTTAAATTGTTTTATAAAATCTTCAAGACATTCATTGTCTACATCAATAAGTTTAAATTGTTTTATAAAATCTTCAAGACATTCATTGTCTACATTGTCTACATCAATAAGTTTAAATTGTTTTATAAAATCTTCAAGACATTCATTGTCTACATTGTCTACATCAATAAGTTTAAATTGTTTTATAAAATCTTCAAGACATTCATTGTCTACATCAATAAGTTTAAATTGTTTTATAAAATCTTCAAGACATTCATTGTCTACATTGTCTACATCAATAAGTTTAAATTGTTTTATAAAATCTTCAAGACATTCATTGTCTACATCAATAAGTTTAAATTGTTTTATAAAATCTTCAAGACATTCATTGTCTACATCAATAAGTTTAAATTGTTTTATAAAATCTTCAAGACATTCATTGTCTACATCAATAAGTTTAAATTGTTTTATAAAATCTTCAAGACATTCATTGTCTACATCAATAAGTTTAAATTGTTTTATAAAATCTTCAAGACATTCATTGTCTACATCAATAAGTTTAAATTGTTTTATAAAATCTTCAAGACATTCATTGTCTACATTGTCTACATCAATAAGTTTAAATTGTTTTATAAAATCTTCAAGACATTCATTGTCTACATCAATAAGTTTAAATTGTTTTATAAAATCTTCAAGACATTCATTGTCTACATCAATAAGTTTAAATTGTTTTATAAAATCTTCAAGACATTCATTGTCTACATTGTCTACATCAATAAGTTTAAATTGTTTTATAAAATCTTCAAGACATTCATTGTCTACATTGTCTACATCAATAAGTTTAAATTGTTTTATAAAATCTTCAAGACATTCATTGTCTACATCAATAAGTTTAAATTGTTTTATAAAATCTTCAAGACATTCATTGTCTACATCAATAAGTTTAAATTGTTTTATAAAATCTTCAAGACATTCATTGTCTACATCAATAAGTTTAAATTGTTTTATATATCTTCAAGACATTCATTGTCTACATCAATAAGTTTAAATTGTTTTATAAAATCTTCAAGACATTCATTGTCTACATTGTCTACATCAATAAGTTTAAATTGTTTTATAAAATCTTCAAGACATTCATTGTCTACATCAATAAGTTTAAATTGTTTTATAAAATCTTCAATAAGTTTAAATTGTTTTATAAAATCTTCAAGACATTCATTGTCTACATTGTCTACATCAATAAGTTTAAATTGTTTTATAAAATCTTCAAGACATTCATTGTCTACATTGTCTACATCAATAAGTTTAAATTGTTTTATAAAATCTTCAAGACATTCATTGTCTACATCAATAAGTTTAAATTGTTTTATAAAATCTTCAAGACATTGTCTACATCAATAAGTTTAAATTGTTTTATAAAATCTTCAAGACATTCATTGTCTACATTGTCTACATCAATAAGTTTAAAATTGTTTTATAAAATCTTCAAGACATTCATTGTCTACATCAATAAGTTTAAATTGTTTTATAAAATCTTCAAGACATTCATTGTCTACATCAATAAGTTTAAATTGTTTTATAAAATCTTCAAGACATTCATTGTCTACATCAATAAGTTTAAATTGTTTTATAAAATCTTCAAGACATTCATTGTCTACATCAATAAGTTTAAATTGTTTTATAAAATCTTCAAGACATTCATTGTCTACATCAATAAGTTTAAATTGTTTTATAAAATCTTCAAGACATTCATTGTCTACATCAATAAGTTTAAATTGTTTTATAAAATCTTCAAGACATTCATTGTCTACATCAATAAGTTTAAATTGTTTTATAAAATCTTCAAGACATTCATTGTCTACATCAATAAGTTTAAATTGTTTTATAAAATCTTCAAGACATTCATTGTCTACATCAATAAGTTTAAATTGTTTTATAAAATCTTCAAGACATTCATTGTCTACATCAATAAGTTTAAATTGTTTTATAAAATCTTCAAGACATTCATTGTCTACATCAATAAGTTTAAATTGTTTTATAAAATCTTCAAGACATTCATTGTCTACATTGTCTACATCAATAAGTTTAAATTGTTTTATAAAATCTTCAAGACATTCATTGTCTACATCAATAAGATTAAATTGTTTTATAAAATCTTCAATAAGTTTAAATTGTTTTATAAAATCTTCAAGACATTCATTGTCTACATTGTCTACATCAATAAGTTTAAATTGTTTTATAAAATCTTCAAGACATTCATTGTCTACATTGTCTACATCAATAAGTTTAAATTGTTTTATAAAATCTTCAAGACATTCATTGTCTACATCAATAAGTTTAAATTGTTTTATAAAATCTTCAAGACATTCATTGTCTACATTGTCTACATCAATAAGTTTAAATTGTTTTATAAAATCTTCAAGACATTCATTGTCTACATCAATAAGTTTAAATTGTTTTATAAAATCTTCAAGACATTCATTGTCTACATCAATAAGTTTAAATTGTTTTATAAAATCTTCAAGACATTCATTGTCTACATCAATAAGTTTAAATTGTTTTATAAAATCTTCAAGACATTCAATGTCTACATCAATAAGTTTAAATTGTTTTATAAAATCTTCAAGACATTCATTGTCTACATCAATAAGTTTAAATTGTTTTATAAAATCTTCAAGACATTGTCTACATCAATAAGTTTAAATTGTTTTATAAATTCTTCAAGACATTCATTGTCTACATCAATGAGTTTAAATTGTTTTATAAAATCTTCAAGACATTCATTGTCTACATTGTCTACATCAATAAGTTTAAATTGTTTTATAAAATCTTCAAGACATTCATTGTCTACATCAATAAGTTTAAATTGTTTTATAAAATCTTCAAGACATTCATTGTCTACATTGTCTACATCAATAAGTTTAAATTGTTTTATAAAATCTTCAAGACATTCATTGTCTACATTGTCTACATCAATAAGTTTAAATTGTTTTATAAAATCTTCAAGACATTCATTGTCTACATCAATAAGTTTAAATTGTTTTATAAAATCTTCAAGACATTGTCTACATCAATAAGTTTAAATTGTTTTATAAAATCTTCAAGACATTCATTGTCTACATTGTCTACATCAATAAGTTTAAATTGTTTTATAAAATCTTCAAGACATTCATTGTCTACATCAATAAGTTTAAATTGTTTTATAAAATCTTCAAGACATTCATTGTCTACATCAATAAGTTTAAATTGTTTTATAAAATCTTCAAGACATTCATTGTCTACATCAATAAGTTTAAATTGTTTTATAAAATCTTCAAGACATTCATTGTCTACATCAATAAGTTTAAATTGTTTTATAAAATCTTCAAGACATTCATTGTCTACATCAATAAGTTTAAATTGTTTTATAAAATCTTCAAGACATTCATTGTCTACATCAATAAGTTTAAATTGTTTTATAAAATCTTCAAGACATTCATTGTCTACATCAATAAGTTTAAATTGTTTTATAAAATCTTCAAGACATTCATTGTCTACATCAATAAGTTTAAATTGTTTTATAAAATCTTCAAGACATTCATTGTCTACATCAATAAGTTTAAATTGTTTTATAAAATCTTCAAGACATTCATTGTCTACATCAATAAGTTTAAATTGTTTTATAAAATCTTCAAGACATTCATTGTCTACATCAATAAGTTTAAATTGTTTTATAAAATCTTCAAGACATTCATTGTCTACATTGTCTACATCAATAAGTTTAAATTGTTTTATAAAATCTTCAAGACATTCATTGTCTACATTGTCTACATCAATAAGTTTAAATTGTTTTATAAAATCTTCAAGACATTCATTGTCTACATCAATAAGTTTAAATTGTTTTATAAAATCTTCAAGACATTCATTGTCTACATTGTCTACATCAATAAGTTTAAATTGTTTTATAAAATCTTCAAGACATTCATTGTCTACATTGTCTACATCAATAAGTTTAAATTGTTTTATAAAATCTTCAAGACATTCATTGTCTACATTGTCTACATCAATAAGTTTAAATTGTTTTATAAAATCTTCAAGACATTCATTGTCTACATCAATAAGTTTAAATTGTTTTATAAAATCTTCAAGACATTCATTGTCTACATCAATAAGTTTAAATTGTTTTATAAAATCTTCAAGACATTCATTGTCTACATCAATAAGTTTAAATTGTTTTATAAAATCTTCAAGACATTCATTGTCTACATCAATAAGTTTAAATTGTTTTATAAAATCTTCAAGACATTCATTGTCTACATCAATAAGTTTAAATTGTTTTATAAAATCTTCAAGACATTCATTGTCTACATCAATAAGTTTAAATTGTTTTATAAAATCTTCAAGACATTCATTGTCTACATTGTCTACATCAATAAGTTTAAATTGTTTTATAAAATCTTCAAGACATTCATTGTCTACATCAATAAGTTTAAATTGTTTTATAAAATCTTCAAGACATTCATTGTCTACATTGTCTACATCAATAAGTTTAAATTGTTTTATAAAATCTTCAAGACATTCATTGTCTACATTGTCTACATCAATAAGTTTAAATTGTTTTATAAAATCTTCAAGACATTCATTGTCTACATAAATAAGTTTAAATTGTTTTATAAAATCTTCAAGACATTCATTGTCTACATCAATAAGTTTAAATTGTTTTATAAAATCTTCAAGACATTCATTGTCTACATCAATAAGTTTAAATTGTTTTATAAAATCTTCAAGACATTCATTGTCTACATCAATAAGTTTAAATTGTTTTATAAAATCTTCAAGACATTCATTGTCTACATCAATAAGTTTAAATTGTTTTATAAAATCTTCAAGACATTCATTGTCTACATTGTCTACATCAATAAGTTTAAATTGTTTTATAAAATCTTCAAGACATTCATTGTCTACATCAATAAGTTTAAATTGTTTTATAAAATCTTCAAGACATTCATTGTCTACATCAATAAGTTTAAATTGTTTTATAAAATCTTCAAGACATTCATTGTCTACATCAATAAGTTTAAATTGTTTTATAAAATCTTCAAGACATTCATTGTCTACATCAATAAGTTTAAATTGTTTTATAAAATCTTCAAGACATTCATTGTCTACATTGTCTACATCAATAAGTTTAAATTGTTTTATAAAATCTTCAAGACATTCATTGTCTACATTGTCTACATCAATAAGTTTAAATTGTTTTATAAAATCTTCAAGACATTCATTGTCTACATCAATAAGTTTAAATTGTTTTATAAAATCTTCAAGACATTCATTGTCTACATTGTCTACATCAATAAGTTTAAATTGTTTTATAAAATCTTCAAGACATTCATTGTCTACATTGTCTACATCAATAAGTTTAAATTGTTTTATAAAATCTTCAAGACATTCATTGTCTACATTGTCTACATCAATAAGTTTAAATTGTTTTATAAAATCTTCAAGACATTCATTGTCTACATCAATAAGTTTAAATTGTTTTATAAAATCTTCAAGACATTCATTGTCTACATCAATAAGTTTAAATTGTTTTATAAAATCTTCAAGACATTCATTGTCTACATCAATAAGTTTAAATTGTTTTATAAAATCTTCAAGACATTCATTGTCTACATCAATAAGTTTAAATTGTTTTATAAAATCTTCAAGACATTCATTGTCTACATCAATAAGTTTAAATTGTTTTATAAAATCTTCAAGACATTCATTGTCTACATTGTCTACATCAATAAGTTTAAATTGTTTTATAAAATCTTCAAGACATTCATTGTCTACATCAATAAGTTTAAATTGTTTTATAAAATCTTCAAGACATTCATTGTCTACATTGTCTACATCAATAAGTTTAAATTGTTTTATAAAATCTTCAAGACATTCATTGTCTACATTGTCTACATCAATAAGTTTAAATTGTTTTATAAAATCTTCAAGACATTCATTGTCTACATCAATAAGTTTAAATTGTTTTATAAAATCTTCAAGACATTCATTGTCTACATTGTCTACATCAATAAGTTTAAATTGTTTTATAAAATCTTCAAGACATTCATTGTCTACATCAATAAGTTTAAATTGTTTTATAAAATCTTCAAGACATTCATTGTCTACATCAATAAGTTTAAATTGTTTTATAAAATCTTCAAGACATTCATTGTCTACATTGTCTACATCAATACGTTTAAATTGTTTTATAAAATCTTCAAGACATTCATTGTCTACATTGTCTACATCAATAAGTTTAAATTGTTTTATAAAATCTTCAAGACATTCATTGTCTACATCAATAAGTTTAAATTGTTTTATAAAATCTTCAAGACATTCATTGTCTACATTGTCTACATCAATAAGTTTAAATTGTTTTATAAAATCTTCAAGACATTCATTGTCTACATTGTCTACATCAATAAGTTTAAATTGTTTTATAAAATCTTCAAGACATTCATTGTCTACATCAATAAGTTTAAATTGTTTTATAAAATCTTCAAGACATTCATTGTCTACATTGTCTACATCAATAAGTTTAAATTGTTTTATAAAATCTTCAAGACATTCATTGTCTACATTGTCTAAATCAATAAGTTTAAATTGTTTTATAAAATCTTCAAGACATTCATTGTCTACATAAATAAGTTTAAATTGTTTTATAAAATCTTCAAGACATTCATTGTCTACATCAATAAGTTTAAATTGTTTTATAAAATCTTCAAGACATTCATTGTCTACATCAATAAGTTTAAATTGTTTTATAAAATCTTCAAGACATTCATTGTCTACATCAATAAGTTTAAATTGTTTTATAAAATCTTCAAGACATTCATTGTCTACATCAATAAGTTTAAATTGTTTTATAAAATCTTCAAGACATTCATTGTCTACATCAATAAGTTTAAATTGTTTTATAAAATCTTCAAGACATTCATTGTCTACATTGTCTACATCAATAAGTTTAAATTGTTTTATAAAATCTTCAAGACATTCATTGTCTACATTGTCTACATCAATAAGTTTAAATTGTTTTATAAAATCTTCAAGACATTCATTGTCTACATCAATAAGTTTAAATTGTTTTATAAAATCTTCAAGACATTCATTGTCTACATTGTCTACATCAATAAGTTTAAATTGTTTTATAAAATCTTCAAGACATTCATTGTCTACATTGTCTACATCAATAAGTTTAAATTGTTTTATAAAATCTTCAAGACATTCATTGTCTACATCAATAAGTTTAAATTGTTTTATAAAATCTTCAAGACATTCATTGTCTACATCAATAAGTTTAAATTGTTTTATAAAATCTTCAAGACATTCATTGTCTACATCAATAAGTTTAAATTGTTTTATAAAATCTTCAAGACATTCATTGTCTACATCAATAAGTTTAAATTGTTTTATAAAATCTTCAAGACATTCATTGTCTACATCAATAAGTTTAAATTGTTTTATAAAATCTTCAAGACATTCATTGTCTACATCAATAAGTTTAAATTGTTTTATAAAATCTTCAAGACATTCATTGTCTACATTGTCTACATCAATAAGTTTAAATTGTTTTATAAAATCTTCAAGACATTCATTGTCTACATCAATAAGTTTAAATTGTTTTATAAAATCTTCAATAAGTTTAAATTGTTTTATAAAATCTTCAAGACATTCATTGTCTACATTGTCTACATCAATACGTTTAAATTGTTTTATGAAATCTTCAAGACATTCATTGTCTACATTGTCTACATCAATAAGTTTAAATTGTTTTATAAAATCTTCAAGACATTCATTGTCTACATCAATAAGTTTAAATTGTTTTATAAAATCTTCAAGACATTCATTGTCTACATTGTCTACATCAATAAGTTTAAATTGTTTTATAAAATCTTCAAGACATTCATTGTCTACATCAATAAGTTTAAATTGTTTTATAAAATCTTCAAGACATTCATTGTCTACATCAATAAGTTTAAATTGTTTTATAAAATCTTCAAGACATTCATTGTCTACATCAATAAGTTTAAATTGTTTTATAAAATCTTCAAGACATTCATTGTCTACATTGTCTACATCAATAAGTTTAAATTGTTTTATAAAATCTTCAAGACATTCATTGTCTACATTGTCTACATCAATAAGTTTAAATTGTTTTATAAAATCTTCAAGACATTCATTGTCTACATCAATAAGTTTAAATTGTTTTATAAAATCTTCAAGACATTCATTGTCTACATCAATAAGTTTAAATTGTTTTATAAAATCTTCAAGACATTCATTGTCTACATCAATAAGTTTAAATTGTTTTATAAAATCTTCAAGACATTCATTGTCTACATCAATAAGTTTAAATTGTTTTATAAAATCTTCAAGACATTCATTGTCTACATCAATAAGTTTAAATTGTTTTATAAAATCTTCAAGACATTCATTGTCTACATCAATAAGTTTAAATTGTTTTATAAAATCTTCAAGACATTCATTGTCTACATTGTCTACATCAATAAGTTTAAATTGTTTTATAAAATCTTCAAGACATTCATTGTCTACATTGTCTACATCAATAAGTTTAAATTGTTTTATAAAATCTTCAAGACATTCATTGTCTACATCAATAAGTTTAAATTGTTTTATAAAATCTTCAAGACATTCATTGTCTACATTGTCTACATCAATAAGTTTAAATTGTTTTATAAAATCTTCAAGACATTCATTGTCTACATTGTCTACATCAATAAGTTTAAATTGTTTTATAAAATCTTCAAGACATTCATTGTCTACATTGTCTACATCAATAAGTTTAAATTGTTTTATAAAATCTTCAAGACATACATTGTCTACATCAATAAGTTTAAATTGTTTTATAAAATCTTCAAGACATTCATTGTCTACATCAATAAGTTTAAATTGTTTTATAAAATCTTCAAGACATTCATTGTCTACATCAATAAGTTTAAATTGTTTTATAAAATCTTCAAGACATTCATTGTCTACATCAATAAGTTTAAATTGTTTTATAAAATCTTCAAGACATTCATTGTCTACATCAATAAGTTTAAATTGTTTTATAAAATCTTCAAGACATTCATTGTCTACATCAATAAGTTTAAATTGTTTTATAAAATCTTCAAGACATTCATTGTCTACATCAATAAGTTTAAATTGTTTTATAAAATCTTCAAGACATTCATTGTCTACATCAATAAGTTTAAATTGTTTTATAAAATCTTCAATAAGTTTAAATTGTTTTATAAAATCTTCAAGACATTCATTGTCTACATTGTCTACATAAATAAGTTTAAATTGTTTTATAAAATCTTCAAGACATTCATTGTCTACATTGTCTACATCAATAAGTTTAAATTGTTTTATAAAATCTTCAAGACATTCATTGTCTACATCAATAAGTTTAAATTGTTTTATAAAATCTTCAAGACATTCATTGTCTACATTGTCTACATCAATAAGTTTAAATTGTTTTATAAAATCTTCAAGACATTCATTGTCTACATTGTCTACATCAATAAGTTTAAATTGTTTTATAAAATCTTCAAGACATTCATTGTCTACATCAATAAGTTTAAATTGTTTTATAAAATCTTCAAGACATTGTCTACATCAATAAGTTTAAATTGTTTTATAAAATCTTCAAGACATTCATTGTCTACATTGTCTACATCAATAAGTTTAAATTGTTTTATAAAATCTTCAAGACATTCATTGTCTACATTGTCTACATCAATAAGTTTAAATTGTTTTATAAAATCTTCAAGACATTCATTGTCTACATCAATAAGTTTAAATTGTTTTATAAAATCTTCAAGACATTCATTGTCTACATTGTCTACATCAATAAGTTTAAATTGTTTTATAAAATCTTCAAGACATTCATTGTCTACATTGTCTACATCAATAAGTTTAAATTGTTTTATAAAATCTTCAAGACATTCATTGTCTACATCAATAAGTTTAAATTGTTTTATAAAATCTTCAAGACATTCATTGTCTACATCAATAAGTTTAAATTGTTTTATAAAATCTTCAAGACATTCATTGTCTACATTGTCTACATCAATACGTTTAAATTGTTTTATAAAATCTTCAAGACATTCATTGTCTACATTGTCTACATCAATAAGTTTAAATTGTTTTATAAAATCTTCAAGACATTCATTGTCTACATCAATAAGTTTAAATTGTTTTATAAAATCTTCAAGACATTCATTGTCTACATTGTCTACATCAATAAGTTTAAATTGTTTTATAAAATCTTCAAGACATTCATTGTCTACATTGTCTACATCAATAAGTTTAAATTGTTTTATAAAATCTTCAAGACATTCATTGTCTACATCAATAAGTTTAAATTGTTTTATAAAATCTTCAAGACATTCATTGTCTACATTGTCTACATCAATAAGTTTAAATTGTTTTATAAAATCTTCAAGACATTCATTGTCTACATCAATAAGTTTAAATTGTTTTATAAAATCTTCAATAAGTTTAAATTGTTTTATAAAATCTTCAAGACACTCATTGTCTACATTGTCTACATCAATAAGTTTAAATTGTTTTATAAAATCTTCAAGACATTCATTGTCTACATCAATAAGTTTAAATTGTTTTATAAAATCTTCAAGACATTCATTGTCTACATTGTCTACATCAATAAGTTTAAATTGTTTTATAAAATCTTCAAGACATTCATTGTCTACATTGTCTACATCAATAAGTTTAAATTGTTTTATAAAATCTTCAAGACATTCATTGTCTACATCAATAAGTTTAAATTGTTTTATAAAATCTTCAAGACATTCATTGTCTACATCAATAAGTTTAAATTGTTTTATAAAATCTTCAAGACATTCATTGTCTACATCAATAAGTTTAAATTGTTTTATAAAATCTTCAAGACATTCATTGTCTACATCAATAAGTTTAAATTGTTTTATAAAATCTTCAAGACATTCATTGTCTACATCAATAAGTTTAAATTGTTTTATAAAATCTTCAAGACATTCATTGTCTACATCAATAAGTTTAAATTGTTTTATAAAATCTTCAAGACATTCATTGTCTACATCAATAAGTTTAAATTGTTTTATAAAATCTTCAAGACATTCATTGTCTACATTGTCTACATCAATAAGTTTAAATTGTTTTATAAAATCTTCAAGACATTCATTGTCTACATCAATAAGTTTAAATTGTTTTATAAAATCTTCAATAAGTTTAAATTGTTTTATAAAATCTTCAAGACATTCATTGTCTACATTGTCTACATCAATAAGTTTAAATTGTTTTATAAAATCTTCAAGACATTCATTGTCTACATTGTCTACATCAATAAGTTTAAATTGTTTTATAAAATCTTCAAGACATTCATTGTCTACATCAATAAGTTTAAATTGTTTTATAAAATCTTCAAGACATTCATTGTCGACATTGTCTACATCAATAAGTTTAAATTGTTTTATAAAATCTTCAAGACATTCATTGTCTACATCAATAAGTTTAAATTGTTTTATAAAATCTTCAAGACATTCATTGTCTACATCAATAAGTTTAAATTGTTTTATAAAATCTTCAAGACATTCATTGTCTACATCAATAAGTTTAAATTGTTTTATAAAATCTTCAAGACATTCATTGTCTACATTGTCTACATCAATAAGTTTAAATTGTTTTATAAAATCTTCAAGACATTCATTGTCTACATCAATAAGTTTAAATTGTTTTATAAAATCTTCAAGACATTCATTGTCTACATCAATAAGTTTAAATTGTTTTATAAAATCTTCAAGACATTCATTGTCTACATCAATAAGTTTAAATTGTTTTATAAAATCTTCAAGACATTCATTGTCTACATCAATAAGTTTAAATTGTTTTATAAAATCTTCAAGACATTCATTGTCTACATCAATAAGTTTAAATTGTTTTATAAAATCTTCAAGACATTCATTGTCTACATCAATAAGTTTAAATTGTTTTATAAAATCTTCAAGACATTCATTGTCTACATCAATAAGTTTAAATTGTTTTATAAAATCTTCAAGACATTCATTGTCTACATCAATAAGTTTAAATTGTTTTATAAAATCTTCAAGACATTCATTGTCTACATCAATAAGTTTAAATTGTTTTATAAAATCTTCAAGACATTCATTGTCTACATCAATAAGTTTAAATTGTTTTATAAAATCTTCAAGACATTCATTGTCTACATTGTCTACATCAATAAGTTTAAATTGTTTTATAAAATCTTCAAGACATTCATTGTCTACATCAATAAGTTTAAATTGTTTTATAAAATCTTCAAGACATTCATTGTCTACATCAATAAGTTTAAATTGTTTTATAAAATCTTCAAGACATTCATTGTCTACATCAATAAGTTTAAATTGTTTTATAAAATCTTCAAGACATTCATTGTCTACATCAATAAGTTTAAATTGTTTTATAAAATCTTCAAGACATTCATTGTCTACATGAATAAGTTTAAATTGTTTTATAAAATCTTCAAGACATTCATTGTCTACATTGTCTACATCAATAAGTTTAAATTGTTTTATAAAATCTTCAAGACATTCATTGTCTACATCAATAAGTTTAAATTGTTTTATAAAATCTTCAAGACATTCATTGTCTACATCAATAAGTTTAAATTGTTTTATAAAATCTTCAAGACATTCATTGTCTACATCAATAAGTTTAAATTGTTTTATAAAATCTTCAAGACATTCATTGTCTACATCAATAAGTTTAAATTGTTTTATAAAATCTTCAAGACATTCATTGTCTACATCAATAAGTTTAAATTGTTTTATAAAATCTTCAAGACATTCATTGTCTACATCAATAAGTTTAAATTGTTTTATAAAATCTTCAAGACATTCATTGTCTACATCAATAAGTTTAAATTGTTTTATAAAATCTTCAAGACATTCATTGTCTACATCAATAAGTTTAAATTGTTTTATAAAATCTTCAAGACATTCATTGTCTACATCAATAAGTTTAAATTGTTTTATAAAATCTTCAAGACATTCCTTGTCTACATCAATAAGTTTAAATTGTTTTATAAAATCTTCAAGACATTCCTTGTCTACATCAATAAGTTTAAATTGTTTTATAAAATCTTCAAGACATTCATTGTCTACATCAATAAGTTTAAATTGTTTTATAAAATCTTCAAGACATTCATTGTCTACATCAATAAGTTTAAATTGTTTTATAAAATCTTCAAGACATTCATTGTCTACATCAATAAGTTTAAATTGTTTTATAAAATCTTCAAGACATTCATTGTCTACATCAATAAGTTTAAATTGTTTTATAAAATCTTCAAGACATTCATTGTCTACATCAATATGTTTAAATTGTTTTATAAAATCTTCAAGACATTCATTGTCTACATCAATAAGTTTAAATTGTTTTATAAAATCTTCAAGACATTCATTGTCTACATCAATAAGTTTAAATTGTTTTATAAAATCTTCAAGACATTCATTGTCTACATCAATAAGTTTAAATTGTTTTATAAAATCTTCAAGACATTCATTGTCTACATCAATAAGTTTAAATTGTTTTATAAAATCTTCAAGACATTCATTGTCTACATCAATAAGTTTAAATTGTTTTATAAAATCTTCAAGACATTCATTGTCTACATTGTCTACATCAATAAGTTTAAATTGTTTTATAAAATCTTCAAGACATTCATTGTCTACATTGTCTACATCAATAAGTTTAAATTGTTTTATAAAATCTTCAAGACATTCATTGTCTACATCAATAAGTTTAAATTGTTTTATAAAATCTTCAAGACATTCCTTGTCTACATCAATAAGTTTAAATTGTTTTATAAAATCTTCAAGACATTCCTTGTCTACATCAATAAGTTTAAATTGTTTTATAAAATCTTCAAGACATTCATTGTCTACATCAATAAGTTTAAATTGTTTTATAAAATCTTCAAGACATTCATTGTCTACATCATTAAGTTTAAATTGTTTTATAAAATCTTCAAGACATTCATTGTCTACATCAATAAGTTTAAATTGTTTTATAAAATCTTCAAGACATTCATTGTCTACATCAATAAGTTTAAATTGTTTTATAAAATCTTCAAGACATTCATTGTCTACATCAATATGTTTAAATTGTTTTATAAAATCTTCAAGACATTCATTGTCTACATCAATAAGTTTAAATTGTTTTATAAAATCTTCAAGACATTCCTTGTCTACATCAATAAGTTTAAATTGTTTTATAAAATCTTCAAGACATTCCTTGTCTACATCAATAAGTTTAAATTGTTTTATAAAATCTTCAAGACATTCATTGTCTACATCAATAAGTTTAAATTGTTTTATAAAATCTTCAAGACATTCATTGTCTACATCAATAAGTTTAAATTGTTTTATAAAATCTTCAAGACATTCATTGTCTACATCAATAAGTTTAAATTGTTTTATAAAATCTTCAAGACATTCATTGTCTACATCAATAAGTTTAAATTGTTTTATAAAATCTTCAAGACATTCATTGTCTACATCAATAAGTTTAAATTGTTTTATAAAATCTTCAAGACATTCATTGTCTACATCAATAAGTTTAAATTGTTTTATAAAATCTTCAAGACATTCATTGTCTACATCAATAAGTTTAAATTGTTTTATAAAATCTTCAAGACATTCATTGTCTACATCAATAAGTTTAAATTGTTTTATAAAATCTTCAAGACATTCATTGTCTACATCAATAAGTTTAAATTGTTTTATAAAATCTTCAAGACATTCATTGTCTACATTGTCTACATCAATAAGTTTAAATTGTTTTATAAAATCTTCAAAACATTCATTGTCTACATCAATAAGTTTAAATTGTTTTATAAAATCTTCAAGACATTCATTGTCTACATTGCCTACATCAATAAGTTTAAATTGTTTTATAAAATTTTCAAGACATTCATTGTCTACATCAATAAGTTTAAATTGTTTTATAAAATCTTCAAGACATTCATTGTCTACATTGTCTACATCAATAAGTTTAAATTGTTTTATAAAATCTTCAAGACATTCATTGTCTACATCAATAAGTTTAAATTGTTTTATAAAATCTTCAAGATATTCGTTGTCTACATTGTCTACATCAATAAGTTTAAATTGTTTTATAAAATCTTCAAGACATTCATTGTCTACATTGTCTACATCAATAAGTTTAAATTGTTTTATAAAATCTTCAAGACATTCATTGTCTACATCAATAAGTTTAAATTGTTTTATAAAATCTTCAAGACATTCATTGTCTACATCAATAAGTTTAAATTGTTTTATAAAATCTTCAAGACATTCATTGTCTACATTGTCTACATCAATAAGTTTAAGTTATATTGTACAATTTAGGATCGCAATTTTTTTTGATTTTTTAGTTTTTTTTTTTTTCTACAGGCCCTCTGGAAACAAACTTCACACTCGGGATTAAAACTCACACTTTAGCCCCTAACATTTTATTAGATGTTGATATAAAAAAAAAAATATTAATGTGTTACTTACTTGTTACACTTACAGGTTTTATGGGCGTTTATTTTGTTTTTTTTTTTTTTTTTTTTTTTTTTTTTTTTTAGTAGGATACCTTTTTATAGGTATATGTGGTGAGTAGGGTTGCCACCGTTTTTTAAGAAAATAAAGTCATTTTAAAATTTTGTGCAAAAAAACAAAGCACAATTAACTAAGAAAAAGTACGCGTTCCCATTTTTTTTGGATTTTGTATTAATAAAATATTAATAAAATTGCCATTTTTCGTGTAGATTAACTGAAAATTGAAAAGATAGAGAATAAAAAACCAAGTAATATAATTTTAAAATATTTATTTAAATATCCAATTTATATAAAAATTTATTTAATTAATGATTAAAAGGCACATCATAATTTTATACTGAATGATAAATGAAAAAATAAAAATAAATTTAAAATTAATTTTAGCTGTAATTAATATATTTAATTTATTTAGCATATTGTACAATTTTGGATCGCAATTTTTTTTGATTTTTTAGTTTTTTTTTTTTTTCTACAGGCCCTCTGGAAACAAACTTCACACTCGGGATTAAAACTCACACTTTAGCCCCTAACATTTTATTAGATGTTGATATATAAAAAAAATATTAATGTGTTACGTACTTGTTAGACTTACAGATTTTATGGGCGGTTTTTTTTGTTTTAGTAGGATACCCTTTTATAGGTATATGTGGTGAGTAGGATTGCCACCGCTTTTTCAGAAAATAAAGTAATTTTAAAATTTTGTGCAAAAAAACAAAGCACAATTAACTAAGAAAAAGTACGCGTTCCCATTTTTTTTCAATTTTGTATTAATAAAATATTAAGAAAATTGCCATTTTTCGTGTAGATTAACTGAAAATTCAAAAGAAAGCAAATAAAGAACCAAGTAATATAATTTAAAAAATTTTATTTAGTTATCCAATTTATATAAAAATTTATTTAATTAACGATCAAAAGGCACATCTTAAATTTTATACTGAATGATAGATAAAAAATAAAAACAAATTTAAAATTAATTTTAGCTATAATTAATATATTTAATTTTTTTTAGCATATTGTACAATTTTGGATCGCAATTTTATTTATTATTTAGTTTTTTTTTTTTTTTTTACAGGCCCTCTGGAAACAAACTTCACACTCGGGATTTAAACTCAAACTTTAGCCCCTAGCATTTTATTAGATGTTGATATATAAAAAAAATATTAATGTGTTACGTACTTGTTAGACTTACAGGTTTTATGGGCGTTTTTTTTTTTTTTTTAGTAGGATACCTTTTTATTGGTATATGTGCTGAGTAGGGTTGCCACCGTTTTTTAAGAAAATAAAGTAATTTTAAAATTTTATGCAAAAAAACAAAGCGCAATTAACTAAGAAAAGGTACGCGTTCCAATTTTTTTTGGATTTTGTATTAATAGAATATTAATAAAATTGCCATTTTTCGTGCAGATTAACTGAAAATTGAAAAGAAATGAAATAAAAAACCAAGTAATATAATTTTAAAAAATTTGTTTAAATATCCAATTTATATAAAAATTTATTTAATTAACGATTAAAAGGCACATCTTAAATTTTATACTGAATGATAAATGAAAAAATAAAAATAAATATAAAATTTATTTTAGCTATAATTAATATATTTAATTTTTTTAGCATATTGTACAATTTTGGATCGCAATTTTTTTTATTTTTTAGTTTTTTTACATAATAACATCGATACATAATATTTGTCTTATGTCTGTGTGAAAAATTTTTTGTTTTAAATAAATAATTCGTTGAAAATTACCTCGTTCAGTATGATAATTAATTAGTTTTAAACTTAATTAACTTTGGCAATAATAGTTTTTAAATACTTCTAATATTTAGCTCTAATTTTCGGAATTATTCATAAATATATTTTAAAAAACGAAATAACATTCAATTAAAAATTAAAGATCGTGATAATTTACTATGTGGGAAAAAAAACTATCTTTTTAAAATAAAAACCCCCATTAAAAAAAAAAAATTTTTATAATCTATTAAATATTTCTTCATTATTTATGAAAAAATTTGTATTTTATTACATACTTATTATTGGCTATTTTTATAATCGATTTTAATTACTATTTACAAACGCCTACGTATTTTGAACGACGCAAGTAACATCTTAAAGAATAAGGTTAAACTTTGTACATGTGTGAAATTTTCAGTAATTAAAATTTCAACAAATTTTCACGTTTTCCTTTACATATTTGAAGTAATTTTCTTATTTCGTAATTCTTCTTCTTCTTCTTCTTCTTCTTCTTCTTCTTCTTCTTCATCTTCTTCTTCTTCTTCTTCTTCTTCTTCTTCTTCTTCTTCTTCTTCTTCTTCTTCTTCTTCTTCTTCTTCTTCTTCTTCTTCTTCTTCTTCTTCTTCTTCTTCTTCTTCTTCTTCTTCTTCTTCTTCTTCTTCTTCTTCTTCTTCTTCTTCTTCTTCTTCTTCTTCTTCTTCTTCTTCTTCTTACAGAGGATAAAGAAAAAATAGAAGTATTTGCCGACCACTTCGAAAAAGTGTTCAGTCCTCATAAGATAAATTCTCTCTCGGTACCAATGCATACTTCAATTAATAAAAACACAGTAGAAGTAACAAACCCGAGTGAAATCAAAGAATGCGCCACCAACTTAAAAACCAACAAAGCTCCAGGCAATGATGGCATCTCTAATAACCTACTGAAACATCTTCCACAAAAAGCAACAACATTTCTAGCGACTTTATTCAATGGATGTTTAGTAACTGGTTATTTTCCTATCGCCTTGAAACACGCCAATGTACTTCTCTTTCATAAAACAGGGAAAGATAAAAGTCAAGTAAACTCTTACAGACCTATTAGCCTGCTAAATACAATGTCGAAACTTCTGGAAAGAGTGATATTGTGGAGACTTAGAGCATTCCTCGATGAAAAAAACATTATACCCCCAATACAATTAGGTTTTAGACCAAATTGTTCCGCCAACCACCAACTCTTTAAGTTGGTTAATACAATCGAAAATGGCTTTGAAGACAAACAGTATACAGCAGTAGCATTCCTCGATGTAGCGCAAGCCTTTGACAAAATTTGGCACGAAGGGCTTCTTCTATACAAACTGTTGAATGCTGGGACACCCGGATACATATATAATATAATCTCCTCATTCATAAAAGACAGGACATTTTCCGTCGGCATCAACAACGAGAGGTCGTCAATCCGAAACATAACAGCCGGAGTACCCCAACGTTCTGTGCTCGGTCCCACGCTTTTTAACATATTTACTCATGATATTCCGTCCACGATTAACTCAAAAATCGGAATGTTTGCCGATGATACAATTATTATAAGTCAACAGTAGTAGGAATATGGGCATTTTGGATCCTCCATCCCTCCATCCGACTTTTTGAGCGACCTCGGATGGAGGCAAAACTACCGAGGCGGTTCTAGAAGCCTCCGGCGGTGGGTGGAGCAAAATTTTTTTCTAGTCTAGCGGAACTTGATCCAACCTAACAGAACCTAAGGAAATTTGGTGTAACCTAACAGATTGTTTCTAACCTAAGAATTCCTTAATAGATGGCGCAGCCACCTTCGAGCCCTGTAAATTCCCTAATAGATGACGCAGTCACCTTTGATAGCGTTGCTGGTCTGGATTCCTGTGTGTAAGTTTGAAAAATTGTCAACAGATGGCATCGAAAACCTTTTTTTTGATAGTTAAACTAGCCATTAAAAGATGGCCTTGCTTTCATAATTTTATAATATTTTTATCTGAAAACAGGCTTAAACTGTCAGCTGACGTCACTAAAGGTAAACTGATATCAAACAGCGAAGATTTCTCTCTAATATGCGAAAATGAATTTTATCATATGATTGTATATTTTTATCTGAAAACAGGTTTAAACTTGTATAAATTGTCAGCTGACGTCACTAAAGGTAAACTGTTATTAATAGCGGAGATTTCTATCTAATATGCAAAAAATGAAGCAACAGGTTTTAACCTGCATGGCTACATAAAGTGTGATAAATGACGTCATCAGGCTATCTTTCTGCTATAAAAGGGCGCGACAGAATTTCTTCAGTTACAATTTTGTTCGAAACTTTAGTGAAAAAACATTAAATCTTATTGTTGTGAATTTTCAATTGTTGTGTTAACAGTTAATTATTGCCAACAATGGAATCCATTACTACTGGTGCTTCATCTGGAAACAGAAACTTAATTCAAAAAATGGCTGGAAATTTTGTGGAGGAATTGAATCATCTTGGTGCTGTTAAACGATGGATTAAACTTTCTGATATGGAAATTGGAAAAGTATATAAAATAATGGGAGCCAGTCAACTACCATCGAAATTCGATTCATCGAAAATGAAGACAATATTGGAATTGGAAATTGGATACATTTCGTTACCAGCGAGATTTGACAATTTGAGCGAGCAGATGCTGGCATGGTTGCAAAGCAATCCAAAACTTGGTATTATGAATAATGGACCCATTGGACTAACTCATAAATTGCAATTTAAAACGTTGGATCTTCTTGAAATCGTGGAGGATGCTGAATGGTGAATTTTGTAATTTATTCTCTTCAAAATGTATTATTTAATTGTACTATGTATTTTAAAAATTTCAATATTGTATCAATTTTTATATATATTTAATAAAAAAATTATAAAAAAAAACAAAAAAACAAAAAAAAAAAAAAAACAAAACAAAAAAACAAAAAAAATTTCGATTTTTTTTCAATACCCATCGCTAGACATTGATTTATATTCTAGTTTTGATTATGCCAGATTAATAAATAAACATTATTTGGTGTTTAATAAAAAATTTAAAAAATCGATTTTTCAATTCAGGTCTCGTCTCTAAATCACAATTTTTGAACTAAGTATAAATCAATAATACATATGAGTAATATTTGATATGCATCGTATTATTAGGTTTTATGGTGAATAATTATAAAACAAAAAAAGATTTAATATCCCCTGAAAACGAAAAATTTAATTTTTCACATGCTTAATAAAAATTATTTTTCAAGTTTAATAAAAATTATTCTTTATAAAATTGTCTATCAAATATTAGCCTTGCACATACATATAAGAAATGCTGATTTGCTAAAATATAAATCTTGGAATGTGGATACATAATGTTATAAAAGTCCAATACGTTCATACATATGTATATATGAATATTACATTGTAATACAGGTATTCGCTATATCTATATGAATCGTGTTTAAAAGCCAAATTTATTTTCCTGAATTTTTTAAAATATATATAGTAATATAATATTTCGCATATATACAGTACTCTGTTAAAAGTACGGGTTTCTACACCGTTAAAAACATATATTTTACAATATCAATATATTGTAAAAAATCATATTTCTTAATATTTTTAAAACTGAATATGTAATATCAAGAATTTAAAACAGTTTTGAAACATTAATTTCTCCTCATAATATTTTTTTAGTCTTAAATTAATAGCACAATGTTCCATATATTTTAAGAAAATTTTTCTTTTAATATTTTATAACTTATCTAAAAAATTTATAGCTATTTTTTATCCAAAAATTTATTACTTGCTATTGTTAAAAAATTAGTTAAATATATCTATAGGTATTAAGTGACCCCTAGTTTTGTGAAAGACGGTAGTAAGAGCAATTCATCTTAAATACGAAATTATTTTATCAATGCTAAATAAGCGTTTTTTTCTCATATTATCATACTCCAATATATTGTATATTATTATAATTTATAAAAATGTGTTTTATTTATTAAAAAATTTAGCAAAATTTTAAATAATATCACGTCAAAATAATATTCAGAAGTCAATAAAAGACAATAGCAGTAAATTTATTAAGATAACTATAAATAAATATTAATCTAATGTTGAAATATTTATTAACAAATAGTACTGCTTAGTAGAAAATTAGATACCTATTGTTTTGTTTTCAAATTTACCTTTTTGCAATTAAAGAAAATTTTAGTAACTATCGATACCTATATAAAACGATACCCATAAAAGACAAGCATGCTCTGATCTCAACAATTTTTTCCCATGTTAAATTTGTATGTTCTTACTTCGCTGAAACTTATTATGTTTATATATTCCCCCAATATTTTCTACCATAAACAATAGTTATAGCAAGCTAGGTAGGTATTGAATAAGTATTTTTTGTTTGTTAATTTATTGATGATAGAGAAAAAAAATTTATGATTTTATAGACAGTGAAATACATTTAAACTATTTTTTGCAGTTTAATTTTGTAAAAACACCTAAAAATTATCAGTCACAGACAAATATTTCTAAGCAAACGAATTGAAAATGTAGTTTTATATCATAAGAATAAATGCGTATATATAGGGTGGACAGTAAATAACTCTCATAATTTTTAAAGAGCGGATGAAAACTTTAATTTTGGATTACGAAATTTTATTTTTTTTCCGGAGTTAAGCTGCATTCAATTAATTAACCCTTTCCTGCACAGCAGTTTTAGATCATTACTGTGCAAACGATACTTCAAATTAGCAAATCATTAATAACATGGGTAAATACTTATTAGCAAGAATTACATAGTTTACACATATGTTCTATCGCACCAGAATGTTAATAGGACAATGCGATTTAATTGCCTATATTCAGGAGCAAGCAAAAACATTACCTATTTTAATAACTTAGAAAATACACATTACATAGTTCGTTGTAAGAACAATCATTTCGGTGATCTTTTTTTTTTTTTAATGAATTACTAAATTTGCTTAAGGACTATGGTATGTAAGAAATAACAACACTCACATAATTTTAAAATAATTAACATATAGCTATTGGAAAAGTTACAAAGATTTTTTTAACAACTTATTAAATGCTGATAGCTTATTTTAATATCTCCTATAGGGCCTTAAGTATAACCCTTCACCCGAAATTTTTTCATCACCATCGTTGGCGACTGTATTCTCGTCATCATCAGCTTCTCCTTCGCTCGCAGTATCTTCGCTATCGCTAGTAGATGTTTTTTCATCATCACTGAATACATATTTTAACACTGGTTCAATAATATCATGCTTTTCCAATTCCCTGGTTATTGAGATAATCCGCTTTCCAATGTCACTTTCCTTTAAATTATTAAAATGGCTTCGTTTTTTCTCGTTTTCGATATAATCCGCGAAGCTGGGATTTATAATATGACTCCTTTCCATTAAATTGCACACAGTATTAACCATTTCTTCTCCAATTTGCGTCTGAGTCGCTAAACTTCTTAGTTCATCAACTAAATGGTTCGGGTCATCAAAATATTCTTCTCCATCAACAGGTTTCGAATGGCCATTATGAAGGTTAGTATTTTCATCATCATATTTGAAACGTTTAGCTTCTCCATTTATTGAATTAGATGTTGAAGGTTGGTCCTTTTCTTCCGAATTTTTATCTTCTTGTTCTTCATCCTTTGCGCATGCGTTCTGAAGCTCTTTGACCATTAATATGTCTAGAGCAGTTTGTAAGAGACCAGCTATCTTTGGAGTAAAACTTGTTTCTTTGTAGTTATCAGGCGATGGTAAATGCTTTTGTTCATCAGATCGATTATCTTCGACATTTACCGATTGTAGAATATTATGCGAGTTTTTTAAAGCGTGGAATTTACTTCTGATTGCTTCTGCTGCAGCCATCATACTTTCATCAAAAGTATTCAAGTTTCTTTTAGATAGATCTGTATCATTTTCGTGTTGATTTTGAAATACTGGTGCTTTATCTTCCTTTTCTTCATTTCTTGCTTCAAAACTATATTCGGTTTCATTATCATCATTTTCATCATTAGATTTTGACGATTCACTTTGTCTCCTGTTCTCCGCGCTGTTCACTTGTGTCCCATTATTTACCGTGGTATATTCAAACTGATTATTTGCGATCTGGTCATTATTGTTTGTTTCATGTTCCTGAGTATGCACTCTTCTTTTCATATGACGTAAAAGAGAACTTCTCCGCGAAAATGTCTTGTCACAACGTATACAGTTAAATATTTTGATAGATGTGAAGAGTTCGATTTATAACATAACACTGATTAGTTTTTATATCGACATGATCTTATATAGTACAACCAGAGCAGAATTGACGTAAAGTAATGACACCAAAATGCACCAAAGGTGCACCAAATGACACCAAACTGCACCAAAGGTGCACCAAATGACACCAAACTGCACCAAATGACACCAAACTGCACCAAAGGTGCACCAAATGACACCAAACTGCACCAAAGGTGCACCAAATGACACCAAACTGCACCAAAGGTGCACCAAATGACACCAAACCACACCAAATGACACCAAAATGCACCAAAGGTGCACCAAATGACACCAAACTGCACCAAAGGTGCACCAAATGACACCAAACTGCACCAAAGGTGCACCAAATGACACCAAACTGCACCAAAGTTGCACCAAATGACACCAAACTGCACCAAAGGTGCACCAAATGACACCAAACTGCACCAAATGACACCAAAATGCACCAAAGGTGCACCAATTGACACCAAACTGCACCAAAGGTGCACCAAATGACACCAAACTGCACCAAAGGTGCACCAAATGACACCAAACTGCACCAAAGATGCACCAAATGACACCAAACCGCACCAAATGACACCAAAATGCACCAAAGGTGCACCAAATGACACCAAACTGCACCAAAGGTGCACCAAATGACACCAAACTGCACCAAAGGTGCACCAAAGGTGCACCAAATGACACCAAACTGCACCAAAGTTGCAGTTTGGTGTCATTTGGTGCACCTTTGGTGCATTTTGGTGTCATTTGGTGCGGTTTGGTGTCATTTGGTGCACCTTTGGTGCAGTTTGGTGTCATTTGGTGCACCTTTGGTGCAGTTTGGTGTCATTTGGTGCACCTTTGGTGCAGTTTGGTGTCAATTGGTGCACCTTTGGTGCATTTTGGTGTCATTTGGTGCAGTTTGGTGTCATTTGGTGCACCTTTGGTGCAGTTTGGTGTCATTTGGTGCAACTTTGGTGCAGTTTGGTGTCATTTGGTGCACCTTTGGTGCAGTTTGGTGTCATTTGGTGCACCTTTGGTGCAGTTTGGTGTCATTTGGTGCACCTTTGGTGCAGTTTGGTGTCAATTGGTGCACCTTTGGTGCATTTTGGTGTCATTTGGTGCAGTTTGGTGTCATTTGGTGCACCTTTGGTGCAGTTTGGTGTCATTTGGTGCAACTTTGGTGCAGTTTGGTGTCATTTGGTGCACCTTTGGTGCAGTTTGGTGTCATTTGGTGCACCTTTGGTGCAGTTTGGTGTCATTTGGTGCACCTTTGGTGCATTTTGGTGTCATTTGGTGCGGTTTGGTGTCATTTGGTGCACCTTTGGTGCAGTTTGGTGTCATTTGGTGCACCTTTGGTGCATTTTGGTGTCATTTGGTGCGGTTTTGGTGTCATTTGGTGCACCTTTGGTGCAGTTTGGTGTCATTTGGTGCACCTTTGGTGCAGTTTAGTGTCATTTGGTGCACCTTTGGTGCAGTTTGGTGTCATTTGGTGCAGTTTGGTGTCATTTGGTGCACCTTTGGTGCAGTTTGGTGTCATTTGGTGCACCTGTGGTGCATTTTGGTGTCATTACTTTACGTCAATTCTGCTCTGGTTGTACTATATAAGATCATGTCGATATAAAAACTAATCAGTGTTATGTTATAAATCGAACTCTTCACATCTATCAAAATGTTTAACTGTATACGTTGTGACAAGACATTTTCGCGGAGAAGTTCTCTTTTACGTCATATGAAAAGAAGAGTGCATACTCAGGAACATGAAACAAACAATAATGACCAGATCGCAAATAATCAGTTTGAATATACCACGGTAAATAATGGGACACAAGTGAACAGCGCGGAGAACAGGAGACAAAGTGAATCGTCAAAATCTAATGATGAAAATGATGATAATGAAACCGAATATAGTTTTGAAGCAAGAAATGAAGAAAAGGAAGATAAAGCACCAGTATTTCAAAATCAACACGAAAATGATACAGATCTATCTAAAAGAAACTTGAATACTTTTGATGAAAGTATGATGGCTGCAGCAGAAGCAATCAGAAGTAAATTCCACGCTTTAAAAAACTCGCATAATATTCTACAATCGGTAAATGTCGAAGATAATCGATCTGATGAACAAAAGCATTTACCATCGCCTGATAACTACAAAGAAACAAGTTTTACTCCAAAGATAGCTGGTCTCTTACAAACTGCTCTAGACATATTAATGGTCAAAGAGCTTCAGAACGCATGCGCAAAGGATGAAGAACAAGAAGATAAAAATTCGGAAGAAAAGGACCAACCTTCAACATCTAATTCAATAAATGGAGAAGCTAAACGTTTCAAATATGATGATGAAAATACTAACCTTCATAATGGCCATTCGAAACCTGTTGATGGAGAAGAATATTTTGATGACCCGAACCATTTAGTTGATGAACTAAGAAGTTTAGCGACTCAGACGCAAATTGGAGAAGAAATGGTTAATACTGTGTGCAATTTAATGGAAAGGAGTCATATTATAAATCCCAGCTTCGCGGATTATATCGAAAACGAGAAAAAACGAAGCCATTTTAATAATTTAAAGGAAAGTGACATTGGAAAGCGGATTATCTCAATAACCAGGGAATTGGAAAAGCATGATATTATTGAACCAGTGTTAAAATATGTATTCAATGATGATGAAAAAACATCTACTAGCGATAGCGAAGATACTGCGAGCGAAGGAGAAGCTGATGATGACGAGAATACAGTCGCCAACGATGGTGATGAAAAAATTTCGGGTGAAGGGTTATACTTAAGGCCCTATAGGAGATATTAAAATAAGCTATCAGCGTTTAATAAGTTGTTAAAAAAATCTTTGTAACTTTTCCAATAGCTATATGTTAATTATTTTAAAATTATGTGAGTGTTGTTATTTCTTACATACCATAGTCCTTAAGCAAATTTAGTAATTCGTTAAAAAAAAAAAGATCACCGAAATGATTGTTCTTACAACGAACTATGTAATGTGTATTTTCTAAGTTATTAAAATAGGTAATGTTTTTGCTTGCTCCTGAATATAGGCAATTAAATCGCATTGTCCTATTAACATTCTGGTGCGATAGAACATATGTGTAAACTATGTAATTCTTGCTAATAAGTATTTACCCATGTTATTAATGATTTGCTAATTTGAAGTATCGTTTGCACAGTAATGATCTAAAACTGCTGTGCAGGAAAGGGTTAATTAATTGAATGCAGCTTAACTCCGGAAAAAAAATAAAATTTCGTAATCCAAAATTAAAGTTTTCATCCGCTCTTTAAAAATTATGAGAGTTATTTACTGTCCACCCTATATATACGCATTTATTCTTATGATATAAAACTACATTTTCAATTCGTTTGCTTAGAAATATTTGTCTGTGACTGATAATTTTTAGGTGTTTTTACAAAATTAAACTGCAAAAAATAGTTTAAATGTATTTCACTGTCTATAAAATCATAAATTTTTTTTCTCTATCATCAATAAATTAACAAACAAAAAATACTTATTCAATACCTACCTAGCTTGCTATAACTATTGTTTATGGTAGAAAATATTGGGGGAATATATAAACATAATAAGTTTCAGCGAAGTAAGAACATACAAATTTAACATGGGAAAAAATTGTTGAGATCAGAGCATGCTTGTCTTTTATGGGTATCGTTTTATATAGGTATCGATAGTTACTAAAATTTTCTTTAATTGCAAAAAGGTAAATTTGAAAACAAAACAATAGGTATCTAATTTTCTACTAAGCAGTACTATTTGTTAATAAATATTTCAACATTAGATTAATATTTATTTATAGTTATCTTAATAAATTTACTGCTATTGTCTTTTATTGACTTCTGAATATTATTTTGACGTGATATTATTTAAAATTTTGCTAAATTTTTTAATAAATAAAACACATTTTTATAAATTATAATAATATACAATATATTGGAGTATGATAATATGAGAAAAAAAACGCTTATTTAGCATTGATAAAATAATTTCGTATTTAAGATGAATTGCTCTTACTACCGTCTTTCACAAAACTAGGGGTCACTTAATACCTATAGATATATTTAACTAATTTTTTAACAATAGCAAGTAATAAATTTTTGGATAAAAAATAGCTATAAATTTTTTAGATAAGTTATAAAATATTAAAAGAAAAATTTTCTTAAAATATATGGAACATTGTGCTATTAATTTAAGACTAAAAAAATATTATGAGGAGAAATTAATGTTTCAAAACTGTTTTAAATTCTTGATATTACATATTCAGTTTTAAAAATATTAAGAAATATGATTTTTTACAATATATTGATATTGTAAAATATATGTTTTTAACGGTGTAGAAACCCGTACTTTTAACAGAGTACTGTATATATGCGAAATATTATATTACTATATATATTTTAAAAAATTCAGGAAAATAAATTTGGCTTTTAAACACGATTCATATAGATATAGCGAATACCTGTATTACAATGTAATATTCATATATACATATGTATGAACGTATTGGACTTTTATAACATTATGTATCCACATTCCAAGATTTATATTTTAGCAAATCAGCATTTCTTATATGTATGTGCAAGGCTAATATTTGATAGACAATTTTATAAAGAATAATTTTTATTAAACTTGAAAAATAATTTTTATTAAGCATGTGAAAAATTAAATTTTTCGTTTTCAGGGGATATTAAATCTTTTTTTGTTTTATAATTATTCACCATAAAACCTAATAATACGATGCATATCAAATATTACTCATATGTATTATTGATTTATACTTAGTTCAAAAATTGTGATTTAGAGACGAGACCTGAATTGAAAAATCGATTTTTTAAATTTTTTATTAAACACCAAATAATGTTTATTTATTAATCTGGCATAATCAAAACTAGAATATAAATCAATGTCTAGCGATGGGTATTGAAAAAAAATCGAAATTTTTTTTGTTTTTTTGTTTTGTTTTTTTTTTTTTGTTTTTTTGTTTTTTTTTATAATTTTTTTATTAAATATATATAAAAATTGATACAATATTGAAATTTTTAAAATACATAGTACAATTAAATAATACATTTTGAAGAGAATAAATTACAAAATTCACCATTCAGCATCCTCCACGATTTCAAGAAGATCCAACGTTTTAAATTGCAATTTATGAGTTAGTCCAATGGGTCCATTATTCATAATACCAAGTTTTGGATTGCTTTGCAACCATGCCAGCATCTGCTCGCTCAAATTGTCAAATCTCGCTGGTAACGAAATGTATCCAATTTCCAATTCCAATATTGTCTTCATTTTCGATGAATCGAATTTCGATGGTAGTTGACTGGCTCCCATTATTTTATATACTTTTCCAATTTCCATATCAGAAAGTTTAATCCATCGTTTAACAGCACCAAGATGATTCAATTCCTCCACAAAATTTCCAGCCATTTTTTGAATTAAGTTTCTGTTTCCAGATGAAGCACCAGTAGTAATGGATTCCATTGTTGGCAATAATTAACTGTTAACACAACAATTGAAAATTCACAACAATAAGATTTAATGTTTTTTCACTAAAGTTTCGAACAAAATTGTAACTGAAGAAATTCTGTCGCGCCCTTTTATAGCAGAAAGATAGCCTGATGACGTCATTTATCACACTTTATGTAGCCATGCAGGTTAAAACCTGTTGCTTCATTTTTTGCATATTAGATAGAAATCTCCGCTATTAATAACAGTTTACCTTTAGTGACGTCAGCTGACAATTTATACAAGTTTAAACCTGTTTTCAGATAAAAATATACAATCATATGATAAAATTCATTTTCGCATATTAGAGAGAAATCTTCGCTGTTTGATATCAGTTTACCTTTAGTGACGTCAGCTGACAGTTTAAGCCTGTTTTCAGATAAAAATATTATAAAATTATGAAAGCAAGGCCATCTTTTAATGGCTAGTTTAACTATCAAAAAAAAGGTTTTCGATGCCATCTGTTGACAATTTTTCAAACTTACACACAGGAATCCAGACCAGCAACGCTATCAAAGGTGACTGCGTCATCTATTAGGGAATTTACAGGGCTCGAAGGTGGCTGCGCCATCTATTAAGGAATTCTTAGGTTAGAAACAATCTGTTAGGTTACACCAAATTTCCTTAGGTTCTGTTAGGTTGGATCAAGTTCCGCTAGGCTAGAAAAAAATTTTGCTCCACCCACCGCCGGAGGCTTCTAGAACCGCCTCGGTAGTTTTGCCTCCATCCGAGGTCGCTCAAAAAGTCGGATGGAGGGATGGAGGATCCAAAATGCCCATATTCCTACTACTGTCAACACGAAAACCTTAGTACAACCGTTGCTAATCTACAAAATTACATCAACGTTCTCGCAGTTTATCTTGAAAATTGGCAAATCAAACTAAATCCGGAAAAATGCACAACCAAACTATTCACCTTGCGTCGAGAAGCCCCGACAACTAATATCACTATCCAGGGAGTCCCAGTTCAATGGAATCAAACAACAGTCAAATATTTGGGCGTTTATCTCGACAAAAGACTCCACTGGAATAGCCATATAGAAAATAAACTGAAGCAAGCAAATATCCAGTTAATTAAACTCTATCCTCTACTCAACAAAAAATCAACTCTGAACATTCAGTGCTCGCTATTGATATACAAATCACTTATTCGATCTGTATTGACTTACGCCTGTCCAATCTGGAGAAATGCTTCAAAACAAATTATTGGCAAAATCGAAACATTCCAGAATAAAGTCCTAAGAATAATATTGAAGGCACCGTGGTACATCCGTAACAAACAAGTTTACGAAGAAACTGGGCTGGAATCCATTGAACAATTCATTACCAAACTATCAAGAAATTTCTACAACAACCTGCCATCCTGTGAACTGATTAATAATAATTTAAAACTCGAAATTAGACCCAATCGCCGATTGAAGAGACGCCTGCCACAGCAATTCTAATGAAACACGCTGTACACAATAGCAATAGTATTTACAGTTTATAATATTTAAGTATCTATTGCGATAGCAACTATACTCGTTTGTACTTATAAGCTTACATAAGTCTTGCCATTGTCAACAACTTGAATAATTTGACTGATATCATTTTTGTATCATATCCACTATACCATGTATAACATGTAAATGTTGATCTGGTAATAAAATAGTTTCCAACAAAAAAAAAAAAAATTATTATATTATGTTTATTTTTATCCCTTGCGTAAACTGTGGTTCTCGGATTTTTACAGGCCCCTTGGTAAAAAACTTCACACTCGGGATCAAAAGTCAAACTTTAGATCTTGGGTGTATAATAGACTATTTATTTCTTTTGAAAATGTTTGTTATAAAAATATGTTTAGACGCTTACGTAAAAATGTCAAACAAATATTTCAAAATCATTTTTTCTAGTGAACCCCCATCAATGTCTACAGTTCTTACTGGAGCAATTTTTTTTATTAAGTAAACAATTTTTCTGTAACAAAAGTGGAAACTCTTTTTCTGTAAAAAAAGTGGAAAGTTACATCAAACAGGTTTATTTGTAAACAAATATTTCTTATGTACGAATTTCTTCGGGGAAACGTAATCCAAATTAGATAAATTACATGTCAAGCTATCAAACCTTGTAAACACTAACAAAAAATGCGAAATCATGTTTAGATATAGCAAATCGTTATAAAAGAAATTTTATTGTGTTTAATTGTGTAGATGATTAAATATTTCTTAAAACATATTACGTAAATACATACTCTAAAGTTAAAAACATCAATATATTATGTACTCGAACCCGTCTTGACACGGTTTTGTAAAATACATTTAATGAAATTCATATAGTAAATATAATTATCTTATAAAACTGATAAAAACAGGAGCTTTTATACCACCCATTGGTTGACATTTGACTATAGAGGCGAGCTCAGAAACTTATCATGCAAAAGGCGATGATAAACGTACCTACCGACTAAAAAAAAAAGAAAAATAAAAAATAAAATAAAATAAAAATAACATAAAATCACTTATTGGCAAAAAACATATTTGGCCAGGCCGTCACAGAAAACAAAGAGGTATAAAAATATAAACACCCTCAAATCTAAAGTTTAATGGTGCAAGATTAAGTTTTGGTCGAAAAACGTAAAAATTTATTCCGCTTAATAATTTGATGGGACTATTTTCATTTTAAAACTCAGCCATCTGACGACAAAAACAACTGGATTTATTGAACTCGGTAGTGGTGGATTTACCAGGAGGCTGAGTAGGCTGGAGCCTAGGGGGCAGCAAATTTGGGCAAAAAGGGTGGCAAGATGTAGTTATTTTTTGCTCGTCACTTACGTTTTTTAATAAGGGTGGCAAATTTTAGGGGCGGGAAAAATTTTTTTTAGCTTTTCAGGGGCGGCATTTTTCACTGAACCTAGAGCGGCACTTAGAGTAAATCCGTCACTGGAACTCGGTTTTTTGTTTTTTAAATTTTAATCAAACTTGGTATAGTTTTCGAAAATGCCCTATTGCCTCTGCTGGATCCGATCATCCATTTGACAAAGGCAGATATATTAAGTTTTCTATGGTTTCTTGGGATATGTTTACCGTGTGAAAAGAGAATGGATTGTAAATATTTTATAGAAAGATCATAAACTCTTTCAAGGCTAAATGGTCAAAAGGTGCTATGTGTAATTTGCTTACCGGTTTCCTATTGCAAAATAGAGAATCTTATATATTGATTGAAAATAATATTTATTTATCAATTCCAAAAATATTTCAGAAAATCAGTTATCTTCCACTGATGGAAAATACCATTATTTCTTAAATTTCTTAACGAAAATTTCTATGTTAGATTTAGGCTTCACATCAAACAAATTCTTGTTGCAGATTTCGAAATATTGTCAAATATCATTTAGAATTATATGAACCTCATTTGATACTGAATATTTAAATTCTTTAATGGTTTCGAATACATTTTGGTCGTCAGAGCCAAAGTCAGAATTGTACGATGGTAATTTTATGCCAAAATAGATAAAACAGATTTCACTAAAGAGATTTTGACCTTCCAGAATGATATTATACACCTTTACAACATGTAATCTGAGCCATAAAAAAACATCAAGCGCCCCAGGCACAAACTACCCTGAGCCCTCGATCAAATATTAAATCTACCATGATACCCAACATTAAATAAAAATTGACCTGGTGAGGCAGTCTGATTGTAAGTCCTCAGCTGCTGCTTCTTTCGTCGGGTCAGCAGATAATTAATGAATTTAATTCTAGAATGCCACTTTGAAAATTACTTTTTGTGTATTTTGCCCAACCCTTGTATCAGTGAATTTACAAACAAAAAATTACAATCTGTGATTTGTTAGCTATTTTATCTCAACTGTTTTTACAATTTCAATTAATAGTTTTTTTTCTTTTGACTTATGTCGAAAATTACTGAAAAATCAATGTTTAAAACACGTGACAATAATTAACCGCAACTATTTGTAAAATTTAATTGTTTTTTTCTTCTTAAGCAATTTTATTTGTTATTTCATATTACGTAATCATATTCAGCTCCGGATCTATGATACTTTAAAACCGGAGCAAAAACTTGAAAATGACGCCGCCCCCTCTCCAACGTTTGACCTAAATTGTCAAAAAACTCATAAGTATATAAGTCCTTTACAAAACTCCTATTTTTCCCGTTGCGGCAATAATAAAAACTGAGGGTTTTGTAAAGGATCAATATAGGTACAAGTTAATGTTTTATTTTAATAAATTTACTCCGAAAGCACTGCAAGTTGTGAAAATTTCAAAATTTTTATCACCAGCCCCATCAGAGATACAAGGGCGCAAAATTCCAAAATTTGGAAAAAAGTCCGTTTTCGAAAGTCTGTAAAAATTAAAGTATACAAGTTTCACAATTGAAATGGTGTGTATTTGTTTCATAATGGGTAGTTATACCCGTATACAGCTATTCTCATAAAAAGTACCAAGAGGTTTAAAACATTCCTTCTATAAGGAAAAAAATGTTCAAAAAGTGAATTTGCTAAATTTTGATATCCAACTTTAGGAAACGTTTTCTTATGGAAGGGACGAAAATAGATTAAATATGGACATCACTTAAAAAAGAGACATTTACTACCTTTCAAGTGGTTTTAATTTCAACCTTTTAGGATGAACGGTTTATGAAATATGTGCATTGGTATAAATAGCTGCAAACAAAAAAATCAGCGCAAATTGGAAAACAAAAATGACTGCCACTTTCTAAAATGGTCGAGCAACCAACTTTTTTTTACACCATTTGATATAGACTGACCTAGTATGATTTTGGCGCCCCCTGAAGCTGACGCCCGGGGCAAGGGCTCCGGTTCCGCCCCTCCCTTAGATCTGGCCCTGATGATACTTGATAGATTACCAAAACGAACTCTCATTAAAATATGGTTGTTTTGGAAGATTGAAAGTCAAGTACTGATTAAAAAGTTTTGACACATTTTTTGTAAAGAAAAATTAAATGTGTAATAAGTATAATTATGGTGAAAATGCTGGGAACAGGTTATAATTTATATATAATAAATCCGTAAAATTATTGAGTGTAGTGGCGTATTTAGGTTTAGTGCCGCCCCGAATTACATAGCTTTGATCAGTTTGATCACCTCCACCTTCGATATTTCTTCACTTGTTTACTATAACTAATTTTTTTTAAATAAATTAATTATAAGAAATAATAACATATTTTTGGAAGTTAAAGTTTTACTTGTTATTAGACCTACTTTTATTTACACCGATACTTATATCCTTAAGTGTACAACAATAAAACATCATTTTTATTTAAAAATTAAAATATAATTGTGTAGAGAAACATCCTATACATGATTTCTCTAAGCGAACGAGGTTTATTTATTGTCGTACGCTTAAGAATAATATACACCGGTGTATTTAAAAACTTTTCTTTGAGATTGCTGTGACTTCCAATTGTGTGACTGTCAATTACAAACAGTCTGTCTTTCTTCATCGTCAAGTAATAATTCAGTTACGTTTAGCTCATAGTACTACAAAAAATAGTTTTTATGTTCCGAAGCATTGAAAGTAGCGACCAGAAAACCTATAATAAAATTATTACGAGGCAATACTTTTGTTATTAAAACTATTTTTGTTATTAAAAATTACCTAATGTACAATTCATTCTAATTGAATTGTTTAGTGAGCTTGAACATTAAATAAACTTTATTTTGGGCTCAATATTTTTGAGAATTAATTAATAATCGACGAAAAACATTGTTGTTTACGATTCCCAGAGACTTCTCTGAGACGTTGACCCTAGTCGTGCTAAATAAATATTTGCCGCTCTCAAAATTCTTGCCACCCTGGGCTGTAGCTCAATCAGCCCATATGTAAATATGCCGCTGACTGGATGATATATTTTATAATAACTAATAAGCGTGCTAGTATGCTCATGTCTAAAGTGTTTATATCATAAAGAAACTGTCAATTTTTCATTGAATTATTAATCTTTTATTATATTGTATAAGTGCTTAATAAAACCAATACCTACTTGACTTTTGTTCCGAAATTACTACCATGTCCCTGTCACTCTCCATTTAGTCTATTATAAAAAAATGGACCGTTTTTTGACGTCGCTGTAACTAATATACCAGATGGCGTTGATTTACTAGGGGATAAAATTAGAGTCGAGACATGAGGTTTAATAGTTCGCTATTTTTCATCTAAAATAAATTGGAAATAAATTAAACGTTTAAAAAAATACTTTAATTCAACCTAGAAAGATTAATTAAATTAAAAAAAATTAATTCTTCGTTAACACATAACTTGGTGACGATACTTTTGTACTCAATCATATGATAATTAATTTTGACATCTATTTGATGAAAAATGCTCACATGTCCCAACTCTATTTAGTATACCCCCTATACCATTAGCGCCACGTAGCAAACGTAGCAAACTGTGACATGAAAAGGTCCGTCCTTGAAAACAAGTGGCAGGGACATGATTACTACCTACCCCAGTGTTTGGGTATGGGTCAATAATCTATTTAATAAAAATTGACAGTCTTTTTATTATTGAGCACTCTAGACTAGTGATGTCGGGCCGAGAAGCAGTTAATCGATTAATCGACTAAAATTGTTTTTCAGATAAAATTAGTCATTAGTCGAAAATGTCGAGCACAGAGTAGTCGACTAATCGACTAAATTTTTAGTCGAATTCATGGTAAGGTAACGTATGTAACTCTTTCAAAAGCGAGGTTTTCTTTTAAATTAACTATGGTTTTTAAATATTTTTCTTGTAAGAAAAAGAAAGATATTAATCACATAAAAGTGAAAAATCATACAGATTGTAGATAATTTTTTAGTTTCCATTTTTTGAAGTCCAATAAATAATACAGAAAAATTGCCAAATTAGTCGTTTATAGTCATTTAAAAAAATTAATCATTTTAATCATTTAATCGAAGGTAAAATAGTCGGCTAAAATATGACTAAATGTAAACAAAATTAGTCGACTAAACCGACTAATCGATTAATTTATGTTTGTATATCGGATAAAATAAAAGTTAATCATTTAAAATCTGCTTCGATAAAGTCGGTTGGTGTACAGACCTAGAATTTGAATACAAACGAAACATAAACGTATTTAAATATTTAAAATTTATTGATACACGCTTTGATAAAAGTAGTTGTATTGTTTGTTGTTGGATGTAATAAATATAGCAGTAGTCGGTTATTGAAAACTTGTTCGATGTATTTATACTAGTAGAGATGATCAGTGGCGGTTTATACAGAGAGTGATCACTGATCACGGTTTAAATCAGTGAAGATTGTCAAATTTGGATGTCGTTGGCTAAAAATAAAATAAACTTTGATAGATGTTAAAAAAAAAAAATTGATTTTTGCAAAATTTGAGCATTGGACAAGACAAGTTGTCAGGAGTAAATTTGATGGACGAATCTCCCAAGAATTTATTCCATACAAAATAAAATAATTAGTGAATGTTAAGATGCGTCGGTGTACATCGACAATCACCAGTTTCGATGGTGTAAGTCCGAAATTGTTTAATTAGTCTTTTTGAATCGGACATACACCAATGAATCTTAAGATACACTGCACTTCGAATATTGACAATAACATACACATGACTCGCGAAAACGTTTACTTCAAAAGTTATAGACTTGAGAAAAATTAAAATTTTATCATGAATTTCTATTAAAATCATATAATATGTACAAGCTTTGAAAATTTTTGGATAAAGTGTGATTATTTACAATTGAAACTCCTGATGTATGATCGTTCCAAAATTATTTAATTATTGAGTGAGCAACACAGAAACCTCATTTTCAGGCAAGGGTAATTAAATAATTTTGGGACGATTAGATACCAGAAACTTCAATCGTAAATAATTGCCTCCCCCCCCCCCCGGTAATTAAATAAATTTTAGACAACTAGACGTCAGGAGCCTTAGCTGTAAATAATTACCCTTTACCTAAATGAGATTCAGTGACGCTCTCCTGTTCATTTTTCACTTATTTCTATCAATTAAAACCATAATATTCGATTAAAAAATTATAGAGCTGCTAGACTCCAGAGCATCAATTTATCATTTGTCCAACAATTTTTCAAAATTACAATAAAATTATAATTTTTCTCTAGTTTACAACTTTTGAAAGAAACGTTTGAAAGCGAAACTGGGGTAAAACAGTTATTCGTCATAATTACCATAACGAAAAGAAATTTTGATCGCAACAAAGATTTTGATCAAATTCCTAGGGTAATTTTTGGAATGAAATCGCAATTTGGTTAGTTTTCATCTCTCATATCTCAAATATTTGCCAGTAGCTAGTTATCTGAGTTCTTTTAGGCAAAACTCCCAAACATGTATAAATTTAGTTGAAATGTGCTATATTAATGAAGATTATGGGTTTGAATGATTACAGCGCTGCCACCAATCGCTAGAGTTGTAAATGATTAAACTAAATATAATTATCTTAAAATTGACGAAAATGTTTTGGAATTGGTTGCACCGTCTCTGTGTAAATAATTTACTTGCATAGGTGTATACTTTGTATCGGCTTACCATGAAATGATATGTATAGTCGGAATAAATCTAATTGAATTCGTCGTCATCATTGATATGTAATAAACAAACAATAAAAATTATGATTTATCGTAACATAGTAATTATGGAAGCTTAGAAATTGAAGAGTATATATTTTCCCAGCACTCCTACCCGTGTTAAGATGTTAGTTACAAAATATGAGTATGGTGAGAATTCAAGAACAAATATTACGAGCTTTTTTCCGAAGCTACCATCTGCCAATGTACACCAAAGTGAGATAGCTAGTACTAACAAGTTTTGTTGTACCACAGAGAACGTTGGTCTCTTATGTCAATAACATGTGATAGCTTATTTCAAATCAAATGTGTTAAAAAAATAGAAAAAAAATAAATTCAGTTACTCCAATACGTTCGATTTTTAGCATCAGTAACGTAGTAAATATTGTTAAATAATTATACTATTTATATTTTTTACACACGTTCCACATTATCTCCTTTATTTTTGTATTTCAAATGATAAAAATATGAAAAGTAGAATTTTATTTTGCTCAGCCTCGTTTAATAAATTGATTGCATTTATAAGCCTTAACTCGAAAATTCAATTAATTAAAGTATATTAGGATTGTCAGACCGATAATTTTTGATAAATTAATAGTTAAATACTTATGTAGGTATAAAAGCATAGCTACACAAACAATATCCAACGTTTGTTTCTCTCTTTAATTCGCCCTTTAAAGGTGCGGATCCACCAAAAAACCATTTGCTTCAAATGTTTGTAATTGTTTTTAACTGTTTGCGAACATGTTATCTCCACTGAATAAACAGTTACAAATGATAATCCGTTTGCGAACGTTTGTAGCTGTTCCACGTATTTTTATATTTTTATATAAATACATATGTATTATGTATTTATGTATATCACGTATAAAAAATTACTCCAAGTAAAGAACTTCTTGTTAGCACTATGTCGTTCGTAATAATCTCTAATCAAAAAAGGAAAGAGAAAACATATTTTGAATATCTAATTTTTTTTAAAATAAGAAGTTCTATACAGTTATTAACAGACTTAAAAACAGACCTTAGGAGTGGTTTATTTCAAAATTTTTACCGTTGTTATCGGAAGACTTAGAATTTTTAATTTCCCAAATTAGTCCAAAAATTTGTAAATGGGATATTAACTACAGACTGTATACCCGTCGAAGTTAGACTAGCGATAATATTTTTTAGCTACAAGAGATTCTTACAAAAGCCTTATGTATCTTTTTTCGAATTTGAGGCAGTTAATTAACAAAATAATTCCCGAAGTATGCACAGCCTTCTTCTTTGGCCTTTTCACTTCTGAACGGGGAGAGTAGAGAATTCCACGCATACTGCTTTTTAATTTTATTATAATAAAATTTATTGGTAGTTTGCCATATTCCTGGTTTTGATTTATAAAATTTGAATGTTTGCAGAAATTTTTCATTATCTCAATCCATGTTATTTTTACTCGTTTATTAATTTAAATTTACAATAATCGTTTTTAAAACACAAAACTATGCTGTTATACAACAAAATAACATAAAACAAGAAATAATTATACATAATATGGATATTATATTTGTTGTTCGTATGTATTTCCAGGGCCGCGCCAAGCGGGGGTGTTAGGGGTGCCTAGTACCCCGGCGGCAGGCTTTGGGGGCGGCAAATAAAATATAAAATTATTACTATTTTCATGCGGTAATTTTGATGACACTAAATGTTACCCACATTTTGCTTAAATATTTGTCTATTATGATTGTTGTGACCCGTCGGTAATCCGATTATTCCGATTGTCGACCAGCGACAACAATCATTTGCGCGGTAATCGGCGAGATCAAACGGGATCGGGATGGAACATGTTCTTGCACGCTTTAATTTTATAAAAACCGTCGTTGAATTCTACACATAAAACATTTATCAATCTTTAAAATTGTTTAGTTTTCGTTGCGTTACGTTGTATATAGTACGTGACGATTAGTAAACAAAACAAATTAAAAATTGATGCCTGTGGATCTCTCAGTAAAATATTATTCTTTTAAATAAGACTTAGTAAACACTGTATTGAACAGTCGAAATATAATAAAAGAGTTTAAGATTTCAACTGTTTGGTTTTAAAACCAACATTTTTATTTTATCTTCTTTTTCCTATTTGGTTGATATCTTAAACCTAATTTATTATTTCTGTTTTTTGTTATTATAAATTTTGTTTTCAATATTTGCTTATCCACATCTGCAAGCAATTTAGTTTAAAATATACATGTTCTTTCGATATTGCTTATTCCACTTAGGATAAGATTTATGGATGTTCTTTAAATTGGAGCACTCCATACTCTTTTCTTGGAAAAGTTACATTATTTCGTTTCTCAGAAATTTAAGTAAAAAACATCCCCTTTTGGGCTCTGCGGAACGAATCTGATATAAATGCGTTAGATTTATGTGATGAAATAGAAACTCTTTTAACATATATTAATCCCGACATGAATGCATTAACAGTTTTAGATTATATATTTTCTAATGATCTTACTACAATGTTTCCGAATATGACAATTGCATTAAGAATATTTTTGACAATACCTGTGACAGTGGCATCTGGTGAGAGAAGTTTTTCGAAACTTAAGTTAATAAAAAATTATTTAAGATCTAGTATGTCACAGGAAAGAATATCGTATTTAAGTTTAATTAGCATAGAAAACAAAATTGCTGCAGATATTGACATGTCAGATTTAATAAATGAATTTGCAATAAAAAAGGCAAGGAAAGTGAATTTTATATAAAATTTTAAAATTGTTACTATTCGTTTTTGTTTTGTGTAAAATTATTTATTTTTATTTACTTGTTCTTGAAATTTATGCGAAATAAATTGTTAAAAAAAGTTTAAGTGTTTTATTCCATTTATAATCCTAAATATTTTATAATATTTTATGCATTTCATTAAAGTAAGTATATATAGTAAGTAAACTGGTAGCCGGGAGGCATATATTTTATTATCAAAAATGTATTACAAATAAGTTTGGCGTTTTAGGGGCGGCAATTTTTGTCTTGCACCCCAGCGCAAATGTCCCTTGGTGCGGCCCTGTGTATTTCATATTACATACTGTTTCCATTAGAAAAACACAAAAACGCACCAAACAACGAATTCTCTTTGATGTACCGACTTTAGTCGGAACATTGACAAACATTAACAAACAATTGAAAACATTCCGTGACGATTGTCTCCACCAAAAAAATTTTGTGTTCGCAAACATTTACAAACATTTGCAAACAGTTTGCACGCTTGGTGAATCCGCACCTTAAGAGCTGAAACGTCATATAATATTTATTTTCCACGGACTATATTCAATCAGTAAATCAATAAAGCTATAATAGCAGAAAAGCGGTGTTAAAAGAACATTATAGTACTCAAAATAAGGTGGATCTGCACCTTACGAGCTGAAACGTCATATAATATTTATTTTCCACGGACTATATTCAATCAGTAAATCAATAAAGCTATAATTGCAGAAAAGCGGTGTTAAGGGAACGTTATAGTACTCAAAATAATGTCCTTATGTAAATTAAAATAATTCCTATTATTGGACTTAATTAACCTGCTTGGACTAAATAGAGTAAAATTCTATGCAAAAAACTATAGATCAAGTAATCTCGATTGTTAAGTTAATTTTCGATTTCCGATATGCTTCTTCTGCAATTGTTGAATTATTGCATTCAGCCACCTTCTTTTCTATTGCTGCAGTGTATTTTATAATTTTAACATAACTTTATATTCAAAAACCCACCATATTCAATCCCGCTATAGCTAAACTCAATGTTGCCCGATTCACAATCAGTTTTACACGCATACATACATGTGAGTAAGACCTGCTGAGTGGTTTTACCTCAGCAGTACACCTTAACATAGCCATTAGTTTTAAACATTGAATGTATATTATTTTGTTACAATAAAAACATTAACTTACCTATTAACGTGTATGTTTTTTTAATTGTTGTATATTAATTTGTAGTTAACATTATGCTGTATTTATTTATAAATATACTTTGTGCTCTACATAAAATTTAGAATTTTTGGTGCGTTTTTTGGAGTTAAAGCTCAATTTATATTGTGATTTTTTAATATTTTTTTTTTTGAAAAAATGTTTCGTGTTTTAAATATTGGTTCTAATTATTTTAATAAAATTGGTGTTTGTTTTAAATAATTTAAATGTAATTGTGAAAATTAGTGTTTTCGTTTAGAATTTTTAAAAAATTATTTATATTTTTGTTGACGCTGTGGCTTGTGATATTTAATTTAAGAAAATATGACTATCTCGTATTCTGGAGAAGTGCCAAATGGGAGCAGTTTCGGATGTTTTTGGAAAATATTATGGAAGTGAGTAAAACAATTTTTTAAATATTAAATAATCAAATTTAAATTTTCAAACAGTATTGAATATTTTAACAATGAAATTCCCGCTAAAAAAATTCAAAACTATTTAATTTTTAAAAGATTTTGATTTCCATATGTTACAATTTGGTTGTACTTTTTGTTAGACCGTTTTAAAATTATAGATCTAATGCAAATTAAAGCGGTTTATGTTATAATGTGCATTGAATGTTAAGCGAAAGTTATTTAAAATTTCAGTATAAATTTGTTTTATAATATGATTGTTTAATAAATTAATTTGTTATCTTGAGTCTTATTAAAGGTTGTCTTGTTCCGTTTTTTCTATTAATTAGTAATTTAATTAATTTTGTACCGTACTAGAAGAAGTTCTGGTTGCCCTTTATTTTTTATGCTTGATCATGAATTTGATTTGGGTGTCTACCCATGTATTAACTTAATGAAATATGAACGAGAAACACAAATATCTATTTTTTTAGAAGTACGTTTTTATTTATTTTTTTATACTGTTTTTGTGGTTATAAAGATAATAAATTGGTGTTATAAAAGAGCGTTAACTTTAATTTATATGAATAATATAAAGTCATGAATTTTCTTTATTTAAAAAAATTAATATAGAAGTGTTTTAGTGTGAATTAACAGATTGTGTAATTTTGGAAAATATGAAAAAGTAGTAAGATGGACTATCTTTATTATTTCATATAAATTCAGACCCGAATTTTAGTGATTCGAACCCAGACAGCAAAATTATAGGTTAGTGATCGCGGAAAATTAGTTTTTTTCTTTTATACGGTTTTTTTGTGTTGACAAGGTAATATCGCGAAAAGGGCTTGGAAGATAAAGCTGAAGCTTGGTGGACTCTAATTATTTGTACCAAGATTTTATTTACGACTAGCAGACCCCGTCAGTGACAGCAGTTTTAATTTTTAAAACGGAACATAGGTTTTCACCGAATATTGGTTGTAGTTATATTGAATTTTGATTTGTTTTTTTAGATTTTGAGGAAACTTGGTCAAATTAAAATTTAAAAGCTGTATAAACTAAGGTCGAAATAATTAAAATATAAAATTAATATTTACTAAAACACGTACAATGTTTCATTAAAAATTTTAAAGTTGGTGCCACGTGACGAAAAACCGCTAACTGGAAAAAATAGACATGGGTTTGGATTATAAGGATCCAACAAATTTCAAATACACCCTCCTATCTGCTTTCGAAGTATTACATGTTCGAAATATCGTAGGAGACCTGAAATACTTTTTCTCTTATCCTTATCAAAAAACTCTAAATAAGTTTATATTGTGTTTACAAAAGTTTTAGGGGGAGCGAAGTTCTTAAGTTGAAACTATAAGTTCGTCCCTGGGCGACGCAATATAACAGGAAGAACTTGAAAGTTTTGAAATGTAAAATCCGAAAATTAGTGAAAATTATTTATTATTGGAAATTCTCAAAATAAAATATATGTTACTATTTCAAAGTTCTTATGGAAAATACACTTAAAATAAATCTAAAACACCCACATATATGCACTCTCGAAACGATTTCTTTGTTAAAAAATATTGATTTTTTTTAATCAAAAATTTGATGAAATCTTCAATTTTTGAATAAAAAAATCGTTTGAGAGTGTATGATTAGTATTAATACTATTCAATTATTAAAAATATTAATTAAATTATTTTATACCTAATTTCCCAATTTGTGATTTGGATCTGACATCATAATTCCTAATTATAACTCTGATAAAATAAGTATGTACCTATATACTAATTGAATAAGATTTTAATAAGTACAGAGGTAAAGAATTTTCAAATTATAAAACGCCCTAAAGAAATTATACCTGTAATAAATGTTCTGAAATAATATATTTAATAATTTATTTTTAAATAAATTGATATGTTGTTAATTATCTTTAAAGTAAAAGTAAAAATTTAAAAATATAATTTAATATATTTTATTAAATATTAACAGTTATAGAAAATAAATATAATTGTTATAAATTCATAAATTATAATTTTTAATTACATTGCGTATTGTATATTTTCAGTTTCATTATTTTCTTATAGATTTATCATTTTTTTTTTACGTTTTTACATATCCAGTTACAAAAATGCATACATAAATAATGAAAATAACTCATAAGTTAGTAATTAGACCAGTCTGTCAGTATAATTTTGCTGATGTTTCAAATTTTCTTTAAGTGTACTGCTACAACTAATACTAATAGAATATTAACCATATTAAAAGAATACAATTAAAATATAAAATTAAACACAACAAAAGTTTTCAGACGGTTATTTGCGATAAATTTTTGAAAGCCTTCTCTGGTTTTTATAGCGGTTTGAAGTTGCTGCAATATTTTGTAAGATTAAATTTCTTGTATCTCACGAGTATTCGATTACATTTAGTTGATTTTCCTATTTTTAGTTTATTATTTATAATTTTTTTGTACAAATACTGTCATAGCACCACTAAATTGATTTTAAGTATATAAATCGATGGAAATTGTAGAAAAAAATAGAAAAATTAATTATAATGACGAAACAAGATTTTTGTCTTTGATTTACTGGTTTAAATATATTACCTATCTTTGGTAATAACACCAAAATAAGACAAAAAAGGCAGTTTTGTGCTAGGAAAATTTAAATGTGGAATCGTGCGGTATAATGATTTTCAATCATTCCAAAACCAAAAATTTACTTAACAAAAAAATAAGTATTGAGTGCATTTTTAACATTATAAATAACTAATTTATACTGGCAAAAAACTTTATTGTTGCTCCAGTTTAGTATTTACATGTCATGTGATTACTTAACACTAAGCGAATGGACATTGATCATACATATTTTGATCCAATGATGTAAGCGGTTTTTTTTTTAAATATTTTTTATTACAGAAAAAATCAATTATATCACCCACCAACTAAGAAATAGATTTAAGATATTTTCAATTTAACATATTACTTTTTTATTTAAATGCTATGTTTATTTAACATTTGATAAATTAAGTAAATTTTTCATGATCACTATAAAAAAAGCATAGCATTAAATACAATAGTAATTAATTTTCTACGACCTTGTGGTAATAATAAAAAATTTATTTTTGATATGTATTTTTTTTAAATAATAGATTCGCTTAAAATTCTAGAAAGCTTTTATTTGTTTCTCTTTATTTCGATTGGTAATTTTATTCATCAAATCTGGAAGTTAATATAATATTTCTGTAGGTACAAAACAATCTGTAAGATTTTGAACTAGATCTGTGAAAATTATATACAAAGTATACACATAGATTGAGAGGGCACAATATAAAACCCTGTTTGGTAGGATATCCAAACAGAAGTTTAGGTTAAACATATGTACGTCCGCTGATACTCGGTGGCAGACTATACGGTAAATCCTGACCTAACTAATGGTAATTGTGTTAACTAGGAGGCATCACAGACAAGGACAGATTTAGCTCCCAAGTTAGAAGAGGGTTACATTTTTTTAAAAGCTTCATAATGCCTTTTGACACCGCAAATTTTAAAAAAGTTAGAGTGGTTTCCGAGAAGAAAAAAACATACAATATACGTATATACTCGTTTAATAGTATACGATGATGTAGAGAATTATAATGGAAATCAGCCTTTTGAGAGCCACAAAAAAAAGTATTTTTATGCAAAATATTATTTCACCTGGAGCGTTTTAAACTTCATGTGACGTATTTTTTTCCAGCACCATCACTATACATATTTTGCCCAGCTTTCAAGTAAAAATACGCGAGCGCTCTGAGAAGTGCTCAGAGTACTACCAGAGAGACGAGAATTATAAAAAAATATACGTGTTGATACTCAAATCGATTCAGTACAATCGTTGAGAAGCCAGGTCAGGAAAAAAGGCAATGTAGTAAATAATGATCAAAAGATTTAAAATTTTTTATCAGTAAGGCAACTAAATTATAAGAAAAAAATATTGTCACTATAATAACATTTATATCTGCGCATTTTTCATTAAAATTTATGTTAATAGTTATTTATGTTTGTCTTACTCTAATTCACGTAAAAGAGTGAGAGTTTTTTATTTTTTATTTTTATTTTTATTTTTTTATTAATGTAATTACTTTCTATTATTTCTTTTCTTTATAATAGCGTATAAACAATACAAAAATTATAAAATTTAACAAAGTAATACTTACCGAGTATAGATATTTGGGTGATTCTACTTTTTAGTTCCTTCAAAAAATTAAAGTTTTCTCCACAATAAGCAGGGCCGGATTTACCCCAAGTGCTGCCCTAGGCACCATGAAAAATGCCGCCCCTGGAAGAAAATCATATCAACTATTCACTAAAAAAAATAAGTGACGAGCAAAAGAAAATTCCTTTTTTTAATTTTTTCTACAAAAAATAAGTGATGAGATGAAAAAAAGCCAAATTGCCACATTGTGTTCCAAATTTTAACGCCTTGTGCCCCTAGTGTAAATCCAGAAGTGAGAATATCAAAATACTATAGAAAGTATAGAGATTATTATTTCTGAAGTGGAAATAGAATGACAGATAAATTGTTGCCAGTTATTTTTATAAATAATTGAAAAATAAGTTACAAAAGTTAACTTGAAGAAACTTCGTATGAATAAAAATGTTTTTATTCTGAATAACAATTGCATCAAATGATTTCAGTTTGAATAAATACGTCCTTCCAAAAAGCGCGCCTTAGGCAATTGCCTAATTTACCTTTAGGTAATTCCGGAACTGACAATAAGAAAGGTTAAAACTATATACAGAATGAAGATGCTGTCATTTATTTTATTTAAATAAAGTTAATAACTCCTATTTAGATGACCTACCTACATTTACTTTAATTTTGATTTAATTTTTTTTTTATAAAAATGGTGTCAAACTTTTATTGCAGTTCTGAAACGCATGTCCCTATTACGTATTGCTTGGAACTATAACGTTTTTTAAAAATAAGTTTACTGAAACCACACAATTTTATAAATAAAAAAGAGAGTTAAATTGTTTACGCATGGTAATTAGAAAGTTAAATTTTATTTATCTGCAGAATTATTATTTTTTTTTTTTTTTTTTGGCGTGACGAAAAATTGTCGCGTAAATTTGAATATCCTTCGTCACAACTGCCAAATATTGTTATAAGTTTAAAAAAAATAGGTGAAAGGGTCATGTTTTTTGGTGAAACGAAACGCCAAAGACCATAGAACATAAAGCGAAAGTCAAATTAAGTGATTGACATTGAGAGCTTGTAATTTTTTTTACATCAAGCAAGAAGACCGGCTGCGTGTGTCTATTGAGTGTATCCTTCGTCACGGCTTTTTCTGGTATGTATTTAACGAATTTCAAATCATTTTTACGTAAATATTATTTATAATAATGTAAGCTTTACGATAAACTCAAGTTTTCGATCTAAATGATCGCTGTTCACGATTAATAACGATTTTGTTGGAAAATTGTATCCTTCGTCACGGTAGAATGTGACGATGGGAGACATGAAAGGGACGAAGGATACGATAATAAAATGAGTATATATTTATTATATTAGTGTTTGTTTGTATATCAACTAATTTTTTTAGTTAACTAAGTTGATTAATTTGGTTAACTTTCCCAACCAATTTTTTTATAGCATAAAACACAAACAACACATCTCTTCAATTTTTCGCAAATCAGACAAAAAAACCAACTTTTTTAATTTTTTTTAATTGATATTAGGAGAATATAATATAAATATTATTTAAATTTAATTTAAACATTTTTTTCTGTCTGGATTCAGTAATTCGCAAAAAAATATTGGTTTTAATTTGAAACCGCGCTGCTGGTCTGCAGATACCGAATATATGATAATTTTCCTACATTCCAGTCGCATGAAATCTACTAAATGGCTTTCTCAATTTTTTGTTATGGTTGAGACCTAATAAGTAGAACCACCCATTTATCAGAAACATACATATCTTCAAAAACTAAAAATATGAAATATAGTTAATGTAATGAAAAATTTAAGATAATAACACAATTTTACTTAGCAGATATCACTTTAGATACTGAGTCATAAATTATATAGATACTACGGTTCTTTTCGCTAGTGTAATAGTTGCTGAAAAAATCATTTTAATTATCTTATTTTAAACAGCAAGGGAAAACGCAGCGATAAAATTCAGTACAATGGGAGACAATTCATGAATTTGTCAGTTATCACAAGCAAATTTAGACAAGATTCTGTATGGAACCCTAATTGTGCGAGCTCAACTCGGTTTTCTCCGATTCTTTTAGCGAATTTCCAAAACTGGAAACTCAGCTATTTTTAAAATAAAATGGCGTGTTCCCAGGCTCCTATGTTTTGCAGGTACAATATTGCAAATAATTTACGTAAATGTAAAATAAAAAAGAACCTTGATCATTTTGAATTTGTGGCCTCTTATCACTTACATTCATGTTGCAATTACTAACAATAAACTGTGTAGCACGATACGATATAAATGTGTATTAAACTGTTAACTTTGTTCTACATTTGATAAAAATAATGACTTTTTGTATTTATTTATAGGTAGGTACCAATTTTTTTATTTTAAAAAAATCTAGAATTCTATACCAATCCGAAATACACAATATAAATATGTAAATAGTCAGTCGGTTTAGTCGACTAATTTTGTTTAAATTTATTCATTTTTTAGTGGACTATTTTATTCTTGACTCTGTGAACAAAATTGATTAATTTTTCTTTAAATGAGTAGAAACGACCAATTTATTTCTGTATTGTTTATAAGATTCTAAAAAAATGAAAGCTAAAAATTATCTGCTTGTATGATTTTCCGCTTTTATGTTATTAACACATGTAATTTGCATCTCAACTTCAATTTATTAATACTCGTGATTTATGATTAAAATGTTTTGGGGATATACAAATGCTTTCAAATAATGAAAACATTTTGTAAAATATTTTTACGCGGTTCTCAAAAATTCTGTCAAGATTATCCTTCGTAAAATTTAATTAAAATATTATTGCAGTAAGCATTTTTGATTGCGACAATTTCCTATAATTTAATTAGTACAAATTTCGTGTGTTCGGTAACATTTTGTAGACCATAAAAAACTGATCTGAAAATAAACTCTTATTAATTAATGATTTTGGTAAATGAAAATATTATTTATCTTTATGAATTCGAGACGATGCGCCACATTTTATTTGGGTTCATTGGTGGCACTTTGAGACCCAATTTTTAAAAATCGTACAAAATCGGGCAAAATATTTCTTTTTTTCTTTAACTAAAGTTTATTGATAATATTATTAATTAGTTAAAACAAGTACCGGTACGTTTAAGAATAGTTTGCTTTTTCTAACTGAAAAAATTTTTTGAAGTTTACAAAGGTGGAAATGTGTCTAAGTATTTGATATCATGTGAAAATAATGCTACTTCTCCTAAATGCGTGTTTCATAAGTGCCTTTATACATTATTAATTAACTACGAGTTCCTTCAATCGATAATTTTAAAACATATTTTAATGTTTCTTCATGTCAGAAATTTCTTGCTGTTGTTTCTTTTAGTGCAGGGCTTCTTAAACTTTTTTCATCGCAACCCCAAATAGAGATATATAAGTATTTTGTAAGGATTGCTTGATTAGGTAACAACATATATATATATATATATATATATATATATATATATATATATATATATATATATATATATATATGCCCTGTTTTAGTGCGTAATCGTTATGTAGGTATGTTAGGATCAAAATTTAAGGAATTATTTTAATTTAGTTATTAATATTGAATTACCCATTGCTTCCACCACTTTATTTTCTTATTTATATATCAAAAAATATATTTTGTTTGTAAGTATTATGTAAGATTTTTTATATTTAACAATTCGAGGAAAACTAAAGGAGGAATTTATTTTTTTAAAGATATCATGTTACCGTAAAACCGCCTTGACTCGGTCACTTTTCTACTATTTTTAGGCATAGCTCCTTTCTGCTGTTGAATGCATCAATAAATACGTTTCTATCTCATAGAGCATGTTTCCTTTATTATACCCCTGAACCTTTAACCTATATGTGTGTGTAAATAAAAATAATAAAAAATAAATGAAAGTCACCGAGTCAACATGGTAAAACGTTGTTGAGTCGGTCACCTACTTAAATTGCATTATAACGCCGAAACTAACCTTTTCAGTCCAAATTTGGGCAGATATTTAGATACCAGAGCTTGTTTACAATTGGTGATTGGTTGCAAAGCTTGCAAAGTCAGATGTAAGAAATATGGGAAAAGATCAATAGCATACCACATCCAAAAAGTAAGATATTTTATTTGTTAACATAGAGTAAGGAATAGTGTTTTACAATATAGTTAGATGTAATAAAATAACATAGGCTTATTTTAACATCTTAAATTATGTTATATCCATCAAACGAATACTTAAATTTAAGTGAAACAGGATTTCTCACCGAAAATATGACTTAAGAGTGACCAAGTTAACAATAGAAATTGTTTACACCGAATATTTTTTCTGTTGCTAAGGATACGATTATACATCTATCGAAATATCGATGCCGATTAAGTTTAGAATCGAATAAACCGTCTCCTTTCGATCTATTATTCAATGTCCAATTATATATGCCTTAACCAGACAAAAATATTTCGTCGCTGTTTTTAGGTTATTTGATCGACCTGGTATTATATTTTAAACAAACCAATCAGAGTTGAAAGACATTTGCAGCTGTTTAGGGTACTTATAAACGGTGAAAACGAGACCAATTGTTAAAGGTTCTGGGTTGTCTGGCGTCTTAATAACAAAGTTTTTACCAATCGCGACATGGGTGACCGAGTCAACAACCCCTGACCGAGTCAAGATGGTTTTACGTTACTCACTTTAAATATAAATTAAATGAAGTGTATACTTTCCTTTAGTCTAGAATCGCAAGTATTCAGTGTTTCTATATGTCAGTTAAAGAGTGATTTCCAAGAATCAGTAATATAAGTAATTGTTTATATATCAGAATTGAAATATTTTCTTACTGAATTAATTATAAAAATGATAAGAATTTTATTATCATTAATAGATAGTTTATTAGACAAATAAAGTACACACAGGTGAAATTTGAATTAATTTAATAAATTGGTTAAGGCATTATGAGAGAAGTGACACTTTTTCGATAACACATAATAACTATTTTATCTGACACTATAAGAATCAGGCAAAAAATCATAGTAAATAATGTGTGACTTAAATTTTATTCACTGAATTAGAGTTGAAACGAGTTAAGTGCAATTCGAGCATCAAGAATTCCCTATCCCACCTTCGATAAGAATGACCTTATTTAACTTCGAAATTGTCAAAAGACATAAAGTTACTACTGAATACGTAACGAGAATAGTTCCAGAATTTAAGGGAGGATTCTAGTCTAGAGGCTCGATTTTGATTTGTTATATCGACGGACGTAATAGAGAAAAAAACAGTAAACATTTTTATTATCCAATTTTTTAAGTTTTTTGTTGATATTTGAAAAGTATAAAAATGTATAAAATTTTAAAAAAAAATCAAAATTGAAATCAGTACAGGCCGGCAAAGTGAGGACTCAAAAAAAGGTGTTTCCGGGTAGACGTGATTCCAACCCTTCTGGTGATCTGAAACATAAAATTTTAGTTAATTCTTAATAAACAAGGATGTAAAATTAGTTGGACGTAGCCGATTTAAAAAAATAAATTTTTTTACAAAATGGCGTCCATTTAAAAAAGTCATTTCTTGGCGTCCTTTTTTCAACATTGGAAATTTTTTGAAAATAGTAAAAAAACAATTATTTCAAAAACCCCTACGTCGGACCAATTTTGATAGTATTAAGAAGGTCTGTCCCAAATTTCAAGTAAATCGATGTATTAGAACTTGAGATATCATGTCAACCGTATCGAAAAAAGTAGTTTCGAGTAATTTATATTAAAAATTTAAATTTAACACTGAAAAGGGCAATTCCATATGTGACTGACTCTACATTTGACACAATTTACGTTTTATTTTGCCTTATATTACGAATATCACTACGTTTACAGTTTCAATTTTAGCATGGTTTTATAGCTGATACCCCAATTATCCCTCTGTAATAAAAAGTGTGCACAAATAAAGTTGTGAAATATGATTTATTTAATAAAATGTAAATGTGACACTACATGCAAAAGGAAGTCACTTTCGAGAGTGTTTTTAAACTTCGATAATCTTCCTCTGTACAGACGTTATAATTTTAAATTGTATATTTAACCGAAGTATATGAAACAAATTATTGGAAAATGATAAAATGAAAGACTTGACTTTTTTAAAAAAGTAGTTATTCGAAAAATAATTCGTGACTGACACTACAGATCAAAACGTGACTGACACTACCATCACTTTGAATTGCAAAAAAGTAGTATTTTTAAATGAAATCCTAGAAACTGACACTATAGGACATAAAATAGGAACTTTAAAATAATTTTAAAGGTACAAAAATGTACTTACTTTAATTATTTATTACCTAAAATACAAAATTTCTTAAGATTTTTCAAAATCTGTAAATTTATAATAAATTCTATTCCCGTTAATGATTCAATTAGGATTACAATAATTCTAAATACTTGCCGTGAAAATTTAATTAAAACACCACTATAAAATACACTATTAGCTTATACTTACGACAAAACATTGAAAATTACACTATTTCTAAAAAACCAAAAACAAACTTTTATTAAAATTTTGGGAACTTAAAGTACTATAGTGTTGCCATCATATTATGTAACGTATTTTTACTACCAATAACAATTATTTATTTTTTTCAATTATGGAGCCTTTTCCATGGAATTGCCCAAAAGATACATAGCACACAGGGAAAATATCATAACTCCAAAAGTAACTCGAATTTCCGTAAATCCTTTTAGAGGCTTATTCTTAAAGGTCTAAACTTTGAAAATATGAAAAAAAATTTTTTTTCAAGTTTCTATACCAGAATACCCCCTTAATCCCTGGATAGGACTCGAACACGTAGGATAGGTTTTGCTAGAGTGAATCAGTATTTTTTGACAACATTTTGGACAACTTTTCGGGGATCGGGACCACTGTGTGTCTGTGGAAACAGCATTATAGGATACTTACGCAATGAACTTGATAAAGTAAATCAAATTGCATAACACAGGATTATGCACTTATATGTACATATCAAATGACCGTAATACATAGAGTTTATTTGTTGACCAAAGAGCATATTTACCTATTCAATATTCGTATTTAGATACAGGTATACGTACACCGCTTAAGTAGGTTCGTATATTTTATAATGTATTACACAATCAGTAGCCAATAGCGACACAATAGTCTTATTATAAAGTAAGATCGACTTGATTTTAGCTCACTTGATCAATCGATACAGTTATATTAAATAATATGTGTTTTGCTGTTTTACTTAAACATGTGCAGAGAGCAAAAAAACGTTAGCATATTGATTTTATTTGTACTTCTAGGTCAGTTTTTTTTTTTTTTTGTTACTAACAGAACGGTTACGAAGCTTGAATGCCAATTTTGATATATTATGTGTATAATGTATTGTTTGCGTAATATTTGCATACGTAATTTGCACGTGTCTTTCTGCTCTGATCGTGATGACTTAACAATAATTTGGTCACCTAAATTTGGAATGAGTAGCGTTTCTTTAAAAAAAAGTCATTAATCGATAGTGGTAAAAATATTGTCATCAGTGGCATCTAACTCCGAGATCTTCTAAAGATTAATGTACATTATTCTTGTAACAATTCAAAAAATATATTTCTTCAAACACTTGCAGAATAAAATCATAATTACATATTAACTGTTAAAAAGTGCAATGAAATTAAGTTCAGACAAAATAAAATTTCTATAATACAGATGTCAATTCTTAAGACTAGTTCAATATTTTTAAGAAAAAAGCAACAATTATTTCAACTGGTAGAAAAAAAACTGTGATACTTTATAAAGTGTTGAAGTGTATTCTGAAGAAAACTAAACATTTTTCTGGGTTGGGCGCCAAAGAATCTGAGTTATGTAAGAGGAAAATAGTAAATAAATATGTACGAAGTAATTTTTCATTATTGATTAAAGATGATCATATTTGTTTTTCCACTTTTCTTTGACAGGTTTTCGAATGCACGTGCTTAAAAACGTGACAAAATTCAACACATAAATCTTAGTTATAAAATGTTAAACTAATAAATACAGTTATTACGTTCTTATAGGTCTATTGTTAGTAAATTAGTCATAGACATTAAAATTGTTAAACGTTAAAAATAGAAGTAAACATTAATCAAAATGGCGATAATAGTGTCCATATTTTATGGAGTTAAGTGTTAGTTAATCATTAAAATAATGTTACTTGTTGTTAATTTTTTCTTCTGGTATGGTACAATTTATTTAAAGAATCAAAACATTGCGTATTAAATATGTAAATAATCAAGTGATCAAAACTCCATCCTATAAAATTTAAAATTTAAAATGTCCCCAAACAGATCCAAAATTGAATCAATCACTCCTAAAATTATCAATATGGGTAGGGTCTCGGGACAATAACTTCTGAAGAAATCATTTTTTCAGACTATCGAAAGATAAATAAAGGATATCAATCTTAGACTATCGAAAGATAAATAAAGGATAATAAAGGTTTTTTGTACTTTGGTGATTTATTTAAAAAAAAATGTAGTAGAATATTATAGATACTGTCTATTTATTATTGACGTAAATTGTTATTGAAAACCCCCGCTAAAATGAATTTACTGGAAATTCTATTTAACAATTCTCAGCGTTTAGTTGACGTAAATACTTTTTTTAGTATATGTCATATCGAAAATAGACTAAATGGAAAATTGTAATAGCAGCTTACTAACAAAAAACGGGGGAAAATTTCGGAAAAATATATTACAGATTAGAAATGAACTATCTTATTTTATTATGTTTTTTTTTCTTTTTTTTTATTTAGGAAGAAACTGATACTATAATAAGTTTCTTTTCATATTAGCACTTGTGCTACTAATACTTATAGCTCGTTCAGACTCAAGTGGTAAGTAGTAAATCATTTATAGAAAGTACAAATAAGTTATTTTTCATATGTACGATGCTATTGTATTTTTCTATCCTACTTATGCGTTCTTCTTACTACGAATTACTTATTGCTTCAATATAAACAGAATAGAATGACTAAGCAATTAAGCATTTAGACAGATGTACTATATACTTTGTGTATGCTTTACAAAGAGTTATATCAACACTGATCAAAACAATTCTACGAAATATAACTTTTAAAAAATTTGATTACATTTATACATGCATGTATATAAATATAAGTTATATGCTTTAAAAGTATTTGGGTATTCCCTAAATATTTCCAAGATCGACTGATATCATCTATAACAAAATTATGGTCAAAAAGCGTAATTAATTTCTTAAACTTAAATGAAGGTCATATTCAACATGTTATGGGTAATAAAAAAAAATGGATTAACGTAAAAGCCCCTATACCGGAACGCGATCATATGTCCGAACAGTTTTGACATTATTTATACAGGGTGTAAAACAAATAACTCTCGTCCTTTTGTGGGGTGACTCATAGTACCTTGTAGATACTAAAACCGCAGGAATTTTTTCGGAATTAACAGTCGCGTCACCCCTCAAAGGGATAAGAGTTATTTCCTTTACACCCTGTATATAATACATACACACATACATATATACATATTGTAACAGTTGCGGCGGTTTGCTTATATTTAAAAATACTTAAAATTCGCGCCCAAATGCTGTTACTTATTGTCCCACGCAGATTTAACGCTAATTGGATGCCTAAAAATGTCCAAAGTCGGGTTCTGTCGAAGAATTACTCTCCGTTGTGTGTTTTGCGAAATTACTTTATTAAAAAAATTCTTTTTAAATAAAATTTTATAATAATGGTTTACATTATTTCAAACGAAAGTTCAATAATTATTTTAAAATAAATAAATTATAAATATAATGTTATGTTTAAATAAACATTTCCGAATTGTTTTTACATTTTATTAACTTAACAATGCCTTAATAAAAACAATTATATTTTTTATTGGACTTCGCGTAACAATCAATAACGGCCTATTTCAAACAAGTCCAAATCTCTTCTCACTCTTTATCATTCCTTTTCCACATATATGAACAATTCGCCACTTCTCCCCACCGCTTAACTATTTTTCAATACATATTAAACATCAAAAAACGGGGAATCCCAAAATGATCTAATATTATAAATTCATACAGAAGATAATAGTTAAACTTTACAACGCTAGGTTGTTCATATTTTTTTGCAAACAGATGTCGCTAATTATCATAGCCGATATCAAACCCAATCTGATTTTTAGTTCATTAATTCAAAATTTGACCGCTAGATGTCAAAATAACTCTTATCCTTTTGAGGGGTGACGCGACTGTTAATGCCGAAAAAATTCCTACGGTTTTAATGTCTACAGGGTGCTATGAGTCACCCCACAAAAGGACGAGAGTTATTTGTTTTACACCCTGTATATTACGAAGTTATTTCTGAAAGAAACGTCTGATAACAAATATTATTATTAATAGAATGGTTATTTGTCAATTTAAATGCACCTCGCATTTAATATTTCGATACTTAATTAATATATATATTAAACAATTTTTGTTGAATATAGTATTTTGATCCTTTATTTACGTCTGATACTTAAACCATTCTATGTTTTTATATTTCACGTCTAGATGTCACTCTATGCGTCGTATTACTCATATTACACGTCTGTTTGTATATCGGTTCCCAACTCCTAGTGTCATTAATGTTTCTCTATTTTGATATAGATGTCGACATTTTGTAAAAAAAACATTAATAAATAAAAATTTTTGGGTTGTGTTTTTTTACAAACATATTCATTGGATTAAAAAAACTTTCTTTCATGCTTATTAAGAAAAAAAAATGGGTGTTTCATTTATTTGTCATTTTTTATAAGCGAGTTTAATTGTACACCTAAAAATAGTGTTCCGGTATAGGGGCTTTTATGTTACCTTTGTCAATTCTGTCATGATTCTAATTCTATTAAAATACAGTCCGTCACACAAGAGCGTCCGGTGGACTGTTGCAAGAGAAAAATATTAGAAAGCTCTACTACTGTACCATTCGTTGAAGGGTAGGATAGACTACTACGCTTTGTGCTTGAGACGGCAGTATTACTTTGTATTGCGATAAGAACACATTTCCAAAATGACTGCATCATATGCAAAATGTTTTGAGGCAATGTTCTTGTGTATACACAGTAAAGAACTTAAAATGACTTATAAAGCTGCTGCTTAATATATGCACAGATCAGAAGACTTTGCATGCAAGTGGGTGTTGCGATATAATGGTCAAAAAAGCGTCAACAATTTTCCCGAGAAGAAAAAAACGCGAGGGTCTTCAGAAATAGAAGATAAAACTATTTTCAAATTATTTCAACGAAAACCTTTTTTAACACTGCGACAAGGACAAAAGTTATTGTTTAAAAAGGAAGTTAATATTAGCATAGCGACTTTGAATAGGTGACTAAACAAAGCAAATATTTCTTGGCGTAGTACGATGCTGAAATCTTTCTTCAAATTGCAGCATGTCAAAAAGTAACGCCTGTGGGCTATGTAAAATTTGAATCGTGATTGGAGTAATGTAATTTTTACTGACGAAGCGTGTTTTTAAACATGGATTTCTACCAAAAATACTTGGTCTTTTATTAAAACAGGTGTGGCACCATACTCTATCTCTCTAGCGGTCGCTACCGCAACAAATGCGAAAAATCTTATAAAAAGTATGCCAAAACGGTGCCCACAAATTCTAGACAATAATGAAGTCTGGACAACTTACTAAGTAAATGAGTAATAGTGCTTTTAGTGTACTTTAAATTGATTTATTCATTTCTGAGAAATATGTAATAATTTTTCTTTTAAATATGGAGATGACGCTCTTGTGTGACAGACTGTACCTAAATCATGCGATTTTTTCAACCTGCTGCCTTAAAAAACCAGACAGAAATTTTCGAAATTGTCTTCAAAGTCACGAAATAAGCAATTCTGCTACGTGTAAATTATCAATTTAACCAACCAATCTAGTTTTTAAAGATTGACAGACAGGTATACTGATTTTTCCAATCACAAAATAGATAGATACTGCTGTGAAGTAGCCTTGCATTAATTGAATTCAGAGTAAAATCATTTCACATAAGAAAATTAAAACAATCATTGATAACAGGTTACTATAGAAGGGAATTTCTTCGTTGTTAATGGTGGAGTTACATACTCCAATAACTCTACAACATTATGAATAACAAAAAATACATACATATATATATATATATATATATATATATATATATATATATATATATATATATATATATATATGTATATTGTCATGTCTGTGTGTACTAAATTATTTAAAAAAAAAAAAATTTAAAAATCATTGGATAAATATGACATAAAAGCAAGGTTATACACATGTATGTAAGTATTACAATATAATGTATAAAAAAATTATCATAACATTGTCATATTATTAATTAAAAAGGAATTGAAAAAAATTGTAATGCGAACTGTGTTAGACATTGTGACTACATACTTACAAGCGACACATTGTTAGTAGTGTACTTTATTTGGCCTGTGTACAGAGAAATGAATGGATCGGTAATTTAATTGATTAATCTATAAGTTTAATTTCGTTTTGTTATATTTTAGTTGATCAAATGTGCCTCAGATTATATTATACAGTGTAAACTCATTTTTTACGGTGGATAGGGATCGCATAAAATAAAAAAATATATTAAAAAAATTTCGTAAATAGCTATCAAAGAGGTCGGGTTGGGCGGGGTAAAAAAAAGACACTGCTCGAGCGGGGTAAAAAAAGACATATTAAACTCAACAGTGTTAAATTCAAAAAATAAAAAATATTAGCATTAGCATTTTAAGCTGTCTGGGCCAAAAAATTATTTTTTGGAACGGGCTTTATAACATAAAAAAATTTTCTCCTAAACCTCTGTTATTCATGAGCGAAAAACTTTCATTCCGCGACAAAAATCTGATAAGACAGAGTGCTGTATTTTTTTCTTGTTATTTTATATGCTTTAGTAACGTAAAGTACAAAGTTTTATTTAAATGGTCCGACTGCTTGTAATTTTTTTTTATATGTTAAAAAAAAGAAAAAAGTGGTGTAAAAAAAAGACAAAACAAGGGGTTAACATTTAGAAAAATTAAAAAATATTGACAAAGATTTTCATTTTAAAGCTATATAATGGCATGTTTATGTATATTTTATGGATTAAAAAAATACTGATTCTTCAATAAAACAATTTTTTTGTTAGTGAGCAGACGGTTTTCACGGATATCAATTTCAGCTCATTCGAAAATTTGTATTTTTGACCCATGAAAATTTATTTATGTTTTTATAAAATACAACTATGCTTTACTGCACACATTTAGTATTTTTAACTCATTCATAGATTATTTTGATTTATTTTTTTACTTTATGTATGTTATGTGTAAAAAAAAGACAGCCTCAAATTAACATATTTGGTTTTTTAATGAGCTACAATAAATTTTGTATTAGCTGTACGTTTGTGAAATAAAAATTATTTTAATATTTAAAGTTCAAAGAAATTTCCTGTGAGTCAAGCTTTTGCATCAGTTAACTTTTTCTGACTTTTGTTACTGCTTAATCTTAGCTAAAGTTTTTGGTAAAATACGTAAAATTTAAATATATCTATAAAAAATTTTGTAGTACAGATAAAGTTGTGAAATAAAAAGTGTTGTACTGCTAATTACCCAAGCTGTCTATTTTTTACCCTTCCAATCATGTACTTGCAGTATCCTATTAGTTAGAGGTCTGTCTTTTATTTACCCTTCACTGTCTTTTTAGCCCATTTGGCGGGTAAAAAAAGACAAGGTTTTTATTTTTTTATAGGTTTATGCCATTAGCTTGAGTGAAAAAACAGGCAAAATCTTAAAATACAAACAATTTAATATCATACAGTATTTTTGTTATTTAAAAATTCAAATATTTTCTACATGAAAAATGAAAAGATTTGTTTTTGTCTTGTTTTTACCCCGCCCAACCCTACCTATAGTTTGCTCCAAATTAAAAAAAATACTTTTTTTATGCGATGGACCAGGACCCCAGATTCCCTTAAAAATCCGTTTTCTAAACGTGATAAAGGACTAACGTACACATAGAAATATTTTCAAATATTTAATTTTGTTTTTATAAAATTTTACTGCAATGTTTTCCGATTACACTACTTTAAAATGAATTAAGGTACTTTTACCGAATTTTTTTTTTCTTTAAGGTGCCATCACAGTGTGATCGGCCGCAAAATAGTCAGTTTTCGCGATTTTTTCTCGGATGGATAGGATGGGGGAATGGGGATGAATTTTTTGTACGATTAATACCACTATTTAACAGTACAAAAATATATTTTTATTTATTTTTATCTATTTTTTATAATTATTATAATTTTTTGAAAAAGTTTCTTTAAAAAGGGGCGAATATTGGTGCCCACGATTGCGGCCGCAGTTTTCATTTGGAAAAAAAATCGAATAGACTATTAATTTGTAGGTAAGCCGCTATGTTCCTCTGGGAGCTTTTCTTCTTGAAATCTTCCTATTTTTCCACTCGAAAAACTAAATATTTTGTAGTTTTTATTCAAACCGCCGCCATTTTTTTTTTTCAAATTTCAAAAAAAAGCTTCCATAGGAACGTAGCGGCTTATCTACAGATTAATAGTTTATTTGATTTTTTTTTCCCAAATGAAAATTGCGACCGCAATCATGGGCACCAATATCCGCCTGTTTTTAAAAACACTTTTTTCAAAAAATTATAATAATTATAAAAAAAGTAAAAATGAAGTGGTATTAATCGTAAGAAAAAAATTCATCCCCATCCTATCCATCCTAAAAAAAATCACGAAAATTGACTATTTTTCAGCCGATCACACTGTGATAGCACCTTAAGGAAAGAAAAATTCGGTAAAAGTTGATTAAATCAAACTTTTACTATTATAATAATTAATCCCTAAAATTTCAGGAATTAATATGAAGTTCGTTCGTATCTAATACTTGGTTCTCATCGAAGCAGTATAATCAGAACCCAGAAGTAGAACAAAAAATATAGGTACAATAGCACCGTACTTATGCGTTTTATGTTTACTATTTAGCGCACAGGTGAACGAGGTATAAGCTCTCGTATATAAAAAGGATGTGGTGAGAGTGCTGGGTATAAATGATATCTAAAATGTCAAATATTGAAAACTGTCAGTGTGTGTCATTTAGTTACTTATACACTTAGTGATGAGCGAAATTAGTCTTGGTCTTGTAGTCTTGTCTTGGTCTTGCATTTTTTGCAAGACCAAGACGAAGACTATGTATACCAAGAGCAAGACCAAGACCAACACGATAAGTATGGCTGCAAGACCAATACCAAAAGCAAGAAAGAAGCAAGACGTGCAAAACTATTTAAATAGTTTGAAAGTATAATTAATACCATAAAAAGAGAAAATTCTGATTTTAGAAGGAAAAAATTCGCTAATAAAAAAATGCAAGAAAGTGCAAGATTTTTTAGCAATACCAAGACCAAGACCAAGACTGCATTTTCCAAGACCAAGACTCAAACTGCTCTAGCAAGACCAAGACCAAGATTTTAAATGCAAGAGCAAGACCAAGACCAAGACTGCCAAGTCTTGGTCTTGGTCTTGCATTTGCTCATCACTATATACACTGTAAAAAGGAAGTCCAGTTTGCTATTTTTTTAGTGTTTTTAGATACTATTCTTTAGGTTATCTTACAACATGTTTTATTATCATAATTATGTATGTATTAATATATTCTTATTTTTATTTATAATTAATTAAGTAGCTATATCTATAAAAAATTATTTAGGGTAAGTGCGGGAGAGATGCCGCAGTAGCCATATTTTGTCCGTTGATTGACAGATAGGGCTATTAATGGATTATATGTTTAAAATAAGTTATTATTTAAGCTGTATATGGTAACATTTATGATTAGTTAATCAGTTTAGTAATTATCCAACTTTTTATTATTGAAAAGTAAGTTTTTTAACATAATATTTTATCAAGGATTTAATTCATTAGAATTTAAGAATGTATCTTTCATTGTTTTAATGAAAATGAGTTTTGTTATTAATTTAGGTAATTTTTAAAAGTACTGTATAAAATTTTAGGTTGGAATTCCGCACTATGCTTGCCATAGCAACTTGCGGCATCTCTCCCAACAAAAAGGAGAAATGCCGCATTTAAAGTTGGTATAGATGCCGTATCGTATTACATGTTAAAAACATAGACTTATATACCTTAATTATGAAATTTTTTTTGGACTGTAAATTATGCCACGTAAATATAAAAGATCCATTACTGGATCAGGAAGAGCCCTCATATTAGTGAAGATAACGAAAATAATGATGAAACGAAACAAAAAAAAAGTTGACTGGTTAAGATGTATAAAGTGCCAAAAATGGTTACATAATTATGGCATACATCATGTATGGAGATGTGTGTAAAATGCAAAATTTTTAATATGAACTATGCGGCGTCTCACCTTCTTTGTTGCGGCATATCTCCCATAGGTGTGGAAGAGACGCCGCTTTGCAGGCTCTACAAAAATGTTAATTATGAATCCTTTGTTACTCAAAATTTAAAATTATTTATAAATAATTTTAAAGAACAATGTTTACATTTACTGTGTACCAAATTTCAAATCAATTAAATTTATACTTCAAGAATTATCAAGTGTTTTCAAAATGTGCGGCATCTCTCCCGCATTCACCCTATTTTTCTTAAACAATTACTTTTTTTTTAAGTTTATGTAATTGTGAAAAAATACTGAAAGGGAAACAATAGAACAGTTTCAGTTCATTGAATGTTAAGACAATAAGATTTTTTTAGGTATTAGTTCAGGGCAAGTTTTTATAAAATCTATAAATAATTATATAAAAGGAACAAAAATATAAAATCAATTGTAAAAAAAATGCTTAGCTCTTGACCTAAAGTTCCAAACTCTCTTTGAAAGTCAAATTTAAAGTATAGATTCGGAATTAAGACCTTTGAAAATATATCATTAATGTAGTATACCGTCCATATCAACTAATTTACTTCGATTGATAAAACATAAAAAAATGCAATTTATATAAAAATTCCACACTAATACTATTAAAATACTGTTAAAAGTAAAAATTACAGTGTGAAAGTTATTTATAAATAACATTAATAATTTATTAAAAATCACAATAAATTCTTTTATAAAAAACAAATATTGATAATACTTAACTTGTACTTAATTTCTACAAAAGGTGTTCAAATAATTTTAGCAAAACTCAAAAAATTTGGAAGAATGTCAAATAAAAATTAGTGAGATGAATTCTGTATGATTTAGCCGTACCTATTATTTTTAGATATCGTGCGTCTGTCCACAACAAGTATGTAAAACATAAAAAAACTTTCTTTTCTAGTAGAAAGAGTTTGAAATTTAAGAGTAGGGTAACAATGCCAAGCTGAATACTATATTAAAAACCTTTGTCTATAATTTTCAAAACTATTTTCTTTTAAAGTCGCGTAAATTTACGAAAAACTACATTTTTCAAATTTGCTGCAGTTATTACTCGAAGACAAATCATTTGATCGATTTGATTTTTATTGCAGCTTCTTTTATATATATTTCTTCGTACCATGAACCTCCAGTTTTCCGATCGAATAAAAAATGTAATTTTCGCAAGCCAAAAACCATCAAATTTTCATGTAAAATTTGAAACTTTTTTTTAAAAACTCCACCATTTTGTTAAATTTCAGCTTTTTTTTCGATTGAGGTTCACGGCACGGACCATACCTTCTAGTTTAATAGGCTTTTTAGTTTTTTTGATTTCAGGCAGTATGAAGGTCGCTATCACTGCAGTAGTGAGGGAACTTTTTTTGGAACCTTGGAAGATCGCGAATAATTCACTGAATTTTCCAATTTTTTAGTCCAAAAATTTTATCATGAATTTATTATATGAGTTGCCTAGTATCAAAATCTACTAATTCCACCTTATAAAGATCGTGGGAAATCGAAAAAAACCATAACTCAGTTCAAAATTAATTTTTCGATTAAAAAGTTATAATTATATTAACTAACAACGTAAAAAAATGATTAGTACTATTATCAAAAAACAAAATTATCGTTTTACCCCTTTTTTAATCAAAATTATTTGAATTTAGTAGGTTTTGATAGTACCTAACATTTATATAAAGTGCGTTTTAAAACAGAAATTATAAGGGAAATTTATTAAAAAAAAACTTGATTCAGCAATATTGGATGTATCAGGATTAGACGATACAATTTTTTTTTTTTGTGTAATATTGTAAACTATTTTAATTTTGTCACTTAAAACCAAAGTGCTTATTTAGTAATTCATTTACATCTACGTTTTCATTATTTAAAATTTTAGATAAATACTAAAATACATTACAATACTTATTTTACGTGAAAACATAATTTTATACTTCATACGTCCCGCATGTCAGTGAAAAAAATTAAAATTTGAACGGTTAAAATCTAAAATATGTATAGGTATTTAGCAGGGTTTGTAAAGTTTTCAATGTAATTTTAGCAGGATTTGAAAATTATGTTATATTTCAGTTGCAGATTTCTTTAGTAAGCAGTTAAAATTACAACAAAAAATGTTAAGGGGCATATGCCTTGTTGCATTTACAAATTAATGGCCCTACAAAATCAAAAAATTCGAAAAGTGCATTTAGTAGATTTTGATACTAGGCGACACATATATCAGCGAATATATCCTGAAAAAGAAACATTTCATATAGCAGTTTTCTTTAAAAAAAATTCCCAAAAATCACCTTTGTTTCAGGCGGTCACACTAGTGATCCCCCTTAAGTATATGTATGTTGTTATTTTCTTGTTCTATGGTAAGTAATGCTTAAAACTTCTTTTCATTCAAGACCAACAAGAATGATTTCGAATAAAGTTTCGTTGGTCTGAAAAGTTGTCAAAAATGAAATCTGAATCATATTTATGTATATTTGTATAATATAATATGTATACGTATGAGTAATTGAATGTTATGAATACAAAATAAAAACAAATTTTGAATAGGTTCTATTTTGTATACAACAATTTTTGTATTCAAATTATTTTGTTTGTTACTTTCAATTGTTTTCGTGTGCATTGAATTATGATGCATTCGTTCGTTACTTGTCAGCCATAATCCAAGTATTCAGATTGTAGGTACGTATATGTACCTATATTTTTTTGAAAGGTAAGGTGGGCAATTCCATATGTGACTGACTCTACATTTGACACAATTTACTTTGCCTTATATTACGAATATCACTATGTTTACAGTTTCCATTTTAGCATGGTTTTATAGTTGATACCCCAATTATCCCTCTGTAATAAAAAGTATGCACAAATAGAGTTGTGAAATGTGATTTATTTAATAAAATGTAAATGTGACTGACACTACATGCAAAAGGAAGTCGCTTTCGAGAGTGTTTTTAAACTTCGAAAATCTTCCTCTGTACAGACGTTATAATTTTAAATTGTATATTTAACCGAAGTATATGAAACAAATTATTGGAAAATGATAAAATGAAAGACTTTACTTTTTTAGAAAAGTAGTTATTCGAAAAATAATTCGTGACTGACACTACAGATCAAAACGTGACTGACACTACCATCACTTTGAGTTGCAAAAAAGTAGTATTTTTAAATGAAATCCTAGAAACTGACACTATAGGACATAAAATAGGAACTTTAAAATAATTTTAAAGGTACAAAAATGTACTTATTTTTATTATTTATTATCTAAAATACAAAATTTCTTAAGATTTTTCAAAATCTGTAAATTTATAATAAATTCTATTCCCGTTAAGGATTCAATTAGGATTACAATAATTCTAAATACTTGCCGTGAAAATTTAATTAAAACACCACTATAAAATACACTATTAGCTTATACTTACGACAAAACATTGAAAATTACACTATTTCTAAAAAACTAAAAACAAACTTTTATTGAAATTTTGGGAACTTAAAGTACTATAGTGTTGCCATCATATTAACGTATTTTTACTACCAATAACAATTATTTATTTTTTTCAATTATGGAGCCTTTTCCATGGAATTGCCCATGTGTAATCATAGCCCATACAATTATTGTAGGTACGTGTATAATACAATTGAGTAAGGTACCCATATCAGAATGAAATTTTTGAAAGGATATTTTAATTCATTTCGTGCTGCAATTGACAAATATGTGATATATCTATACCTACCCATGCATGCATGTGAGTTATGAAATTATACGCTTTTCTAAAAAGAAATTGTTGAAAGGTCATTGAAAGTATATGGTAGAGATATAATAAATTAATTGTAAATTTAATTGATAATCATTTTGTCTGTGGGTTCTGCTTGTATGAAAGTTTTTTTACTTTTTCTTGCATCAGAAGATAGTTTCGAATATAGTTGCAACTAGACAAATTGAAGAGCTATTAGGGAGATATGGAAGGGTCAGTGTAAAAGTGAACCAAGTCCATAAAATTTTTTTTTTTTTTCTAAAAATGCCTTTAAAGTTTAAGAAATTACAACTCTTTAACGAAAAAAGCATTTTAAAAAAAAAATTTTATGGACTTGGTTCACTTTTACACTGACCCCTCCATATTATGTAGCCCAGATACGTCAATAATGAAATTAAATCCGTATATTTTGTCAACTGTTCTGTTAAATTGATTTTTTTTTAATTTTAATAAAGTACAACTTTGTGATCCTTTATTTTTATCAATCTTTACTATGACATATACAAAAATTCTATGAATCGAATTTCAATGATGTCTTCATATGTTTTTCTATATTTAAATTTCAAAAAATTTAAAAAGTAAATATGCTTAGATATTTGTTAATGAACTTTGTACGTTTTAAAACAATAGATTTTGCTAATAGATTTATCAAACAAATATAAAAAAATTAATTGTTTAATTGTTAAATAAATAAAATATTATGTATTAAACTGTCAGCGGTGTCGGACCATCTGACCAAAATGCTATTACCTTGAGTTTTTTGAAACAAGGCTTGCTTAAATAAACAATAAATTAGCAAATAGAAATGTTTAATTAATTAAGTTCATATATATGCAGTTAGATTTCATTCTTAAAATCAACATTATTGTTTAAATTTTAATTTAATTTAAAATAATAGACACAAAGACATATCACAAATTAACTCATTAAAGCTCACCCCTATTTCAACTTTTACAGAGAGACTCGGAATAAGCGTCTTATGTAAATTTTAATACCCCTGTCGCAGCATCTGCATAACATAGCGAATTTCCAAATTTTGGGGACTGGCGGATCTCATCTAAGAACTGTACCTATTTAAAATAGTTTAGCTTTCTAAGAGTAAAAGATCTTTTAAAATCGGCTGGGTAATTAGTTTTGATATTTTTGGAACCCAAGAACCCGAACGGACTTTGTGCAGCATAGTTGTATCCATCTAAAATAATTTAGTTCTCTAACAGTGAAAAAATTTTCAAAATCGGTCGGTTAGTTTATTTTTTACAATAATGGGAACAGTAAACCCTGGCGGAAATCATACAACATAACCTTTATTCATCTAAAATAATTTTAGTAAAAAGTTTATCCTAACAGTAAAAAACGGGTCCTAGGGATCTCATATAACTTATGGTAGTTCGTAAGGTTCTTGTGGACATCATTTAATTACTTAATGAATTCAAATACTTTAACTTACTAACGGTGAAAAAATTTTCAAAATTTTCGACATTCGCTAAAAAAATCATTGAAAAATATTTGATATGTTTCGATCAATTAATGGTCAACATCAGCAAATAAAAGTTACTAAAATCGAAGAAAAGAATGAGTTATTTGTCCGTAGAAATTAAAATACAAATTCTGAAAACGAGCAAAGAAATATTGAAAAAACTAGATCGGCAAAACATTCTGACAAATAACACTACCCAACTAATACTTGCCAATTTGAATGAAACTTAACATACTTATTAAACAGCGAAAAATATTAAATACGTGTTTTTTTATTTCGGCTAAATACGCTTTTTAGGGGTAGAAAACACCATTCAACCTCTGTAGATGAAAACAGTTATAGCTAAATATTTTTGAAACGACATATTTTCTGAAAAAAGGGCTGAGTACGAAATTTGTAGAATTTAAAGCGATGCACTTGATAGTGACCCTGAAATCGATTTTCAAGGTCAGTTGAAAATGATTAGCCATTGCCGAACTTTGACCATATCCTGTACCTATAAGCAGTAATTTCATGTATTGACTCAATCTATCTTCAAAATTGATTTGTTGCGTTATTTTTCTAAAATAAAAAAAAATAAAAACCTGACGAAATGGAAAAATAGGCGCAAATTTATAGAAAAAATTAGAAGAAAACATTTTTGTAAGTAATTTTAGAAGTAAAGTTAAGAAAAGATTTAATATCACTCCAATTGTTAAACATTAACTTTATGTTATATTAGAAATTTTCAAAATTTTTTAAAATTTTTATTGCTACTCTATAGTTATCATATTAGGAATTCAATTCAACATATGATTAACTATTATTTTTCCGATTGCGATTGAGCAAGTATTTTTCAAAATTACTTCTTGATCACTTATTTTCTATCTTGCATGTGAAATTCGTTCGAATATACTTTGAACTTCTTTGAACCATTTAGGGATGAAAAGTAAACTACTCCTTTTGAAAAATATTAAATGATTTTCAAATGACTTTGGAAATTGACCTCAAGGTCAACTTCAAAGTCATCATCAAGTGCATCACTTTGAACTCTATAACTTTGGTCCTAAGCACTTTTTTCAGAAAATATATCGTACCATAATCCACTTCTATGTTGATTCCTGGTCTCTTTTCCTGCGTTTCTAATATTTATGTCAATAAAAAATGTGCTACCGTAGACAAGGATGAATAGGTACGCATTCAGACTTCACACCGTATTTTTTTGTATTTATTTTATGAGTAC